>JAZKJV010004554.1:0-1239519 GCA_037367405.1 Ottelia alismoides
AGATGCAAATTTTAGGTTTTGGGCCCATATTGTGCAATGTACCTGTATATTTCATTCAATATATTTTATTTGTATGTTTCAAATTCTTTTATTACTATAAATTTGTAAATATTAAATAAAACACAAATCCCTAATTAAAATACATAAAAATTATGAAAATAAAATTAAAATAAATAATACATCCAAATACATGGATAAAGTATACCTATAATATATAAATAATCAATTAAATGCACATATAAATTATGAAAAATCCAACAACATATAAAAATGTGTAAATAAATAAATAAAAAATAAATACAATACATGTATATATTAATTTAATATATATTACAAATTAAAAATAAAATGCCACATGTACATGTATAAATACCTTTAATAATACATGTAAAAGTTACTTATTGTAAATCACTCTATAAAATAAATAAAAATATGCATTAAATACTACATAAAATTATACATACTTTCATTTTATAATAAAAAATTAATTAATTCATTTTAGATTTTTATTTCAATTAACAAAATAATTTCATGGATTCTTTTTCTGGTTGGTCCACATGGACCAACCATGGGGCAGCGACCGTTGACCTCAGGTCAACTGTCCTTCCCCGCCCAGCCAATCCTGTCAGGGCTCACAGGTTCCTGTTTTTCTCCATTTTCTCACTCAATCGCCATGCCTCCTTCACCCTCGAGCTCGCTCCCATGAAGTTGTTGCTCCACCACTCCTTAAATATGCACCCTTCACCACCTTTTTGTTGTTGATCCCCTTTTGAGTAGTTTTTATCCCCACATCTCGAACATATGATGTTCAGCTAGTGATAGGAGCTCGTCCATATCTATTTGCAGTGACGAGAAGTTGCTCCAAGGTGATCCAATCCACCCTCGGAGCCACCTCCGGTCAGTTCAGCTTCGTCGACTCTGAACTAAATGGAGGCCCCTCTTATGTGTTTTCTAGGTAAATGTTAAACTTAGTTTTCATTTTTGCTTTTTATATTTCATCTTTAATTAATAGAATTCGGTTTAATCAAGAATTCCATTTTAACCTCGAGGACGAGCTCCAGGTCAAAATCACTACAATTTCGACAGTATATCGATGCATTCCACATCCATTTTCATTCCCCGACATATAATCTTAATTTTCTCCCAACAGCTCACTCCCGATTCTGCAAGAATCGAGGTCCGTCAATCTCCTCTTCCACTCCACTGGAGCTTCACCCCATTCCACCCCTGCTGCGTTCCAGCTTCAATCCAAGGTCGAGGATGATGCCCTCAAGCCACTCATTGTTTTGGTGCAGGTCAGGACCCAAGGTGACACCTGGAGCCTCCAATTAAAACCCAATATCTACTCCAGGTCACCTGCAAATACCTCGAGCCCTCAAAGCCTCATTTGGAAACCTCAGCTTTGTCCGAGGGCACCAGCACCTGCGTAGGCGTCGCAACAACTCCCAGCAACCGTCGGATGTTTATGGCACCGTCGGAGGACGTAGAGTAATGGGATGCAAGCAAATATCGGTCATGTTCTTTGTGGTTCTTGAAGACCCCTTCCTTGCCGTTAGGCATGAACATGACCCAAATCTAACATGGGTTGTTCGTTTGTATCGAAGGAGTATGCGACCCAAGTCGTAGGATTGTCCACGTGGCGGGTAGCAGACGGCCAGATCCTCAGGCGTTAAGTGGTATAATTGCAAGGTTCACCTTCCGTCTTTTCTATTTAATAGTTAATTTTGTAAATATTCTAGTACGTGTAAAATTAATTGGAACATTTGCACCTGAGCCCTAGAACTCTTGTAACTGCACAAAGGATCCATGTCATCTCAGTTCATGTGGTCCCCCATGCGAGCTAGGCGTTTTATGCTTGTGGTTTTTGGATATTACTATTTAATTTATAAAAAAACAAGTTTAGATTGAAAACTTTTGTCATTCTTGCGTATGTATCCCTACATTTAATTATTATTGCAAAAATGCCATTGACAGCTTAGTTAATATTTATGCATGTTTATTTTGCCTTATAAATATCATTTGTGCTCCAAAAATCATGAGAAAATATGGTAATGTACCTGATTACATGCTTGTCCAAGAAATGCAATTATTTTTGCATTTCATGCACATTTTCTATTTAGTAAAAGCCAAATGAGCACATTTTATTCCATGTTTGACTTCATAAATGCAAAAAATTATAAAACTATTGTTAAAAATTCCAAAAAAAAACCTAGCGTTTATTATAGTATTTTGTACCTATAGACCAAAAAACACAAATATTTATTAAAAACAACCTCAAAAATTAGCAAACCCTTGCTAACCTTAAAAAAAATGCAAAATATTTTTTAGAAATACAAAAATATTAATTTCTATTATATATATTTATATTATTGTCTACGTATTAAAATTGATTTGGAGAAAATTTGAACCTTTTTATTTTTAAATCTCAAATCAAATCAGATTGTTTTGCAAGTCCCTAACTTTGCATTTTTGGTTTTTAAAAATAACCAAAAAATACCAAAAAAATCACAAAAACAATAGGAAAATATAAATATATATATACTTTTTTTGTAAATTTTGATTATATTATCTATATTTTTAATTATAATACCCTATATTGTATAATACAATTACATATAGCTATATATAATTAATATTTATATCAATTATTACAAATACCTAATATATTTTTAATACCCTTTAAAAAATAAAAAGGACTGTTCTTTTAGGTAATTCCTATTTTTTATATATTATTATACACATTATGTTATATACTACCTTCATTATAAATATATATCTTATATAATGCATATTACATGTATATATTTCTAAAAAGTAAAAGATATTATAAATCAGAAAATATAAAAAGAAATTAAAATGATAAATTTAAAATATAAAATATAAAAAAATCAATTAAAAACCCACAAAATCTTTAGGTAAATAATTAAGCAATTATTATACAAATATACCTATATTAGTTATTCTTTATTTATATATAATTAATATAACTGCTACACAGACTTGTCTCCCTGTGTTCGAGTGCTGCCTACTTGTCTACTATATACACTTGTTTGCTGGGTATAATAAATTTTAATCCATTCACATTTGCCTTCATTGATTAATTTTTATATTGTGTGGGTTAATTGTTGTTTTGATCATTGGGCTCAGTGAGCGGCCACTTCAGCGACTGTGATCCGCCTTGTGAGACCACACGTCCGCCTCGCTCCACTTCCTAGTTGTCAAACATCACTTTTCAATTATATAAACCTTTGATAGGTGGCTCCCTATGATAATCATGTTGGAGCTCTCATCCATGTCCACTTCATTACATGTAGCCATATTGATAGGCTTGTGGTGGATCTATGGTAGTCGCTGATAGGCACAGGATGAGGTTAGAGTATCCTCTCCTTTGAATGTATCTTCAAAGATTTGTCAGACGACGTCCTCATCCTTGTTAAAATGAGAGACACCATAGGAGGCATTAACAAGCCTTTGACTTTCTAGATTGAGACCCCCAAGAAATGTTGGACCAGGCTGGTCCAAGAAATGTCATGGTGGGGGCACTTCTGCTTTAAATCTCTAAATCTCTCCCAAGATTCATGGATAGACTTGTGCGGCATCTGGGAGAATTTTCTGATCCGTTCTCGCATTTAATTGAGACGACAAAGTGGATAATATTTCTAGAGGAACACAGACTTCAGTTCTTTCCAAGTCGTCACGGACTTCCCTAGATGATTGATCGAATATAAAGCCTTGTCCTAAAGGTTGAAGGGGAATGTGGTCATCTTCACTACTCTAAATAGAATGTTAGGGGAGTGAGTGATGCGACAGATAGGAGAGAATTATTGGAGATGGATGTAGGGCTCTTTGTTTGTATTCTCGTGAAAGGAGTGAAGAAGAACCAGAAACTAAGGCTTCAAATCGAAATGTCTGTGGACTACAAGGATCTGTATCCACTCTATAATCTGGCATGTGCATGGATTGTATGTTCTTTGAGAGTGGGTTTGGATCCCTCTCTCCTAGGCTCATCAACGGACCCTCCATGGTATCCATCTTCATCTTCAGCACCTCCTCTTCCTTCTCTTCTATTCTCTTTCTCCCCAGATCATTTAACATTTCTTATAAAGCGACCTGGTAAGAGCCTGATCTGTCAACTGATGTTGGATTGCTTGGATGGATGTGAGCAATTGTCCAGTCACTGTGTTTTGATCTGGTTGTCCTAATTTAGCTACTTCGATCCCTTTCTCTGAGGAGCCATCTTCGATTCATATTCAAAGGAATTGATCTGCACGAGGTCCAGTGTTGGTTCTGCACAGAAAGATGGATCCGTTCAGACTAGAAATCTTTGGCACCTTATGGAATGGATGATCTATAATAAGGTCAATTCCATATGCATGTGAATGGAGCATTTGATATTGGCTGAAATCAATCTTCATCCCCAAGGGATGAATGGTGGGACAAGAGTGATATCGGTTTACTGAAAAAAGAGATGAAGTCAAGGAGTTTGGAGATCGGTTCGCAAGATTCGAATTGGGATCTCGGGAGTGACCTCAAATTATTGAAGATGTCGAACGATGTTGGTGTCAATGGAGTACTGACTAAACCATCTATGAGGCAACATCTTGGATTGAAGCGGAGTAGATGAGGAATGGAATACAATGATGAACAATATGAAATGAAGAGAAAATAGTGGAAGGCTCAAAATAAGCAAGGCAAGAAGAAATAAAAACAGATAAAATGTAAAAAGCACGCAAGTGCATAGGACTGGATCTTTGACCTAATCAAAATACAAACAAACACAATACTAGTATGGATTCACCAACCCAATACAAGTGAAGTCATGACAGTTCAACTTTTTTTATCTTTTTAGTTTTATTGTTACTTTCGGACAATCTTTGCAGAAGTCCTTAGAGGCTAATCTTATAGGAGATTGAATACTTCCAAAAAAGAATGACATACTTTCCACTTCCTTTGTAATATGTAGCAAGCACTTTTTTAAGAGAATCCCTAATAGTGGGTCTGGATCCACTACTTGACCAAAGAATAGAGGAGGAAGTCAACGGGCGAAACTAATATGTCCCCCATAAGTGAGGTACTCGGACACAAGACCATGAGATAGGCACACCCGTGAGGGTGTGGCCTAAGCTCAATACTTCAGACCACGTCAGTGATGAATCTGTGATTCATCACTTCTAAAGTTGAAAATAGAGCCTTGTTCCCGAGTATTTAGCAACATATTTCCCTTTATCTTGCATAAATAGCATTCATGCATAAATCCACAATACATGCATTTTAGCATTCATAATTGCATTAAATAAGAAGCCAATTCATTTGTAAAATTCACTTGTAAAATATCCACCACTACCCTCTTAATCATCTGTATTTTATCCCCCTCTGAAGTCGATAACACCTTCCTTATACTGTGTATAATACAAGTTAATAATATAAGAAAGAAGGTCAAAAATTCCTAGCTTGTGAATTACCCAATAAAACCCCAAACCCAGTTTGAAACCCCAGACCTTAGAATGCACATATCTCCCTCATACAACCTCCGAATTAGGTCTACTCACCTTCAGATTAATACGTATTCAGAGACCTTTACAATGAGACCAATTTTCATTCAATTCGAAGCTTGTATGCAAAACTTGGGTTTTTGGGCCCCTTTGTATACTATAAATATGTATATTTCTACTCTCATATTTTTTATCATATTTGACATCATCTCCATTTTCAGACAACATGAAACTTATAGATCTCATCAAGATCTACAACTTTCATGTTTTGAGTTTTTCCAAATTCGGCCTCCTTCTCTCTAAATTCATATTCTTTTCCAGCCATTCGGAGCAGGCCACGTGGCGCCCTCTGATTGCACCGTGCGGCCTGCTCCTTTGCGTGTCACGGGCCTTCCATCTCCGTTGTCTGATCGACCTCCCGCTCTCCTGATCTAGGCCATTCATCATCGCAACACCTCTCAACCCTTCGATCGAGGCCTGGATTCAATCCAGACCACTCGCTAGCGCCTTAACCGACGCCCTCCATGTGGATCCATCACGACCCTCGATCGCTTCATTCTGATATAATCATAACCGCACGCTAGTGCCTTAACCGACGCCCTCCATGTGGCTCCATCACGCCCCCTCGATCGCTTCATTCTGATCTAATCACAACCGCACATATGTGCCTTAATCTCTTCCCACCACGTGGTGCGCCCTACGCCCTTGATCTCGCCCCGCCGATCCAATCCTAACCCTCCTCTTCTGCCCTTTTCCTGACCGTTGGATCTCTCGATCCAACGGTCGATACATCGTCTCCTACCTCCCACAAGCCCCGCGCCCCACATCGCCCACCTTGCGCGAAGGCCACCCCCTTTCTATTTTGGGAGCCATTCCGGCCACCCTCTCCGCCTCGTGTCACCACCATGTTGCACCCCACTCTTCCCTTATCCTCGTCGACCCCCTCGAACACCATGAACTCCCCCCACCTCGCTCCACGACGTCTGCCAACTCCATCACTTCGCCACCTACGCTGTCACTTTCCACCTTTAAATACGCCCCCACCGTCGACCGTCGGCCCCATCCGCTATCACGGAGAGAATCCCCGAGCTCCCTACTTCCTATTGTGACAACAATTTGAGGTGACGTTAAGAGACGACCGAGATCCATCTCCGGCGAGATCCATGACCATTCCCCGCCGTGCCGTAGCCTTCCCCGTGAGCTGCACGAGCTCAGGACCATCTACCTTCCTTCGAGCGACAACTAGGAGCACGCCTTCGAGCTCCATTTCCCAAGTAGAAGCCTCCATCTCCCTCACGATCTTCTTCTTCTTCTTTGTGGTTTTTCTCCAATTTTATTCGCCGTCCGCAAGCCACATCGCGCTCCTTTGACCATCCTCTGAGCTTCGCCTCGGAGCTGGCATCTTCGTGCACGCTATCATCTTCTCCGATGACACACTACACTTCACGTCGACGCGAGCTTTGCCACCTTGGCGGAGCACCATCACCAGACCACCCTCACCGCCCTTCAGGCCTCACACCGCACTTACGATCACCCCACGAGAACTTCGTGTGCCTCGGCTATTCAACTAACCCCCTGCAGGTACTCTATCTTTGAGTGGCCGGAACTTCATCGGAGTTAAGTTCGAGCCTCATCGCCGCACTCCTCCAGACTTCCCTAGTCGCTCTTGAGACCTCCGGTGGATCCCCTATGCCTCCACGATTCGTTCCAGCTATTTGGGAGCCACCGGCGACCTTCACCGACGACCAGAGGAGGAGGCGGAGCTAGAGCCCCTTCATCGGAGCGTAGCCACCTCCACCGCAGGAGGTGGCGGACCGGTTGCGGACGAAGAGCAGTAGCCATCCGATCCCCTTGATCAGACGGTCTGGAGGATGCCACATTGCCTTGGTTCTGCAGCTGTAGGATCAGGAGGATCCTATGCGCCTAATCGCGCCACGTCGCCACTTGCCCCGAGCTTCAGGGGCTGTTGGATTCATCCTTATCCAACGGCTCTTGATTGTCCACGACTTTATCTGCATCGAGCTCCAGCGATCGTTGTATTGACCTTGATCCAATGGGTTGCAGCGCACCATGTCGCCAACCATCCACATCATTTGGATCATCATTTGATCAACGGTCCATAGCGTGCCACGAAGCACCTCCGAGCCTCTTCCTCGACCATCATGCTCGGAGCTCCCGAAGCTAGCCGAGACTCTATCCAAGCCGAGTCCGAGCCTCCAAAGTCCATGAGCCTCAGCCCGATCCTCGGAAGTCATCCGATCCTGGGACCCCGCGTGGTTTTCACGTGCGGCCTAGGTATTTTGCAGCGAGGCCCCTGAAGGTTTTGGAAATTGCATTCCAGTCCATACCAGGAACCCCGCGTGAGGCGCACGTGTTCTGTGGGTATTTTGCTTACATACTCCCTCATTATAGGTAATTGCGTATAAGTCCCCGTCTGCATGGTTATTTTTATCAATTTTATTTTCTATAATTGCAGTTGGGCCCTTGTCTTTGCACGCACCTTTAGGCACTCATTTGACATCATTTTTCAAGTTTGAAAATTGCATTGTGTAGCTTAAATTGTACTCTTTCATATGTGACACTATTTTTGTGATAGCAGTGGATTTTATTATTAATTAATTGGTGGAATTTTGTCATATTTTGCCCATTTATGCCTTTTAATTTGTAGAAAATTCTCTGTCTCCAAAAATTCTCATAAATTCACATTAGACTTAGGATAATTAAGTTTACATTGTGTCAAAAATCATCTCATTTGCATGCTACCCGAGGCCTGAATAAATCATTTTGTGATTTTCTTAATTAACTTTTAATAGGACCATTTCACATAGGAATTTAGGTTTATTAATTTTCCTGGATTCTTCACACTTAGATCTATCTAGAATAATTTTATATCTGAAAATATTGTGATTTGGTATTTATTAAAATTAATTTAGTCAAAATCACCTTGCATTCATTTTTAATTCGCAGTAAATTAATATAGTGTCGAAAAATTCTGAAAAAATAGGGTAGCTTAATTTCATTGCATTTCACCATATGGCCAAGTTTCATAATTTCTGGAATTATTTGACCACTTTTCTGAATTAACTTATAAACTGGCATGATTTCGCATGAGTCTTTTTTTCACGCATAAAATATATTGAAACAAATATATATATATATATATATATCACCTGAAAATCCGACCTTGGAAACTTGCTTAAAATATACCTAAGAGACAGCTACCTCTGTGAGCTCGACCTTGGGCTTGCCCAAGTAAAAAAAATAAATTTGCTGCTCGCGATTAACTCATCCTTAGTTTTTGACTAGCTCTAATTACCTAACTACAATGAACAACACGACAATTAATTTGACCATTAATTTGATTAAATTAACAAGGGTAGTAAAGACGCCCGTCAAAATGGCGTCGTTGCCGGAGAGACACGGCTTAGGTTAATTTGTAGTTAATTTTTGAGTGTCTGATTTTCCATCCTCGGGTAGTCTGACCCCCGGTCTTCTTGTTAATATTTTTCTGTCTTTTATTTTTGAGTTTTTTTTGTGTCGTTCTCTATCTGACCTCAATTTGTTTTTGTACGAGGAACACGAGGAGTCGAAGACGCTTCGAGGAACTTGTATTTTTGAACTTTTTGAGTGATTTGTGAGGAATTGTAATTTTTCCTTTTTCTTATTTTTGCATTATTTCCAGCGGTTCCCGTTTGGGTTCTCGCGTGTGTAAACATAGTGGAACCGTATCCCCGTATGCTGTATGGATTGAATTTTTAGAATAGTCTTGTACTAGCGGCCCCTCGAGCCACTATAGGATTTGCTTGTGCTTGTAATTCTTTAGGACCACACATCACTTAAAAAGATGCACTTAGACCGCAGATCTAGTTAAATCAAACTTGTGCTTCACTCGCTAATAGAACTGATTGTCTAGGAGCGGATTTTGTCGTCTGCATTTTCATGTAGTATAAAATTTTTCAATTCTATTTTGCATCCTTCATAAAAGCGAAGGGATAACTGTAAGTATTCTTCACTCAACATAAGCAACATTGATTTTCGTGCATCGGCTTTTCTCAATTTCTCTCTCTTAGTTTTTCAAACTTAAGTAAAAGAAAATTGGGACTGAATGATCGGCGTGCTGTGTGGATTGTTAACAAGTGATAACTTGACTTAAATCCGGGACTGTTAACATTATCGACCAAAAAAATTAATAAAATCAGAAATTCTGCTTGCGGGAGATTAATCCCCGACCTTGTTTTCAGGCTGAGTGAGGATACTTGATTGTGTGTGAATACCTTAAGGCAGAGCCCAAATCCCCTCCTTCCATATCACGTTCTGACCAATCCTAGCAAATATCACAAGTTGAATTATTCAGGTTCACTGACTAGTACCAAGTAGCCTCCGCCTGTCTCTAGTAGATAGGGGCGAAATTGCGGTACTTTGCGATAAGATGCCAGTAAGCCCCCCAAGGTGAAGTTTCGACCTTGTCAGCCTCCGCCTGCTTGCATGTAGATAGGGGCAGGTCTTTGAATCCATCAACTTGGGATAGGAGCGAAAAGAGGAAGGACCGGTGGTATCTTAGGCGACAGGTTAAATAGGGAAGACGCATCCGGCTTTGAGCCGACTTCCCTATAGACCGCATAACTCCTTGTATCTTGCTTGAAAAATCACACTTAAAATCAACCAAATTGGACTTAGTTTCGGGTCCTTCACCATGTTGAGTGTGAAACCACAGGGTATGGATTGAATTGCTTACTTCAGGTAGGAGTAAAATCCTATCTTCACTCAAAACTCCCGATTCTTCGTGCCCATCCTAGATGAGTGACTGGGGGGATATCGACTCCTTATTCGCCAATCTCTCTTTGGGCCCCCTACGAAACTCATCTTCACCAGCCCAAGCGCAACTTGGACCACCCAAAACTCATGACCCTCTTGAGTTCTGGATCCCTCACACCTAGGGTGGTTACTCTCAAACCAACCCTTTTCGCTCCTCTGAGCTTATCGAGGAAGACCATCACCTCGGTAAGAATCCCTTCCTTGATTCGTCCTCTAACCCAGACCATTTCCATTTCCCAGGACCAGAGGACACAATGCTGAAGAAGAACCCTGAAGAGGAGTAAAATAGAGAAGACCCGATGATTCAAGTCAGCCCGGCTGGCTAAAGCTGAACAACTTAATGTAGAATTAACGGCTAGACTGGGACAGGTGATCGAAGCTGAAGGAATATACAGACCGATGGTGGACGCCTATAATCCAGCAGAGAACGAGATACACAGTTGTCTAGCACCCGAGGTTCCTCCTGAAGCATTTGAACTGAAACCCCACTTCCTAAGCTTGTTGCTGAAGTTCAATGGAAATGCGAAGAAGAACCATATACCTTCCTCAGATACTTCGAGCTGGTTTGCAACAACCTTAGTCACCCTAGGGTTGGGCAGTATTATATCAGACTGAAGGCCACCCGTTTTGCCTTAGGAGATAAGGCAACACATTGGCTGAAGAACCTAGGGGTGATGTGTACAACCTGGATGCAGTTCAAGGACCTTTTCCTGAAAAAGTTCTACCCACTTAGTAGGACTAATCAAATGAGAACAAAGATTGCAAGCTTTTCCCAGGGACCCAGCGAACCATTCCATGAAGACTAGGATAGGTTTAATGACCTTATTCAGAAATGCTCCTGCCATGGCTTTTCAAAAGCGATCTTAGTCTAGACCTTGTTCTGTGGCATGACCCCAGAGATGCAGGGGTTAGTCAGTGCCGCATGTGGAGGAAGTTATCTGAACAAGAATGAAAATGTTGTATGGAAAATCTTGGAGCAGATGGCATAAATAGGCAGGTCGCAGGACACCAGAGCCTATCAGTTGTCTCCTTCCAGCCTCACCAATGAGACAAACAGAAGGACTACAACAAATCTGACGGACGACCTTATCCCTAGCATGGGGATAATCGCAGACAAGTTAACCATGGTCGAGCAGATTCACAAGAGGGTCATTGACCTTGAGTCTCTCCCGAAATTGCCGAAGCAAGTGGAGGAACTTACTGAGAGGGTAGCTAAGATAAAGCTACATGCCCCTTCTGTACCACCTGTACTTGTATACCGTATCCATCTCATATAGGAACAGGAATTGGGTCTCATAGTAGCTGGGTAGAGGTGCAGACTTACACTCAGCAGGACCAGCACGCACCCCCACAAGTGGAGATAGGATACGAGGAGCCTCCACAGGTGTTCGAGATCAACGGGTTGTGGTACAGCCATGACCCCATCAGCAGACAGTCGGGGATAGGGAATGGTCAACCTCACCAACCTTCCCTAGCTTACCAGGAAAACGACTCCGTCCCCGTACCATGTTTTGTTCAGTCCAAGCCCTAACGAGGGTAACAGCCTCAGCACACGTTCCACTTGGGACAGTAGGGCATGTCACCGTCCCATCAGTAGCAGTAGTATCAGCATGGCCAACAAGGCCAGTATAGGATCTGATCTTCAAGTCAGCATCAACATGCCCAGCCCATTGAATTGGAGTCCCTCACCTTGGCGATCCAGACCCGAACTGATAGGGTCCAACATATCCAGAATGAGTGGATATGATAACCGATCTGAATCGTGTTTCTCATACCCAGGACCAGCAGATGGCGCCAAAGACCCCAATTCTCGCCCAGGTTCAGGCCAACCCGAACAGCCTGAATCAAGGCTAGAACCGACCACGTGATCAGCTACACTATTCAGATAATTCTATATTTGAACATGAGATCCTTTCGTATTATAATGTAAATCATATGTCCCTCGAGAGCGGAAGGACTGTGATCGTACCTGATCGGGCACGGGCTCCGGAGGAAGAAGTCGCCAAGTCTCTACCTGAGGAGAACTTGGAGGCAGAGGAGGAGCAGCACCACCATCACCACCATTGGCAGAAGAAGAGGACTTATGAGTCCTTGAAAGAAGCAAGGGAACCACACCAGCAGGGAGTCCACAGAAACCGATGAAGATCCTGCACCTCCATCTAAGGAGGACATTCCAGCAGTCGCGGAGGATGCATCACCGGTTTCGCAGCAGCATTTTTCTTTTCGTCATAGTCAGAGTCCGAGTCCTGTACAAAACTCAGTTCCCACTTTGAATGAAAATCTTTCAGTTTCAGAATATGAATTGGAGTCAATAATCCCTTTCTCCCGAGCTCTTAAGGGTGGAAAGAAGAAAACTAAAAAAATCCAAAAAGATGACCCTGAGATGGAAGAGTTTTGCAACAAACATATCAAGGTCACGATCCCCTTTGACAAGTACGTGGAAATGACACCTGCATTTCAGAATTACCTTAAGGTGAGATGCATACCTACTAGGGTTAGCAAGAAGACCAAAAGCTGTGTTGAGAAACACGTCTTGTCAGTAGCCATGACTTATGCAATAAAGAACTCATTTCCAAGGAAACGAAGAGACATGGGTGCACATTATGAGGCGAGTCATGTTGATGACACTGCGTTTTCTTGCACTCTCCTGGACAATAGATCCTCCATCAACCTAATGCCTACAACCCTCTATGAGCGGCTTAATCTCGGATCTCTTAGGAAATCCAGAGCTCTCCTTCAGTTCACCGATAAATCAACCAAGATGTCCCAAGGAGAATTGAGGAATGTTGTCATCAAAGTCGAGGGTCAAGAATACATGGTGGACTTTACTGTCCTAGATATCGAACTCCATCGTAATTGGAGAGATTCACAGATCATACTTGGCAGGCCCTTCCTCAGAACAGGGGGGCTTGTTTGATTATAAGATCCGGAAAATCCAGTTCCAAACTCCAGGCGGAGATGAGGAACTTGAGATGAAGCAGACCAGATGGCAGAGATCGGATTCTGAATCCAGCTCCGAGTACTCTTCATCTGAAGCAGACTGCGGCCATATAGACATAGTTGGGCCATGGAGACAGAACCCAGCCAGCACCGATGAGTCCCTCCCCTCCGAAGATGATCTTGTGCATGAGTCAGTTTGTGAGATCCTTAGAAACAAGTACAGCTCAGAACCTGCATCCCCCTACATCTTCGATGACTTAGAGGTCCAGCTGGGCCTGTCAGTCCTTCCCTCTATAGGGCAATCAGAAGATGAGGATGATGAGTCGGACGTGGCTTTTGCCTATTGCATGGAAACCTTCGACGATCTGACTCTAGAGTCAAATGACTTGGTGGCAGTAATTTCAGAGACAGATCCAGCCACTTCCAACACTGAACCAGATTCGATTGAGCCAGACTTCCTAGATGATCACACATTACCTGCTCAAACCTTTACCCATAACACTCAAATATGCCTTCCTCGCGGGTAAAGAAAAGAAATATCCGGTCATCATCAGTGCGTGATTGACTGAGGAGACGAAATCTCACCTGCCAGAGATCTTGGAGAAAAACTGCAAGGCGATAGGCTGGAGCATTTCCAATCTCCACGGGATAAATCCCGCTCTGTGTTCGCACCATATCTACTTGGAGAATGAAGCTAAACCCTCTCGTGAATTCCAATGTCATTTGAATCCAAATTTGCGAGAGGTAGTGAAGAAGGAGATAGAGAAATGGTGCAACGCGGGTTTTATTTATCTCATCTCCGATTCCAAATGGGTGGCTCCAATCCATGTTGTCCTGAAAAAGTCGAGAATTCAGACGACCACCAATGAAGACGGAGAGGAAATCATGACGCGAGTACTCACGTCGTGGTGTGTCTGTGTGGATTACAAATGCCTGAATGATGCGACGAAGAAGGATCATTTCCCCCTACCATTCATTGATCGGATCTTAGAGAGACTAGCGGGGAAAGAATTCTTCTGCTTCTTGGATGGGTTCTAGGGCTACAATCAAGTAGCCATAGCTCCGGAGAACCAGGAAAAGACCACGATCATATGCCCCTTTGGTACCTACGCTTTCAGGCGCATACCCTTTGGGTTATGCAATGCTCCCGGTACTTTTCAAAGGTGCATGATTGCAGTATTCGCCGAAATGGTCGGCGAATTCCTGGAAGTCTTCATGGACACTTCTCGGTCCACGGCGATTCCTTCGATTCCTATCTTAAGAATATGGACCGAGTCCTCAAAAGATGTTGTAAGGTTAATCCGATGCTCTCTTGGGAGAAAAGTCACTTCATGGTGATGGAGGGCATTGTGTTGGGGCATGCCATCTCCAAAAGAGGAAAGGAGGTTGACCCTGCCAAGGTGGATGTGATCAGACGACTCCAGCCACCAATCAACGTTAAGCAGTTGCGCTCATTCCTCGGGCATGTCGGATCTATCGGAGATTCATCAAGGAATTTTCTATGTTTGCCCGCTCGCTAACTGAGCTATTAGGCAAGGACATGGAGTTTATTGTTGATCACAAATGTATTGAGGCCTTTAAGTTATTGCAAGGAATGATCATGGATGCCCCGATCCTACAAGCCCCAGATTGGTCTCTACCTTTTGAGATCATGATGGACGCATCTGATTATGCTGTTGGGGCTGTGTTAGGACAGAGGAGGGATGGCATCCCATTTGCAATCCACTACGCAAGAAAAGTGCTCGATACCGCTCAGCGTAACTATACAGCTACGGAAAAGGAAATGCTTGTGGTAGTGTTTGCCTTGGACAAGTTCAGATCTCATTTAATCTGATCAAAGGTTATTGTGTTCACTGACCACACGATGCTATGTTACTTAATGGAAAAGAAGGATGCGAAGGCGCGTCTTCTTAGGTGGATTCTACTTATTCAGGAGTTTGACTTGGATATTCGTGATAAACATGAAAAGAAAAACGTAGTAGCTGATAATCTCTCCCGTCTCGAAGATCCTAATACTTCCGAGGATTCACCAATTCGAGACTCTTTCCCTGACGAGTCGATTTTTGTTGTCGACTCGCTCTCATGGTATGCCAATATCGTGAACTATCTTGTCTCCGAGAAGGTTCCCGAAGATTGGCCCAAGAGCCATAGATTGACTCAAGTCGGATGCTAGACATTACCTTTGGGAGGATCCGATCCTTTTCTTCGAAGGACCAGATTGTGTCTGGAGACGGTGTATTCCTCAGGAGGAATACCAGAGTGTCCTTTCTTTATGCCATAGTTTGGAGGCAGGAGGACACCACTCCGGGAAGAGGACCACATGGAAGGTACTTTAGTGTGGCTTTTACTGGCCGACTCAGTTTCACGATGCCATCACTTTTGCGAAGTTATGCCCAGTATGCCAGAGAATGGGAGGAACCGTTGGTTCCAAGGATGAGATGACGATGCATCTTGTCATCATTTGTGATGTCTTTGACGCCTGGGGAATCAACTTCATGGGCACATTCCCTGTTAGCCATGGATTCGAGTACATCCTTCTTGCGATAGACTACCTATCCAGGTGGGTGGAGGCTATCCCGACCCGAGCCGCAGACAGCAGGACTGTCTGTAAATTCATCAGAGAGCATATCATCTCTAGGTTCAGGATCCCTAAAATGTTGATATCAGATGGGGGTAGCCACTTTGTAAACAGAGAAGTGAAGAAACTTTTGAAGGACTACGGCATCGAACACCGTATCGCTAGTCCTTACCACCCACAGACTAATGGTATGGCTGAGATGTCGAATAGGGAGGTGAAAAATTTATTGAAGAAGCTTTCCCACCCAGACAGGAAGGACCGATCTCAGATCTTGGATCAAGTCCTATGGGCTTATAGGACAGCTTACAAGACACCTTTAGGAACCTCCCCATTCCGGATGGTATTCGGAAAGCCATGTCATTTGCCCGCGAAATTAGTGCACAAATCAGAATGGGCAATCAAGAAGGTCAACTGGAACACACACCTTGGGCAGAAGCAGAGAGAAATGGATCTGAATGAGCTTGTGGAAGTCAGAAACCGTGCATACGACAACAGTTTGGTGTACAAGGTCAAGGTGAAGCCTTGGCACGATAGATATATCAGACGAAAGACCTTTGTTCCTGGACATAAGGTATGGTTGTTCAATACAAGGCTGAAAGTCTTCCAAGGCAAGTTGAAGTCCAAGTGGACGGGCCCATTCATTATCCGTGTGGTGCATGATAGTGGATGTGTTGAGATCTCACATCTCGCAGACGACACACCGACATTCCTAGTGAATGGACAACTGTTGAAGCACTTCGTTGACACCAATGAGCAGTTAGTCCATGTTGAGGAGATTGTATTCATGTGCGAGATAGATTCAGCCGACACACATAGAGCCGCACATGGGACGTTGCAGCAGTGAGCTCTAGCCATCAGTAGCATCTGGAAAGATTCAATCCGTAATTCTTGTACATATCCATCATTCCTGTACATCCTCCAGATCACCTCAGTCCTCATACTAACTCGAGTCTTATACTTAGGCTGACCTGAGCCTGAGTATAGGGGGGAACCGATGCCCACCTTGTATATATGCATCCACTTCTCCTTTTAACCTCGCCCGCCCCATTTTTGATCTTCTTCTACACTTAGGCTGCTAGAGCCTAAGTAAAGGGGGGTAGGATGACTTCTATACATTTTTGGCTCTCTTACGCTTAGCACGAGCTATGTCTTTTTCCTCACTTTCAATGCTTTGAGGACATAGCACATGCTAAGTATAGGGGGCGTGCATATATTACATATATACTTTACCCATAGCTCGTACTTTCACGTATTTTTGTATATATTACGTAATAATTACGGGATGGGTAAAATTCGAAAAACTTTTTTGTGAAATACACTTGTATAATCTATATAATACTCATAAAACCCTTGAGGTATTCCGAAAAAATGGAATAATTAAAGGCTTCTTATTTTACTCTTGCATATCATCTCTGCATAAGAAAAGAAAAGAAAAAGAGTCTTGCATTTCATTCACATAGCATGTCATATACATCTCATCTGCATATCTTGCATATGCAATGTGAAAAGCTAGTTGATTCGGAACCAAGTTATGAGTAGATATTGAGGATGGATGTGATTTGACCTTAATCCACCTAATTTCAGAGGAACCTTATAGGAACTGGAGTTAAGATTTCTTAGATCAAGTGACTTATTCTTTGAGTCTGCAAGTCTATGTTCACATGTCATCTTGATCAGTCTAAGTAGACTATCTCGTGCACACGCATGATTCTTATAGATAGTGACCTAACTTGGACAAGCACCATGCATGTACCTCTTCATTGATGAGATGGTGAGGAGGTAGAATCCTTTAGCTTGGAGTAGCATACGGGTGGAAACATCTGTCCTCCTCCAGGGAGGGAAGTGCATCTCAACCTAGTCTGGTGGTGTTGACATCTAAGGACAGGATGTTGTGGGTTGCAATAATGCTTCAAAAGAGGGATAGTCTACTTGCTCAAGAGGAAAAACTCCTGATGTACATGTTGCACCTTATTTATAAAAAAATTGCAAAAACTCCAAAAAATCAGACAGGTCCAATGAAAATAAAATACCTATCAATGTATGTATATTAGCAAAGAAAAAGCAGCTGGATGACTTGGCTACACTGGTCAGGCATCCCGAGATAGGTAGCTACACTAGTTACCGTCCATTCTTCTCTCTACCCCCTCCTCTTGAGCTGGTCGCACTTGAACTTAGAAGGGAATACCCTGCTCTTCGAGGAAAGAGTTACTGGACCAGGTAACTAGAGTTACCTTGTTAGAGGAGGTTGTTTCTGAGCCATTTCTGAAGTGGAGAGTTACATCTCACTTACACAGTACAAGTGAGAATCATATTCATCAGAAATTTGCGTATGAGGATTTGTTCTAACCTGACTATTGATGAGTCTTGAATAGAAGACTTGTGGAACTTGAACTCTGTTAGGTCTAGTTCAGGTCCCAATGAGGTTCCGCCACACAAATAATCCAAAGCCCGAGTCAAGCCCCATTTTCAACTTTTGTTCATAACCTTGGTATGGAACCCAAAATCATTTCACTCTTACATTTCATTTAGTTGCTCGGGGACGAGCAAGGTTTAAGTATAGGGGGTTGATGAATATGTGATTCATCACTTCTAAATTTGAAAATAGAGCCTTGTTCCTGAGTATTTAACAGCATATTTCCCTTTATCCTGCATAAATAGCATTCATGCATAAATCCACAATACATGCATTTTAGCATTCATAATTGCATTAAATAAGAAGGCAATTCATTTGTAAAATTCACTTGTAAAATATCCATCACTACCCTCTTAATCATCTGTATTTTATCCCCCTCTGAAGTCAATAAAACCTTCATTATACTGTATATAATACTAGTTAATAATATAAGAAAGAAGGCCAAAAATTCCTAGCTTGTGAATTACCCAATGAAACCCCCAACCCAGTTTGAAACTCCAAACCTTAGAATTCACATATCTCCCTCATACAACCTCCGAATTAGGTCTACCCACCTTCAGATTAATATGTATTCCGAGACCTTTACAATGAGACCAATTTCATTCAATTCGGAGCTCGTATGCAAAACTTGGGTTTTTGGGCCCCTTTGTATACTATAGATATGTAAATTTGTACTCTTATATTTTTATATCGTATTTGACCTCATATCCATTTTTTGTCATGAAACTTATAGATCTCATCAAGATCTACAACTTTCATGTTTTGAGTTTTTCATAATTCGGCCTCCTTCTCTCTCTAAATTCATATTCTTTTCCAGCCATTCAGAACAGGCCATGTAGCGCCCTCTGATTGCGCCATGTGGCCCGCTCCTTTACGCGCCATGCGCCTTCCATCTCCGTCGTCCGAACGCCTGCCCGCTCTCCTGATCAGGGCCATTCATCATCGCAATGCCTCTCAACCCTTCGATCGAACCCTTGATTCAATCCAGACCGCTCGCTAGCGCCTTAAACTACGCCCTCCACGTGGCTCCATCACGACCCCTCGATCGCTTCATTCTGATCTAATCGCAACCGCACGCTAGCACCTTAACCTACGCCCTCAACGTGGCTCCATCATGCCCTCTCGATCACTTAATTTTGATCTAATCACAACTGCACGTCTGCGCCTTAATCTCCGCCCGCCACGTGGTGCACCCTATGCCCTTGATCTCGCCCCGCCGATCCAATCCTAACCCTCCTCTTCTGCCCTTCTCCTGACCGTTGGATCGCTCGATCCAACGATCGATACATCGTCTCCTACCTTCCGCAAGCCCCATGCCCCACGTCGCCCACCTTGCGCGTGGGCCGCCCCCTTTCTATTTTGGGAGCCATTCCGGCCACCCTCTCCGCCTCCTATCACCACCATGTTGCACCCCACTCTTCCCTTATCCTCGCCGACCACCTCGAGCACCATGAACTCCCCCACCTCGCTCCATGACGTCAACCAACTCCATCACATCGCCACCTACGCCGTCACCTTCCATTTTAAATATGTCCCCACCGTCGACCGTCAGCCCCATCCGCCATCACGGAGAGAATCCCCGAGCTCCCTACTTCCTATTAGTGATAGCAATTTGAGGTGACGTTGAGCGACGACCGAGATCCATCTCCGGTGATATCCACCTGAGCTGCACGAGCTCAAGACCGTCTATCCTTTAAGCGACGACCAGGAGCATGCCTTCGAGCTCCATTTCCCAGGTAGAAGCCTCCATCTCCCTCACGATCTTCATCTTCTTTTTCGTACTTTTTCTCCAATTTTATTCGTCATCCACAAGGCACTTCACGCTCCTCTGACCATCCTCCGAGATTCACCTCGGAGTTGGCATCTTCGCGCATGCTGTCATCTTCTCCGACGACACACTACACTTCACGCCGACGCGAGCTCCGCCACCTTGGCGGAGCACCATCATTGGACCACTCTCACCGCCCTTCAGGCCTCACACTGCACTCACGATCACCCCACGAGCACTTCGCACGCCTCGGCTATTCAACTAACCCCCTGCAGGTACTCTATCTTTGAGTGGCCGGAACTTCATTGGAGTTAAGTTCGAGCCACACCGCACTCATGATCACCCCACGAGCACTTCGCACGCCTCGGCTATTCAACTACTCCCCTGCAGGTACTCTATCTTTGAGTGGTCGGAACTTCATTGGAGTTAAGTTCGAGCTTCATCGCCGCACTCCTCCAGACTGCCCCAGTCGCTCCTGAGACCTCTAGTGGATCCCCTACGCCTCCACGATTCGTTCCAGCTATTTGGGAGCCACCGGCGACCTTCACCGATGACCAGAGGAGGAAGCAGAGCTAGAGCCCCTTCACCGGAGCGCAGCCACCTCCGCCGTAGGAGGCGGCGGACCCGTTGAAGACGAAGAGCAGTAGCTGTCCGATCCCCTTGATCGGATGGTCCGGAGGATGCCACGTCGCCTTGGTTCCACAGCCGTAGGATCAGGAGGATCCTACGCACCTGATCGTGCCACGTCGCCACTCGCCCCAAGCTTCAGGGGCCGTTGGATTCATCCTTATTCAACGGCTCTTGATCGTCCACAACTTCATCTACATCGAGCTTTAGCGACCGTTGGATTGACCTTGATCCAATGGGTTGCAGCGTGCCACGTCGCTAGCCATCCACAGCCTTTGGATCATCATTTGATCCACGGTCCATAGCATGCCACGAAGCACCTCTGAGCCTCATCCCCGACCATCAGGATCAGAGCTCCCGAAGCTAGCCGAGCCTCTATCCAAGCCGAGTCCGAGCCTCCAGAGTCCCCGAGCCTCAGCCCGAGCCTCGGAAGTCATCCGAGCCTAGGACCCCACGTGGTTTTCACGTGCGGCTTGGGTATTTGCAGCGAGGCCCCTGAAAGTTTTGGAAATTGCATTCCAGTCCCTACCAGGAACCACACGTGTTTTGTGGGTATTTTGCATACATACCCCCTCATTATTGCATATTAGTCCCCATCAGCTTGTTTAATTTTTATTAATTATATTTTATGTAGTTGTAGTTAGGCCCATGTCTTTGCACGCATCTTTAGGCACTCATTTGACATCATTTTTCAAGTTTGAAAATTGCATTGTGTAGCTTAAATTATGCTCTTTCATATGTGACACTTATCATAATTCTGTGATAGCAGTGGATTTTATTATTAATTAATTGGTGGAATTTTGTCATATTTTGCCCATTTATGCCTTTTAATTTGTAGTAAATTCTTTATATCTCTAAAAATTCCTATAAATTCACATTAGACTCAGGATAATTAAGTTTACATTGTATCTAGAAATCATCTCATTTTCACGCAACTCGAGGCCTGAATAAATCATTTTGTGATTTTCTTAATTAATTTTTAATAGGTCCATTTCACATAGGAATTTAAGTTTATTAATTTTTCTGGATTCTTCACACTTACATCTATCTAGAGTAATTTTTATATCTAAAAATATTGTGATTCCTTATTTATTAAAATTGATTTAGTCAAAATCACCTTGCATACATTTTTAATTCACAGTAAATTCATATAATACCAGAAAATTCTAAAAAGATTAGGGTAGCTTAATTTCATTGCATTTCACCATCTGGCCAAAGTTCATAATTTTTGGAATTAATTTGACCACTTTTCTGAATTAGCTTATAAACTAGCCCGATTTTGCATGAGTCTTTTCTTTCTCGCATAAAATATATTGAAAAAGACTATATATATATATCACCTGAAAATCCGACCATGGAAATTTGCTTAAAATCTACCTAAGGAGACAGCTGCCTCCCTGAGTTCGACCTTGGGCTTGCCTAAGTAAAAAAAATTTGCCGCTCGCGATTAACTCACCTTAATTAAAAGTGGTTTTTGACTAGCACTTATTACCTGACTACAACGAACGACACAACAATTAATTTGACCATTAATTTGATTAAATTAACAAGGGTAGTAAAGACGTCCATCAGTCAGATGTTCTACGAAAGGCAAGAACACGGTCGTCGACAAGGCCCTGCTATCTTGTATACGATAGAAGTGCCATTACTTCATGAATCCATTCAATAACAAGGTAGTATTTAGGTTGGGATTTGGGCTCTAATCCTTATGGATCGTGTTAAACTCTGTGTGGATAGTACTTAAAAATAATGTGGGCTTTATGAGCCCCAAACAATGATGGTTCGTTACAAATTTCAATTAAGGTCAAAGTTTATTAAACAGTCCTCTTGTTTTAATATTTTGATTTTCACTTTTTAGTCTTTTTCAAATATTTCGCCTATCAATTTTTTGTAATTTCTTTTAAATCCTAGGTGATGCAATACTGGGAGAGAAAACGGAAAAGCTGTAAAAGTAGACACTAAGGTGGAAATCACACCTTAGTATATAATGATGCATGCAAGTCAAGAGGGCTTACAGTGCTTCATAGCTCTCTCCTTGTGGGGTGGAAGACAAGGAATTTTAAATTTACACTACATGTAAATGCAATGTCGATGAAATCTCCCAAAGCAGGAATTGCTATTAATCGTGAAGAACCAGATTAATTTGAGCTAAGTCCAGACGTAGATCTCTAGGGGCATGCAGATATTAAGTGTTTGGACCTAATTTACTTGATCAACCACCTTAAAAATCTAAGAGCTCAGTCATGGAAAACAAATAAAAAAGGCAAAAAACTCAAATAGAAGAAAACAAATAAAAACCAAGGTAAATAGGGAGAATAAAAATAGAGAATGTGAGAAAAATATGAAAATTTAGATGAGGCCCCCAGGTGAACCATAACCCGAGCAATGGACCTCAGAGTGTGAAGAGTGGAAAATTTCCATGCACTTGTATTATTACAAATTATTAATGAAAATAAAATGTCTCTCTGACAAAATAAAAGCAAAAATGTCGCTCTATACTCTGCCCTTCTCTCCCTTTGTCTCTCTTTCTTGCTCTCACCAATCAACCCAAAAAGAAGAGGGTGATCTCCTCACAGTTTGATGAATATATGATTCTCATTCTTTATTCTTTTATTTTAGCTAAATATTTAAGCAAAAACATCTGTAAATATATACAAGTCCAATAAACTATCATCATGAATGCTCTTGTTAATATTGTCTAATTAATACCTATTTGTTCAAAATAAAAGAATAACGAAGAAAAGAAAAAGAGAGAGAAAGATGTAATTAAGAAATAATACATACTAACCCAAACCTTGAGAGAAGCCAATTATTGACCTGGTCGACAAAGAATAAAGTTGGGGGAAATAGGGTCATTGTATATTCATTACTATGCATCCCATGCATACATCATCCCTCTATTCTACTCATCTATTTATTTTATACATAAATTGTGTATATTGTATTTGTAATACTTGTGTATACTCTTAATAATAATATAAAAATACAATAAAAATCCTAAAATACAAAATAAATTAAAAATAAAATCAAAATTTCATTGTACAACAACCATACATGTATATATTGTACAAATTACCCATTTATTTAATAACTTTTATTTAATTTATAAAAATCAAACAATATTATTTTATACTCATTAAATTATTTCGTAATTAAATAAAATATAAAATAAAAGGTATTGCTGTAAAAATAATAAAATAAAAATAAATGAATAAAATATAACAAACCCTAAACCATGTACATATTACACTATATTGTATATATTGTATATATAAACTTATCAAAATAATTAAAAATCATGAAAAAAATAGGTTGAAAAGAATAAACATTTCTCATTTAATTAATTTTCATTTTAAATTCATTTACTATTTTTATTTTAATATTCTTTGATTTTCAGATTTGAAATTTCTTGATTGGTTGACACGGGTTTGTTGACCCGGGTCAATCCTCCCTTCTCTAGGACCTGATTCGGATTTCTGTCGTCGGACCTCATTTCTCCCAATTATCGCACCTGAATCCGACCACCTTCTTCCTCAAAATCCAAAACCCTAGATTCCTTGAAAATCCGAGATACTTGTAGATCCCAAGGTGTCGTCGGATCTCTCTAGGGTTTCGCACATTCTCCTAATCTTTCTAGACCTAGGTTTGCCTATAAATTATCTCCTCCAGCCTCCTTCACTATTCATCTTGTACCTCACGCCACGTTTGTCCCTTAGCCACCTTCATGATAGTGACAACATCCTGGAGAGTGCCTTTGTAGCTTGATTCGACATCTAGTTGTACGTAGATCAAGATGTGGTCGGCGCTCACCCGTGTGTAGCCTCTCTTGCCTGTCGCAGTAGGAAGAGGCCAGGATCTTTCCCCCACCTCCACCTCTCTTCACTGTTCATCATAGATCACTCAGGTAGCACCTTTCCCCTCCCATCTCACCTTCCTCTTTTAATTTTTCCCATCAGCCATCCTACGCCTTCTTGGCTCCGACCACTGCTGTCGGAGCTCCACGATCACCTCCACTTGCACAGATCGATAGCTCACTTCAAGGACCACCTCCTCATGCAACCTGGCCCCATGAATCTCACTCATCGAAGAGAGATTAGGCTAGACCTCCTTCCCCATTTTTCGCTAGAGGTAGACCTCCATCCCACCATCGCTTCCTTTATCCTTCAATTGCAATAACAAGACCGGAGCTTCACCCCCAAGTTGTCATCCCCTTTGTAGGCTCAAGAGCACACGAGATGGCTAGATTTGAGCTCCAAATAGTCCGATGGAGTTGCTCCAGGTGGTGGAACTCCACTCTGGCCATCTGGTTATTAGCCTCTTCATCCAAGACCGCCATTCAACGTGAAGCACTTTAGCGAAGGTGCTGGCCCTTAGAGCAACTAGATCAGCCCCAGAGATCATCCTATACATTCAATAAAAGTTTGCTGGCTTCCATTTCTTCTAGCATCCTCTAGAGTCGTTAAATCAGCAGCCTCTCGTCCAGTTCTTATATGAGCCGTCTAGACATGCCTCTTTTTTCAGCGTCAGATCAGCTTTACAGAGGATCTGAAGCACACGTCAGGTCCTCTTTCCAAAGCCATCAGATTCCTCTACTAACGGTCATCAGGGTCATACTTCAGAGGAGCTCCACGCGTGCGCCACGTGTCTAGCCGAGGGTATATTTCCTTTACCACCCTGTCCTTTTGATTTTGCTCTTTAATTTTATAAATAAAAGTTGTAGTGTAATTTAGTCTGGATAATTTGCAGTTAGGACCTTATGTTTTGTTTATTTGCTTTTTAGTCCAGTTGAGTTGAACACACGTGCATGTACACGTGTTTTTGTGGGTTATTTCCAACTCTTATCCTGAGCTTTTATATGTTATTGAATTAAGTTGAAGTTTTTTATATTTGCATTTATACACCTGTGTTTGCTGATCACGTGTAGCACACGTTCATTTCTAGAATAATTGCATAACAGCCCCTGTACTTCTTTTGTGTGTTATCCATTAGGCCCTGAAACTTGAAATAATTGCATATAGGTCCCTACTTCATAGTTTTTAATTATTGTCTTTGATTATTCATAACAAATTGGATTTTGACCCTTAAATTTATACAAAAATAACCTGTCGCCCTGCTAACTTGTTATTTGAGTGGTGGTTTTCTTGTTCCATTTGTCTTTTACATTCTATTATTAAAAATCCAAAAGAAGTATAAAAAGCCCATATTTATCTTAAAAAATCTATAAAAATTCTAAAAAATTACGAAGAATTCTGTAAAATTACTATAGCTGTATTTTATTCTATTTAAGCTCCTAAACAAATTTTGCTTGAAAATCCCCTATAAAGTCTAAAAATTTGCAAAAGACTTAAAAACTTTAAAAAATCATATAAAATCAACCGAAAATAAAAAATTGCATTTTCAGTCTCTCTTTGTAGATATTTTATAATAGTTTTTAGTAAAAACTTCTTCAAGGAGTTTTGAGATTTATTCTATTTTTAAATTGAAAAATACTTTTGGTTGTGCTCTATTTGCTTATTGAATTTATTGCTTTTAAAAAATCACAAATACATTTGAAAAATCTCCAAAATTTTCCAAAAACATTATAAAATATATAAAACCATTTTTCTGAGCATTTTTGACATATTTAAAAAAATACAAATAGAGTATTTATGCTTATTTTTCAACTTTGTTCTTATTTTGCCTTATTTGAAACTTTAAAAATTTGCAAAATAAAAAACCACTAAAAACATGAAAAGTACTTTGATTTTCTAAATCATTTACTTAGCTTCTAAATGTGCTCCTTGAGTTCGACCCCGGTCGCTATACCAGTTTAATAAAAGTAGCTTTGCCACTTGTGTGAATTGCTTGATTTTCTTAGTGGTTAAAATAATTTCCTCGTTGATTGCAAATCTAGTCTGAGTCACAACGACACTTAATTAATCAACATAACTCGAATTGGATTTTTCCTATCATCAGAATGGTGAGTTGCCGAGGAGCACGACTAGGTAGTTAGGATTTGTGATTTTTTTATTCCTTACTTTATCTGTCTCTATCTGTTATAATTGTTTCTGACCTGTTTCTTGTTTCACTTTTGGTGCGAGGAATGCCGGAGCACGGAGAGGTTAGCTTTGGAGGGCCCAGTACCTGAGGAGGAGCAGGAGGCAATTATAGTAGATAGAATTTTGTTTTAGCAATTATTTTTGCAGAAACACTTGTAATAACTTAGACATTTGAGAGGCACTCAAATACTTTATTCGGGGCTTGTTTTGCCAAGTGCCGGTGCACTCAGGGGACCTCACCTTATTTTTTCGAGTTTTATTGCATTTATTTTTATTTGTTTTTTGGGGTTTTAGCCCCTAGATTTAGGATTTTTATTTGCTCGAGCTCGGTATAGATTAAGGTCCAAATACCATAATAAGAATATATGTGCCTATAAATCACTATTGGACTTAGTCTAAATAAAAAAAGGCTAATTTATTTGGATTAGAGACCACGCTCCATGAGAGGTTGTATACAATGCTGGCAGGACCCACTGTGGTGGGCACCAATTGGCATCTAAGATAGGACTCGGGTCTCTCTTCTGAATAGTTAGCAACAGTTCTTCTTATTAATAGAAGTTCTTGTCTTACGGTGATTTCCTTGTCATCATTTAGATTAGTTTTAATTCTGTCTTTCAATTATGTGTGGATCACTCTGCATGTAGACTGTTAGAGAAAGGCATGCATTTCTAACTCTACATGCATCATTGAGTTTCATTCACGCATCGGCTTTTCCAAATTCCTCCCCCTGTTTTATTGGACTTCAAATAAAAAGGAAATCAGAAATTTGTTAGGCGTTTGTTTTTATTCAGAAAAAATACATAAAAAAGTGATAACCAATAAAATTGGGACTGCTAATCAAACTTGACCTAAAAGCAGACTTAACAACCGAAAATCTTGTTTTAGGGAGAGTAACCCCTCCTTATCTGATTTTACCTCTTGAGAGTTGAGTGACCACAAACTAGGAGAGAGACACCCCTGGGCTTTATTCAGACTACTGGTTCTAACAAAAATGATTAGCTATTCTCCAGTGAGGATCTACGGGTAGCCGGTAATGAGTCCGTATTTCCTTAGCAGAGTGGGTAGTTTAGAGGACACTACATAAGGCTCCATCCTAAAGTAATGGGTAGTCGGAAATGGTCCTTACTTACACCTATACTGGCGGGAAATAGGCACAACTAGTCGTAAGAATCCAGGCTAGTCTCCAAGAAGAATTGGGCACCCAACAACTTGCTAACTTGCTCTGTAAGATTGGATTGTCACCAAAATAAAAGTGACAAGATAAACAACCGAGATCTCATGGTCATCACAAGTGTTGAGTTGGTGAAACCGGGGGTTTGATTTCTCATCTTATTTGCAGACCAAGTCTACTCTTCATAAATCCCCACATCAAGATGATGGGCATGAGGTCTCTTGGGATACCTCTGGTAGCACCACTTCCCAGCACTCATGTCTATTCATCTAAGGTATCTTCAGAGAGCTCAGACCTGCTCTATGAACCCGAGTTCTCTTCCACCCTATTCACCTCGACCACCCTTCTAACACACTTAAGATACAACCACTGTGGCAACACAACTCTATGTTCACTTGACGGCACCTGATCTAGGGTTTTTTTGCCTTTGTAGAGACCAGAGAGATGGTCAGTGAAGACATAACTGATGAGCAACCACAAACCTCTTCATCTGTTTTAGACCATGCCGCCATCAACAACATAATGTTAGCCTCCATGGAGACCATGCAGAGATAGATCATGGATCAGGGAATGTTCATTGCAAAAGCAAGGAGGGAGATGAATAAGATGAGATATGGGAGATCAGATGCGAGAGATGATAGACTAGCTGGTGGAGAAGACAGAGATATACCGAGAAATGAGGACGGAGCAGATGCCATGGCAGATACAAGACCAAAACACACCAAGAGGTAGTTGCACATCCCTGGTGCAACCCTCGCTCACCGATGGATCCAGTTGCCTGCTATCCTTGGTGACTTCAAGCTTTGCCCTCAGACTATTTAGTTGTTGACCAAATTTCATGGGCACATCATCGAGGAGCCCCACTTCCATCTACAAGAAGTGGAGATGATCTGTAGCACCGTCCACGATAGGCTGGTGGACGAGGACACAAAAGTTAGTAGGCTTCCCTTTTTCCTTAGTTGATAGACCAGTCTACTGGCTGAAACATTTAGGGAGGGTTGTCACCACCTAGGAGTGACGAAGGATCGAGTATATAAACAAGTATTATCCACTCGGTCAGACAAATACAGTGCGAGCTATGATCAGCAATTTCTCCATGATCCCCAATTAATAATTCCTTTAGGCATCGATTTCGAGAGCTCATTGATAGGAGTCCCCGCCATGATATCAACAAGCCTAATCTCGTCCAGATTTTCTTCTGTGGGCTAACACCTGAGCTATAGGGGCTAGTGAACGCATCATGTATAGGTTCCTATTTCTCCAAAGATGAAGACCAGGTATGGGCCATTTATGAGGAGATGGCTGTAAATTACATAGTGATGTACCAGACCCGAGTCTACACTCAGGGGAAGCCTCCCCATCAGGCAGCTTCGTATCAGAGGATATCACGTATTGAAGCATGTCCTTCATCTTCTACAGCGGCAACACTAGCAGAGTCTTCAGCTGCCGATATGGGTATCATCAGCTAGAAGCTGGATCGGATGGAGATTATTGAGAAAAAGACGTATCAGGGCCTTAACAAGCTCAACAGAATCGATGAGCTGGCCTACACTTTGAGTGACCGGAAGACTCAGATCATGTGCCTCCAAGAAGCACAGATGACTTCTCAACCAAGGTCTAGGTCACATGCTGATCTAGGGAGAAGTTCGTCATAATAGCCCTCTGCCTCATACCGACAAGTTCGCCATATTCAGGCGGAGCCCATTCAATCACTCCCGGAGTGCCAGTTGCCACCACCACCTTTTTCAAACACTCAGATGGTGGTGTGCCATCCAGAGCAGCCATTGACATCCCTTCCCCCTCCAGTCCATGAGAAGACAGAGCCATTGATGGAAGTCAACGAGATTTGATACTCTTAGTACCAACAACATCCCGAGATCCGTCGTGACCACCCAGACTTCCGATGGTCTACTGGAGGTGCTCAATCCCAGCAGCAACCTCCGACACAATCAAGGCAGGGAGCCCAACAATAGCAGCCCCAGTGCTCCCAGCAGCAGCATTATGGTCGTCGACCCCCAGTACCAGGGTCAATAGTGGAGACAATAGCCTCATTCTCAATATCCACTGACGGATCGCTGAGCACGATGTATTTATTTTGGGCATGTTGTAGTACGTGTACTTAGCAAATCAGTCAGAACCGAGAAAAGATCTCCATGAAGAGTGTCTCGACTTTAATTTATATCCGGGAAAGTCCGGGTCGAACATAGGGAGGCAAAGGAACAAGGTCAGGTTAATTTGACAATTGAGATCTATATTTCCAATGCGTTTTTTTATATTTTTTTATGCAAAAACAATTGCTAATGCAAAATACAGGTGAATCAAGACAATAAGAAAACACACAACAAGTCAAATTAATTTCAATGTCAAATCAGTTCAATTCAGCCAAATTATATTTTTCTTTGATCTTGATCCAGTGATGCATGCAGAACATATTTTTTTTAGAATTTTAGGGGTTAGGATGCAACAATTAAAAAGGTATACTTTTATGGGTTTCGTCGCAATTTTTCACACAACATTAAGCAAAAATCTTGAAAATTTTACTGAAATACAAACATGATGCAAGGATACTACAGTAATATTTTTGGAATTTTTTGACACATATGAATTTTTTATAGATTTTTTAATGAAAACAGAGTAATAGTGAGTAATTAATTCTTAATAAATCCACATTATCAAATTAATCAGAATGCAAATTATCTGAAGAAACTATTTATACAAGGAATTCAGGAGAGTTGCAATTTCGCAAAAATGATGTACATGGATTTAATTAAAAATCAAAGATCTAAATCACTCCATAATTTATTTTAGGTACAGGACAACTCTATTTTGGATGAATTTGGATAGTAATTTAATCACATTTCAAGGCATCATGTCTAAGTTTTGTGGAATTTTTAGAGCAACTATGTGTCAGATATGTATTTAAGAGCATAGAATGAGTAAAATATGCAGAATTGCAGTTAGACAATTTTAATTAATTATCCAAATATCAAAAAATATAAATAAATATCCAAGTGGTAGAGAACTAGTTGCTCAATATCAAGACATTTTCATTGAACAAAGAGATGCAATGATGAGGTCCAAATTAAAAACAAACACAGGGTTATCCGTGCAAAACATAAAATGAAATTGATAATATAAAACATGCACAAGGACTAAACAGTAATTAAAAAAACTTTACGGATAAAATATGCAATTTTCACAATAAAAATTGAAAAAATTGGACCTTCTTCTTTAACAGGCGCGGGTGGGGAACCCAAAAAGATAACGGCGGGAGAAGGGTGGCACCGCCCACTGCACAACCGCACACAGGGCCGCTTGCGGGCGGAGGAGGCGTGCGGCAGTGGAGGAGGCGGTGCGCTCCCGCAGAGGAGCAAAGGGGGGCGACGGTGCCGCACGGCGGAGATGGTGGCCGGCTAGCGGTGGCATGGACCGCAGGAGGCAGGAGACGAGCGCTACGGCTCGTGTGCTGGAGGCCATACGGCTGCTGGAGGGCGCGCACCGGTGGTTGCCGGCTGGTGGCGCCCGGCTGGCGTGGATGAGGAGAGGGGGTGGGGGCGGCGACGCTGGAGCTATTGTCCCCCCTCCGTTTTTTTTTGCTGTAATAATTTTGTTTTTGTTTTTTTTAATTTTTTTATTTCTTAAAAAGGGAATAAAGACAAAAGGTGAGGATGAAGGAGAGATGGTGGTGGTAATATAAAAATGATGGTAACCAACACAACAAGAAAACAAAATATTAGATAAAATAAAATAACAGGAGAAATGAGGAGAAATACTTACCTAAGGTTTGCCGGATTTGCAGTGCAGCTACGCTGGACTCCTATCTTCGCTTCGATCTAATTGGCGAAATAAAAATCGGAGAAGCTATGCGAGCTCGATGGGGAACTCGTGACGTGGAGCGGAGCTCCGCAAATCTCGCCTGAAGGAGGTCGTCGCTTGAAGAAGATGCCTCGCCATTGTCACTAACAAAACACTCCAAGCTCTCTCCTTTTTCTATTAGAATGACCGATAGGCAAAAAATGAGAATGGAGAGGTGTATAAAAGAGATGAAGAATGGGAGTTAGAGAGATGGCGGAAAGGTGGAGTTTGAATGGGAGGTCAAAAGAATAGTGGAGTGGAATGGAGGTTGAAAGAAGACTTGGTGGTTAATGGAGAAAGGGAAGTTATTGTAGAGAATGTGATTAAATAAAAGAAAATAAAAGTAGGTTACTAAAAACAAAAAATAAAATAAAGAGAAGAAAAAGAGTGGGGAATTTACAAAATAAGACAAACACTATGTACATTTTTTTACTTTTCTAACTTTAATTTTTTTGTATTTTTGATAAAAGATATTTACAAAAGAAAAATATAATAAAATACTAGAAATAAAATACAACACAAAATTGATTTTTTTTATTTTTAGTGATTAAGAATAAATAAATAAATAAATAATGGGAAATTAAAAAATATGTACAATATATACAATGTACACTGAGGTCCCAAAACCTAACTTTTGCAAATGAGCTCCGATTTTAATGAAACCACCTCCTTGGATAGATAATTTTCTAACTAGAACTTTAAAAGTGAGTTTGATGAATTTGAGTTCATACGGAGCGGGAATTTGGCCTGGAATTTGGATTTTACAACTTTTTATCTTTGGGATCTAGGAGCATTTATTTGAGGTAAAATTTATTTTATATTTTTGTATTTTTATATACATTTTTATGAACAAGTCAGAGAAAGAATTAGCCAAAAAGGAACTGAATTAAAATTATTTAAAACATATGAAGTTTTAGGCTATTTACAGGTGAAAAACTCCTTTAATTTGCGGCTTTTTATTGTTAATTTAATTTGTATAATCTAATATATAATAATTAGTGTATTTTATTTACAAGAGTCATTTTGTTAATTTATTAATTTTATGGACATTTATTTTGGATTTTACTTGAGGATTTTGCTAAGATCAAGATATTGAGATGATGAATCGCGGATTCATCACCCCCTATACTTAAACTTTGCTGGTCCTCGAGAAAATAAAGAATGAGTAAGTTGGAATAACTCCTGACTGTGCATGTGAATACAAGACTTGATCCGTTCAAGAACTCTTAGTTTTAGAGATCCTAAAATTCTAAGCTGAACCAAACTCTAGTCAAAAGGTATCCAATTTCCCTAATCATCAGACTCTCTCTGTATACATATATAGTAGGGATATGACTTAAGTGTGGACTGCAGTTACAAGAGTAGAGTCGCAACGTCACCCTTGGTTTCAGTCCAAGAGACTCTCCTAAGAACCCAATCCTCACTACTAGGAAATAAACCATTTCTTGCATCCAATCCACCGTCTCTTTAATTATCAGACTTGAAAGTGTAGATAGAAGGCCAGATGATGGAGGGCATAGGATTGTGTCATTTCTTCTCTCCCTCTCATTGGAACAAGGATTCTCTCAAGTGCCTTATTACTCAACTCATATTTTTGGTGTTAATCAGTGCATCCGTCAAGAGAAGTTGGAGCCGTCTGCACTTGCTTTCCTGGGAGTACACCGGGGTGTGCCTTTTTTGAGTACCTATCGTACCTTCTACACCCAGACTTATAGCATTTAACGATGCAGAGCCCTTTTTTGGTGCAAGCCCGACTCCTGATCCTAATAGCGGTGGTCCAAGTGGACACTTTGAAATGGTTGGGAGTGCTCGCCTTTGGTGGAAGATCTTTTGATAATTAACTTTGTTGAATGAGAGCTTTTCTTTAACATTTCATTGCTTTGTAATATTTTTGCTAGCTCCATTGCTTTTACCAAGAGATGGCACACACTGATCAACATTTTTTTATTTTATCACACCCTGGCACTTAGGTAAATATCAAGAGATAGTACAAGAACCATGTTCTCATACTGGCTAAAGGTGCTGACACTCAGGTTTTATGAAGCCTTCATTGATTTTATCCCGTCCTCGAGTATCATCAAATCAGGTCCAAACTCAAATCCCTCATCCCAATTCCTCAAGCGAAATTTCAACTCATCTCATCATAACTGCACTCGTGTATGTGAGGTGCCGATCATATTCTTAAGTTAGAGACTAAGTATGCAATGTAGCACACAAATCTTTCAAACTAGGGAAATGTGAATAATTAAGTCAAAGACCCTAATGACTAAGGTTGGTTAACTCAAAATCTCAAGAGCTCATAAACCAAGTATTCTTGAAAATTACTAGTCTTGTGTGAAAGTGTAAGTGTCAAGGACCAAACCAACTTATTAGTTATCTTGTTTTTGTTTTTGTTTTTTTAAGAAAGGAAGAAAGAAAGATTTTTTTTCAAAAAGTTTTTTTGAAAAAACATGCATTTTTAATAACAAAGAAAGAAAAGATATTTTTTGTTTTCTTTGAAAAAGTTTTTTTTAAAGCAAATAAGGGATTTTTTTTGAAAAGTTACCCACCCCGTAATTATTGTATAATATATACAAAAATATGTGAAAGTACGAGCTATGGGTAAAGTATATATGTAATATATACACACCCCCCTATACTTAGCATGTGCTATGTCCTCATGGAACTAGGTGACAAAAAGTCATAGCTCATACTAAGTATAGGTGGGTGAAAAGAATAGAAGTGAAAAAGAAAATAAAAGTGTGGATAATAAACAACGGGCATCGCCCCCTATACATAGCCTCTGGTCAGCCTAAGTATTGGAAAGAACACAAGAATGGGGGATCGATGAGGATGGGAAAGAGTGTACAAAAAGAAAATAAAAAGAAGAGACGGAGCAAATCGGGTCACTCACCCCCTTATACATAAGATCTAGTCATCCTAAGTATAGCCACAAAATGAAAACGATATGGAACTGGGGCGAGTGATGCGAATCACGGGGGAGGGAGAGGGATAAAGGAAGAAGAATATGTACAAGGAGGAATGCGAATGTACAAAGATCAAGAAGGTTTTTGATGGACTTTCTTGCTGGAGCAAGGGGGTGGGTAGTATACATACGTGTCGCTGTCATAATCGTTCTCAGCAGAATAATAGTGAGGTGTAGGGAATGTCCAACGAGGTTCGACACATGGTTGCTCGCTCAAATATGGCTTTAGAACAGTCGAACTGAGCTCACTCATATAGATCACCTCTTCCGAACCTAATGAGGACTTCTCATATAGATCACCTCTTAAGCATCAAGAGGAAAAGGAGAGTGATACGTCTTGAGGAGTTCGGGGGAACACCTCGAGGAATCAATACCCTGCCTCTTCTTACCAGATGACCGACTAAAGGATGGAGCAACCGATTTATCAAGATTGGTCAATTTGGTCCCAGTTGTCTCTTTTGGTGTATGTCCTGGATGTAGTGAGTGTGAGGTGCTGACCAGAGTTCCATCATCATATGAGTCACCATATGCATTGTAATACTCCTGCAGGATCAGCACACGTCTATGGCATGGAACAGTGTTCTCAGTTGGCTTGACATTGGGTGGCTCATGCGTCGGATCATCTAAATAATCAAGGAAATCAGTAATGATCATGTCCGACTCAGGGTCAGCTTCTGATTGTGAGTCATCTCTAGAAGCTGTTGCGGTGGTGGTGCAAGCAGTAGGCGGTGTGGGGGTGTAGGAAGTCTCTAAACCAATGGTTTTCTGGACAGTCGGTATCTCAAGTGTAGTAGAGAGACATGACTCAACTGTCTCTCGAAGGTCACGGTTGTCTGTGACTGTACGGGTTACCTTGGAATATCGTGTATCTTCAAAGATCGGGTGAGGTCGAAGTGCTCCCAATGCAGTGAAATCGATCTTCCGAGTCTTGCAATCTATAGTTGCCTTAGCCAAGGCTAAGAACGGCTTCCCAAGAATGATCGGAGACTGGGTGAACTCTCCTTGGTACTCAATGTCAATGATCGTGAAGTCTATCTCCGATAGAGCACCTTGGAAAATAATGATGACGGAAATGGTTCCTCTCGACTGTTTAATGAACCGATCAACCAACTGAACGATCTCTCTTGACTTCTTGGTATATCCGAGTTTGAGCTTGGCAAACACGGAGGTCGGAAGGATATTAATCGGTGAGACATCATCGATTCTTGCATGGGTGAATGTGGTATCTTTTATTTCACAATCAACCCTAGGCAACCGCTTTACTCTGCGGCTCTTGGTTTTTCTCCCTATCATCAAAGAGGTGACCATAGACACTATATGTTTCTCATTCCTTGTTCTCTTATTGCCCGACCTTTTAGGCATCAATTTGCTTCTCACAAATCTTTTAAGATCGGGAAAGTGTTCAATGGCCACTATTAAGGGAAGCTCAAAAATCAACTTTCTATCCAATGCTTCCCTAAGTGCAGGATCCATTTTTTGTAGATCTTTTCCTTTTTCAATTATTATGGTATTTTTTTGTTTTTCCATTTTTTGGTCTTTTCGATAGGTGAATGAGGAATAGGACAATGTACAGACTCACGTTTGGAGGAAAAGTGGTTAGTAGAAGAGGGATGTAGAAGGGACTCCAACTGTACATGACGTGTGGTCACTCTGATGTCTTCCAGGTTTTTAAAATTCAATCTGCAAAATCCATGATCCACATTCCTACCTGGACTCTTGATCGGTCTACAAATGCCATCCTCCAATAAGTTCTCATGACACCTCATGAGAGAAGTCTGCGCAATTGGAGGATACTGCTGAGAACTTCAACACACCTTGACTTAGGCGTATAATACTGGGTTGAGTATGGCCCATCTGTAGGGCATATGTTGGTCAGAGCCTCATCAGGTTGAGTTAGTAGACAGGGGGTCTGTAAATCAGTCGCATGAATCCAATCCCCTGTATATGTAGGCTCTCCGAATGGGTGATATGAAGGTTGGTCATTGTGGGCTTGATCACTCAAGTCAATCAAGTCAGGAATATCATGTAACGCATGCCTCTCCATTCGATCTGTTTGGTCGACCACGTTGTACCCAAAGGTTAAGTCAGGATGTGTATATGTCAATTGTTGTTCTGTCCCAACTCGAGGTGAGAATGAGGTATGTGGGGTCAACTGATTCTGCCAATCATTCATCTCAGCAGTGGCTTGCTCTTTGATTGGTTCCTTCATTCCAGTAAGCAGACAAGAATATGGTGAGTCAATACAGGGTGGTTGTGGGTCATGGGTGTAGGAATGTGGGGTAGGTGAGAAGGACGAAGAAGTGCGGAAGTCAGTCAAAGTTCTGACTTTACGGTCGGGGAGTGGGTATGAGGAGGAATAAGAGGGTGGAGATGATCGGAATATGGTCGAAGAAGGGTGACTTGGATATGATGACCAATATTCTGACATCTTGGAAGGGAGATGGGAGAATGAAGCAGATCAAGGAAGAAAGCGTGCAAAGGCACCGAATTACACACAAAACAAACAAACACAAGAGCAAACCTTGAGTTCACCTACTCAACATAGTGATGGTCGCAAAAGTCCGACCGTTTATCTTTTCAGTTTTAATTAGAAGATAAATCAATGTATAATTCCAATTACGCAAGGCTTAAAAGTAGGTTTTGGGCACTATCCTAGGGATGTGTCCTCACCTCTCAACAATCATAATAGCTAAGCATACAATGAGGGTTTTGCTCTCTTCAAAAATAAGTATTAGTTTTTGTCAGTTTGTTTTTGGTCAACACTGATTAGCAGTCCCGATTTTAAGTTAGGTTATCACTTGATTAGTCCACCAAACAAGCACGTCTAACGATCAGTCCCGATTTCCTTTTAACCTAAGTTTCAAAAACCAAGGGGGAGGGAGTCGAGAAAAACCGCTGCAAATAGTGAAATCAATGATGCATGCCCAGTTCAGGAGACTTACAGTGATCCTCGCGCTCTGCATGTGAGATGCAAGGCAGGATTGAAATTTTATACTATATGATGCAAACGAGAAAATCATTCCTAGACAAGTTGTTCTATTAGCGAGTGATGAACAAGTTAAATTTGACTAATAGCCCTGCGGTCTAAGTGTGTCTCGTTATAAGTGATGTGTGATCCTAATTACGAGCACAAGTAAAAAAGATATTCTAATAAAAATATGCTCTAAGAGCCACGAGTGCAAGTCTTATTCTACGTAAATCAAACACACGACCACGAGCGGGTCTAATGTCCAGTCCGGATACAAGCACGAGCTCTCAAACAAGAGACAATGTAAAGAGAAAAATTACCTAAATTATTACAACACAATAATTACAAAAACTTCTCTCAAGAATAAATTAAAAATTCCTATCTCTTCAGCAGTCGGTGCGTCTCACGTCCGTCGACCTCCGATGCATTCCAAGTCCACAGGGCCCTCGGCAAGGAAAAAAAGATTTATATTAGAGAGATGAAAATAAAATATATACAAAAATATGAAGAAAAATAATTAAGAGGAAAATGGATTAATTACAAGTGGCTCGGGGTTTAGACTACCCGAGTAAATGAAAATTTAAATCTAATTTTTAAATTAATCTCTAAGTTGTTTGCCTCCCCTACAATGATGCCATCTGACGGATCGCTAAGCACGTTGTATTTAATTGGGGCACGTTGTAGTACGTGTACTTAGTGAGTCAGTCATAACCAATAAAAGATCTTCGTGAAGAGTGTCTCAGCTTTAATTTATATCCCGGGCAAGTTTGGGGTTGAACAAAGGGAGGCAAAGGAACAATGTCGGGTTAATTTGACAATTGAGATCTAGATTTCCAATGCAGGTTTTTTTTATATTTTTTATGCAAAAACAATTGCCAATATAAAATGCAGGCGAATCAAGACAATAAGAAAACACACAACTAGGCTAAATTAATTTTAATGTCAAATCAGTTCAATTCAACGAAATTATATTTTTTCTATGATCTTAATCCAGTGATGCATACAAAACATATTTTTTCAGAATTTTAGGGTTTAAGATGCAACAATTAAAAAAGCATACTTTTTATGTGTTTCATTGCATTTTTTTCACCCAAACAGTAAGCAAAAATGATGAAAATTTTACTGGAAGACAAACATGATGCAAGGACACTACAGTAATATTTCTGGAATTTTATGAATTTCTTATAGATTTTTTAATGAAAATTGAGGGACAGTGAGTGATTAATTCTTAATAAATCTGCATTATCAAATTAATCAAAATGCAAATTATCTCAAGAAGTTATTTATACAAGGAATTCAGGAGATTCAAATTTTGAAAAAATGATGTATGTGGATTTAATTAAAAATCAAAGATCTAAATCACTTTATAATTTATTTTAGGCACAAGACAACTCTATTTTGGATGAAATTTGGACAGTAATTCAATCACGTTTCAAGACATCATGTCAAATGTTTGTGGAATTTTTGGAGCAACTATGTGTCAGATATGTATTTAAGTGCATAGAATGAGTAAAATATGCAGAATTGCAGTTATATAATTTTAATTAATTATCCAAATATCAGAAAAATATAAATAAATATCTAATTGGTAGAGAACTAGTTGCTCAACATCAAGACATTTTTCATTGAATAAAAAGATGCAATGATGAAGTCCAAACTAAAAAGCAAACACAGGGTTATCCGTGCAAAACATAAAATGAAACTGATAATATAAAACATGCACAAGGACTAAACAGTAATTACAAAAACTTTAGGGATAAAAAATATGCAATTTTTACAACAAAAAATGAAAAAAAGGGGCATTCCTCTTTAACAGGCGTGGGTGGGGAACCCAAAAAGATAACGGCGGGAGAAGGGCGGCGTCGCCCGCCACACAGCCGCATGCAGGGCCGCTTGCGGGCAGAGGAGGCGGTGGGCTCCTGCAGAGGAGCACAGGGGGGTGGCGGTGCCGCAAGGCGGAGATGGTGACCGGCTGGCGGCGGCGCGGGCCGCAGGAGGCAGGTGGCAAGTGCTGCGGCTCGTGCGCGGCTGATCGCGCGACTGCTGGAGGGCGCGCGCCAGTATTGGTCGGCTGGCGGCGCTCGTCTGGCGCGGATGAGGAGAGGGGGTGGGGGTCGGCGGCGCTGGAGCTGCTGTCGCCCCCTCCGTTATTTTTTTTTGTAATAATTTTGTTTTTGGTTTTTGTTTAATTTTTTATTTCATAAACAGGGAATAATGATAAAAGGTGAGGATGAAGGAGAGATGGTGGTGGTAATATAAAAATGATGGTAACCAACACAACAAGAAAACAAAATATTAGATAAATCAAAATAACAAGAGAAATGAGGAGAAATACTTTCCTGAGATTTGCCGAATTTACGGAGCAGCTACACTGGACTCCTATCTTTGCTTCGATCTGATTGATGAAATAAAAATCGGAGAAGCTATGCGAGCTCGATGGGGAACTCGTGACGGGAGCGGAGCTCGACGGATCTCGCTTGAAGGAGGTTGACTCTTAAGGAAGATGCCTCGCCGCCAACAAAACACTCCAAGCTCTCTCTCCTTTTTTCTATTAGAATGGCGGATAGGCAAAAAATGAGGATGGAGAGGTGTATAAAAAGAGATGAAGAATGGGAGTTAGAAAGATGGTGGAAAGGTGGAGTTTGGATGGGAGGTTAAAAGAATGGTGGAGTGGAATGGAGGTTGAAAGAACACTTGGTGGTTAATGGAAAAAGGGAAGTTATAGTAGAGAATGTGATTAAATAAAAGAAAATAAAAGTAGGCTACTAAAAAGAAAAAATAAAATAAAGAAAATAAAAAGAGTGGGGAATTTACAAAAAAAGACAAACACTTTGTACATTTTTTTTACTTTTCTAACTGTAATTTTTTTTTGTATTTTTAATAAAAGATATTTACAACAAAAAAATACAATAAAATACTAGAAATAAAATACAACACAAAATTGATTTTTTGGATTTTTAGTGATTAAGATAAATAAATAAATAATAGGAAAAAAATATGTACAATATATACAATGTACATGAGGTCCCAAAACCCAACTTTTGCAAATGAGCTCCGATTTTTATGAAACCACTTCCGTTGGATAGATAATTTTCTAATTTGAATTTAAAAGTGAGTTTGGTGAATTTGGAGTTCATACGGAGCGGAAATTTGGCCTGGAATTTGGATTTTACGGCTTTTTATCTTTGGGATCTAGGAGCATTTATTTGAGGTAAAATTTATTTTATTTTTTGTATTTTTATATACATTTTTATGAACAAGTCAAAGAAAGAATTAGCCAAAAAGGAGATGAAATAAAATTATTAAAAATACATGAAGTTTTGGGCTATCCACAGGTAAAAATTCCTTTAATTTGTGGCTTTTTATTGTTAATTTAATTTGTATAATCTAATATATAATTGTTAGTGTATTTTATTTACAAGAGTCATTTTGTTAATTTATTAATTTTATGGACATTTATTTTGGATTTTACTTGGGGATTTTCCTAAGATCAAGATATTGAGATGATGAATCGCGGATTCATCATCCACAGCCTCCCCCTCACTCATTCCAGCAGCAGCAACAAAGCCAGCCTTGTTTCTAACGAGGCAACCCATCCGGTTCTCATACACACTTGTATGAGAACCCAGCACTCAAGGATTTTGCTCGTATGCTTTCTGAGCAACAAGCCACATTTCAGCGAGAAATGGATGAGTTCCGGCAGGAGAGGGAAATAATCAAGGTCAAGGCCACCATACCTGCGCAGATTGAGCCCAACCCAAACAATCTGAAGAGAAATTTGAGCAGGTACAGTTTACAGAGACCACCACTCCTAGTGAGGTATTAGATGACATTCATTACTTATTTGATGTTGATTTTGTGACACTAAGGAGGGGTAGGAAGTTAACTGACGGTGACTCATCTAGGATACACATCGATACAGATTCTAGGGTGCTAGATGGAATCAAGAGCGATACCAATGTTGCTACTAATGATGACGTGGTCTTGAAGCCACCAAGGATGATGATCTTGATGACAGTACTGATGTCGTCGTATCTCCCGATGTTGCAGGTGGCGGTGTTGATTGATTAATCCATATTTCATCATCTTTATTCTATCATTTTGGCCTCAAAAATCCTGGCAAATGCATGTAAATACCTTTAATTCCTGCATTTAAGCATTCATGGATGTGTGTGTAAACATTGTATAAAATACTTTTTTAAAGCCAAAAATAAAATAATAAAGAAAAGAAAAGAAAAAAGAATAAAATATTGTAAATATTTTATGACTCTAAACCCTGAGACCTAGGCATCTAGATGAATAGATCGACAAGGAATAAAGTAGGGGAGATAAGGGCCAGATACCAATAAAAATCCCTTTTATTTAATTCATTCTTTATTAATTTATTGGACCTATTTTTAGTTCCACTTTTTATACTTCAAATAAAGAAACTTTGTACATGAAAGTTGTAGATAATTAAATAAAGAAAAATACAAAATTTATTTTACACAAAAATAATGTATAGATAAAAAGTTCTGATCTGACTAAGATTCTAGAATCCTAATTTCCCGGACCTATATCTCTCAAATGAAAACTCGAAACGTATCAAAATCACCTTTAATTGTATATAATTTTCAATAAGCTATTTAATGAAGGTGTTTCGTATTTTTCGGAGCTATGTTTTGAAAGTCGAGTTTTGGAACCCTATTGTATACTTGTACAGATTATAATATTTGTTTTTATTTGTTATTCATTATTTTTACAACATCTTATTTTTTTAATTTTATAAATATTATTTATAATATATGTGTACATTAAAATAAGAATAAAACACTAAATAAAACATAAAAATAAAATACTTGTGTGAATTACATAGGTATAATACATGTACAAAGACCTATATACATAATACTTCTATTGATTTAATTGTATAAAACACATCAGAAAAATAAAATAAAAATATATTTAAGTATATAAAAATAAGTTATAAATTTATAAAATGATAAACAAAAAAATAAAATTACATATACAAAATAAAAATAAAATATTAAAATATATAGATGAATATACATGTATATGTGCTACAAAAGGAAGCTTGTAACTTTTAATCTTGAAAAAATAAATAAAAATTATAATAAAATACTTTAGAAAATAACAAATATTTTTTATAATCCAAAAATAATAAAATCATTTGCTATTTTAAAATGATTTTTTAAATCTTTTTACCAAGGAATTTTCTGGTTGGTCCACGTGGACCAACCAGAAGCCTATGTTGGTTGACCGAGGTCAATGATGAATACCCATTCATCACTCTTTATTCTTTTATTTTAGCTACAAAACCTATGCAAAACACATGTATATATATAAATAGCAATAATTATCATCTTGTGTGCATTGTGTAAATATGCATGTTTAGCATGTTTTTGTGCATAAATAAAAGAATAAAGAAATAAAAGAAAAAGAGGGAGATATTTAGAATAAATATTGAGCGACCTAATCCAAGGGAGAGCTCAGCATGGGCCTGACCGCAAAAGAACCAAAGTAGAGGGAGATAGGGTCAATCTCATGTGTGTACATATACCTTCGTATATAAATAAATTCATTTTCCTCTTAATAAAAATAAAAATGGGTGTGTATTTATTTGTATATATTTTTAAATATAAAATTAAAAAATGGAGAAAATAAAAGAAAAATAAAAAGAAATAATATTCCTTCATAATTATATATATACCATGTACATAGAACCACACATCTATTTATTTTCTACTTGTAAATAAATAATAAAAATCCCATAAAAATATTTTCAAATTCCACATTTCATGGTGTAAATAATAAAAATAAAAATTAGAAAAATAAAAATAAAATAAAAAGGAATAAAATAAAAATCAAAATCCACCTTGTATAGATACCATGTTCGTATGTAAATAAAAGTATTTATTTAACCTATGTAAATAATTAATAAAAATAAAATAAAAATACCCTTTTATTCCAAATTTTATTCTATAAATAAATAAAATTATAAAATGGGAATAATTGTATAAAAATAAATAATTAAAAATAAAAATCAAAAATTTCTATTTGTATATACCTATATATAATAATAATATTTTGTAAATACCTAATTTATATCTCAAAAAAATAAATAAAAATCACAAAAAATAATTTAAAAATAAATAAACATTTTTAATGTTTTAAGTTTTTAGAAATAAAGTCATTTGTTATTTCTTATTTAATTTACAAATCTTTAATAAGTGGTTGCACCTGATTGGTCCACGGGGAATGTTGACCTCTGGTCAACTTGCCCCCTGGACCATTTTTTCCAGCGGATCTCGCATCTGACCCGACTTCGCCCATTTTTTGAGCGATGAGCCGCCTACCTCCCACAACCCCGGGCTCCGATCTTGCAGGAGACATCCGCGATTCACGCCCGGGGTGGATTGTAGGGATCCGAGCTTCACAAAGCCTTGCCCGACCTCATCTTCTCGGACCCTCCAACTGTATAAGCTCCAGCTCCGACCGCCGTTTCATGCGATCTTTGGCGCTGCTTTTCATCCCAGGACCTCCACTAGACTCCCCAGAGTGACAGCTGAGTGAGGCGAGTGTCGAAGAGAGGAGAGGAGCCCGTTAGCCACTGATCCGGCGACTCCTGCCGTCGTGCGCCGCCGCGAGGTGCGCCCGAGCCTCAGGCATCGACGTCCCTTCGAGGCTACGACCCAGAGCTCGCCGAGCTCATCTCCAATCGATTGCATCCGCCAAGTAGACCCAATTCTTCCAGTTTTCTTTAATTTCTGATTAAGCCCAATTCGCCTGTTTACCGTGCGCCAGTCGATTCCCACCATCTCCGTCATCCTATCGATCATCGGACTCGACCATCACGACCACGAGACCTCTCCTCACATTCTGCACCCACTCATCCCCCTCGGTTCACCCTGGAACCGAGGTTCGACCTCCACCGCCATCGCCTCGCCGGAGTCGCTCACCCGAAGCGCTCGACCACCCATTTCACCTCTTGACCGGGTCGAGGCAGTTTGTCCTCGACCTAGGAAGCTTCTGGTGCTCTTTTACAGGTCTATGCGACCCATCTGGGGGTCCTTTCGTTCGAGCCTAGGTGCTTCCCTCCTCCGACGTCGCCGGACCGCTCTGGTGGTCCTCGGCCTCATTGGTGGATTCCAGTAGCTGCAGAGCATTGAGGCGGAGCTTTCCCATATCCAGCAGCTGGAGAGGAGGCCCCGACCGCGCGCACGGAGCCGGCGAAGCTCGCCAGTGAGCAGTTCTTGGAGGACCTTCCTCCGTCATCCGATCATCCTTGACGTCCCAGATTCGATCACAGCCATCCATTTGAAGGGACCCAGCCACCGTCAGATCTTCTTGGGGTGATCAGGACCGTCCATCCAGACGAAGGGCTACCCTTGCTCCAGCACCGTCAGATCATCCGCGTGGCACACCCTCGTCCCTCTGATAATATGGGGTAATTTATACTTAGGCCCCCTATCATTTTGTTTTTGCAATATAGTCCTGTAAATATTTTAATTAGTTATTTTTATTTTGGAAAAATTGCACATCAGACCTTTATGTTTCAGACATTTGCATTTTAGTCCTTATATATGTGGACCACATGCATCAACACGTGAGGTTGTGGTTATTTTTGCACATTTCGCCATGTGGTTTCTATGTGTTATTGTTTGCATTTTAGAAATAGGAATTACAGATGGGTCCCTCCGTGCCTGATTCACGTGCGTAGCGCGTGATTACTTAGATATTTTGCACAAGGGCCCTTATACTTTCTTGCCTTGTTATTGTTTGGCCCTTGGAATATGTTTTTATTACATATAGGTCCCAGTGCACTGTGAGATCTTATTTGACTTAAATAAAATAGCAAATCTGACCCAAATTGCGTGAAATTTGGATACGTGGCTCCTGCCACTGTGTAAAAATTTCCCTAATTTTTTGGTACATTTTTTAGTCTTTTTAGTATTTTTAAAAATTCAAAAACAGTGATTTTTGTAACTGTCCAGTTAGAAAATCATAAAAAAATATAAAAACTATTTGAAAAATTCTAAAAAAATAATAATTGTTAATTTTGGTGCGTTTGATTTTCTGTGCATTTTTGGCTATTTTTTAGGATATAGAAAAACCCTAAAAATTAAAAAACCATTAAAAACTTATAAAAATTCTAGAAAATCATAGAAAACTAAAAAAATATAAACTCTTTTTTCTGAATTTTCTTTTTGTTTATATTTGTCATAAAAAATTACCTTCGGGCTTTTACATATCAATTTGATATTTTAAATTGATCTTTCAAGCCTGACTGGACAGTGACTTCCTGTTTTCCTTCTCTGATTTTTAGAAAATTATTTAAAAATTGGAAAAATCTGAAAAATTCACCAAAAACAGTAAAAACCTAAAAACATAAAAATGTTTTTGTTTGAATTGTTGGAGCCCTTTTAGAGTGATTAAATAATTTGTTGAGTTTGCCATGTTTTTTCCCTTTTCTTATTTTTCACCTTTATTAAAATCTAAAAAATATATATATAAATATTTAAAAACCACCAAAAATATTTGTTTTTATGTTATTTTGCTTTTTAGACTACTTCGTAGGCCGCGAGGCCAACTCATGCTCCCTGAGTCCGACCCTGGGTTGCTACACCAGGCTAATCTCACAGCCAAGACCGCTATCGTATTTTATTGACTTTATATCTCTGTTTGGTGGTCTGCTTATATATTTTCTTGATTGATCGATTCTGCGAGTGACTGAGGTCGCAACGATCTTAGCTTTCTGGTTTACCTTAGTTGTCTTCGTGGAATTTTCGGTCATCAGTCAACTCTCTGATCGAGGTCTGGCACCTGTCAGACCCTTGTTTTTGTCCCATTTCGTGGATTTTTCGAGGACGCTCCTTGCATGATTTCATGACGAAGTCTTCTTGACTTTTGCTCCCCTACGATCAAGGATACACGCCCAAGCATTACCTCGATCATAGGATAGCTGGCACGCCCCAGATTCATCGATCTTTGGAGCGTCAGAATCACTTTGTCAAACCCCTTCTTATACACCTCTGATTTTCGATTTGAATTTTGAACCCCATTTGACCTAGCAACGCCTCACCTCTCGTATTCTGGTGTATCTCCGGTGACAGGGGATTCTTCACTCACGGTTGGCAAGCCTCGGCGTCGTCTGTGGCGGTCTCCACCACCTCCGACAAGCCTTGCCGTCGAGGTTTCTTCCTCATGTGTTCACACCTTCGAGGCTCTGTATTCTCCTTTTTTTCTTTGCATTTTTCATTTGCCACCATCGTAGGAATAGATCCCCACTTCCATTTTCGCATTTGACCCATTCGTGCACCCAAATCGTCTCCCTCGCCGGAGCTTACTCCTGCAAGGTTCCACATCATCGTCATACGCTTTCTTTCTCCGCTGGAGGGTCGCTCCAGTTTGCCCATAACCCTACTAACCCCCTTGCAGTTTAAGGACCAGTATTGCGCACCTGGGACTTTTTGATTGCTCACCGGAGTGCCGGGAGGTGCTTTGCTCCTCCAGCCTTGCGGGCAAGCACCGGTCTTGTTCCAGCCATTTTGAGTCTTCCAGGCACTTCAAGGCACCGACAAGAGAAGTTCTGGCATTTTTGGAGCATCAAAGGACGCCGGAGAGGAGTATCGCAGCAGGAGGAAGTTCGCCCTGGTGGAGATTCTTCCATGTTCATCGTCGTAGCTCCCCGCCGTTAGATCAGACGTGTTCTTTCCCGTGCTACAGCAGCCATCAAATCGTGAAGCACTTCAGCCGTTGATCGCAGTCCCGGTGTTTAATCTTCACCGTCTAGATGAAGGGGTATCGGCCGTCCAGATCGCGAAACGGGGCAAGTGAAACGCATCAACCGTCGGATCTGCAGGTGCTGGGTATTTTGCATGCTCACCCTCATCATTTTGTGCATTTATTTGTCGTTTCAAAAACTTTCATTTGTAGTTTAATTATTTTGTAAAATTTGCAAAAACACCCCTGGATTTCTCATAGTTGCACTTCGGCCCCTGTCCACGTCACCTCACATGACTTGCGCACATAGGGTGAGGGAATTTTGCGTCAGTACCCTTGTGTATTGTAATTTATAATTAGTCCAGAAACTTTCGATTCAATTGTAATATTTTTGGTAAATTTGCAATGTAGCCCCTTAAGTTTTGTTAATTACAGATCAGTCCCTATCAAGCACGTGTTAGCCACGTGCTTCTGGTGGAAATTTGCACGCATACCCCTGGGTGTTCGGCTATTTGTATTTAGTACAGAAAGATTTTTAATGCCTTATAATTTTGTGGAAAAAATGCAAGTTGCCCCCTGGACTTTTGCATATTTACAAAAATACCCATGCTAGGCTGAATTTTATTTTTTGTGTCTTTTATTTATTTCATGCATCTATAAAATTCCTAAAAATTCCAAAAAAATTATCATAGCTTCCTATTTTGTTGCTCTTCAATGCCATATTTTTAGTTTGCATTTTTGTTGCATTTTAATATTTATAAAATATCAAAAACATGTATTTTCTTCATTGTTTGCATTACAAAATACATAAAATTTATAAAAACTCTTTGAAGAATTCCAAAAAAATATATTTTATTTGTTTCTGTGTGTTTTAACATCATACCCAAAATTATAAAAAAATACAAAAGAAACCCCAAAAAAAAGCAAACCACCCTAAAATCTTCATAAAAGTCTTAAAAATGTCTAAAAATTCCTAAAAATCTAATTTATGTTCCTTAATTTTCTCTGTTTAATTCCCTTTATTTTATAAATTAATTTGAAGGATTTTGACTTCTGTTTGATATTTTATTTCTCCATTTTAGTTTCAGCCTTTCATTTTGTTCACTGTTTTCCAAAATTTTTCATTTAAAAATACCAAAAAATTAAGAAAATTCTAGAAAAAAAACATAAAAACATCAGAAAAATATAAAAAGTCCAAAAATATTTTATTCCCTGAATTTCTCCTATTTTTACCTATTTTATAAATACCTTATCTCTCTTCTTCCCTTATTGTGTATATATATTACTTTATATAAAAGAAAATATAAAAAATATAAAATATAAAAAGAAAATACAAAATCAGAAAATCAAATATAAAATATAAAAAATTAAAAATAAAATTAAAAACATAAAATCAAAAACCCACAAAAAATAGCATTATTGGACAAATACATCACACTCATTCTTGTTCATTGATTTCACCTTATTTATCCTACTTGTTCCCTGTGTTCGACCTCTACATACTTACTTCTATACACATCTTTTATGTAGAGTTATAATAAATTTTAACTCCACACTTTGATTTCTTGATATTATTTGTGGGCTAATTTTGACTGAAGTCCGAATTTCGTAGCAATCAATGCAACGACTTTGTCTCCGCCCTATGTGAGACATATTTAGACCGCTCGATTTTTGGCTCAATCACTGATGCCACTGTATTAGATGTTGTTAGTGGTACTAATTCCACCAAGAGTCGAGTTGTGTTGACTCCCTCTCATTTACCTAAGAAAATACAAAAAATGGAAAAATCTTGAAAAACAAAAATATGAATAATGGAAAGGTTTTTTTTATCTCCTTCGAGTCCATCTATTATGATTGGTGATCTTTGCATGGATTCCATCCACTTGCATGATCAAAGGCCCATTCCTACTTCAGACCGTCATGCTTTTAAGGAGGTTCCTTATATCCCCTTCCCTCAAGCACTCCATTTAGGGAAGGATCAAAAAACAGAAAAGCCCAAAAAGAAACAACAGATAGAGTTCAGTGAACAGATGATAGAACGACAGATGACTCTTCCGGAGGCACTTGAGCACATCCTTCACTTCCAAAAGAACTTGATTGAGAAGACCACCATCCGTAGGAAGAAGAGGCGTAACCACAGTGCAGAAATTCATGTGCTCACTCGTGCTACTTGCTTCTCCATCCAGAACCGATTGCCAACCAAGAGACCATATGCAAGGGCTCCATATGTCAGATGCCACATCCATGAGCAGTGGTTTCATCGTACACTATTAGATAGCGGATCCTCAATCAAGCTCCTTCTGGTTGCCTTACTTGATCATTTTGAGTTTGGTCCTCTTAGACCAGAGCATGACAATTCCCTAGTTTGTAGATAGATCTATCAAGAGTCTTAATGGATTATTAAAGGACAATCTCGTCACAATTCAGGGCCTAAAATTCCCATGGACTTCGTTCTATTGAACATGGAGATCTATGAATGTGTGACCGATACCCCCATCATTTTAGAATGACCTTTCTTGGCCACAGCCAAGGCAGTGTCCAATCATGATAGCAGGAAGGTATACTTTCACGTTGAGGGAGAGAGTATACAAATAGAGATGATTGAGGAACTGATATCTAGAGATTCAGCATGCTCCGAGCAGAGTTCCGAACAGATGACAGATTCTGAGCTAGACATCCACCATTAGTGTGATTTTGTGATCACAGATGATGAAGCCATTTGAGAAGACTCGATTTCATGAGCTCTTGTCACACCTTTAGACTCTGTAGAGTTAGAAATGCCCGAAGATGAGAGTTCAAAGAGCACACTCGTAATACATGATATCTTAGAGGTTGATTGATTATCCTCTAGCTAGCGAAGCAGAGTATATTCATGTGATTCTGATTCAAATCCCTCGGACTCAGACACTGATCTCGATTGGTAACTTTGGTGATTATTTATCATGTATGATGTATATAGATCCCATAGCTTAGGTGGATATTTAGCCGGTTCAGTTGATAGACACACTAGCAGGCCCATCTTCGTTGATTTCATAGATACAGTGAGAGTTCTCCCATGCAGATATGGTTGCCTTCACTTTGACCTTTCAGAGACCAGATTTACCAGCTCCTATGTGCCCATAAGTAAACACCTTAACGTAGAGCATGAAGTATGGATACCTTGCGGGAGAGCCAGAAATGATTCCAGTCATAATCTCAACAGATTTGACTGAGGACCAAGAATCTCGTTTGATGGAGGTTCTTAAAAGAAACTACAAGGAAATCGGATGGATTGTAGCTGATCTCTAGGGGATAAGTTTGGCCTTGTGCCCCTACCACATCTGTCTTGAAGATGATGCCAAGCCATCATGTGAGTTTCAGCGTATGTTGAACCCGAATCTTTGAGATGTGGTCATGAAGGAAATATCTAAGTGGTGGAGCGTCGATTTTATCTACCCTATCTACGACTCCAAATGGGTTAGTCCATTGCATGTGGTACCCAAGAAGATAGGTATCACCACAGTTGTGAGTGAGTCTGGAGAGGAGATTGCTACTCAGTTATCTACTTCTTGAAGGGTCCGTGTAGACTACAAAAGATTGAATCAGGCCACCAAGAAGGATCACTTCCCACTTCAATTTATTGATCTGATTATCAAGAGGTTAGTTGGGAAAAGTCATTATTATTTCTTTGACGGGTACTTTGGATATAATAAGGTGGCAATATCGCCCGAAGACCAGGAGAAAACAACGTTCATTTGTTCGTTCGAAATGTATGCTTTTAGATGGATGCCCTTTGGATTATGTAATGCCCTGACTACATTCCAAAGGTACATGCTTTCCATTTTCTCAGACACGGTAGGTGACTGTTTAGAGGTCTTCATGGATGATTTTTTGGTCTACGACGATAGGTTTGATGCTTGTCTTTCTTTCCTAGACCGAGTACTTCAGCACTGTATTGAGGTCCAACTATTCCTATCTTGGGAAAATAGTCATTTCATGATGATTCAAGGGACGGTCCTTGGTTACATCATCTCCAATAAGGGCATGGAGTTTGATCCGGCCAAGGTGGATATCATCAAGAAGCTCACTCCATTGTCTAATTTGAGACAGTTGTGGACTTTTATGTGGCATGTCAATTTCTATTGACAGTTCATACATGACTTCAGTCGTACTTCCTGACTGCTCACTGATTTTCTCATGAAATACACCGAGTTCCTTGTATATGATGAGTATCTTTCCTCTTTTGAGACTCAAGAACTTAGTTGTGCATGCTCTTTTCCGTCAACAAGCCAATTGGTCTCTCTCATTCGAGATCATGAAGGATGCTTCCGATTTTACCGTAGGGGTTGTGCTTGGACAGAGGAGGGATAATTTGCCATTTGCCATACACTACGCTAGCCATACTTTGGATGCTGCTTAGTGGAACTACATTGTGACTGAAAAGGATATGCTAGCTATAGTATTTGCTCTTGATAAGTTTTAATCTTATATTCTCGGATCTAGAAGACTATCTATATAGATCACACCGCCATCTGATACTTAATGGCTAAGAAGGATGTCAAATCCAGATTGACTAGATGGATCCGTCTACTCCAGGAGTTTGATATTGAGATTAAGTATAAGCATGGAGTTAAGAATGTGGTGGCAGATCATCTCTCCCGATTAGAGCATCTTGAGGATTCTGAGACAACCACACCTATCACAGAGACATTTCCATATGAGGTGATTCTTGCTATCACCTCGCTTCCATGGTATACCGACATTGTGAACTATCATGTTGCCAAGAAATCCCACAAGGTTGGACCAGGCAGCGACTTGAGACGTTCCTTGCGAAGGCCAAGTCCTACCATTAGGAGGATCCCACTCTTTACCATGAAGGAAGGCATAGTGTCTATTGTTGATGTATTCCTCAGGAGGAGCACCATAGCGTCCTCGCCTATTGCCACAAATTTGAGGCGGGAGGACATCACTTTAGGAGAAGGACAAAACAAAAGGTCCTCTAATCCAGCCTCTAGGGGCCAACACTCTTCAAGGATTCAGATGAATTCGTGAAGAGGTGTACTGAGTGTCAGAGAATGGGCAGCTACAGATAGAGAGATATGATACCGATACAACACTTTCACTTCTGTGAGGTTTTTGACGCATGGGGCATCGATTTCATGGGCACATTCCATAAAGGTCAGGGATTTGAGTACATTTTGCTAGTTGTGGATTATGTGAGTCGTTGGGTTGAGGTCATTGATGAATCCACATTTCATCATCTTTATTCTATCATTTTGGCCTCAAAAACCCTAGTAAATGCTTGTAAATACCATTAATTCTAGCATCTTAGCATTCATGCATGTACATGTAAATAGTGTATAAAATACTGTATTTAAAGCCAAAATTATAGAATAAATAGAAGAAAAAGAAAAAGAATAAAATATTATAAATATTTTATGACACAAAACCCCGAGACCTAGGCATCTCGACGAATAGGTTGACAAGGAATAAAGTAGGGGGAGATAAGGGCCAAAATACATCAAAAATACCTTTGTTTTTATTTATTCTTTATTCATTTTGGGACCTATTTTTGGTTCTACTTTTTATACTTCAAATAAAGAAACTTTGTACATGAAAGTTGTAGATAAATAAATAAAGAAAATACAAAATTGATTTCAACCAAAAATAATGTACAGATAAAAAGTTATGGTCTGATTAAAAATCCACAATCCCAACTTCCCAGACCTATATCTCACAAATGAAAACTCCAAATGCATCAAACTCACCTTTAATTGTATATAATTAAAAATAAGCTATTTAATGAAGGTAGTTTCGCATTTGGCGGAGCTACGGTTTGAAAGTTGAGTTTTGGACCCCTATTGTATACTTGTACAGATTAAAATAATCATTTTATTATTTATTCATTATTTTTATAATTTTATATTTTTATAATTATGTAAATATTACTTATAATATATTTGCATATTAAAATCAGAATAAAAACCTAAATGAAATACAAAATAAAATATTTGTATATCATATACATAGGTATAATACCTGTATACATACCTACATTATTAACACTTCTATTTTATTAAATATACAAAACACTTCAGAAAAATAAAATAAAATAATCTTTTAAGTGCATAAAAATACTTTAAAAATTTAAAAAATAATAAACAAAAATAAGAAAATTAAATATACAAAATAAAAATAAAATAATAAAATATATAGATAATATACCTATAAAGGGTATAAAAGGGAACTTATAAATTAATACCTTATAAAAATAAATAAAAATCACTAAAAAATAATTTATAAAATAATAAACATTTTTTTAATAACCTAAAATTAATAAAATTGTTTACTATTTTTAAACAAATTTAGAAATCTTTTTTTCCAGGATTTTCATGGTTGGTCCACGTGGACCAACCAGGTGGCTCTGACAGTTAACCCAAGGTCAATTGTCTGACCTCCTCCTGTAGCCTGTCAGACCTCATTTTTGCTCCATCTTCGTGGAGTTTTCAAGGTCGCACCTTTCATCTTTTGGGTCGGTTCCTTCTGCAATATTTCTCGTCTACCATAGAGCATACACGCCCAGTGCTTGCTTTGGTCTTTGGATCATTGCAGCGCCTGCCACACACCGTTCTTGGAGTCGCCCCGACCACCTATTCAAAACGCACCCTTGACCTTCATTCAAAATTTGAACCGACTTTGAGAGCTTCAGACCTCCGGAGGGCGGGTAGATTGAGCTCCAGTCACAGGGGGGGCTCCTCACACCCCCGTTGAGGTGCGGCAAGGCTCGAGGGCCGTGTTCCAGCCACCTCCAGCCACCGTGGCCATGAGGTCTTATCTCCTTGGCCCCGGCCGAGTCGAGGTCGTTTTCTGTCCATTTTATTGCCCATTAGATAGCCATTAGTTCTAGCTTTTATCTTCTGCACTTAGTTTGCATTTTAATCAATTAGTTAGCGTAGATTCATCTATCGAACACCTTGTCGGAGCCCTTTGAGCTCCGGCGACCATCATTCACTCCACACACACCATCCGCTCGCCAATAAAAGCCAAGTTTTTTGCCCATTTGCACTGTCGTTCTTTATTCTTCTTCGCAAGATTTGAAGGAGGCGTCTAAGCCTCAGGAGCATTTTCCTCGAGCTGCTGGAGCACCACCCAGGTCTACTCTCACTGCCAGGCACCACAGGGGCCCACCTACGCATTTTGAGGCATCTATTCGATGAGGAGGAATCTGGGGAAGCCCTTGAAGCCATCGGGTGGGAGTCGGAGGCACCAGGCGTGGAGATTTTGGAGCTTAAAGTTCATCCAGGCCAAGTTCTTCGGTTGTTCTTCCCTCGCATCCTAGGACCGTTCGATTGCCCTTTGTTCTCGACGGGCTACAGCCACCGTCCGATTGGGAAGCACCGCAGCCAGACGATCAAGGCCAGGATCTAATCCTGGCCATTCATCCACGAAGGGGTATCGTCTCCCCTGGAGAGGACACGTGTTTAAGTGGCGCAATATCCATCATCCGCCAACGCCCAAGGCGTGGGTAATTTTGCATCCTACCCTCGCAACTTTGTGCATTTAATTACTAGTGTTTAAACATTCATCGGTTGTACTATAATCTTTGTAATATTTATCAAAAAGACCTTGAACTTTTCGATATTGTCGCTCGGTCCTTGCCAGCAAGGCGCACGTGCGCCACCACGTGTGTTTGGCTATTTTGCAGGCAAGGTCCTGGGTTCTGTTGAATTTCCATGTGGTCCTGAAATATGTCTTGCAAGCTTTAATATTTGTGGGTATTTTGTAAGCAAGACCTTTCGTTTTCAGTAGGCCCCTCCCAGGCGCGCGTGCTTTGGCACGTGAGTTTGGATTGTTGCAGTGAGACCCTCGGGTGTTTTGCTATTTATAGTTAGTCCACGAAGTTTATAATTCAATATATATTTTCTTGAAACTTTTCATATAGGCCCCTGAACTTTGCCATATTTCATAATTGCCCCTGCCAGCAATCCTTTTTCTTTCGATTGATTCTATTTACTGCATGCGTCTATAAAATGCTAAAAAATCCACAAAAATTTCCATAGACTCCTGTTACATTGTAGTATTACGTCATATTTTTATTTTGCATATTTATTGCATTTTATTATTTATAAAAATTCAAAAACATTCATTTTCAGCACTATTTGCATTATAAAATCCATAAAAATTATAAAAACACCCCAGAAAATTCCCAAATATATATATATTGCATATTGTAGTGTATTTTAATTTCAGACCAAAAATCAGTAAAAAAATATAAAACAAAACTCCTAAAAATTACAAAACCCTAAAAATCTTTATAAAAACATTAAAAATACTTCAAAAATCATAAAAATACAAACTCTGTTTCCAAATTTTCTTTGTTTTATTAACTTTGATTTAAAATTAATTTGAGAAATTTTGGACCTTATTTTTTTTTTAACCCTCATTTTAATTTTGGCTAGTAGCTTAATTCACTGTTTTCTTGGATTTTGACTTTTAAAAAATATCAAAAATATTCAGAAAAATCCCCAAAAATCACAAAAACATCTTAAAATCATAAAAAGCCCAAAAACATTTTATTTCCTAATTTTTGACTATTTTTACCTATTTTATAAATACCTCATCCCCTCGTTTCTTATATTATATGTATAGTCTATTATTGAAAAAAATATAAAATATAAAAAGAAAATATAAAATCAGAAAATTAAAATCAAAATACAAAAATATAAAATTAAAAATTAAATAAAAATTAAAAAATAAATAAAAATTAAAAATTAAAAACCCACAAAAAGATTGCATACTTGTAGACACACATCACAGTCACCTTTTGCACTTTGTTTGATCAATCATGTTTGCTCCCTGAGTTCGACACTCTACATACTTACACTATACATCTATTTGTAGAGTTAAAATAAATTTGACTCCACATTTGTTTTTCATTGCTTGATTCATATAGGTGGGTTCATTGTTGATTAATTAGGGATTTTTGAGTGGTCAATACACCGACTGTGGTTTCGCCTTGTGAAATCGTACGACCCTCCTATTTCCCTGATAACTAGGGTTAAGCGAGGGTCTAAATAGTCCACACAAGGCGGGACCACAATGTCGCTACGGCGACCGCTCACTAAACCTAATTAATCAACAATGAACCCACAATATAAGAATCAAGCAATGAAAAACAAATGTGGAGTCAAATTTAATTTAACTCTACAAATAGATGTATAGTGTAAGTATGTAGAGTGTCGAACTCAGGGAGCAAGCAGGATAGATCAAACAAAGTGCAAAGGTGATTGTGATGTGTGTCTACAAGTATGCAATCTTTTTGTGGGTTTTTAATTTTTAATTTTTTTATTTAATTTTTAATTTTATATTTTTGTATTTTGATTTTTAATTTTCTGATTTTATATTTTCTTTTTATATTTTATATTTTTTCAATAATAGACTATATATATAATATAAAAAAGAGGAGATGAGGTATTTAAAAGGTAAAAATAGTCAAAAATTAAGAAAATAAAATGTTTTTGAGCTTTTTATGATATTAAGATGTTTTTGTGATTTTTGGGGATTTTTCTGAATATTTTTGATAATTTTTTAAAAGTCAAAATACAAGAAAACAGTGAATTAAGATACTGGCCGGAATTAAAATGAGGGTTAAAAATAGAAATAAGAGTCCAAAAATACTCAAATTAATTTTAAATCAAAGATAATAAAACAAAGAAAATTTGGAAATAGAGTTTGTATTTTTAGGATTTTTGTAGAATTTTTAATGTTTTTATAAAGATTTTTGAGGTTTTGTAATTTTTAGGAGTTTTGTTTTATATTTTTTACTGATTTTAGGTTTAAAACTAAAACACACTACAATATGCCAAATATATTTTTTGGGAATTTTTCTGGGGTGTTTTTATAATTTTTATGGATTTTATAATGCAAACAGTGCTGAAAATGAAATTTTTTGAATTTTTATAAATAATAAAATGCAATAAATATGCAAAAAAAACATGACGTAATACTACAATGCAACAAGAGTCTATGGAAATTTTTGTGGATTTTTTAGCATTTTATAGACGCATGCAGTAAATAGAATCAAAAGAAAGAAAAAGGATTGCTGGCAGGGGCAATTATGAAATATGGCAAAGTTCAGGGGCCTATATGAAAAGTTTCCAGAAAATATATATTGAATAAAAACTTCGTGGACTAACTATAAATAGCAAAACGCCCGAGGGCCTGACTGCAACAATCCAAACTCACGTGCTAGAGCACGCGCGCCTGGGAGGGGCCTACTTGTATTATACAAAAACGAAAGGTCTTGCTTACAAAATACCCACAAATATTATAGCTTGCAAGATAAATTTCAGGACCACGTGGAAATTCAACAAAACTTGGGACCTTGCCTGCAAAATAGCCAGACGCACGTGGTGGCGGACGTGCGCCTCGCTGGCAAGGACCTAGCGGCAATATCGAAAAGTTCAAGATCTTTTTGATAAATATTATAAAGATTATAGTGCAGCCGATGAATGTTTAAACACTAGTAATTAAATGCACAAAGTTGCGGGGTAGGATGCAAAATTACCCATGCCTTGGGCGCTAGTGGACGGTGGATATTGCGCCACTTAAACATGTGTCCTCTCCAGGGGAGACGATACCCCTTCGTGGATGAATTACCAGGACTAGATCCTGGCCCTTGATCGTCTGGATGTGGTGCTTCCCAATTGGACGGTGGTTGTAGCCCGTCAAGAACAAAGGGCAATCGAACGGCCCTGGGATGCGAGGGAAGAACAACCGAAGAACTCGGCCTGGATGAACTTCAAGCTCCAAAATCTCCACGTCTGGTGCCTCCGACTCCCACCCGATGGCTTCAAGGGCTTCCCCAGATTCCTCCTCGTCGAATAGATGTCTCAAAATGCTCAAGTGGGCCCTTGTGGTTCCTGGAGGCAAGAGTAGACCTGGGTAGTGCTCCAGCAGCTCGAGGAAAATGCTCCTGAGGCTCAGAACCCTCCTTCAAGTCCTGCGAAGAAGAATAAAGAACGACAGCGCAAATGGGAAAAACAACTTGGCTTTTATTGGCGAGTGGATGGTGTGTGTGGAGTGAATGATGGCCGTCGGAGCTCAAAGGGCTCCGGCAAGGTGTTCTATAGATGATTCTACGCTAACTAATTGATTAAAATGCAAACTAAGTGCAGAAAATAAAAGCTAGAACTAATGGCTATCTAATGGGCAAGAAAATGGACAGAAAATGACCTCGACTCGGCTGGGGCCAAGGTGATAAGACCTCACAGCCAAGGTTGCCGGAGGTGGCTGGAACACGGCCCTCGAGCCTCGCCGCACGTCAACGGGGGTGTAGGAGACCCCCCTGTCACTGGAGCTCACTCTACCCGCTCCCCGGAGGTCTGAAGCTCTCAAAGTCGGTTCAAATTCTTAATGAAAGTCAAGGGTGCGTTTTGAATAGGTGGTCGGGGCGACTCCAAGAACGGTGTCTGGCAGGCGCTGCAATGATCCAAAGACCAAAGCAAGCACTGGGCGTGTATGCTCTATGGTAGACGATAAAGATTGCAGAAGGAACCGACCCCAAATGATGAAAGGTGCGATCTTTAAAACTCCGCGAAGACGGAGCAAAAACGAGGTCTGACAGCCTACAGGAGGAGGTCAGACAGTTGACCTTGGGTCAACTATCAGAGCCACCTGGTTGGTCCACGTGGACCAACCAGGAAAATCCTGGAAAAAAGATTCCTAAATTCGTTTAAAAATAGTAAATGATTTATTAATTTTAGGTTATTAAATAAAAAATGTTTATTATTTTATAAATTATTTTATAGTGATTTTTATTTATTTTTATGAGGTATTAATTTACAAGTTCCCTTTTATACCTTTATAGGTATATTATCTATATATTTTATTATTTTATTTTTATTTTGTATATTTAATTTACTTTTTTTGTTTATTATTTTATAAATTTATAAAGTATTTTTATACACTTAATAGATATTTTTATTTTTTTTTCTGAAGTGTTTTGTATATTTAATAAAATAGAAGTGTTAATAATGTAGGTATGTATACACGTATTTTACCTATGTATATGATATACAAATATTTTATTGTTGTATTTTATTTAGGTTTTTATTCTGATTTTAATATACAAATATATTATAAGTAATATTTACATAATTATAAAAATATAAAATTATAAAAATACTGAATAAATAATAAAATGAATATTTTAATCTGTACAAGTATACAATAGGGGTCCAAAACTCAACTTTCAAACCGTAGCTCCGCCAAATACGAAACCACTGCCATTAAATAGCTTATTTTTAATTATATACAATTAAAGGTGAGTTTGATGCATTTGGAGTTTTCATTTGTGAGATATAGGTCTGGGAAGTTGGGATTCTATATTTTTATTCATACCATAACTTTTTATATGTACATTATTTTTTGTTGAAATAAATTTTGTATTTTTCTTTATTTAATTATCTACAACTTTCATGTACAAAGTTTCTTTATTTGAAGTATAAAACGTGGAACCAATAATAGGTCCCAAAATAAATAAAGAATAAATAAAAACAAAGGTATTTTTGCTGTATTTTGGCCCTTATCTCCCCCTACTTTATTCCTTGTCGACCTATTCATCGAGATGCCTAGGTCTCGTGGTTTTGGGTCATAAAATATTTATAATATTTTATTCTTTTTCTTTTCTTATATTTATTCAATAATTTTGCTTTAAATACAGTATTTTATACACTATTTACATGTACATGCATGAATGCTAGATGCTAGAATTAATGGTAGTTACAAGCATTTACTAGGGTTTTTGAGGCCAAAATATAGAATAAAGATGATGAAATGTGGATTCATCATTCCCCTATACTTTACCTTTGCTAGTCCCTAGAAAACGCATGCATTAAGTGCAGAAAAATAAAGAAAAATAAAGAAAAGAAAAAGAAGAAAGATGGATGAAGTTTAATTATCAAACTTGTCTTCACAAAATCAAAGTTTGGAGCTTAAGTCGGACCTTTGGAATTTTATTGCGGGTGGAACCTTAATGAGAATCGGATCTGAAATCCAATAGTCCCTGAGAATCCCGAAATTCTGCCCAAGTCTCCTCAATAGCCCTGTCAGAAATATCTCAATTCATATGCAAACCCTTACGACTATGAATCTGACTTGTACAGTGTAAGTGATAGTGGCTCTCCCCAACTGAACTGACAAAGAAACTGACTTCTCCAGTATGACAACCCAATGATTCCCCAATCCAACGACTCCATCCTCGAGGAGAGGGGTATTCCCTTCTAAGTTCAAGTGGCAACCAGCTCAAGAGGAGGGGGTGAAGAGAAGAATGGACGGTAGCCAGTGTAGCTACCTATCCTAGGATGCAAGACCAGTGTAATCAAGTCATCCAGGTGCAGGTTCACATAATTTGACTTTGGAACTCAAGCTTATTTATTGACTTTACAACTTATGTACATACTTTGCAGGCATTTTATTTTTGTACAGGCCTGACCATTTTTTTTTGAAATCCTATATACAGCAGCATTTACATGGGGAGTTTTTCCTCTTGAGTTAGTAGACTATCTCTCTTTTGAAGCTTTATCGCAACCCACACTCTCCTGTCTTTAGACTTCCTCATCACTGGACGGGTTGGGGTGCACTTCCCCCCTAGAGGAGGACAAGTGTTTCCACTTGTGTGCGTCTCATACCGGCAAATCCAATCCCCTCACCACTCCAACTGAATTGAGTCATGTGAAAGGTGCAGGTGTCCAAGTTAGGTCATTATCAACAAGAGTCGTGTGTGTGTTCCGAAATATTCTACTTAGGCAGTCAAGAATCCATTGAACCAAGTCTCGTAATCCTCAAAGTATTAAGTCAACTAGACCTGAAGTACCTCAAACCCAGTTCCTATAAGGTTCCTGTTATTAGGTAGATTTTAAGGTCCAATCAAGCTCCAATCTCCGGATTTTATTTATACTCGTTCAACTACCAAACTCAATCCGAAAAATGCTCATGCTATGCAGTGCGATGCAAAAAATATTTTTGTGATGCAATTTTCAAAGATTTTGAACTTTTTATGGATTTTTGAAAAAGATGATGATGATGCATATGCAGTTTTTTTTTGTATTTTTCAAAAAGATTTTTCAAATGTTTTTGATATTTTAATTTTGCAAATGTGTTTGGGGTTTTTGAAAACAAAGATTTTTGGCTAAATGGGAGTGCTTCTTATACTTACAAGAAGTAGATTTTAAGAATTTACTGGGGTAAGTGATCAATTTTATAGATATAGATAAAAGAATTTTGGTGTGATGTATATATTCCTCAAACTTATTTGAAAAAGGTTTTTCAAACCATTTTGAAAACTATAGTCCAAAATAATTTTTACAAACATGTACACATATTTGAAAATAGTTTTGCAAAGGTTTTTTAAACATTATAAATAGATTTTTCAACATATTTTTGCAACCATTTTCCAAACCATTTGCAAATCATTTTTCAAACATTTTTATTTCACACAAAGAAAATAAGTTTTACAAACCAAAATGTTTTTACAAAGGTTGAAAACATGTAACAAAACATTTTCAAAATAGTTTTCAAAAGATTTTCACGAGGATTTTCAAACTATTTTTCAAACACTTTGCAAAAAACATTTTTCACCTGATTTATTAATCAGTAAATACAGAAAGAATTTGAGGAATAATCAACATCTTTTTATTAAGTATTTTAATGAATTTTAAAGAATTATTATTAGCCATATTATTAGGAAGATACGAAAGTACAAGTTATGGCTTAAGTATATACGCAGTATATACGACCCCCCTATACTTAGCTTGAGCTATGTCCTCATATCGGAGAGAAAAGAGAAAACATAACTCGTACTGAGTATAGAAGAGTCTAAAGAATAAATAAATCAAGGAATGAATGAACGAATGCGAAGTTGACCATCCCCCATATACTTAGGATCAAATAATCCTAAGTATAGCAGACTGTACACAAAGCAGGGAGGGTCAAGGGTGGGAATGAACAGATCGTACTCCGATTGTCTCCCCCTATACTTAAGGTAAGATATCCCTAAGTATAGACAAGAAGAGGAGACAATGGAGAGGATCAAAATAAATGAAAACTCGGGGTGCACACCCCCTATACTTATAACAAAGTACGTCCTAAGTATAGAAGACAGTCTACAAGGGGATATACCTTTTCGGTAGATGAAGAAGATAGAAGAGGAAAAGAAGAAAAGAAGAAAAGAGATGAAAGTGGAAGAAGAGATCGTGAGGATGTACACATCACTCCCCCTATACTTAGGGTAAAAGAAGCCCTAAGTATAGGCAACAACAGGAGTGACGCAACGGAATGATGAAAGAACACTCGGCTCGTCCACCCCCCTATACTTAGGACAAAGTATGTCCTAAGTAAGGCAAACACGAGAACGGGTGGACGAGCAATACGGGAGATAGACAGAGGCAAACAAATGAATATACAACCAAGATGGATGTACACATGATCAAGAAGATGGAAAGCAAACCTTCTTGTGGGACTGCTGAGGGATAGATCTGGTGTGGTGCAGGTCGACATCAGAGTCCACAGTGGACGGAAGCCGATCAGGGTCGACAGAGTGATGGCCCTCAGTGGAGTCGAATCGGAAAGGGACGAACTGGTCAATGGAAGTATTATGGCTAGGTTCTCCCTTGGTGGTCCTATGGTGTGAAGGCGCAAACGGGCGAGTGGAAGAAGTGTGGTCAGGTCTGGCCTTGGAGGTCTCGCTGATATCAAAGTGAAATGGGACGAACTCATCATCCTCGGAAGAAGTGTAATCAGAGTCGTCCTGCGAGGTCTCGTCCAGGTCAAAACCAAAAGGAACGAAGTCATCAGTGGAAGAATTCGTACTCTGTTCGTCCTCAAGAATCTCACCCAGATCATCTTTTTCATCAAGAGGCCCAAATTTCTGAAAATAATGGCTAGCATCATAACCGACCCCAATCATCATTACTTTTGAGTGACCAGGAATGAACTTATTAGTGGAAGTAGTCAAACCAGGTCTGTCCTATCTAGTCTTGGTATCTGCCCTCCGCTCAATGGGATCAATCATGTAAATTCCTTGGATTTCATCAACACATCGCCACACACCAGAAGGAGGAACTGCGAGGTCTTTGCTTTCCCAGTTCCTCCCCTTTCGGGGGATTCCTTGGGTCTCATCAATGGTCGCTAAGAAAATATCTCTAATATCATCAGATCGGTCACAGGCCTCGGAGTCAGCTAGAATCGGTGAAGGTGCATCAGGTGCTGGTCTCTGGTCAACTGTGGATGCAGTGATCGATGCTTCGCTTTCGTCAGCAAGACAGAAGCGAATCTCTCCTGATCCACAGTCAATAACAACCCTCACAGAGGCGAGGAATGGTCGTCCCAGGATGATTGGAGATGGCTCCCCTGTGGAGGTCTCCATGGGCAACACGACAAAATCAACATGGCGGCTCGTGCCCTGAATTGAAATGACGGCGTTTTCAAGGATATCCTTCGGCCTCTTGATAGAGCCATCAGCAAACTGAAAGATCATCTCCGTTTTCTTGAGAGGCCCTAAGTGAAGAGATTGTACCAGCGAGAAGGGTAATATGCTAATAGATGCATCGCCGTCCAGGAGAGTGCGATCGCAAGTATAGTCAGAGATTGTGCAGGTGATGAATGGTGTAGTTGTGTTCTTCTTTCTAGGAATGGGACGATGTGTGATGGCATGGGCAGTGGCCATGGCCAAAATATGACGCTCAGATCTGCTCCTCCACTTTCTCTTCTTGGGAAGAGGAGCAGATAAATCAGTCATGGTCTGTTGAAGTGGGTCACGGATAATCTCATGAATAGTGGACACCACTTCCTGTTAGATAGCATTTTTTTGAATTTTTGGACTTCCTCCATACAAGGGAGGAAGTCAGAATCAGCATATACACAAGGCATGCTAAGAGCAGTCTGTACAGCGGCATCCTCGGGGTCAAAGGTGGGACCGGGTGTGAAAGGCTGTGTGGTCAAAGGTTCTGGCAAGTGGTACCTCTCCTCAAGGTCTGAATCAACGAAGTGTCTCCCGAACTCTTTTTGGATTTTTAAATTTTTCTCATTTTTTGTGTTTTGGGCGATTGCAATCTCCCATGATCTCCCACAAGGAATTCTGTATCCGCGATGAATGGAGCGTCAATCTGTTTTTTCCTCAAGATAGCCATATCATCATTCATCAAATCAAGGCGCTCTATCATTCGGTTCAGTATATCACTCATAGAGATCGAGGGAGGTGACCCCAACAGGTCAGACTCAGGTGGATGTGAAGGTGGAGGTGGATAATATACAGGTGGAGGTGGATAATATACAGGTGGAGGTGGGTGTGGGTAGAAATCCGAGGTCTGATGTTGTGGCTGAGACGGGTATGTACAAAAATCAAAAAAAATAGGAGGAGGGTCTTCCTGATGAAAGGGAGGTGGACCGACTGGAGTGAACGAGGGATCCGCAAAGTCCGGATAAAATGCGCTCCAGGGGTCCATCTCAAAAGCAAAGGATATGATAATCGGGAGAGCGTGAAGGTCAAATCAAGAAAAGTGAGAAAAAGGCGCAAATACGCAGAAGCGATCTAGGAAACACACAAAACAATCACAAACAAAAATGAAAATAATACAAACCCTCAATTCACCTACTCAACTCGGTAGAGACCAAAAAGTCGATCTTTTTATCTTGTCTGTTTTAGAGTTAGGTGAGAAGTCAAAGATTAACACACACACTTAGGGGGCTGAATGGGATTTGGGCACTATCCTTAGTGTGTGCGTGAGCAAGTAAAAGCAAAGACAATGAGGGGATTACTCAGCCCAAGAGAATTTTTCTTTTTGGTTGATTTTAGGGTCGAATAATATTAGCAGACTCAATTTTATTGGTTATCACCTTTTTTGGATTTTTAATGAGACAGATGAATTCATGAAGAGGTGTACTGAGTGTCAGAGAATGGGCACCTACAGATAGAGAGATATGATATAGATACAACCCATTCACTTCTGTGAGGTTTTTGACACATGGGGCATCGATTTCATGGGCACATTCCATAAAGGTCAGTGATTTGAGTACATTTTGTTAGCTGTGGATTATGTGAGTCATTGGGTTGAGGTCATCCCCTCCCGAGCTACTGATGTAAGGACTATTTGCATATTTTCAAGGAAGAATATCATATCACAATTCGAGGTTCCTAGAGTTTTGATTTCTGACGGGGAGACTCATTTTTATCAATGATAAGGTAAGGGCCCTTGCTAATGAGTTCAGCATTGACCATAGAGTTGCCACTCCATATCATCCACAGATGAATGGTCTTGCTGAGTTTTAAATAGAGAGATAAAAACTACATTTCATAAGGTTGTCCGGCCAGACCGAAAGGATTGGTCATAGCTTTTGGACTCGGTCTTGTAGGCTTATAGGACCTCCTTCAAGACATCATTGGGTACATCTCCTTTCTGACTCGTTTATGGCAAGCCATGACACTTACCTGTTGAAATCAAGCATAAGTCACTTTAGGCAGTCACTGAGATACTTTTGGATCTTGAGAGTGCAGGAGATCAGAGAAGAGCAAAGTTAGCAACCCTAGAGGAGTTGAGAGATACAACCTTCTCAAGTAGCCTACAATATGAGGATAGAGTGAAGATATGATATGATTCGTACATCATCCATAAGAAGTTTGAGCCAAACCAGAGAGTATGGATATTTGATGCTAGGTTAAGATTATTTCCAGGGAAATTACAGAGTAAATGTAAGAAACCATACTTGGTCAGAATGGTGCACGACAATGGCAATGTTGATATATCTGAGTTATCTTCTGAGTCCACCTTTCGAGTCAACGGTCAGCGACTGAAGCCATATATTGATCATGATCCATTGACCGTTGATGTTGCCCCATTTCATTTTATATGAGATGTTTTCTTTGACTCACATCATCTGCATCTGATTTTCACTTCTACTCCACATCTGTATACATCCATATTGTCTATATCATTCATTCTTTCATTTCATTTTGTTTAATACCCCAGATCCATCTTATGATTTTGTTATACTTAGGATGCACTTTATCCTAAGTATAGGGGATATTAGACCTGTAATTATTCATTTCTCATCTATTATCTCTGTTTTCATGCCATACCCAGGGACATCTTTTCCTAAGTATAGGGGAGGTAATGTATGTACATTCTACTCCTCCGTTTTCCCATTTATTTATAGTCTTCTGTACTTAGGATTACTTGATCCTAAATATAGGGGGATTACCGACTTCTATTAATTTTATTATTTTAGTCATTGTAGTATAGGATTCTTTTCACTTCTCTATAATCAACAGGAGTTATGTCTTCTTTCATCACTCTCTGATCACTCTAAGGACATCGTTTGAGCTATGTATAGGGGGTGTCGTATATATTGTATTTATATGATATCCATAACTCGTACTTTATGTGTGTATAGCATGGCCATTATTTAATCGGATCAAAAATATTTTCAAAAATGTTTGCAAAATTCTTTGTAAAAATTGTCTGTAAAAACCTTTGAAAATTCGTTTTTGTACAAAATTTTGTAAAAATGTTTGTAAAATGTTTGATTACAAAATGTTTGCAAATTATTTTTTGTATCAAAATTAGGTATATTGTACAAAACTTTTGAAAATTGTGTGAAATAAAATGTTTGCAAAACATTTTGTAAAATTGTTTGTAAATAGATGTAAAAATAGTTTGGGAAAACCTTTTTGAAAAATGCTTTGAAAATGCTTGCAAAATATTTTAAAAACCAAAATTGTTTTGTCACATGGGAAAATAACTTATGGGGTATAAAAACCACTTGTATATATGGGTGATAAAAAAACCCTAATTCTTTATAAATACATATCCTTAATAAAGCTAGTTTGAGATCCTGTAATTAAAATTCTTTTGTATATAAAACTTGTGACATAAACCGTGTTGTAAATATCTTTCTTTGTTAATTTTCAAAAATACCTAAAAACTTGAATAATTAAAATTACATAAAAATTTGTGTAGTTTGAAAAATTACCGTAAAAAGAGTTTTTTCTAAATACTTGCATGTGCATTCTTCAGAATCATTGTTGACATTTAAACTAGTACGGGATAAAATTGAAGAATGGAGCGTGGTTAAGATCTTAATCCACTTAACTTTAGAGGAACCTTATAGGACTTGGGGTTAAGACTTTTCAGGTCTATAGCAACTTAATTCTTTGAGCCCATTAGGCTATATTCACATGTCATCTTGATAGGCCTAAGTAGAACACTTAACAACACATGCATGACTCTTAGAGACAATGGCTAGACTTGGTCACACACCTTACACGTAGCTCAACACTATTGAGGTGGTGAGGAGGCAGAATCATTTGGCTTGGAGTAGTATACGAGTGTAGTAGAGCTACAACCTCATCTAGGGAGGAAAGTGCACCTCAACCTGGTCTAGTAGCATTGAGGCATAAAGACAGGAGGCTAAGAGTTGCAATAAAGCTTCAAAAGAGGGATAGTCTACTGGCTCAAGAAGAAAAATTCCTTATGTACATGTTGCACCTTGTAGATATGTTGTATATCTATCATTAAAAAAGTGCAAAAATGCAAAAAACTCCAAAAAAGGGACATGCCATATTGAAAACAAAATGTCTGCTGCAATGTATATAGTGAATAAGAAAGCTTATGTATCCCACCGTCTCATCTCGTGGAAGCTTGCAGCTGGAGACTTAGCTACATTGGTTAAAATCTGAGGGATACGTGGCTACACCGGTCACGGTCTATTCTCTTCTTTCCCCCTCTTCTTGAGCTGGTTGTACTTGAACTTAGAAGGGAATACCCCGCTCCTCGAGGAAAGAGTTGCTAGACTGAGGGATTAGAGTTACCTTGTTAAGGGAGGTTGTTTCTTTGCCACTTTTGAGGTGGGAAGCTATATATCACTTAAATAGTATAAGGAAAGATTCATAGTCATTAGAGTTTGCATATGTAAACTTGTTCTAATCAGATTATTGAGGAGACCTGACCATAGAATTGTGGAACTTGAAGGTTGTTAAGTCTTAAACTTGTTTCCCAATAAGGTACCGTTAAATTAATAATCCAAAGGTCTGATCGAGCTCCATACTACAATTTTATGAATATAAGTTTAATAATCAACTTTGACTCTTCTCTTTTCTTTTCTTTCCTTTCTGTTTTCACTTCCTTTTCAAATAAGTGTTTGCTAAGGGACTAGCAAATGTAAAGTATACGGGGATGATGAATCTATGATTCTCATTCTTTATTATTTTATTTTAGCCAAATCTTTTAGCAAAAACATCTGTAAATATATGTAAATCCAATAACTTATCTTCTTGCATGCTCTTGTTAATATTGCATAATTAATACCTATTTGTTCAAAATAAAAGAATAAAGAAGAAAAGAAAAAGAGAAGAAAGATGTAATTATGTAATAATTATAGACTGGCCCAAACCTCGAGAAAAGGTCAATCATTGATCTCATCGACAAGGAATAAAGTATGAGGAGACAAGGTCCTTGTATATTCATCACTATGCATCCCATGTATACGCCCTTCATCTATTCTACTCATCCATTTATTTTGTGCATAAATTATGGATATTATAGTTTTAATACTAGTGTAGACTCTTAATAATATTATAAAAATAACATAAAAATCATAAAAAACACGAAATAAATTAAAAATAAAATAAAAATTTCATTGTACAACAGCCATACATGTATATATTGTACAAATTACCCATTTATTTAATACATTTATTTAATTTATAAAAATTAAATAAAAATTATTTTATACTTATTAAATTATTTTGTAAATAAATAAAATATAAAACAAAAGATATTGGTGCAAAAATAATAAAATAAAAATAAATAAATAAATAAAATATATAAGTATACTATACATGTACGTATTACACTATATTGTATATATTGTATACATAAACTTATAAAAATAATTAAAAATCATAGAAAAATAGGTTGAAAACAATAAATATTTATCATTTTATTAATTTTTTATTTTAAATTCATATACAATTTTTTATTTAGTATTCTTTGATTTTCAGATTTGGAATTTTCCTGATTGGTTGATCCTGGTTTGTGAACCCAGGTCAACCCTCCCTTCTCTAGGACTCGATTTGGATTTCTATCGTTGGACCTCATTTCTCCCAATTATCACGCTCGAATCCGACCACCTTCTTCCTTGAGATCTAGACCCCTAGATTCCTTGAAGAATGGAGATCCTCAGGGATCCCTAGGTGTCGACGGATTTCTCTAGGGTTTTGCACATTCTCCAGATATTTCTAGACCCTAGGTTTGCCTATAAATTATCTCCTCCGGCCTCCTTCACTCTTCAGCTCGTCACTCGTGCCACCCTTGACCCTTAGACACCTTCAAGATAGTGACAGCATTCTGGAAAGTACTTTTGGAGCTTGATTCGACACATGGTTGTACGTAGCTCAAGATGTGGTTGGAGTTCCGCCACATGTAGCCTCTCTTGCCCGCCGCAGTAGGATTGAGGCCAGAACCTCACCCCACCTATGCCCCGCTTCGTTGTTCATCGTAGATCACTCATGTAGAACCCTTCCCCTTCCATCTCGCCTTCTGTCACAGGGTCAAAATCCCGATACCGATTTCGACTGATCCTGTGCGGCGTTAGCTAACCCGTAGCTAACCAGCCTTCCCGAGTAGAACGGTCACGGACGCGCTCCAACTCTTCTCGATACTCCTGCTTGCTAGCGTGCCGACGCTTCCAACACAAACACGAGCACGAACTCCGGATCGCTCAAGAACACTCTCAAGAACACGCTCAAGAACGCTCAAGAACACGACCACACGATCACACAAGCACGGGCACAAAGCTCTTCTCTTATTAGAAGGGGAACTCTCTCTCTGGAGTGGGTGACACTCTACACTTGTGTTGTGTTGTGTTTTTACAAATGAGCCACCACCTCTCCTTTTATACAAGACTCAAGGCAACCCAAGGGACACTCATTATTACACTTACAATAATGACACATAAAGACACAAGAGACCCTTCGAGTTCTTTGGCAACCCTTCGCGTTCCTCAGCAACTCTTCGTCTGCTCGTCTCTTCGACTCCCTTGTTGTCCTTTCGTCTATCCCGCACGGTCGACGCCCAGTCAACCGCCCAGTCACCAGCATGCATGCGCTCCAATGCCCTGCTGATGCAGCTTTGCCTTAATCCACCAAGTGCCACCAAACACTTGGTCTTGTGCCATAAGGGAACTCGCGGCCTCCAGACCCTCGTGCGGTAAACCCTTCCTTAGCGTTCTGCATGCTAAGGGGAAGTCCTCCAGAACTTCGCTATCGTGGCCTCCAGACCACTCTCGTACGCGTACTACCAAGCATGCTCGACAATGCTCGTACTCAGCACCTGCAACGCTCCATGCCTCCTTGGATCACCATGCATCAATACCGATACCGTGCGCCTTCGTGCGTACGCCTATGTGACCGTACCACATTGCTCCTCGATGCGTACTGCTTCACTACGTACCGCCCGTCTGCGCTCGCGTACGTACCGCTGCGTGCATCCACCGTCATGTCTTGCACTGTTGTCTGTACTCGTTGCTCGCACTGTTATTAGCACCACGACACTCTGCTACCGAGTTAGTGTCCTGTGACGCTTCTCCATCACGTACGGTAGAGCCTCCAGACTCTCATGGATAACCTCCCTGATATCCATGCATTTTGGACTCCTCCTGAAGTCCTAGCTCCATCGATCATTCTCGAGCATCCTCTACCGGTCTGCTCGATCATTCTCGATCACGGAATTTGGGGGTGTGACAAGCCTCCCCCACCTGAAGAATCGGTTGTCCTCAACCGAGCATTCCCACTTCAGCTGGCGTCCCGTCACGATCCTCCATCCGCTATGCACCTCCTGATGCTGCTCAATTGGAAGGGTGGTGCAAGCGTGCACCGCCTCCCTTCCCGCACTTGTCCTTCCCACGAACCGCATCCCTCCATGACTTGGTCTTCATCGTGAGAAATGGAGCTTCCTCATCAGCTCCTGTTCTCAATGTATCCCTCCTGGATACAGCAGCTCCATCGCTGTTGTGTGGCAGCTCCAGCTCCACCTGTGGAGTACTCACCTCCACGCTTGCTCGTTGACGATCTCTATCGTTCCTTGTAGACGTACTCGTGTCCTGGGAAGTGAGCACCTCTTGCGCTCCGAGCATCTTCGATATCTTGCCTCCTGCAAGATCGTTGGTGGTGTGGTTCGTCACCGCTCCACCTCCATGGATGTGTTAGCTCCTTGTCCATGCTGCATCGCCCTCCAGAGCTCTGCATCGGCTTCTCGTGCACAGATGTTCTCCTATCAGCGGCTTTGGTGTGTGACTCCAGCACACACGTTGGTGCTCCGCACGGACCTGCGCACTCCTGTGCATCCTCGATCGAGCCTTGGCGCCTCAAAGCTCTTTGTTGTGGAGTTCCCTCGCTCCACCGAATTCGAAGCTCCAGCCCGAAGTGTTGTGAGGCGTACCTTGCGCATAGCAGCGATTGCTCCCAAGCGTACCTCACCTTCTTCTTCATCCTCCTCGTCCGTACGAAGAGAGTTGAGCATCTCCTTCTTTGGGCACTCCCGCGCCCGATGCGGTCCATCGCATATGAAGCATCCCTTGCTCCTGGGTTGCTCCTTCTTCTTGGAGTACTCACGTTCCTCCGTTGGTGGATCTTGGGCAACGCCTTTGCCCTTATCCTTCGACCGCGCCTTCTTCTTGCTGGTGAACTCCTTCTCTTCAGCGTTGTAGCCTGGTTTGGGCCGCCCCATAATCGACCAATGCATCTGCCACCACGATCGCTGAATTCAGGTCCTTCACACCCTGCCTCCGCAGTTCAGCTTGCGCCCAGCTCTGCAACCCGATCGTGAAGTTGAACAACTTGTCCTCCTCTGACATGCCCTTGATGTCCAGCAACAAGGACGTGAACTGCTTCACGTACTCACGAACAGTGCCTGTCTGCTTCAGGCGTCGAAGAGCCTCCCGTGCAATCCACGCAGTGTTCTTCGGCAGGAACTGCGCCTTCAGTTCTGTGACTAGATCATCCCACCTGGATATCTTCGGTCTCGCCTCATCTGCTGCACGGCTCCTCCACCATAGCTTGGCGTCGCTCGACATGTACATCGATGCCAAGCCGACCTTCTCGGCTTCCCTCGTCTTGGTCGCCTCGAAGTAAACTTCCATGTCCCATAGGAAGTTCTCCAAATCCTTGGCACTCCGCGTACCTGTAAAGGGTTTGGGTTCAGGTACCTTGCGTCGCTGCACCTCCGTGGAGCTCCCGCTGTTCGCCAACGCCTTCTTGATGAGGGAGATCTCGCTGCGTAGATCCTCCATCATCGTGCTGAACGCCTCCAGCTTGTCCTCCAAGGACTTGATCTGCTCCGCTGAGCGTTGGGACTCATCCCCAACATCCGATCCTTCTGAAGAGCGATCCTCCAAGACGGCGATGCGATGGGCATGAGTCCCAATGGTGGACTCCACTTCTGCCATTGCCTGCTCCAATGCTGCTACGCGATCGGTAATGCCCACCATCTTCGCTCCGCTGATTGAAGATGTACTTGCACCAACAAGTATCCTTGTTCTCGCGATCGTCTGCACCAACAGCCGCTCGTAGCTTTGCCCACTTCTTGGCACCAACCAAGCTCTGATACCAATTGTCACAGGGTCAAAATCCCGATACCGACTTCGACCGATCCTGTGCGGCGTTAGCTAACCCGTAGCTAACCAGCCTTCCCGAGTAGAACGGTCACGGACGCGCTCCAACTCTTCTCGATACTCCTGCTTGCTAGCGTGCCGACGCTTCCCAACACAAATACGAGCACGAACTCCGGATCGCTCAAGAACACTCTCAAGAACACGCTCAAGAACGCTCAAGAACATGACCACACGATCACACAAGCACGGGCACAAAGCTCTTCTCTTATTAGAAGGGGAACTCTCTCTCTAGAGTGGGTGACACTCTACACTTGTGTTGTGTTGTGTTTTTACAAATGAGCCACCACCTCTCCTTTTATACAAGACTCAAGGCAACCCAAGGGACACTCATTATTACACTTACAATAATGACACATAAAGACACAAGAGACCCTTCGAGTTCTTTGGCAACCCTTTCGCGTTCCTCAGCAACTCTTCGTCTGCTCGTCTCTTCGACTCCCTTGTTGTCCTTTCGTCTATCCCGCACGGTCGAGGCCCAGTCAACCGCCCAGTCACCAGCACGCATGCGCTCCAACGCCCTGCTGATGCAGCTTTGCCTTAATCCACCAAGTGCCACCAAACACTTGGTCTTGTGCCATAAGGGAACCCGCGGCCTCCAGACCCTCGTGCGGTAAACCCTTCCTTAGCGTTCTGCATGCTAAGGGGAAGTCCTCCAGAACTTCGCTATCGTGGCCTCCAGACCACTCTCGTACGCGTACTACCGAGCATGCTCGACAATGCTCGTACTCAGCACCTGCAACGCTCCATGCCTCCTTGGATCACCACGCATCAATACCGATACCGTGCGCCTTCGTGCGTACGCCTATGTGACCGTACCACATTGCTCCTCGATGCGTACTGCTTCACTACGTACCGCCCGTCTGCGCTCGCGTACGTACCGCTGCGTGCATCCACCGTCATGTCTTGCACTGCTGTCTGTACTCGTTGCTCGCACTGCTATTAGCACCACGACACTCTGCTACCGAGTTAGTGTCCTGTGACGCTTCTCCATCACGTACGGTAGAGCCTCCAGACTCTCATGGATAACATCCCTGATATCCATGCATTTTGGACTCCTCCTGAAGTCCTAGCTCCATCGATCATTCTCGAGCATCCTCTACCGGTCTGCTCGATCATTCTCGATCACGGAATTTGGGGTGTGACACCTTCCACTTCGATTTTACTCATCAGCCATCCTCCGCCTTCTTAGCTCAGATCACCGCTTGTCGGAGCTCCATGATCACCTCCACTATCATGGATTGACATCTCACTTCACGGACCACCTCCTCATGCAACCTGACTCCTAAATCTCGCTAATCAGAGTGAGATAAGGCTACTCCTTCTTCCCCATTTTTCATAGGAGGTCTGCCTCCATCCCACCATCATTTCCTTTATCCTTCCAATTGAAATGAAATAACATGATCGGAGCTTCTCCCCGAGTCGTCATCCCCTTTGCATGTATAGGAGCACGTGAGGTGGCTCGATTTGAGCCCCAAATAGTCTGGCGGAGCAGCTCCAGGTGGTGGAGCTCCGCTCTGACCATCCGGTCGTTCACCGCCTCATCCAAGATCACCAATTGATGTAGAGCACCTTAGAGAAGGTGTTGGACCTCAGAGAAACTCGATCAGACCAGAGATCGCTCTATACATTCGATCGAAGTTTGCTAGTTTCAAGTTCTTCCATCATCCTCCAAAGCCGTTAGATCAGTAGCCTCCCATCTAGTTCTGATCTGAGCCATCTAGACACGCCTCTTTTTGCAATGTCAAATTAGCTTTGCAGAGAATCTGAACCACACGTTAGGTTCGCTTTCCAAAGCCGTCAGATTTCTCTACTAACGGTCATCAGGATCATACGTCAAAGGAGTTCCACGCATGTGCAACACATCCAACCGATTGTATATTTCCTGTATCCCCATGTCCTTTTGATTTTTCTCTTTAGTTTTGTAAACAAAAGTTGTAGTGTAATTTAGTTTGGATAATTTGCAGTTAGGACCTTATGTTTTTTTTATTTGAATTTTAGTCCATTTGAGTTGAACTCATGTACGTCTACATGTGTTTTGCGGGTTATTTGCAACTCTTATCCTAAGCTTTTATCATTTAATGATTTAAGTTGAAGTTCTGATATTTTCATGTATACCCCTGTGAGTGTTGATCATGTGTAACATGTATTCATTTTTGGATTAATTGCATAACAGTCCCTGTACTTTTTGTGTGTGTTATCCAGTAGGCCCTAAACTAGAAATAATTACATATAGGTCCCAACTTCACAGTTTTTAATTATTGTCTTTGATTAATTCATAATAAATTGGATTTTGGCCCTAAAAACTATACAAAAGTACCATGTAGCCCCTACTAACTTGTTATTTGAGTGGTGATTTTTTGTGTGCCATTTGTCTTTTATTTTTCTATAACTAAAAATCCAAAAACAATATAAAAAGCCCTTGTTTATCTTCAAAAATCTATAAAAATTTGAAAAACCTATGAAAAATTCTGTAAAAATTATTGTAGTTGTCTTTTATTCTATTTCAACCCATGTATAAATTTTGCTTGAAAATACCCTACAAAAATCTAAAAATTTGTAAAAAACTCAAAAACTTATAAAAGTCATATAAAATAAAAAACTAAAAATGCATAATCGGTCTCTATTTATAGATATTTATAGTTCTTAATAAAAGTTAGTTCTAGGAGTTTTGAGCATTTATTCTATTTTAAAATTGAAAATACATCTGGTTGTGCACTATTTGCTTATTGCATTGTTTTCTGATTTTTAGAAAATCATAAAAACATTTGAAAAATCCCTAAAAATTCCCATAAACTTTATAAAATATATAAAACCTAAAAATATTTTACTTTTTTGAGCATTTTGACATATTTAAAATATCCAGAAAGAGTGTTTGTGCATAGTTTTTCACCTTTGTTCCTATTTTACCTTATTTGAAAAATGAAAAATTTGCAAACTTAAAAACCACTAAAAAAGGTAATAAAAATCCTTTTATTTTATAAATCACTTACTTAGCTTCTAATTATTCTCCTTGAGTTCGACTCTAGTCGCTATACCAGGTTAATAAAGTAGCTCTACCACTTGTGTGAATTGCTTGATTTTCTTAGTGGTTAAAATATCCCCCTCGTTGATTGCAAATCTAGTTTGAGTCACAACGACACGTAATTAATCAACTTAACTCGAATTAGATTTTTTCCTGTCATCACAACTCAGTTGCACCAACCTCTTAAGAAGTCACCTTAGCCATGTGGTCCCTCGTAAGGAATTCAATAAAGAAAGTTTGGTCAGATACAGACAAGCATTTATTAAGGAAAAGAAATAAAAGAGAGATAATTACGCAAATAAATATGTACATTGAAAACTTATCCTAAGCGTTGCTCCCCAAAAATAACACCATTTGATAGAGAGATTGGAGAGGGTTCCTAACGCCTGGCCTTGGAGGCATGCGATGCCTGACAAGTCAGGTCTGGTAATCATTGTGTCGGTTGCTCTCGTAGTACTCATGACATCACCAACCAATCAAATCAACAATCAACCCACGATCTGAGATAAATCTATGAAAATATGTGAGTCAAAATTTATTTTTGTTTTTACTCTATAATATACATGTTTAGTGTCGAATCGTAGAGAGCAACAGGGATAGGTAAACAATTATGGTCTAAAAATAAACAATAAATGTTATTATGTTTTTTCATATTTTTAAATTTTTTATGGGTTTTTAATTGTATTTAATTATTATGCATTTTGTATTATATAATTTTATTTTTATAGATTTTATTTTCTTTTTTAATTTTCTGATTTTTAGATTCTTTATTTTTAGAATGTATAAGAAGTATCTATACTTATATATAATAATATGAATAATATAAGTATTTTATACATAATATATAATGAATATATAATAAAGTAAATATAAATAAGAACAATCCTTTTTTAAAAATATTTAAAAAATATTATAGGTATTTATAATAATTATTATTATATTGATAAGTATATAAGTATACATAGTATAAATAGTCTATATAGGATTTTATATTTATAAATATAGATTTCCAATGCTAAAAAATATAAAAAAATAGTTTTTTTCCTTTTTTATATTTTTATCTATTTTATGAATTTGTTGATGATTTTTTTGCTAATTTTTATACATTTTAAAATATGAAATACTCAAAAATAGGGAGTTAATTAATAAGCCATATTGTTTTGATTTTTAAAAAATACAAAATAAGTCCAAAATTACTCAAAACTTTTTTTAATATTACTATTTAATATAAATAAAAATATACATAAGAAAAAAAACCTTTTTTGATTTTATAAAATCTTTATTACTTTTCATAGGTTTAGGAGAGTTTTTCAATTTTTAAGGTTTTACTTTTATTTTTTTGTGTTTTTTGATCTGGAGTTATATTATATAGTAATACATCATCTCAAATTTTTAGGATTTTTTAGATAATTTTGTTACTTTGTGTTTTTATATCAAAACGGGGAATAAATAACTTCTAGTTGATTTTTTAATAAATGGAGAATGCAAGTAAATGATAAATAAAATTAATGGCATTAATAAGCACAATATTAGGCATTTAAAGTGCTTTTTCCACAAATTTACAAGCACATGAGCTATTTGATTAAAAATAAAAGACACAAATTATTTTCAATGTACTAGCAGGGAAAGATTTGCAATAAAATATAAAGTCTGGGAGTAACATGAAAATTAACCCAAAAGTTTACACTTATATACAAACTTTATATATTAAAATGAAATAAAGGAACCTTGAGGGGTCCATTGAAAAATGTCCAGCTCACGTGGGGGACAACGTGAGCAACGCTGGCATTACACCTGAGTAGAATATTCACAAAATGTTAAGGGGTTCGTGCCATTTTTACATAAAAGTTTGAACTAAAATTGATTTTTACATGACTAAAATATATATAAGGGGAGGGTATGTGATACAATTATCACACTTAAGTGCCACATGCTTCACTTGACTCGATTGGACAATCGGGCCCGCATACCAGTTCGCCTCAAAATACGTGGCCCATATTTGATCTAGGCCGGACTTATAATCCAACAACTTAGAGAGGCTGAGGAAGAACACCAAGAACGAAGTTCCTTATGAACTTCAGTCTTTAATATCTCCGGCCTTCGGTGACCTCCTTTGCTCCTGATGGGCTCGTCTCCTTCCTGGAGACCTTCCGCGTCAGCACATAATGCTCAAGTAGCTCCAGGTCCCATCGATTGTGACCTGGATGTCTAGTGCTTCCTCACGACCCAATGCATCTATTTGAGCTTTGATTTCACCCCATGGTATGCTTAGATCATTCATCCCTGCACATAACAGTTGCTTGGCTCGATGCGAGGAGCCTCGACCTAATTTTGAAGCTGGGCAACTTGTGGACAGGCGAAGTGAGCCTTAAGTGTCGGTGAAAGAAGAGATCGAAGGCCCTCGATTCTTGCAGAATAGAAGGTGAAATGATGGGGTTAGTGCAGACAAGGAGAAGAGGAGTGATGTGAACGCGAATATGGGTCGGAACAATAGCTCCTTCACGATGATTTCAAGCCGGAGCATGAAGGTCCGGCGAACAAAGAAATTGGGTTCAAACTAAAACTAACATCTAATTGTTGCATAATGGAAACCTAGGACTAATTATAACCTATAAATGCAAAAAATGCAGCTCATACCTGAGTCTTCAAAGAGCATAAGCGAAGCACCTCTAGCAGACCTAGAAGCACTTGGACCACCGGATTCAACCTCTTTCCCTCACCGTCAAGGACCTCAGATCGCCTACTGTCACTAGGGATCAATGAGGGTTAGATCCTATTGGGGTTATGACGTAGGATTAAGAATCAAAATGGAGAAGAAAGCCATGCCTCCTTATTTATAGAAGTGGCGAGGGGCAAAAAGGGTGGACAAAATGGTAGGAGAAAGGATGGCGGTTGGTGGAGTCTATGGAGTGGGCGAGGGTGAGGGATGAGCAGGCTACAGGAGGAAGGGTTGCTCGATGAAGATGGAGGCGTGTAGAAAGCATAAGAAAATATAGAAGAGGGGGTAGGGGAAGTTCTAATACGAGCGAGGGCTTGGTGTTGTACAGTTGGCCCACCCAGTCAACAAAAAGAGGTGCATGTTTGGTCCATGTGGACCAACCATAAATTAGAAATTTATAAATCCCTTATTATATCGATTAAAAATAGTAATTGAATTTATTAATTTCTGATTAAAATACAAAATTATTTTATGTTGTATTTTATTATGATTTTTATTTATTTTTACAAGTTAATTTATAGCATGCTAATATTTACAAGTATATATAGGTATATATACATGTATTTTGCATATTTTATTTTTAGTTTGTATTACATTTTTTATTTTACACACATAATTTATATGTTTATAACTTATTTAAATACACTTTTACATATTTTTATTGTATTTTTATGAGTTGAACTATGCACTTAAATAATTAATTATATATATTATATAGGTATAATATATGTATACCTTACCTATATATTAAATAACTTTGTTTATTTTAATACATTTTATGGTTTTATTTTATTTTTATTATGTAATTGTATTTTAAATAAAATTTACTAATTTATAGAATATAAGAAAGTGAAAATTATAAAGAATGAGTATATTGAATATTATATACATATAAACTGCACAATGAAGGCTCAAAAGCCAATTTTTGCTTCTTAACTCCAATTTAAATGAAATCATCTTCATTAAATATATAATTTAATTTTATGAACAAAAGGTGAGTTTGGTAAATTTTGGATCTGTATGGAGAAGATACATGTCTGGGAAGTTTGTTTTGCAACTTTTTATTATGTGTGTCTCGGGTACAGTGCGCATTATTTTTTATTGAAATAATTTTATATTTTTTTATATTTTTATGTACAAGTTTCATGTTGAGGGTTTTATTATTTGGAGCATAAAAAAAGAAAATAAAATAGGTCCCAAAAGGCCAATTATTGTCAAATCAAATTGGGGTTTTTTGAGTGTTTTCTGTACATTTTCTCTACCTATCTCCCCCTACTATATTTCTTGCCGACCAAGTCATCATGATGACTAGGTTTCAAGGTCTAGGGTCACTTGGTGTCTTTGAAACTTCATTCTTTTTCTTTTCTTCTTTTATTCTTTTATTTTGGTATTAAATACATTATATTATGTTGTATTTTATACAATATTTTATGTGAATTTTTTATCATTATTATGTACAAATTAATGCTATATATGCAGTTAGCTAGGGATTTAAGGCCACATTGAAAGAATAAGGTGATGAAATGGATATTCATCACCACCAAGACAAACATGGAGAACAATATCCGTGTTGAGAAGCACGTCTTACGCCATGAGTGCCCTCTTAAATGAAGGGACATGGGTGCCCATTTCATGGTGAGTTTGTTGATGCATAACATTTGAGTGAGTCATGTTGATTACATGGCTTTTGAATACACTCTCCTAGACATTCTATTCTCAATCAATATACTTCCAATAACCCTCTATGAGAAGTTGAATCTAGGGCCTCTTAGGACTTCTAAAGATCTACTTCAGTTTGCAGATAAGTCCACTAAGAAGCCTAAGGGTGAATCGACGAACATTGTCATCACTATTAAGGGACGATATTACATGGTGGACTCCACGGTCCTTAATATATATCCCCAAGAACTGGAGAGATTCTCATATCATACTTGGTCAGCCTTTTTTTGAGGAAGTTGATGCTATATTTGATAGAGTTGCCAAGATACAGTTTCACACTCTGGGCAGAGATGTTTAGATGAAGAAAACAAAATGTCAAAGACCTTCTCCAAAAGAGCATCGAGTATTCTTCGTTAGACGCGGAGTGCTATTAGGTTAATACACTTGGACCATGGTGGCAGAACAAAATAGCTACAAATGAGTCCCTCTTATATGAAGGGGAAAATATCCATGACACAATTTACGAGATCCTTCAGAACCACTTCACTGGCACTGAGAACATGTGTGATCCACCCCCTTACACCCTTGATGATATAGAGGCCAACCTTCGCTTGCCAATCCCTTCTCCCTTAGGGCCTGTTTGGTTGCAGGGTTGGGCAGGGTTGGCCCAACCCTGGTTACTATTCACAAGGGCACTTCCTCCTCACAGATTACTATTCACCCACCCCAACCCAGCCCAACCCAACCCAGTCCAACCCAGCAACCAAACATGCCCTTAGGATAATTAGAGGGTGAGGATGACGAGTCAAACACAGCTTTTACCGATTGTTTTTATGCATTTAGTGATCTGAATCTAGCGCTGAGTTACTTGGTGGTTGCTATTATAGAGACAAATCCAACCACTATCAGTATAGATCCAGATTCAGTTGAGCCATACCTAATTGATGAGGATACTTTACATGAGCTCAAAAAATAACCTTCAACATTAAAGTGCACCTTCTTTGCAGGACAAGAGAAAAAGTTTCTGATCATCATCAATTCACGATAAATCGAGAAGGAATCTCGCTTGATAGAGATCTTGGAAAGAAACCACAAGGCAATAGGATGGAATGTTTCGATCTCCATGAGATAAATCCCTCTACGTTTTGACACCATATGTATCTTGAGGATGATGCCAAATCCTCTCACGAGTTCCAGTGCATGTTGAATTCAAACTTACGAGAGGCTATGGAGAAAGAAATTGAAAAATAATATGACACATGTTTTGTTTATCCCATCTCTGAGTCCATGTTCTCCTCATTCACGTTGGAAAGTGGTCTCTTCGGATGTTGACGATTCTTAGAAGATGGAGATTAGCGACTAAAGGGGTGGATAGGGAGATAAAAGAAAAGGGACGTCTCTCGAATGAGGAAAAGGATTTTTTTTGGAAAGTGGAGAGAATTTGTTACGTGAAAGGAGGAGTCCATGATAATGGACGGGGGATTTGTAATGAGTGGGGAAAGGAAAATGATAGGAGGGTATTTGAGTGGTCATGGGATTTTTTATTTGCAAATTCGACAACTAAGGAAGTCGTTGTAACTTCATTATACCGAAATGGGGGACTATCGTTCTGAATGATCTTTTGAAAATGTGAGATATGTTAAAAAAAACTTTTCATGATGATACGCATACAGTTGCACAAATTATATGCTATACTTTTCAAAATTGTTGTATTGATTTGTAGCAGAACATATGTTTGTTGTAGTGAATCCCATGCTGAAAAGTTGGCAGGTCTATTCCTTGAAATCCATTTAGATGATCTGGAATAGATATACCATCCTTAAATTTTGAACGCGTCAATCTTCTAAATAGAAATAACATATGCGAGCATGTGTCCCGTTCCTACTACGACTGTATACATTCTCATCCGCGAATTGTCGGATAAATCCGCATACCTTCTCATGCCCGAACTCTCATTCCTCATTGCTATTTGATTTGAGCTTCTGGATGGCAAAAACTAAATGATGATCGCCCTCACAAAAAGTAAGTCTTTCATCTTGTTTTCTCATAAATTTTAGTTTATCTCATTTGGATTGATCATCTTATTGGTGTTGTACTCCATCTTATCAATCATATTAGCTCCAATGCCACTTGTTGGGAACGGTTCCTGGGTAGAACAAAACGTGGTAAAATACCAAAGTGATAAGATGATCTTTCATGGTATTATGTATGAATAGAAAATTCAACTAGAAAAAAATCAACAACAATTGCACGAAGAATTTTAACGTGAAAAACCCTCAATGTGAGGGAAAAACCACAGCGCAAAATCAAGGACTATAATCAAATCAATCTTCTATGAGGGTCTTATACAAAAGCAACCCTTTATACGGTACCACAAATCACCCAACAATGGATAATAGTACAGAGAAGAAATATCACCAAGTCAATAAATCTAGCCGCAAACTGTAAGTAAGATGGTTGGAGAAGAATTGCTCCAAAGATCACTTCCTCTAAAATTTGTTGCAGTCAAAGACCATTCTTCTCCCATGCTCTTTGATTTCTTTCTTGTGTTATGAGGACTTGTGTGGGGATGTGTTGGTATGCATTCCATGTCCGCTATTTATATTCTATGGAGATGAGAAAATAATAAAACATGATTTCATATTTCTCATAAGAATAGAAAATTAGAACTCCAATTTCTAAAAGGTGATTGATTTCCTTGTTCAATTAGGACTTAGTTTTCATTTTTCAATTAGGATTACCAATGTTCCATATAAGGGTTAGGTTCCAACAAGGACAAGAATCCACCCAACAAATCGATCCCAAATTTTAAGTTACATTTTAACTATTATATTTATGTACAAGCCTTGATTTCGGCATCTCTCGATAACAAAAAAGGATTAGGATGCATCATTTGGTTTTGATATTAATTAAAAATTTTGATACGAAAATCATAAGATCTATTAACATTGAAAACGATGAGCCATAATATATTAGAATATTTATACTCATAATTTTGATAATTTTGTAATTATATTCATAACCTCGAGTAATCACGAATTACATGAGAAACCTCGAATAAGTGGTCCGTCCTATAAACCATAACCCTCTGTTTCTTTAGTCCATTAACTCATCAGACCTTTGAGTTAATCTAACCTATCCTGATTTGACGGCTAAAATTAAACCAAGAAAAAAAATAAAAGTGTTTTTATCAGTTGTGCTCTCTGAGATATTGCAATATCAGTTATGCCCCTCCCTTTTCGGGAATATCACTTGTACCCCTGACTTCTTGCCATTCTATCACTTGTGCCCCTCCGTAAGTCTAACCGTCAATGAGTTGAACTTAACCATGGTTTTCTAAATCTTGGTGCAGTTAAGAGGGGCATAATTTTCCAGACTTCATTGTCATCTTCTTCTTCCTCCATTTGTTATTCTTCCTTTCTCTTCATAATTTCTCTCTTAATTACACCTTCATGCATCCATTAAATCGCTAAATTTTTTACATTTTCACGGATATATGACTCATTACGGATCAAATGTTGAATTTTATTGAATTTTCTGTGAGTTTTTATGAATCAATTAATCAAAAATTTATCCCTACTAAACAAATACTGAAAGTTCCTATGTTTAAGGTGCAGCCTCCTCCTCCCCTCCCCTTCCTCCTCCTCCGTCAGCACCTTCTTCATCCTCTTTCACTCCCGCTTCGTCGAGAAACCTTGCAGCTCCTCCAGCAGCTCATCCCTTGCGATCATCCAAAGCAGTGGCCTCCCTGCCGCTGTGACGGCAAGATGCCCCTTGGTATAGGAGGAGGAGGCCACGAGGTACAATACAGTATGGGGAATAGCTAGGGGTGGAGAGAGAGATGTGGTGTGGAGGGGAGGTGCGGGGTAGAGGAGCTTGGGGCGGAGGGAGTGATGCAGAGGCGGCAGGAGGAGCTGGGTGTGGAGGAGAGGTACGGGACAGAGGGGATGTGTAGGGGGAGGATCTCGTTGCAGAGGGGGAGGTGCGGGAGCGACGGGAGGGCGCAGAGGGAGGTGCTTGCAGCGGAAAGGGAGGTGTGGGTGAAGGAGAGGTGAGGGTGGAGGAGCCTGGGGTGAAGGGGAGGTAGGGGAATGGAGATGAGGGGGCAGGCTGGTTAGGAGGGGCCGAAGGTGGGGGAGGAGGTGGGAAAGAAAGGGGTGGTGGTGGTAGATCAGGTTGGGGATGGAGGAGGGGCCGTAGGTGGGGGTGGAGGTCAGGCTGGGGATGGCGAGGGGAGGTATGGATGAGGATGGAGAGGGGGTTGAAGGTGGGGGGGAGGTGGGGAAGCAAGGGGAAGCGGTGGGAAGGGCTTGGAGTGGTCAGGAGGAGCCGATGGAGGAGCAGGATGCTGGGAGGAGGAAGATAAGGGGAGGAAGAGGAAGAGGATGGTGGAGGAGGAGGAGGAGGAAGAAGGGGTTGTACATTTCAGTCAATTTTTTAAAAACTAATTCATGTTATGTCCTCAAAGTTAACGTCCATTTGCGTTGGACATGGACGACAACTAATCCGAGGGGTATAAGTGATAAAATGTCAAGAAGTCGGGGACACAACTGATATTCTCAAAAAGGGAGGGGCATAACTAATGTTGCAATATCTTGGAGGGGCACAACTGATAAAAACCCAAAATAAAATAATCCCCTTCCTCCCCTCTCTCCCCTAACTCCACCCCGACGAATCCCTTTCTCATCCTCCCCACACCCCGAGCGCCACCCCCTCCCTCCCCAGTCTCCCCTCCCCCCTCTTTCTCCACCTCTAGCAGCACCCCCTCCCTCCCCAGCAACGCTGTTGATCTCGGGGTTGCAGCCGAGGAGCAACGTCGTGCGGGGGCACTCGATGGATGCGACGACGGCCATGGTGGAGGTGATGGAGGAGGAACGATTGAGCTCATCCTTGCGGTGCTCGTAGTGTAGCCATGCGGAGAGGACGACCTTGTGGTGGAGGCGTGGACGCAGGCGGAGCGGAGAGAGCAGCGGAGGAGCTTCAGGTCTTTGACGAATTGGAGGAGCGAGCGCTGCTCGAGGTGGAGGGAGCAACAATCGAGCTCAGGGGCGATGAGAGGCAGCGGAAGGCAAAGGAGAGCTGGGAGATGGGCTCGACCGGGTGGAGGGCGTGGACGTAGGCGGAGCGGAGAGAGAGGCTAAGGAGCGAGCGCTGCACGAGGTGGAGGGAGCAGCGGTCGATCTTGGGGGCCGATGAGAGACAGCGGAAGGCGGATGAGAGCTGGGAGACAGGATCGACTAAGCAGAGGGCGTGGACGCGGGCAAAGCGAAGAGAACGGCGAAGGAGTTTCGGGTCATTGACGAAGCAGAGGAGCAAGCGTTGTTTGAGATAGAGTGAGCAGTGGTCGAGCTCAGGGGCAGAGGAGAGGCGGCGAAAGGCGGAGGAGAGCTGGGAGATGGGATCGACTGAGCGGAGAAAGGGGTCGACAGGGGGGGAGGTCGATGAGGTCTGGGGAGGGGTACTCCTCCATCATACTCTCAATTATTTTATTAGATATACATAATGACATCATTTTATAAATATAATATGTTTCGAAAGGCAATATTGTCCATATTTAACTTTTTTGTCAACGGAGATTCGAGACGGAACTTAACACAGGATTATGTCATGTAAAGGTTAAGCATTACTCAGGGTTTCTCGTGTATTCATTATTACTTGGGGTTATGAATGTAACTACGAAATTACCCAGGGTTATGAGTGTAAATATCCCTAATGTATTCATTGCATAAATAAAATTAGGATTTTTACCCCACAAGCCCTATAAACTTTGTAAAGTACTTTCTTGACTTTTGAAACAACATAATTCCTCCCTCGACCCTGTAAACTTGCTAACTCTTACCCCATGAACCATACAGTGTTTGAAGCTCGGGGGGATTCTTGTAGGTAATTTACAAGGTGAATGGGATAATTACGTTGTGCAAAAGGTCGTAGAGGAATTTTAACAAATTTCTAAGATTCGTGTGCTAAAAATTCCAATAAAATTTAATTTAAAAATCAACATAAGTATATATAGCATGCCTAGATTTAATATAGAGTTCATACATTATCTTAAAAAAGTCAACAAAGAACCAGATATGGGACATCATAACGAATATAAAATCGAGAGAAATAGACCAAACCACTAAATGATTAAAGCACCAATTAAATCTGGGCAGCGAGCTTCTTCCGGGTTATGATACTCCACGCTCTTTATTGACATACTCTTGTCACGATAATATTTTAAAATCGTCTCGAAAATCATGAGTCGATATGTACAAAGGTGTCCATATATACCTGATAAGGCGAGACACATGTCGATACATGTCAGTAAATTATTCGATCGAAATCGAAAAATCTAACACAACCTTTAAGGACAGGTCGTAAAATGAATTTAGGGAATAACCATTACAATGTGATTATAATATTGCACATTTGATATTCAAACGGAACTCCGGTTTCCAACCTCCGAATCCAGTATATGGAATGATTATTCAATTAATCATTCACTTGATTCAACTGTACTATTCACAAAATATGATTTGAAATAAGATTAAACATAGAGTCAAACAAGGAGATCATCTAAAGGCCATCAACAGACTCTTCAATTACTGGTGATCCTCCAATATTTAGATCGGACCCAAGCCCAACATTCCTATAAATTTGCTTTCGGAACACAATGGACTGAGGAAATTTTGCAGACGATGTAACGATAACGCCACGGCATCCATATTCTTAATCTTCTGAGAAGTCAACCTAATATGGGAGGTGACGGCGTCTAAAGTCAATGCAATTGCCTGTTTAACACTACAGGCTCTCACCAAATCCACCGACCGGATCTAGAACAGCGCGAATAAGACGAAGACGGTGGAGTTGACTCCCTACTTTATTAATAGTCCCGACGGCATGCGACAAGATTGACGTTGACCCGTTTAGAGTACCATTACCTTCCTAAGATAATTATGATGATTCAGTGGGAATGGATTGACCACGCATCTCTCCATCTTCGTCCTTCTTTTCACACGAGAGAACGCGTGCTGGCCTTGGGACTAGAACGATCTCGAGTACAACTCGTGGCGAATGGAATCCTACGCCATGTGTTCTCATCGGTTCACAGAGAGTGAAAGATCTTCGCAAGGGATGATCCGTGGAATTCACCAATTGGGATTCTCACGATGGGGTTCACGGTAGATGGTGACGACTGTGTCAGAGTGGCTGTTCAGCAATATTTTCGTCTTCTTTGCCGATGAACAGGACTTTCAGTTCTTGACAGCTTTATATTATAGTTTAGTTTCCGAAATTAGTAGAATTAGCTGGAATGAATTTGAATGCTAAAACGAGCAGAGCAAATAGTGGGCACAAATAGTTAGAAGCAACTGGAACTTGGTTCATTATACAAATCGAAATGATTCACAGCTAATTGACAGGAGTGTTTCTTGTAATCAGAGACAGCAACACTTCTGCTTACGTAACGTGTACTATCCTAGACTTTCATCTATGGGAACAATAGACGTTGGCTGATCGGGTCAATTATCACCAGCCCGAACGATGATCCAGTCTTCAACCTCCGATGATGAATCGGACTCAGAAGATGACGTCTAGACCTCGGTGGCCAACGTCAATTCACGAATCCTCTCTGAAGGGTCTGAGGAGGTTGTGGAGGTCACATGTTCTTCACCGTCCGATTCCATGTAGTCCTCTTGGAGAGATTCCCATAAATCCTTATCTATAACACATTTGGGTTATCTCCAATTCGATTTTGTATATTGATCCGGTTGTACACTGGGAACGAACGGATGGCGGAGGAGCTTGTCGGCCCACTTGACGACGAAGGTGGTGGTGGTTAGGGGTGTTCTGGGACATGTACCTGTTCCATTTTCCTATAACTTGACCCAAATCATTTGGTGGGATCGGTAGATCGACCTGCTCCAATTGAAATGGTTATTGACTCGATTGGATATCCATTTTATGAAGTGGATCATGGATTATCCACGGGTATCCATGGATATGTGATGGTAGCTTATCAAATGATATTTTAGCATAATAAAATTATCTACATTTGATTCTCGGAAGAAATATAATAGACACTAAATATTAATTTCAAATGTTTACAGTTCTTTGCAATCTAAAAAACATAAATTGCTTGTCACGTCCATATGATTATATAATTTGAGAACATAAAATAGCTCACATCTACCACTACAACTAATGTCACTATGAAAATATATAGCTATTTAGTTGTTTAAATCACAATCAGATGGTTAACTAATTGGGAAAAAGGAGTATGCTTCTTGGAAGCATGTAACTTACATACTTCCACTTTTTTTCTCATATTTTTTTATTTTTCGGAAATGCAATCTAGTAGAATTTACATCACTATATGTTACCATATCGTCATTTAAAATTTGACTTAATTCGAGACTTCTATGACCTCCATTAAGACTGTTAAATTTTAAAGATTTCATAATTGCTGAAATTGAACTCTATGGAAGTGTTAATAATGCCTATTTTACACGAAATTTTAATTATTATTTTAAGTAAATTCCTTTAGATTTCATTTCAAAAAAATAAAAAAAAAATTGTGGAAAGAAAAGTGAGAACATGCTAAGTATGCTCCCATGAAGTATACTCATTATCTCTGCTCAGCACATCCCTTAATTCTAACGGTTGTTTGGAGTAAAGGACAAAGAGGGGCATAATAGAAAACAAAAAAATTGCATGGGGGGAACATCTCTATCTAACCATCCCCGCCATCGCATACTCCTATCTCGAGCTAATCAAATCGAAGATGTCATTGTGAAGGATGAGGAGAGGTAGTAGCCGCCCACTGCGAAGATGCTGCCAACGATGTGCTTCCCAACTCCCATCCTCTTCGCTATGGAGCACAAAGTCGTGGAGCTTGTTCATGGTCTCCATCAACAATGTTGGCCTAATTGGAGATGTCGAGAAGGCCTTGTCAACGACCATTTCCAACATGATGGGTTCGAATTGAAGCTAGAGAGGATGCTGGAGTCTTGGAAGTGGCAGATCAGTGCAATCCGAAAAAGTATTTGAGAAGAATCGAGTGGGGGAGATCGATGATTTTGTTAGGGTTAGGAGGGTCAGTTGAGACACAGGAAGGGCCCGGAGGAGGAGAGGTCGTGGAATGGGTGGGTGAAAGGTTGTGTGCCATGTCGGGGAGGAGAGGGGAAGAGGCGGTGCACAGGAGATGGCAGTGCGGGATGAGAAGGAGGAGGAGAAGGTTGAAGGAGCCAATATTGACTTTGGAAGCCTTAGCTGTTTGGAATGCCAATCGATGATCCTTGGGGTGACGAGTAGGGACAGGAGCCAAGTGGGAAAAATTCGATGATCCAGGGAATTTCAAGTGGTGCCTCGTTGATAGTCGGATCAAACCCAATGGGTATCTAAATCATCATTGTGCAAACAGATACCTAACTATTTAGGGCTTGTTTGGTTGCAGGGTATACCGGGGTACCCTGGCATACCCCCAGCTCCAACCCTGCATTCATGGATTTTGATTATTTGTATTAACCATACAATTTCTTTGGTCTAATATTTTTTAACCATGCTCAAATAAAATTATTAATATAAAAATATATTCTAATCATTAAAAAGTTAATATAACACATAATGAATATCACATCATATCACAATTATAATTTCAACCCTCCCAACCATCCAAACAGCTACTATTCACAGGAGGATACCTCAACCCAGCCCAACCCAGTTACCAAACAGGCCTTGGTCACCAACTTACGGATCGTATCAGATATCCATCTGATCTGTTTACCATGAACACCCCTAGACTAGTGATGGTAGAGGTGGCGAGGGAGACGGTTGCAGTGGAGCATCGACCTCGGAGAGGCCCTCGAACCCATATGGCAGAAGAACCCCTAGCATTGTTTGTTGATACTTCCGTAAAGAGTATTGTTCTTGTTCTGCTTCTCAAACTAGCGTGGATGAGGAGGAATATGAGGAGAATGGTTTTTCTAACTAGTGGGGCAGCTGGAGTTAGATATGATATATCTATTTCTATATCCATATTCACTTTTTCTTTATCGAATTCTGATATGGAGATGATTCGAATAAGTATTAACAAAATACGGATACAAGCTCGAATCGAATACTTATCGAATCCGAATACGGATTGAATAAAGGGCAGACCTGAATACGAGTCAAATAAAGAGAGAATCCAAATAAGTATCGAATAAAGAACGAATTCAAATACATATCGAATAAAGAGTGAATCTGAATATGGATCCAATAAACATCGAATCCGAATACGATCGAATAAAGCCGACATACGAATATGAATTGAATTGTTATCAAAGATCATAGTGATTTAAGAAAATAGTTCTTAAATATAAATAAGTTACAACATGATAAAAAGGGACAAAGTGACATGCGTTCTTGATCGGAAGTAAAAAAGAAGACATGGTTTCGTAACTTTCATTCAGTCTAACCCCAAATGAACAGAAGTTTATTAATATCATTAATATATTGTATTACATTATATATAACACTAATATAATAATATGAGGATATTGTTTGTATTATATTAACTACTATATAAAACAATATTAAATGTTGTATTCGGATATCCGGATCCAGATACTCAAGCCACTACTATATCCATATCCATATACGAAAAGTGTTTACAACTCATATTCATATTCGATTAATAATCGAATACAAATATCTGTATTCAGTATTTTTTTTATATATCTATATTCGTTTTCAATCATAGCAAGAGTGCTATGAGTAGTCCGTATATAATATATATACCACATGAGAAAGGAGGGAGGGTGTGAAAGGGTAAGAAGGTGAAATTAATGGCGCAGAGTATAGCCACGTTTCAATTAGGAAGGAAAAGGGCGGGTGAGTATGGAAAATTCTATGTTTGATTTCGTCCTGATGGTTGACGACCAATAGGAAGTGAGTACATATGAGAAATTTACCCCACCACAGGGAAAATAAATCTTATAACATCCTTCTTCCTTGGATATCGCCTCCATTTGTGTGATTTTAAACAAATAATTTTGTCGTCTTCATCCTCTAACTGTTAGACCATGTTGATCGAACTTCCTCGTGATCTCTCCATCTTCGCTGAATTCTCTAAACAAAAATAATGACCAAGTTCACTGAGCTTGAACAACCACCTCCAAAAACACTTAACCGCTCCCGCTCACTTCGACTTTTCATGGTTACATAAGGATTGGTACTCCAAGATTTTCCTTCGTTTTCGAGCAAATGGTCGAGCTGTAGAACTCAAGTAATAGCTTCACTCGATCTTAGGCACTCACTAAAAATCATGAAGCTCAGGAGTGGCACAAGGTTCAAACTGAGCTCCTCCTACATGCTACATTCAAGGCACATTTGACTACGACAATCTCCATCATCATCTAAGTGAAATCTAGCTACCAAAGAGCTGGATCCACCTTATCTCCATGTCAGGAATCATGCAATTAGGAAGTCTACCTATCTTTATCTTCAATTTTGCAAATTCTTTTCAAATACCTTCCAATTAGTCAAAATTCTCAAATATGATCATTTTTCGACATCTCCTATGTATTCCCTTTTCTAATAAATATCCTTAGCGAGTTTGGTGGGAAACGTCTCCCATCCATTTAGTATCATTCCTTCATCTCGATGCAAAAATGATCTATAGGCTTCCTATGAGCTTCATTGCTAGCTCGAATTACATACCTTCGAATCCTTAGAATAAGTCAATAAGAGTCCTAGAATTAGTTTGATTCAATAGCTTCATTTCCAAATCCAATCAATGTACTTATCGTGGATTCTAGACTCATCTTTTCATTGTTGGTGGATTCATTTGATCATCTTCATCCCACACTTCAGAAGCTCATTCCAAGCATATTTGATTCATAAAGACATGTTGTTCCTTTACATCCAATAAAGGATTTGATTCGGCTCATTGTTTAAAGGAATCGAGCCTCACGAGGTTAATGATGGTGATCGAACGTAGGAACATACATTAATGTTCTAATTTCCCTTCATATCAAGTTCATTTGACTCTATAGTCTTAGATTATTTTAACAAGCTCAATATCTTTCTACCCTTGAGCCTTATGTGCCTAGATCATTCGAATATCGAGGTTTGGTTTGATAAGTGGTATCTCTATTAGGCCAATTTTTATCTTAATCAATCAAAACAACAAAGAGTAGGAACATTGCAATCCGAACCTCGGGTTTGAGTTCAAAGTAGTGAAGCAACAAAAATCTTCATCGAACTTTGATCTGAGCTCTACTTGCATGGTGGATCTCCATCGATCTTTGTAGAGTAGATGGGATTTTTGCAAGTAACCCCGTGACTAGTATGTTGTTTTTATTTTATAATTTTGTATTGAAAAAACACAAATATATTTTAGAGTCCATGTAGTTAGCTCTATTTTTATTTAAGTTTACATAATCTATGATCGTTTTATTATATTTCTATAATTTATTCTAAAGCAAAAATATTACAAATCATGGTGTTATTCTAAATTTAACTTATTTCGAGACTTCTATCACATCCACCAAGACTATCAAATTTTAATGATTTTAGAATTACTGAAACTGGTCCCTTCTAGATGGATATAGGAATATTTATTTTGCATGAAACTTGAGATACATATGCCATTAAATATACCAAGTAAATACCCCCATGATTTCACTCAAAAAACCCAAAAATAATGAAAAAAAGACTGAGTGTAGCGAGTTGCCTACACACGTCGGTTGAGACACATTTTCCCTATATGTATACATATATATAAGGCATTTCCATGAGCTCTGAGCTCATGAGCAAACTAATGAGCATGCAATCTGGACCATCCATTTTTGATCCATTACATACATTCTTTACAAAAAAGCATTCAATGGTTTTACAAATATGGTAACTTATTATTCCATTTTACGATTTGCAAATAAATAATATAAAACATGTTGTTTTAAGATGATTTTCAATATATACTTATAGGTAAAATATTTGATGATTTTTAACACATGTTACGACTTTATGTCATTAACTGAAATTATTTGTTAGCTTTTACAACTCCATAACTTTTTTATATAATTATATTTAAGATTTACTACTCATAAGCTATATTTTACAATTAATTTAGCCATGGTCAGTCCCAAGCCAGGATAAATTGAGGAGGGTTGTGTGTTAAATAGCTGACAACCAGTGCAAGAGAGATAGATTCCTAAATAGTGGTCTTTTTAGGAACGCTATTTAAGAATTTATCTCAAAACAGTTCGGATCTTTTCAACATGGATTTAAGCAAACATTTAGATTTCATTGGTGTGTTCCCCACTAGCAACGTGTTGCATCACCCGAATGCAATGAGAAGTTGGCAAGGTTCGCTACATCGTTGCCCTTAAATAGTTCAAAATTTACAAGGGTTTTTACATGAGGAATACATACAAGTAAATAAGCTAGTTCCACTGCATCGCTGCCCGAATGCAATCCAAAATTTACAAGGATTCTTGCATTATCGACACATATGAGTAAACAAGTTGGTCCAAAATAGGTTTCAAAGGAAGTTGCAGATAGGTAGATGGAATATTGATACTTTCACTGACAAATCGAAGTGGATAGTAGATACGAGGCAAAATGGGTTGGAGAGAAAGTAAGGAAGATCGATAAGATGTGATTTAAACTTTAGTATTCAGGTAAAGATAAGCCTAGAAATGATGTTGGAGTAGCTGTTCATAAGGATTGTGTGATTGAGGTGTAAAGATTCAAAGATCGGATTATTTTGCTAAAAGTGATGCTCGAAGATGAAATTCTGAATATCATCTCAGTTTATGCACTGCAAAATGGTTTAGATGAAAGGATTAAAAAAGCTTTTTGGGGGGATTTGGATAAGATTATGCAAGGAATCTCATAAAGAGAGATGATTGCCTATGTGGAGAACTTAATGGACATGTGGGAAAGGATGCTTCAGGGTATGCTAGTGTTCATGGAGGACATGACTTTGGGAATAGATTTGAAGAGGAAAAATCATTCTGGATTTTGTAATGGCTTATGATCTTTTCATAGCAAACACTCTCTTCAAGAAGAGGGGGGAGCATTTAATTACTTATAAGAGTGACCCGACTAGAACACAAATAAATTACTTTACGTTGAGGAGAAGAGATCGGTTGCATTGCAAAGATTGCAAAGTAATCCTAGGAGAGAGTTTAACCACCCAACATCGATTGTTAGTAAGGGTTATGCAAATAAAAGGGTTGGTAAAGAAAAGCAGGGTTTCCAAGATCACTAAAAATAGATGGTGGAATCTTCAATTAAAGCAATCAAGCTTCGGGGATAAGGATTAGAAGATTTATCTTGAGATTGTAACGAAAGTGCAAATGAGATATACGAGGCAGTAGCATCTTGTATCAGAAGGGTAGCCAAAGAGATGCTAAGCAAGTCAAAGGGAGGAGCTCCAGGCCAAAAGTAGGCTTATTAGTGGAGTGGAGGGGTGCAAGAGAAGCTCAAAACTAAAAGAGTATACTTTAAACTTATGTCTAAGGATAAAAGATATGAAACAATCACAAACTACAAAAATAGCAAAGAAGGAAGCAAAGAAAGTTGTAAGCGAAGATAAATTAAAAGCTTGTGAAATTTTTATTAAAAAATCTCGACTCTAAGGAGGGTCAGAAGGATATATTCAGGTTAGCTAAAGCAAGAGAAAGAAAGACCAAAAGCCTTTCTCAAGTGAGATGCATTAAGAGTGAGGAAGGTTACATTCTTGCTACTCACAAGGATATAGAGACCAAATGAAAGCATTACTTCCATAAGCTTTTCATTAGGGAAGGAAATAGAATATCACTTTAGAAGATCTAGTTAGTAGTGAAAGTTACTTGAATCATGCAAGCTATAGACGAATACAAAGGAAGGAAGTAGAGAAGGCTTTGATGGTTATGAGACATGAGAAAGGTATAGGTCCTGATGACGTTCCTATAGAAGTTTGGAGAGTTTTAGGTGAACGTGATTTGACTAAACTTACAAATTTATTCAATATTATTTGGGAAAGCAAGAAAATGCTCAAATATTGAAGGAGAAGCATTGTGGTGCCTCTCTATAAAACAAAGGAGCTATTCAAAATTGTTCAAATTACAGAGGTATCAAGCGGATGAATCACACTATGAAAATTTGGGAATGTATGATCGAAAGAAGGTTGAGGTAATTTTCCAAATTAAAAGAAAACCAAACGGATTCATGTCAGGTCTCTCAACTATTGAAATTATCCACTTGTTGAGGAGAATAATTAAGATTTTTAGAGCTAAAAGGAAGTATCTCTATATGATTTTTATATTTAGAGAAGGCTTATGATTTAGTCCCACGAGAGATATTGTGGTGAGTTTTGGAGAAGAAACAAGTACATGTTCTATACATTAATCCCATAAAAGGCATGTATGATAGGGATTCATCTTGTGTAAGGATCCAGCATGGGAAGACTGACTATTTTGACATCAACATTGGTCTGCATCAGGGTTCAGCTTTGAGTCCATTCCTTTTTATTTAGATTATGGACGAGTTGACAAGTCACATTCATAATGTGATATCTTGGTGTATGTTATTCATTGATGATATTTTGTTCTTTGATGAGACTAGAGATGGAGTAATGAGAAGGTTGAGGTCTGGAGACATGCATTGGAGACCAAAAGACTTCGTATAAGCATGGCTAAAATGAAATATATGGAGTGCACTTTTGGTGGAAGCAATGGTGATGGAATCAAGGTGAAGATTAGTGATGATAACATTCAGAAGAGATGTTATTTTAGATACTTGAGATCTATTTTGCAACATGATGGGAAAAATTGATGGAGATGTTACTAATAGAATAAATGTAAGTTGGATAAAGTGGAGAGGAGTCTCTGTTATTCTCTGTGATAAGAAAGTTCCTTTGAAAATAAAGGAAGGTTTTACAAAGCAGCCATGGTACATGCTATGCTATATGGATTCGAATGTTGGCCTGTGAACTATAGACATGTGCAGAGAATGTCAGTAGCAGAAATAAAAATGCTATGATGGATGTATGAACAAACACACATAGACACACATGTAAATATCAGATTCAGAATGATGCAATCAGAAGGAAAGTTGGTGTAGCTCTGATCGAGGATAATATGTGAGAAAATCGCTTAAGGTGGTTTGGCCATTTGCAAAGGAGGTCAGTTGATGCACCGATGAGGAGATGCAAGTTTTTCGATGTTAAGCTGGCTAAGAGTGTGCGAGAAAGCCAAAAAAATTTTTGGAATAAGACAATACAAAGGGATATTAGTTTTTTAGATCTAAGCATGAGAATGACCAAGATAGATTTGAATGGAGGTAAAGAATCCATGTAGCCGATCCTACTTGATGTCGGAAAAGATTTTGTTGTTGTAATCTATATTTTATAATTGAATGAAATCGATACTACAAATCTCTTCTTTATTATTACATATGTTTTATATTTATTTACTTCTGAACAAATAAACAATACATATACTTTGTTATTATTTACTACAATATTATTACTAATGTTGTGTTGTTATTATAGAGGTAAACTATTGATATCATGTTGTTGTTTACTATCTTGAGCAAATCAAAAATATTGATGATGTGTTACCATTTACTACCGTATGATGATTGATGCTATGTTATTATTATAAAAATAAAGTTACGGATGTTTTTTTATTACTTACTAATAAACGAATAAAGATGATGTCTCCATGTTATACTTATTACAAGTCATACACCAGATGATGAGATTAACCTTCTTTTTCTAAATCGAAGGGATGGTAGCATCACATTGGAACTGATTATTCGATTCTACAACTTTGTGTTATTTTTCCATTTGTTTTTCACTATTTTGGATTGTCATAAGATGTACGAGATCAATTAGGCGTAATTACATTCAAATTATGAAGTGGGGAGTTAAAAAGAAATCAATAATTGATAGAGAAGTAAAATATGAAAACATATGTAATAATAAATTAAAAATTACTAATGATAAGAAAATAGGTTTAATATCCATCATCAGATCAATCAAAGCAGATCGCATTCTCATTAGTTTACTAATAGACTCTGATCTCATTGCAAAAAATCCACGCACACACACACGTATGTATGTATGTATGTATGTATGTATGTATGTATGTATGTATGTATGTATGTATGTATGTATGTATGTATGTATGTATGTATGTATGTATGTATGTATGTATGCGTGTATGTATATATGTATGTGTGTATGTGTGTGTATGTGTGTCTGTGTGTACGTATGTATGTGTATATGTATATGTATATGCATATGCATATGTACGTATATGTATATGTGTATGTATGTATGGACGTAATAGTGATTATTGTTGGAAATCCTAGAGACCATGGTATATAATAATGGTGTAACATCCCAGGCCTATGACAATAACGTTATTGAGGAATATTGGCCCTTAAATGTTGTTGGTCTCGGGCTCAACTTGACTCGTTTACCACTCCTCAAAATGCTTAAAGCCTAAATTGTGAAGTAGTATTTCCTCTCTTTCATAACTGACACTTTGTGAGAACTAGACGTTGGATTATATTTGGAGTGTTTCGTATCATTTCTCATCGACGGTACTATTATTCCTCTAGTTGTAGAAGTAGACCGTGGTTCATAATGTGAATTTGGTACTGGAAGGCTGGTTGAATTGTGCAAAGAGAGTAAAAGGACAAGTACATATAAACTATCAAGAGTCAAGAAAGAAAAATTATATCGAAATTGCATGATATTTTAGCGTGGAAAACCATGTGGGTAAAATCACAATCTTGATTTTTTTATTATAGGATATTCTTTTTGTTCTCTCGTTACCTCACTATCCTTGTTACTTTACGTAGGATACGAAGATCATATTTCCAATGCACCTTTCTTTATATCCTCGAGAGAAAGTACTCCTAGCCATTGATCTATGTATAAACAACTAAAAATTAAATTCTCATTGGTCTAAGACATAGAGTACAAATTCTTACATCAGAAAATTTTATTTGTTCTTATTTATACTCATAAACTTAGATGTATAGTATTAAGTACATGATTGTCGAATCCAGGGAGGCAAACTATTAAAAACTAAGGTACAATAATAGAAAACTAAGGTACATGGGTTTCCTAATTTTTATTTATTTTAGGTATTTTCTGGATTTCTATTATATTTTTATCTATTTTATGTTGTTTTATAGTTTTAATATATCTATGTAAAAAATATAGGTATAAATTTTATATGCTTATATTTGATTTTTATTTGGTAGTTTTTATGTTTTTTAAGTATTTAATAATTTTAATGTAATTTTCAGAAAATGTTTCGTACTTTTTATTTGGCTTTTAAAGTTGAAAGCTATTTTTTATTGAAAATAGAATTTTATTTTTGATGCTAAAAATATTTAAAAGTAAGAAATTTTTTTATTTTTTAAAAGAAAGTAGGTGAAAATACCTTGAAAACGATATATTGTGCATATTTATACGATTCTTATTGACTTAGTTATGATTTTTTAAAGTTTTTATGTATTTTGTATTTTTTATTGGTCTTATTATTAATTTTTTATTTTATTTTTGGTTTATGTACTAAAATATACTATATGTAATTTTTATAAAATTTTAGATTGTTTTTATATTTTTATTTTTTTAAAGATTTGTTATATTTTTTATATTTTTAGGAATTATTTAATGCTAGAAAATATTTTTATTTTTTTTAAAATACGATTTAATATTGTATATAATAGAATGTAATATATTAATATGTATTATTATAATATTTTTACATTTTGTTGTTTTATTCTGAATGTACTATCTTAGTATATTATGTATAGTATTTAATAATGTATACAAGGGGTATTTTTACGATTTTCTATAAATTCTGGGGAGTTGGGAGCATGTGCGTCAATAGAAAAAAGCTGGAGGATGCTCCACGCAAGCATCCCAGTAGCATGTGGTGCTTCACGTGATCCTTCTATCGTGGACCTGTTTGCAAATATCAATTAATTTTGAGGGTGCATGTGTAAATGCATCAGTAAACACGTGATCAGCCATGCAAGGTAGCTTGACGAGGACCTATGCGTAAATTCAAAATATCTGAGGGTATAAATGTAAATTGCCTCGAAGTAGTATCAGCGACGCACGTGAATCGCATGTGTGTCGCTTAGGCGGTGCGGTAGTGGGGCGATGGGCTAGCCCTGATTGCGACGCGTGGAATGATGAGGTTCGTAGGATCGATGCAAAGGCGGGGGGCGTTTTGGCAATGACGTGTGTATGGCTTTTGGAGCGTCGGATCGATGGGGATCTGAAGGTTAAATTTAACCCCAAATCGAGTCCGTAGGAGGTGGTTTATTTCGAGACGGATCACACATGATCAGCTCCAGATTTCCCTCCTCTGATGTGGAAGGACCTCAGACATCTCAGGGCTGTGAATTACCATCCTCTGTTGGTACTAATCTTCCTATTTCCATGGAGATTCCCTTGGCCTATATATGCAGAGCCCAACCAAGCTTGGTTTACCGCTACTCATAAAAAAAAGAAACCCCCAAGGGTTACGGTCAAAGATAAGGGGCGATCTGAGCCCCCCCCCAATCATTCTTAATGTCTGTGGTGGTCTGCAACACCCGGGGCTTAACAAGCCCACAAAATTGAAAAACATCTTCAAGGAATGCCTTGTCAAAAATGCGGAATTGGTTGGCCTCATGGAGACCAAGATAAGGCCTGCTAACAGGCAAAAGTTTGCTAAATCCATCCCGGCGGGATGGGATTATGCACACAACAACACTGAATATGGAAGAGCTTATTGCTTGTGGAAATCTAGCTCCTGGACTTGCGTTAATATTGCAATGCACCCCCAAGCCATTACCATGCGGTGCTCCAGCCTGAGGGGGTTTATTTTTCACCTCTCAGTTGTCTATGGCGATAACAATCCACTTATTAGGAAGGATCTTTGGCAACATCTGGAAATGATTAAAGACCGCTTCCATGGTCCTTGGCTTGTTTTGGGGGACTTCAATGCGGTGCGTTTCTCTTCTGAGAGAATGGGGGCCGCGAAGCGGCCAGAACATCCTTAGATGATTTTAACAACTGCCAACGTAGTTGTGGTCTCTCCAACTTGGAGGCCTCGAGCAACCCCTGGACCTGGAATAATTCAATTATTGGCCCCGATCGCATTGCTGCTCGCCTGGATCGGGCACTCGCAAATGATGATTTTCTCATCTCCCTGCCAACCGTCAAACTCTGCTACCCCCCTTCCACAGTCCGACCATTCTTTAATGTCTGTGGTCATCTGCTCCACCCCACGAAAGAGCTCCACCTTTCGGTATTTCGACTATTGGGCTTCGCGGCCGAGTTACTTAGAGGCCGTTATATCGGGCTGGGATATGGAGGTCACCGGGAACCCTCTATTTGTCCTTGCTCGCAAGCTGAAAAATGTGAAATTGGCTTTGAAAAGATGGGCTGCTCAGGAGGCAAACGTTATGAAAGATTCGAAACTGGCAAAGGACTTCCTACTTCGCGTTTCGGATAATCTTGGCGATTCTCCCCTGGACCCTTATATTGCTCAGCTGGAGCGTGATGTTAAAGGGTATATTCTTGACTTGTAGGATGACCTCGAATCCATGTGGAAACAAAAGAGTAGGGTGGACTGGCTTAATCTTGGAGATCGTAACACTCGTTTCTTTCATATTGCGGCCAAAGCAAGAAACTCCAGAAACTTCATATCTAATGTCCTGGATCAGGATGGTAGGGTTATGGATAGGCAATCCCACGTGGCTGAGGCCGCAGTGACGCACTTCACTGCCCTTCTCGCCCCTCCGGATCCCACTATTGTGCGGCTGGAATTTCCTCCGCCGAAGCGACGCCTCACGGCCTAGGCCTCGGCTTGGCTTGTAAGGCCTTTCGAAGATAGCGATATTTGGGCCCCTCTATCCTCTATTGGTTCCTCTAAGGCCCCTGGCCCGGATGGGTTCAATGCGTCCTTTTTCAAGCTCCACTGGCCTCTGAGCAAAGATGATGTTCGTGATGCAATTACCTTCCTCTAAAATGGAGGTAATATAATCAGGGAGGTGAATCATACGTTCCTCACTCTCATCCCCAAAAACTCAACTCCTTCCTCCATTGGTGACTACAGACCAATATCTGGATGCAATGTTATCTACAAGATTTTTTCTAAGCTGCTGGCTTCCAGGCTCGCCGAAGTCCTCCCCTCCCTTATTTCCCTTAATCAGCCCGCTTTTCTCAAGGGCAGAATTATCAGTGACAACATTAGGCTCGCTAGTGAGCTTCTTCATGGTTTTGACAAGAGGGCCTCCCGCAATAAAGCTTGCGTCAAAATTGACCTTTCCAAGGCTTTTGACTCTATGAACCATGCCTTCATTCTTGAGGCCTTAATGGCTATGGGATTTTGCAACATATGGGTCGGTGGATTGCAAATTGCATCTCCACTTCTTCATTCTAGGTCCTTATTAATGGCTCTCCTTACAGGATGTTTCGGGGCACTCGGGGGCTGAGGCAAGGTGACACCTTAAGCCCGCTTCTTTTTACAATTGGAATGGAATTCCTAACCTCTCTGGTTGATATTGCGTCGGCTAAAGGTCGTTTCCAACATATGCGCCATGGCCGTTGTCAGGCTCCTTCACATCTCATTTACACGGATGACTTGCTCTTCTTCTGTAAGGGCTCACTCCGCTCCCTCTCAGTGATAAAAGATATTATGCTTGATTTTGAGGCATTCTCCGGACTCAAACTGAACCCGATAAAAAGCAAAATTTTCAGGCCAAAGTGGGCTGCCAACGATTTCGCAGCCAATCTACACTTGGGGATGCTCCAACAATCGCTCCCCACCTTGTACCTGGGGCTGCTTCTTTCCTCCTCCTCCTCTCGCTGCTGTGACTCACGTGCGCTTGAAGACCAGATATGCATGCTTTTCGATGGTTGGGTTGCCAAGTGCCTATCTATGGCTGGGCGCGCCCAGTTGCTCAATTCCGTCATTCGTGGGATTTTGCTATATTGGCTTGCGGGGACTCACCTCCCTTCCTATGTGATTAAGCGCATAGATATGCTTTGTGCTCACTTCCTTTGGGGCCGCACCCGTCACGACATCTCTTGGAAAAACTTATGTCTTCCTAAGAAGGAAGGAGGGATGGGTTTGAAATCTCTCCACTCGCTTCAGGATGCCATGACTGCCTATTGGGTTTGGAGGTTACTCTCGGCGGACAATTCCATTTGGGCCGAGTTTTTGAGGACTAAGTATCTGAGGGATGCATCTTTTTGGGATACTCATGTTACATCTTCATCCTCAATATTCTGGCGTGCTATGTTAAAGAGCCGCGAGGTTCTGCGTCCCGCTATCCTTGGAAATTTCCATAATGCGACCTGGATTCATCCTAGCAGGGGTTTCTCCTTTGCGAAGGCATTCGATCTCCTAAGGCTGCGCGATCCCCCGGTCCCCTGGTTTCTCGTGGTTTGGAACAGGAGCATTCCACCTTCCTTTGCCTTCACATTATTTAGAGCTCTCCACGGCAGACTTCCAACCTTGGATAGGCTCATTAAGTTTGGGCTTAGCCTCTCCTCCACATGCAGATTTTACGACCTTCAACCTGAAACTCATGATCATATGTTTTTTCACTGCCCGTATTCTTGCTCAGTGTGTATGAACACTTGCAGCAGCTTGCTCCCTATTCCGCCTTTTACTCAGGTCTCGATGGTTGTCTTGGTGGACTGGATTACTTCTTTGCCTCCTCATCGTCATCGCACCTCCTATGCTATTCTTCTTGCCACGGTGGTGTGGCACATTTGGCGTAAGCGCAACCGGCTATGGACTACCTCGACATGTCAGTGCACCGACCACACCTGTGCTGATATTAGGAGCACTTACAATCAGATCAAGACCATGAATGATCCCTGAGTTTTTGTTTTTCCTCAGGGTCTTTATCTTGTATATTGCATCTTTTTTGTTGTTGTTCCATTTTTGGCTACGAATGATAGCCTCAACATTTTTGTATGGTACTCTTTACCTGTGAAATATATAGCTTACATTTACTTAGAAAAAAAAAAGCTCCAGATCTCGATCGGAAAGGGTTACTGGATCGAAGTAAAAGTCGTCTACTCAGGTGGTGCGCCTTCAGCTCGTGGCGACAGTGGCTATCTGATCACAGGTGGAAGTTCAAGGCGGAGCTGGTGGCTGTCTCCAAGTGAAGGGGATGAATTTCGACTATAGGGAAATCGATGATTGCTTCCCGTGCGAGAACTGTATGTGCTACTCGACTTCGAAGAGGTGACGCTCCATTGTGTCCCGCATAGACTTGTAGAAGAAATATGGCTCGAGGATGATATCCTTGACCGAAGAACCAGAGTGAATGGTGAATGGGGGTTCAGACGAGGTGTTGGAGGAGGAACCAAAGCTCCGGCCACTGTGCGTGGCCGGAGGTGTTAGATGTGTAAGGTAGAATAAAAAACGATGAGACTCAAAGATGAATGTGACGGTGATGATCAGGGGAGATGGTTGCAGAAAAGTGACAGAGAAGAGAGGGATTGAGAGGAGAAGATGAGAAGAAAAGGGAAGAAGGAGGATCGGAGATTAAAGGAAGCTAACCTGGAAATCGAATGTTTTGAGGATGTTGTGCCTGTGATTGGAGTAGATGCTCCAAGGTCTTTGCCTCTACACAACGGCAACATGGAGGCTGTTGTCCAGCAGAGCTAGGCTACATACTAGCAGAGTAATCTCGCCCACTTTCCTCCTCCCTCTTGCTCGACAACGGGAAATATATTTTATCACTCTCATCTCGCTCTCTCAGAATTTGGAGGGATTAAAGGTAGATAGCGGTGGATGGTTGGTCGGCTGGGGATCCTAGGGTATTTATAGGGTTGGGAACATTGGAGCCTAAACAAGTGGATGGGATCACCAGAGGGAGATTCCGGTCACCACGGTTGTTGAACTACCGGCATAACGACGAGGTTGTTAGGTGGTTGAACGTTGGAGAAGGAGAAGAGGAAGCGGCGGGCGCGATGGGGAAGAAGGAAGAAGATGGTAGAGGAAAAGGGAGCGCGGGCGCATGGAAGGTGTGAGGAAGACAGAACGCGGAGAGAGAAACAGAGAGAAAATATAAAAAATAAGTTAATTAATTAAGTAAGTAAGTAAAATAATTAATAATTAAAGATATAATTTAAGTGAATAATTATAATTAGTAAATGAATAACTAAATACTTAATAAATAACACATAAGTAAATAAGTAATTAGATAAATAATTAAATAAATTAATAAATAACTAAGTAATAATTAATTAATTAATCCTTATAGAAAACATTAAATAAATAAATATTTTTTTATTTATGTTAATTTACTAATAAAATATTAATAGAGTATATAAATATACTGAATGACATGTATTACATATGATATAATTAAGATATATTGTACAATTATACCAATCAGGTCCCAAATCCATTTTTTTGCATATTAACTTCAATTTTAGCGAAATCAGTATCATTTAATAGATAATCTATGAAATTAACTTTAAAAGTGAGTTTACCTAATTTCGAGGTCATATGGTCGAGTTATGAGGTCCAGAAAATTAAAGTCACGGCTCCGTGGCTTCGGGATTTATTGGTATTTTAACTTAAGTTATATTTCTAAATTTTTCTATTGATTTTTAGAAACATATTAGAAAGAAATTAAGTTAAACAGAGTAAAGAATAATTAATTAGAAAATCGGGAAGTTTCTACACATAGTACATATAGACAAAGGGGCCCAAACGCCAAAACTCACCCATTTAGTCTATTTTTTTTATAAATTTTAATAAATAATATTAGTTATAAAATAAAGTTTAAAAGTGAGTTTGGTCAATTTGGAGCTTTCTATAAATAGTTATGAACCTTGGAAGTCGGCTTTTTCGGTTCATCATAAGTAATTATTTTTGTAATAAATCTTTTTCTAATATTTTTATAAAATAATATATATTTTTATAAACAACTTTGATGAATAAAATATTTTGGTTTGAAGTTATCTTGATGATAAATAAAATAGGTAAAATATTTACAATGTGAAAAATGTATTTATGTAAAATTATGCTCTTGGTTTTCTGACATTTTTTATTCATTAGGATCCTTATCTCCCCATATTTATTTAATCGATTAAGCCAATATTGACTCGGTCTCGGGGTTAGGATCAGTCTGTATATATTTTATATACATCCTTTTTTCTTTTATTTTCCATTTTTCTCTTTATTATTTTATTTTATATAAAATAAGTAATAAATATATAATATTATTAAATGTGGTTTGAGTGTTAATTAGTGGAAATTAGTAAATATTCACATGTATTTTACCTAAGATTTTAGTCAAAAATGAAAGAATAAAGGCGATGAGTCATAGATTCATCACTTGACAATTGTTGGACAACATGGAATAATAATGAGATTTTTAGCTAGGCGAATAAAGCAAGTGATCTTGAGAACGAGCTAAAAAATTACCTATTGCATAAGATTATTTATCTTTATTCTTTTTAAATTGTATGTTCCCAAAAGTACCAGAGGTCTTATTCACACCTCTTAGACAAGCACAATAGTTGTTAGGAAAATTTGGATATAATTCTACAATACGTCCATAATGGATCGAATACAAATCTCTAGAATTCGAAAAAATTTGTAGTTGAGAGAAATAGATCAAGGATACATCAAATGAGATCTTACCATGAGCACATACTACAAGAAATTGGAATTGAGACAATGAATTATTTAAAATTTTGTTGGTATATTTTCCGATGTTAACGATATAACAACGAAGATTATTCCTTGTCAAATCATCTGTTATACTTATATTAGCAATGAGTGTTATATTCGTTGTTAAATGTTCACATAATTATGATTTTTCCGTTGACTTATTCATTAAAATTCATACTAATCGTTGCTAAATTTAGCGACAACTAAAAGAAAAAAAACCAATGAATAATTGTTGTTATATGATTTGTTGCAAGGAATATAGCAACGAATATCATTATTCATTGTGAATTTAAATAAGTAAGAAACAAATATTATCTGTCGTTATATATTTAACTATGGAAGGTATAACAAACAATATTATATTATTTGTTATCTTAGATCAATTTTGTTGTAATGACAACTCTTGTTATTTGTTATATGGACACTTACTAGGGATGCAAACAGACGGATATGTATACGGATATATGTATTACCATATTCTAATCGATTTTTGAATACGGATACGGATGCGGATACCGATATTGACGGATATTAAAACTATATTACCATATCCTTAAAAAACGATATGGATGTAAAACGGATAATAATCGCATACGAGCAGTATTAGAAATACTCTATAGAATCAACTTAAATATATACGAATTGGATGGAAAACACATGATATAAATTTACTAAATGAGTTTGTTTCATAAAAAATATATAAATATGGTAAAAGAAGGTATAGAGTTATTTTATATATGGTTAAAAATAAATCTATGACTATATTTATATATGAAAATTGAAATACGGATACGGATATAGATGTTTGCGGATATCAAAATAATATCCATATCCGTATTCATTTTAAAATGGATAAAGATACGAATGTCAAAATATATATAAAAAAGATATGATGACGGATCAGATACGGATGTATCCGTAACCGTTTGCATCCCTGGCACTTAGATATGTCATTTGAATGAAATCCCTACACTAATAATTTTACTTCCTTGTGCGCACTTTGTGATTACCATATATCTCCATTCAAAGAAGTCAAAACAAATGCTGCCCGGCTGCGTATACTGGAATTCCAAAACTTATTTGCTTCCAACAAATGGGTGGTGGATCTTTTGTGGTAATAAAAGTGGGGACATGTCCTTGTGTGATTTGACGGTCAATGCAGGTGCTTGTCCTATACCTATACCTGCAACAACACCTCTCAACGAATCCTCCACCACCCAACGCAGACCAAGAAACGTTGACTTCGCCTCAGATCGTACTAAAGCATTTTGCTCACAGCTGGTCTTCAATCGCGTGCTGTTGTCACGTGTTTTGCGTTGACTTCTATTTGCACCGGCCTCTGAAAAAAACTGGTACGTATAAAGTCGAGTATTATATCAACATGCAATGAGAACGCATTGAATTGACCCATTCATCATACGAACTGCAAGAGGATTCCCATTTCCTCCCTTCTTCCGCATGTGAGAACGCGAGTTGTAGTAGTTGAGTATGGTCAGTCACCGCATCCCTCTTAGACCACAAAACATCTAGAAGGTTTGAATTACTAACCCTAACCCATCATTTAAGTGACATCAGTGTATTCTTATGAGAAAGTTAACCCACTTTTGATAGATAGGTTTTCAACTTCTATATGGTAGGGCTAAAATACTAGTGGTGAGAATTGCTGGTCTTTAGATGATCATATATGCCCTTATATATCTGGTGTCTTTCTTGCCTAGATTTAAAATCACTTTAATTTACTTATATCAGTTAACATGATTATTATAAAAAATATTTGGATCTTTTGTAATGGGCAAAACTTATTTCTTCGAAACAAAATAGAATTGTCTGGTATCCTATCCATTTAATGAGATTGTGTCGTTTTACTTCAATGATTCAACCGATTGATATGTTATATTATAAAAATGCAAATGGATTTCTATCAAGGAGGTTATTCTTGAAAGGGTTTGAATCACTAAGCTATTAACAACATCTATCGTTGAATTTATAAATCAATCCGTATGCTTTAGTTGTTGCATCTACACGAGCTTTCCATCTTTGATTGTGATGTGTGCTTTCTATATATGCATGAGAGTGTGACTACATGTTTGCAAACAAACGTATATGTGAATCGTTATGTATGCATTTTTATAATATTTATTAAATATATGTAGTTAGAGGTAACACATATAGTTACGTACATAATCATATAATAAGTTGGTAAGGTAAGAAATAATCCTCACCAAAGTAGCACACCTAAGGAGAATGTGAAAAGGCTATTGCACCAGTAGAGGTTTGGACGCGCACAAGGTCCACCGATTCATGGTTGATAAATGTTGTGTGCAAAAAAGACAGATATGTGCTCATAATGAGACGAGAGAGACCAACACCTCGTAAGGGTCCAATCCCTCTCTCCCAAAATCATACTCTAGTGTAACCGTCGACTAAGTCTTGACACCATGAGAGAAGAACAAGAGAGACCCTTGTGCCTCCAATGCCATCCTCTCTCAAAAGGAAGAAGATAAAAGACAAGGAGGCCAACACAAACTCCGATAACCCTTTGATCCTATTCACGGTCTGGAGAAGGAAGAAGGGCAGGAGCCCTCACGCCTCCATCTATTACCTCCATCAGAAGGATGTTAATTACCATCGCTCTTTGGAGTTGCAACAGCCTTGAACTCACCTATACCTAGGGATGCAAACGGTCGGATATGGATACAGATATAGGTATTACCATATCATTATCCGTTTTTGAATACGAATACGGATGCGGATACAGATATTGACGGATATTAAAACTATCTCTTACCATATCCTTAAAAAACGGATACGGATGTAAAACGGATATTGATCGCATACGAGTAATGTTAGAAATACTCTATAGAAACGACTTAAATATACACGAATTGGATGAAAAACACATGATATAAATTTACTAAATGTGTTTGTATCATAAAAATTATACAAATATGATAAAAGAAGGTATAGAATTATGTTATGAAGGGTTAAAAATACATATATGACTATATTTATATACGAAAATGGATATGCGGATACAGATGTTTGTGGATATCAAAATGATATCCGTATCCGTATCCATTTTAAAACAAATATGGATACGGATGTCAAAATCTGTATAAAACGGATACGGCAACGGATTGGATACAGATATATTCATAACCGTTTGCATCCCTACCTATACCTCTCGGGCATAGAGTAGAGGGAGAAAATGGAGTGAAGAAAAATTAGGCGGATAAGGGTTATTGACTCACCATTTGTAATTATGATGAACAATTAAGAGAGATCAGGTTGATCCACCCTTTATAAGGAAGCAAACATCTTATAACCTCCTCTTGTGGGAGATTATTGTTACATTCCATCAAAAGGCAGGAAATTGTAGTCATTAAGGGTTTGCAGTGTAGTTAAGGAGCCCGACCATGGAAGTTAGTTAGGAACTATCCCAATCCCCTTGGAAGAGATACTCTGTTGTTGACACAAATTTTTAAGTGCTTTAAAATACTTCAAGAAATTGAGCATTTAGCGGGTACAATTTTGCATTTACAAGGATGCCACCAATGGATGCAAATCGCTCGAAGCGGAGATTTTAAAATATGTGAGCATATCTTGTGTCAACAGGTGGACGTAGATGTCTGAAAGGCACAGGCAAGCGTTGGTGGATGCAACCGTGGATGTAAAACCTATGAAAATTTTAGACAGGATGCCCTCCCTCCCCTACCTCCCCTCTCATTTCTCATTTCCCTCCTCCAGCAAAACCCCAAACCCTTCTCCTCTATTCCCCCAACCACCACCACCTCCTTCAAGCTCTCCTCTGCTACCACTGCCACCACCACCTCCTTCGTGCTCTCCTTCGCTACCACTGCCACCACCACCTCCTTCATGCTCTCCTCTGCTACCACTACCACCACTACCTCCTCATCCTAGTTGAATGCCATCTCCACCTCTCATTTCCACCCCATCTCACTTTCTCCTCATCCATGCGAGCTGCTCCTTGGCACCACCACCTCCCCCTCTGCCTCATTAAGCACTTCAGCTTGTCGTCGCTACCTCCTCCTCCTTATTCTCAAGATAATGCACACTTTGCCTTTGGACCCATTAATTTTTAGTACACCATGTGACAATCAAATATGCATGCTCAAAGATGTTTGAATAATCACTGACAAATCTTTGAATTGTACACTTATCTCACTTTGTTTTTCCCAACTATTATGCTTTGTGTCATCCTCCACCCTAGAGAATCTAGTGAGAGTAAAAGAGATAAGGTAGAGAAGTATTTAAATCTAGCCAGATCATGGGCAACTTGTTAGATGCATGTATGTGTATGTATGTATATTCATGTGTCTATGTAGGTGCATGTGCGTATATAGTATGTATATGTATGTGTGTATCATTTTTGAAAAAAAGTATGTATGTGTGTGTATGTTTATGTGTGTGTGTGTATATGTACGTATGTGTGTGGCATTTTTTAGAAAAAATGTGTGTATGTGTATTGATGAATCTCCATTTTGTTACCTTTATTCTTTCATTTTGACCATTAAACCCTAGATAAAAGCATGTTTTAGCATTATATTGCATAAATTAACTCATTATTATTGTATAAAACATTGCATTTAAAGACAAAATAAAAGAATAAAGAAAATAAAAGGAAAGGAAATGAAATATCATAGGTATTGAATGATCCTAAACCCCGAGACATGGGCATCATGGTGGTTGGGTCGACAAGGAATAAAGTAGGGGGAGATAACGGTCAAAAATGCAATAAAATCCTATTTTTCTATTCATCAATGAGTCCATTTTGGGACCTGTTTTATTATTTATTATTTATGCATCAAATCAGTAAACTTTATACATGAAAGTTGTAGATAAACTTTATACATGAAAGTTGTAAATACAAAATTGATTTCATGTAAAAATAATGCATATTTTCCTTTTATTCTCAGAAAAAATCCAAAATTCCAGCATCACAGACCCATATCTTCTCCATATGAACTCAAAATTAATTAAAATCACTTTAATTATATATTACACTTAATTACCTATTTAATGAAGGCAGTTTCATTTAATTTGGAGTTAAGATGACAAAGTTAGGTTTTGACCAGTGTTTTAAAAACCGGACTGGTCGGTTCGACCGATTCGATTGGTGAACCGGACCTGGACCGCTCATGTTAACCTGTTTATATCGGTTCGGTTCGAATATTCAAATTTTAGTTAACCCGCTCGATTCAACCATGTCAACCGAAGTTGAACCTCGTTTAATTTATTTAAAAATAATTTTGATTTTGGAAGTTGAACTCATGGCCTTTGGATGTCTATTTCAAACTCCTAACCAACTACACTAACACAACTTTTTGTATATATTGGGTTTTAAATATAATTAAACTATTATTATGTTGTAGGACAACTAGTTATATATATGATATGTATGACTTTTGATGGTGTATATAAAAAATATTTTATGTATAATGTGAAATATGTACATAGTATATGTATTTTATTTATATTTCAAGTATATTTAAGTGTTTATTATATATATAATTTCATTTTGATTTGATTATCCGGTTCAATCACTTCTTTCTCACCGATCCGATTTAATTTGATTTTAAATAATGATTACGTCATCATCCAATTGAACCGGTTTGATTGCATGGTTCAAGCCGATCCAACCATTTTGAAAAGGTTTCCGGTTCAGTGTTCGGTTCGATTTTAAAAACATTGGTTTTGACCCCTATTTGCATATTATACCTGAATAAAATATTCATTTTATTAAATCTTTATATTCTCCATTATTTTATATTTCTATAATTTTGTAAATATTATTTATAGCATATTTACATAATTAGAATAAAATAAAACCATTAAAATACATCAAAATAAATAACTGCACAAAATTATATAGATGAATTATACATATACATACTATATAATAAATATGTATATTTAAATTAAGTGGACATAATACTTCAGAAAATTACAACAAAAATATATTTGTGTACATTTAAATAACTTATAAATATGCAAATTATGTACATAAAATAATAAAATCTAAAATACAAAATAAAAATAAAATACATATTGTGTAGGTTAATATACCTATATTTATACTTGTAAAAAGTAACCTAAAATAAACAAACTTATGAAAATAAAAAAATCATAATAAAATACTACATAAAATAATAGATATTTTTTATGTTTTAAACTTGAATTAATAAAATCATTTCATAGTTTATTTTGAATTAATAATGATTTTCAGGCTATTTTGTCGTGTAGCCCACCTACGTGGACCAATAGGAGGGTGGTCTAAGTTGATCCCAGACAACTCTCCGCCCCTCCCTAGGTCTGCGTCTGGCAAGCCTACACCGTTGACTTCCTCAATTTATGCCATGGGATTCGTTGGCCCTGATTCCTTCTTGACTTCTGCCCCTCGATCTTTGGTCCTACGCGTACACATGAAACCTCAGTCAATGAATCACTATCTCGAGCAGAATCCACTCTTGAACCTTGACCTATACATATAACTCCACCTCGCTCCTAGTTGAATTTGTGCACTTTTCACCCCTCAAAACCCTAACCTTAGGTGTACTTGAGATTCCTGGTGACAACATGGGTTTCACCAAGGGTCCAACGAGAAGGAGAGGGCACAAATCGAGCAGATCCAGCCTTGCAGGAGTTTCTCCGCCGTGTGGTTTGCTCCCGGCCGTCTCGGGTCAGGTGAGCCTCTATATTTTGCATTTTTTTTGTTAGAACCTAGATTAGAATATTATAGCTATTATTTCCAGTTAATCTAGTCTTTTATTTCATAAAAATCTAAATGGAAGTTCGCCGGAGCTAAGCTCCGGCAACCTTCTCCATCGTTCTTCGATTGTTTTCTGATATCGTTGGTTGCCTCATATCCTTCCCCTTTCATCTCTCCATCTCCCTGACCACCAATGCACCCTTGATCTTCCCCTCATCAGCGGACCAGTGCTCCCTCCACCACCCTTCACCGGAGCACATCATTCCACCTCATTCCACCGCCATCCTTCACAAATAAAGGCCAACAGCCTCGCCTGTGCACCCCCATTCTATTTGACTCCTTTGCATGTGCTGAAGACCCCTTCTGTGGGATATTGATGACACAAAAATCCCTAAGACCCGGGTGAAGGTAATGAAACAAGGGTCGTTGCGACCCGGATCTCAGAAGATGTGTCAATCAAGAAAAAGAATCGAACCGCGAAACGAATCGAAAATCAAACAAAGCAAATCAAGCGGTCCTAGCTATGTGATTAACCTGGTATAGCTCCCAGGGTCGAACACAAGGAGCACGGATTGGCCTAGGGCCTACGAAGTAGTAAAAACAATATAAAAATAAAAGAAAATGTTTTTTAGTGGTTTTTGATAATTTTTATATTTTTTTTGGATTTTTAAAAGATAAAGAAAAGTAAAGAAAGCAAAATCAAGCCAACTTCCACAATTTATTTAACACACCAAAAAGCAAGCAAAAATTCAAGAAAAATTGTTTTTATGTTTTTTAGGTTTTTAAGTGTTTTTGGTGAATTTTTGATATTTTTCTAATGGGTAAATTATTTTCTAAAAATCAAACAGTGCTAAAAATGCTGGGTACTGTCCAGCAAGGCCTAAAACTCAAAAATAAAATATTTAAGAGTCTCAACAGGCCTTGGAGGTAATTTTCCTGTAATCTAGAAAGAATAAGGAAAATTTAGGCACCCTAATTATTGTTTTTGGATTTTTATATTAATTTTTATAATTTTTATGAGTTTTAAGGGGTTTTTCAATTTGTAAGGTTATTACTTACTGAAAAATAACCAAAATTGGCTAGAAAATCAAACAACAAGCAAAAAACAGTAGCTAATTTTTTTGGAATTTTTAGAGGTGATTTTATATTTTTTTGGGTATTTTTAAACCTAGACAGTAGCTAAAAAGGAGGTTTTTGAATTTTTAAAAATACTAAATAAAATCAAAAATGTCCTCAAAAATTCTCAAAAATCCAACACCATGGCAGGAGCCATGTGTCAAATTTTCATCGAATTTGGAGGTGGTTTGATATTTATTCAAAAATGAAAGAGGGGGCACTGTGCATAGGGACGTAAGTGCAAATACCCTAAAGTCTGGGGGCCAAGGTGCAAAAATCCCAGCAAGTCACGCGCGTGGCGCGTGGCTGGGGCACTCAGGGGCCTTTTGGTAATAAAAACCAAGTTTCTGGACTTTTTGGTAACTCGTACCAAAAGTCCAGGGGCTTGGATGCAAAAACCCCACTAAAATCCGCACATGCGCATAAACAACACTCATAGGGGCATAAATGCAATTACCAAAAAGTATTCATTCATTTCATAACCCAACAGAACTACAGGATGAAAAATGTAAATAGCCCAGCTAGACACGTGACGAAGCACGTGGACTCATACACACAAGGGCATACATGCAAATACAAACAAGCACAGGGTCCACAATGCAATTTACCCTACGTAAATAAAGTTACTAAAATATTTACAGGACTAAAAATAAAAGGACAAACTAAGAGGGGGCCCTAAGAAAATTACCCCTTTATTCGTCGACGGCTGGATTCGCGCCACGTGGAAGATCGGGCGGCTCTGGATGGTGGCGCTCTCCTTCTTTGTCTCTTGGGCCAAATCGACGCTCCAGAGGGAGCCACGTGGAGGATCGGACGGGTCAGGTCTCAGGTGGCTCTCTCTCTGCTGCTCGGACGGTTCAGATCAGCCCCTCGATCTGATCAACGGCTGCTGCTCCTCGAGAAATGGATGGTGGCGATGCAAACTGGGAGCGGGGGCTGATCGGACGGTGCTGGAGGATGGTGGAAGAACACTCCACCGGCGAACTTCGCCGGCCTCGTGCGTGAGCTGCAGTCCTCCTCAGCTGCTCCTGGTGATCGGGGAAGATGGGTGACGGCGTCCCGCAGCTGCTGGTACTGTCCGATGGCCCACCCGAGCCCTGGAGGGGCTCCGGCGAGCTCGGCGGCGGTGGGCTCCTGGACCTGATGTGAGGGGGGCTCAGATGCCCTCCTTCTGACCTGCAAAACACGCCAGGAGCTTCGCGGGTCGAGGGCAAAGTGCCTCGACCCAAAGAAGCGGGGTGACGGTGGCTGGTGGGTCGGTGCGAATGAGCTCCGGCGAGCTGGGGATGGAGGAGCTCGACTCCCAGCTCCGGGGCGAGCTGGATTGAACGAGTGGGCGTAGAACGTGCGCGAGGGAGTGGCGAGGGTGATGGTGTGCTCCGATGATCGAAATAGTACGCGAGATGGTCGGAATCAGAGGAACACGGCGAGGGGTCGATTTGGGCGAAACATAAATTACACTAAATAGATGCGCAAAATGGATACCTGGGCGATGCGAAAGACTGGGCTGGAGCTTGGCTAGCTCCTGGTCGTCGCCTCGAAGGTCGTCACTGCCTGAGGCTCGAGCTCCAGCTAGGTGGCGAAGCACGGCGGCGCGCGGCTGCCGGATCGATGGTCCAAGCACCTCCTCCTCGCTGCAACAAGGGCCAACGCGAGCTGTCACCTCGGTGGTTACAATGGAGGTCACGGGAGTGAAGGTGGAGAGCCAAAGATGGAATGAGGAGGCGGCTGAGCTCGAGTTTTATATGGGTGCAGGTCCGGGAAAGATCGGTCGGGTAGGGCGAGCTGAAGCGCGGATCCCAAGGAAGAATGTCGGGCGAGATTCCCGGATGCACGGGGGATGATTAGGACCTTAGATTAGGCGAAATGGGGATCGGGTCTGGTAGAGATAATTGGGCGAAGTCGGGTCCGCGAACAGGACCCGGGCTCTGGTGGTCCTGGGGGAGGTGTTGACCGGGGGTCAACAATCCCCCGTGGACCAATCAGAGCCCGCCAAGGGTTGAATTCTTATTTGATTTTTTTGGGGGCCTTAAATGGCCGAATTTTCAAAAACTCAAAACACAAAATATTTTTGTTTTAATTTTTTCTATTTTTTTGTGATTTTTAATTAATTTTTGGAAATAAAAATAAGGTCTATACATAGTAGCCATACATAGGTATATATACACTATATTGATTTTTGATTTTTGATTTTTAATTAGTTCTTTTTATACATTTTTATTCCCATTTTATATTTTATTTATTTATAGGATAAAAGGAGGAATAAAAGGCTATTTTTATTTTATTTTTATTATTTATATACATAGGTTAAATAATTAGTGATATACATATATGTACATGGTATATATACAATATATTTTTGTATTTTAATTTTGTAATTTTTATTTGATTTTTGTCTTGTTTCTTTTTATTTATTTTATTTACAAAACATAAAAAGGGATATTTACAAAAAGGTTTGAAAATAAATTAGGTTATTTACAAGGTGAAATAAATAAAGAAGGTGGTCTATGTACATGGTGAAGAGATGTTTTTGGATTTTTGATTTTTTTTAATTTTGTTTTGTTTTTAATAGCTTCTAAATATATACAAAATATATACAAGCATATTTTTGGGTGAGGAAAATATATAATTTATTTATTTACAAATATATGCACATGTGAGCCCGTATCTCCCTCTACTTGGTTTTTATGCTGTCAGGCCCATGCTGAGCCCTCCCTTGGGTCAGGTTGCTCAATATTTATTCTAAATATTTCCCTCTTTTTCTTTTTCATCTTTATTCTTTTATTTTTGCACAAAAACATGCTAATTATCTATTTTTACAAACATGCATGCTTTTGCTAACTTTTCCTATTTACACATATCTACATGCATTTGCATAGGTTTTTGTAGCTAAAATATAAGAATAAAGAGTGATGAATGGGTATTCATCACCCCCCTATACTATACTTTGCTAGTCCCTTAGCAAACACTTATTTGAAAAAGAAGTGAAAAAGAAAGAAAAAGAAAAAGAAAAAGAGAATGTACATGGATCAAGGTTGATTATTAAACTTGCCTTCATTAAATTGAGGTATGGAGCTTAATCAGATCTTTGGATTATTCATGTGTCGGAACCTTATTTAGACTTAAGCTTAAAACCTAACAGCCTCTAAGTTCCACTATCCTATAACCAAGACTCCTCAATGCTCCAGATCAGAACAAGTCATCAACTACAAACCCTGAAGACCATGAATCTTTTCTTGTCCTGTGAAAGTGAGGTCTAAGCTCTCCACCTCAGAAATGGCAACTTGACAACCCTCCCTAACAAGGTAACTCTATGACCTCAATCTGGCCACTCTTTCCTCGAGGAGCGGGGTATTCCCTTCTAAGTTCAAGTACAACCGGCTCAAGAAGAGGGGAAAGAAGAGAATGGGTCAAGGCCAGTGTAGCCAAGTACCCTTGGGAGCTTGACCAGTGTAGCCAAGTCTCCCTGCTGCAAGCTACAACAGGTGGATCATGTAACCAAGCTTTGCTTATTGCACTTATATACATACTCCGGTGGGATTATCATTTTCTCTCAGACCCACCACTTTTTTGGAGTTCCTTTCTTTTTGCATTTTTTTTTCGAGTGCATCTATACAACATGTACATGTGCAGTATATATACAAGGAGTTTTTCCTCTTGAGCCAGTAGACTATCCCTCTTTTGAAGCTTTATTGCAACCCACAACTCCCGTCGTTAGACCTCATGGCAACCAGACCAAGTTGAGACGCACTTCCTTCACTAAATGAAGAAGAGAGGTTCCGCCTAGAAGTACTACCCTCATATGCTACCCCAAGCCAAGGAAGACTGCCTCCTCACCACCTCATCCGTAGAGAGCTCGGTGCATAGTGCGGTTGTCCAAGTAAAGCCATAATCTATATGAGTCATGTGTTGTTGTTAAGTGCTCTACTTAGGCTCATTGAGATGACATGTGATCATAGCCTAGTGGACTCAAAGAATTAAGTCACCATGGACCTGAAAAGCCTTAAACCTAAGCCCTATAAGGTTCCTCTTAGAAATTAGGTGGATTAAGATCTTAATCAAGCTCCATTTCTCAATTTGATTCCCGGCTTAGTTTAAATGTCAACTATCATCCAGAAAAACTATATACATATGTACAAAAAGATGCATATTTACACAAATTTTACAATCATGCAAAATTTTTGAAAAATGTTTTGAAATCATGAATGATGATGCATGAAGTGCAAGTTTTGCAAAAAGAAATTTACACACATTTACACAAGATTTTTGCAAACTTTGATTTTCAAAACATTTTGGAAAAATTTTGTACCATATACATAATTTTGATACAGAAAATATTTACACAAGCTTTACACACAAAAGATTTTTGAAATCATTAAAATACTTTGTACACTAGCTATGTATGTGCAAATAAAAGAAGATTATGTACATGAAAATTTTTAATTTTTTGTGGTTTTTAGCCATTTTTATTCATTAACACACTCACACAAAGTACGAGTTATGGCTAAAGTATATATGAAATATATACACACCCCCCTATACTTAGCTCGAACGATGTCCTCGGAGTCAAGAGCGATGAAGAAGACATAACTCGTGCTATGTATAGGGAAGTGAAAAGAAAGGCTATACAAAAGGAGATGAAAAGTCAAAAGGGACTCGGGTCTTCCCCCTATACTTAGGATCAAGTAATCCTAAGTATAGCAGGCTGTACACGACGGGAAAACCGAGTGGAGAATGTACAGGGTTTACCCCCCCTATACTTAGGGTGAAATGCCCCTAAGTATAGGCAGCAAAACAGGGGTAAACAGAAACAAAAGAAATACCCAAAATGTCTCACATCCCCCCTATACTTAGGGTAAAGTACACCCTAAGTATAGCATAATCATAAGATGAAGAAAGGGATGTGGGACTAAGGAATGTGGTGATATGGACATCTGGATCTATGTACAGCGGAGGGTCAGTAAAGCTCAGGCGTGAGATGCATTAGATGTGAGTCAAAGACCACATCTCACGCGAAATGAATAGGGGCAAGATCCACGACCCGCGGCTCGTGATCTAGAAATGGCTTGAGCCGCTGGCCGTTCACTCGGAGGGTACTCTCAGAAGACAACTCGGATATATCGATGCTACCGTTGTCGTGTACCTTCCGAACCAGATAAGGTCCTTTCCATTTGCTCTGTAGCTTCCCTGGAAATAATCTAAGCCTCGCATCAAACAGCCATACTCTCTGTCCAATCTCAAAATGTTTGTGGCTGATATGTGAATCATGCCACTCCTTGACTCTCTCCTTATAATGTAGGCTGCTTGAGAATGTTGCATCTCTAAGCTCCTCCAGGGCAGCTAGCTCTGCCCTCCTCTGGTCTCCTATACCATCTGGATCCATCAAGATATCTGTGACTGCCCAAAGTGACTTGTGCCTCAGCTCAACTGGTAGGTGACAGGGCTTGCCATACACGAGGCGAAAGGGAGATGTGCCCAAAGGTGTCTTGAAAGACGTCCTATATGCCCACAAGACCGAGTCCAATAGCTGTGACCAATCCTTTCGGTCAGGGCGGACGACTTTCTGTAGAATAGTCTTGATCTCCCTATTCGACACTTCGGCTAGACCATTCGTCTGTGGATGGTATGGTGTAGCAACTCGATGGTCTATGCTGAACTCGCTAGCAAGTGCCTTCACCTGGTCGTTGATGAAGTGAGATCCCCCATCAGAAATAAGAACTCGTGGAACCCCGAACCGCGTGATGATATGCTTCCTCAAGAATCTGCAAACTGTCCTCGCATCAGCGGCTCGGGCGGGGATAGCCTCCACCCAACGACTCACATAATCTACGGCCAACAGAATGTACTCAAATCCCTGACTCTTAGGGAATGGACCCATGAAATCGATGCCCCATGCGTCAAAAACCTCACAGAAGTGAATGGGCTGCATCGGCATCATATCACGCTGTCCACAAGTGCCCATCCTCTGACAGTCAGTACACCTCTTCACGAACTCATCTGAGTCCTTGAAGAGGGTAGGCCACCACAAGCCGGATTGGAGCACTTTCTGTGCCGTTCTCCTCCCAGAATGATGTCCTCCTGCCTCAAGCTTGTGGCAGTAAGTGAGGACGCTATGGTGTTCCTCCTGAGGAATACACCGACGCCAGACGCTATCCCCTCCCTCGTGGTAAAGGATGGGATCCTCCCAATGGTAAGACTTGGCCTTCGCGAGGAAGGTCTCAAGCCTCTGCCTGGGCCAATCTTGTGGGACTTTCCCAGCAACGAGAAAGTTCACAATATCGGCGTACCATGGGAGTGAGGCGATAGCAAGGATCGCCTCATCTGGGAAGGTATCTCGGATAGGATCAATCTGCTCAGTCTCCTCAGGCTGCTCTAATCGGGATAGGTGATCTGCCACCACATTCTTGACTCCAGGCTTATCCTTGATCTCAATGTCGAACTCCTGGAGTAGAAGGATCCATCTAGTCAGTCTGGCCTTGGCATCCTTCTTTGCCATGAGGTACCTGATGGCGGTGTGATCTGTAAACAAAGTCACTCTGGATCCAATGATATATGATCTGAACTTATCCAGGGCAAACACTACTGCTAGCATCTCCTTCTCTGTGACCGTATAATTCCGCTGGGCGGAATCCAATGTGCGGCTAGCATAGTGTATAGCAAATGGTACTCCATCCCTCCTCTGTCCCAGCACTGCCCCTACGGCAAAATCGGAGGCGTCTGTCATGATCTCGAATGGGAGAGACCAATCAGGTGGCTGGAGGACAGGAGCCTCAATCACGCACTGCTGGAGAGTAGCAAACGACGAAAGACACTTGTCATCGACAAGGAACTCGGTGTCTTTCGTCAAGAGGTCGGTCAACGGTCGGGCAATCCTGCTAAAATCATGAATGAATCTCCTGTAAAATCCAACGTGCCCCAGAAATGACCGTAACTGCCTCAGATTGGACGGCGGTGTGAGTTTTCTAATGACATCGACCTTGGCCGGATCAACCTCCATGCCCCTGTTGGAGATGATGTGGCCAAGCACCGTCCCTTGAGTCACCATAAAGTGACTCTTCTCCCAAGAGAGCACCAAGTGATACTCAATACATCGCTGGAGTACTCGATCTAGGCAGTCAAGACAAGAATCAAATCCGTCGCCGTAGATCGAGAAATCATCCATGAAGACCTCTAGGCACTCCCCTACCATGTCCGAGAAGATTGACAGCATGCACCTCTGAAAAGTCACAGGGGCGTTGCATAGCCCAAATGGCATGCGTCGAAAAGCGTATGTGCCGAATGGACAGGTAAAGGTGGTCTTCTCCTGATCCTCAGGAGCGATGGCCACTTGGTTGTAGCCCGAGTACCCATCCAGGAAGCAATAATGGCTCTTCCCTGCCAGTCTCTCTATGATCTGGTCAATAAAAGGCAGGGGGAAATGGTCCTTCTTGGTGGCTTGGTTGAGTCTCCTGTAGTCAACACAAACCCTCCAAGAGGTGGGTACTCGTGTAGCAATCTCCTCTCCCGACTCACTGATCACAGTCGTGATGCCCGTCTTCTTGGGCACCACATGCAAGGGGCTAACCCACTTGGAGTCGGAAATGGGATAAATAAAACCTGCACCCCACCACTTCGATATTTCCTTCATGACAACCTCTCTCAGGTTGGGGTTCAGACGCCGCTGGAACTCACGCGACGGCTTCGCCCCATCCTCGAGATAGATGTGGTGGGAGCACACTGATGGACTAATCCCATGGAGATCTTCTACGCTCCATCCGATCGCCTTGCGGTTCTTTTCAAGAACCCCCATCAAACGGGATTCCTGCTCTCCAGTCAACTCGGCGGAGATGATGACTGGGTACATCTCAGGATCGCCCGCAAGGAATCGATACTTCAGCGAAGTAGGGAGCGGCTTCAGCTCTGGAATGCTGGGTGCCGGCAAATCTGGCTGTGGAAGAAACTGAGTGAATGCTGCAAGGTCGGCCAAATCTGCCTGGGAAAGTGAAAGCATACTCTCGCAAACTGGGTCGGGAGAAGGCTGCTCATCTGCACTGTCTCTGCTCTGCTCTGCATCTACCTCCTCCTCCTCAATAGGCTCAACTGGACTCGAGTCTGGCATCTGATCATAGCAATCGGCCCAATCAGACTCTGAATCCGAGGGATCTGTATCAGAAACGGTGGCATCAGTACCACCGGAAAGCAAGGTGGTATCAGCACCACCAGAAAACAAGGTGGCCTCAGCACCACCATCACAAATCATCGTGCTGCGATCAAGGACCGGCTCTGCTGCCGCTAAGGTATCCTGAACCAGGTCTGTGCTCTCCAGACTCTCCTCTGCTGTCATCTCTGCACCAGCTGTGTCTGAAAGTGAGAGGGCGGTCTGTGTCTCAAGGTCTGCCCAAGCTGCCTCATCATCTGTGATCACAAAATCACAGTCCTGGTGGATGTCTGGCTCTGCGTCTGTCAGCTGCTCTGAATCGGTACTCGTATCTGAGCGGGATCTGAATCTGGCTCTATAGTCCTCGACCGTCTCTATTTGTATACTCTCGCCCTGGACGCGAAAGTACACCTTCCCGCTATCATGATCAGTCACTGCCTTGGCTGTGGCCAAGAACGGACGACCAAGGATGATGGGGGTATCGGTCACTGACTCAGGGATCTCCATGTCCAACACTACGAAGTCCACGGGGAATTGCAGACCCTGAATCGTGACGATAACGTCTCGTAATAACCCCTTCGGCCTCTTGACAGATCTATCAGCGAACTGAAGGACTGTCCTGCTCTGTCGAAGAGTGCCCAACTCGAAGCGGTCGAGAAGGGCTGCCGGAAGTAGGTTGATCGACGATCCGCTATCTAAAAGAGTACGGTCGAACCACTGCTCACTAATATGGCATCTGACATACGGGGCCCCTGAATCTGGCCTCTTGGCTGGCAGTCGGTTCTGGATCGCGAAGCACGTGGCTTTGGTCAGCACATGTATCTCTGAAGTGTGGTTCCTCCTCCTCCTCCTGACTGTAGTCCTCTCTCTCAAAGATCTCTGGAGAAGGGGGATGTGCTGCAAAGCCTCCTGGAGGGTCAGCTGGATGTGGAAGCGATCGATCATGCTCTGGCTGAACTCCTCAAGCTCTCTCTTTTTTGGGTCATTTTTCTTCCCCTTCCCCATCTGAAGGGCTCTAGGGAAGGGGATCACTGGGTCCTTCTCAGATGAAGGACTAGGAAAAGGTCTAAGCGGTTCAAGGACCGGATCCACACATACATCACGCACCACAGTGGGACCAGAAGAAAATAAACCTTTTCCTTTATTCATAGCAGAGTTCCGAGATACATGACCATGAGGAAAAACAACACCACTATCTGTACAAACACCGGTGGCCTCAGTACCACCACGGGCGGGCTGCTCTGCTGCTGCTGCTGAAGGTAGACGTCTCGCGGCATCAGTACCGCGTGCTGGCTCGACTGTTGCTGGAGTGGCATCAGTACCACCTCCTAGATCTGGTGAAGTGGCGGCCTCAGTACCGCCTGTGGGATCAGCATCCTTGGTGGCCTCAGTACCACCGTCATCATCTGGAGCGGCCTCAGTACCGCTCTCCTCTTCCTCCTTTGGCGCCTCGGGATGGTGCTCAGCTGAGGCGCCTCCGCCGGCTAGGGTCCTACCGCTCCTAAGCGTGGCAAAATCAACATCAAAAAGATCTGAAGAAGTATCATCAAATGGATCGCTAGGAGTGGCTAACTCAGTATGTACTACCTGCTCAGACTTCCGCTTGAGATTGTTCGGGTTCGGCTCTATCTGGGCGGGTATGGCGGCCTTCCCTCTCATCAGGTCCCGCATCTCATGGCGGAACTCATCCATCTCCCGTCTGAATGTGGCTTGCTGGTCCGTGAGGAGGCGGGCGATATCATCCAAAGCGGGGCTCTCATGGGAGCCCGACGGGTGGCCTCTCTGTGGGTGAGGCTGCGGCTGCTGGTATGGGTGAGAGGGATAAGAAGGAGGGTGCTGCTGGTGCTGGTATCCCTGGTGAGCCTGCTGCTCACGTCTCCAAGGCTGTCCCTGCTGCTGATAGGGACGAGGAACGTAGGACGACTGCTGCTGGTAGACTGGGGGTTGCTGCTGCGGCTGGTGATGGTCTCTCGGCTGGGAGTACTGCCCTCCCTGTGCTGACGGCTGCTGCTGGGGCTGGGCACCACCACTCCCCCACCTGAATCCGGGATGATCTCGTCGGATCCCAGGCTGGGGACGGTCGTACCAGATCCCGTTGACATCCATCAACGGCTCTGCATCAAAGGGGGCTGGGGGTAGTACTGCCAACGGCTGATCCGGCTGGTAGACCACCATCTGCATCTCTGGAGATGGTGGTGACTGCAAGGTGGGCTGCGGCTGCTGGTACGGCTCCGCCTGTACAAGGTGAACCTGTCTAGGCTGCACTGGGGTGCTGGAGCGCTGGGACGAGCTGCTACTGCTGCCGGCGTCGCCTCGCGACTGAAGACGGGGCTGAGAAGCCGTCTGTGTCTCCTGGAGACACATGAGCTGTGTCTTCAGGTCGCTCAAGACCTGTGCCATCTGATCCATCTGTGCTATGCTCTGGCACTGCTTCTTCTCTATCAGCTCCATGCGGTCCAGCTTCTCGCTGATGATGCCCATGTCCGCAGCTGACGACTCTAACTGTGCTGCTGCTGTGGCTGTTGCGGACGAACTGGAAGGACCTGCATCTACCCGTGCTATCCTCTGGTACTGCACGGGTCCTGGCTGATGTGGCTGGGTCTTCTGAGTGTAGAGCCGGGTCTGGGACATGACCATGTAGTTCTCTGCCATCTCCTCAAAAATAGCCCAGACCTGGTCGTGGTCCTTGGCGAAGTAGGACCCGCCACAAGAAGCGTTCACCAGGCCCTGTAGCTCTGGTGACAACCCACTGAAGAAGCTCTGAACTAGGTTCGGCTTCGTGATATCGTGGTGTGGGCATCTGTCCAAAAGCTCTCTGAACCTCTCCCAAGCCTCATGGAACTGCTCGTTGGGGAACATGGAGAAGTTGCTGATCAGGGCCCTCGTTGCATTCGTCCGCCCGAGTGGATAGTACTTGTTCAAGTACTCGGTGCGGAGCTGCTCCCATGTGTACACGAATCTCCCCAAATGTTTCAGCCAGGTGGCTGCTCTATCTGCCAGTGAGAAGGGGAAGGCAATCATCCGTATGGTATCCTGGTCCACATGTCTGTCGTGGACAGTACTGCAAATCATGAGAAACTCCTGTAGGTGGAGATGGGGCTCCTCTGTAGCCAGTCCATGGAACCGCGGGAGCATCTGCAAGGTGTTCGGGGGGAACTTGAAGTCCCCCACGATGGCTGGAACCACAACCCAATGGTGCATCAAGGTAGATCCGGGGTTGTGCAACTCCCGCATCGGTCTAGGTGGTCCTGCTCCTCCTACGGCTGCTGCCGCTGCGGCGGCGGCCGCGGCTGCTGCTGCTGCTGCTGCGGCTCGTGCCTGTGCCTCATCGGGGTCCTCGGGCTCGCTCTGTGCATCTCTCTCTGCTCTGAGCCTCTCCATCTCACGCCTCATCTCTATCATAAAAGCTCCCTGATCGCGGAGCTGCTGCTGGACTGTCTCTAACTGTGCGATCAGGGTGGAGTTGATCGCTCCCTGGTCCAGTACAAAGTGCTCGGGACGGGAGTGATCGTCAGAACTGCCTGCGCCTGCCATCTCGACGTCTGCAAAATCGAAGGAGCCCAACTCAGGTGCTGTCAAATGAATAAGTCTCTCCTCGGGCTCAGGTCTCTCGGGTAGATCAGAAAGGGGGTCGAGGGGGAACAGGGTGGAGTCGTACTCGGGTTCGGAGAGTGGGTCTGAGCTCTCACGAGCCAACCTAGATGATGAGGTAGACGCGCCCGAAAGCGGTGCAGCCAAAGGCTGCCTAAGAGATCGTCTACCCATCATCTCGATCTGGCGAGTAGGGCGGATGAGATCTGGAAAAACTATGATCGAAAAACAAACCCCCGGTTCACCAACGCAACGCGAGCTGAAGACCGTGAAAGTTCGGTCAAATTATCTTGTCTGTTTTATTTGGTGAACACACAAATATCAGAGCGATTACGTGACCTGTTGGGATCTCCGCTGCTAACCCAACCGACTGGCCCGCACGGAAGAGTCGGTAGTCAGTCAAGTATAGCAACGGGGGGCTCTACCTAGTGTTCGGGTCACTCTCTCGCACATACAAACCAAGCAATGAGGGGGTTGCTCTCCCCAAGACAGAATTTTTAGGGTGAGCAAGTTTTAAGGTCGATAGTCTTAGCAGTCCCAATTTTATGGTTACTCTTTTTAGGTATTTTTCAATGCAAACAAAAACGCCTAACGAATTTTTCGGTTCTCCTGGTTATTAAGTCCAAAATCGGGGGGAGAAGTCGAAAAAGCTGATGCACGAGAAATCAATGATGCATGCAAAGTCAGAAAAGCGTACCTGCCTCCAGCTCTCTACATGCAGAGTGATCCGCGCATAAAATAAAGACAGAAAAGTAAACTAAGCTATATGATGCAACGGTAAAAAGCCGAGTCCTAAGACAAGCAACTTCTATTGATCGTGAAGAACAATAGTTAGTTAACCGAATCGAGTCCGGAGTCCGATCTTGGGAGTCACTCGGTGCCCGCCACAACGGGTCCTGCCAGCGCTGTATGTGACTCCTAACGGCACGTGGTCTCAAATCCAATTAAACTAACTTTTTTTAGTGAATTTTAGTAAGGTCCAATTACGTTCTATAGGAACAGATATTCTATTAAGTGTTGGGCCTTAGAAATCTTACGTCACAACCAACAAAAATCCTATGTCTAGGGGCTCGAGCAAAAACCGCGAAAAACCCGGAAAATGACAGTAAGAAAGAAAAAGAAAAGCCGCGAGAAAACCGCGAAAAACCGCGAGGTCCTAATGGGTCCCCCGAGCACGCCGGTGCTCGGCGAAACAGACCCGCTACGGTCTAAGTGTCTAAAAGTCTCACAGTTCCTGTATTATTACAATAATAAATGAACTGAAAATAAACTAAGTTATCCTCTCCCACTCACTCTCTCTTTCTCGCTCTCTCCTGCGGCTTCGTAGAGAAAGAAGCCGCCTCCGAACTCCGCGGCTGCACCGGCTCCTCGAAAGTCGCCTCCGCGGTCCTCGGGCCCTCGCAAGAAAGACAGAAGAGGGTGGTCAGACCAATAAAATAATCAAATAATAAATGAAAATAAGAACAAGGGTATATATGCAAAAATGAGAAATAAAATAGTCACACAAAATCAAACAAAAATAAAAAGAAAAGAAAATCAAAATAAAACAAAATAAATCAAAAAGGAACTATGAACAAAAGCCGCGAAAAGCCGCGAGCTCCGAAGAGCCGCGAAAAGCCGCGAAAACAAAAATGAAAAGAAAGTCAAAAAATAACTACTAAGCCGTGCTCCCCAGCAACGACGCCATTCTGATGACACAAAAATCCCTAAGACCCGGGTGAAGGTAATGAAACAAGGGTCGTTGCGACCCGGATCTCAGAAGATGTGTCAATCAAGAAAAAGAATCGAACCGCGAAACGAATCGAAAATCAAACAAAGCAAATCAAGCGGTCCTAGCTATGTGATTAACCTGGTATAGCTCCCAGGGTCGAACACAAGGAGCACGGATTGGCCTAGGGCCTACGAAGTAGTAAAAACAATATAAAAATAAAAGAAAATGTTTTTTAGTGGTTTTTGATAATTTTTATATTTTTTTTGGATTTTTAAAAGATAAAGAAAAGTAAAGAAAGCAAAATCAAGCCAACTTCCACAATTTATTTAACACACCAAAAAGCAAGCAAAAATTCAAGAAAAATTGTTTTTATGTTTTTTAGGTTTTTAAGTGTTTTTGGTGAATTTTTGATATTTTTCTAATGGGTAAATTATTTTCTAAAAATCAAACAGTGCTAAAAATGCTGGGTACTGTCCAGCAAGGCCTAAAACTCAAAAATAAAATATTTAAGAGTCTCAACAGGCCTTGGAGGTAATTTTCCTGTAATCTAGAAAGGATAAGGAAAATTTAGGCACCCTAATTATTGTTTTTGGATTTTTAGATTAATTTTTATAATTTTTATGAGTTTTAAGGGGTTTTTCAATTTTTAAGGTTATTACTTACTGAAAAATAGCCAAAATTGGCTAGAAAATCAAACAACAAGCAAAAAACAGTAGCTAATTTTTTTGGAATTTTTAGAGGTGATTTTATATTTTTTTGGGTATTTTTAAACCTAGACAGTAGCTAAAAAGGAGGTTTTTGAATTTTTAAAAATACTAAATAAAATCAAAAATGTCCTCAAAAATTCTCAAAAACCCAACACCATGGCAGGAGCCATGTTTCAAATTTTCATCGAATTTGGAGGTGGTTTGATATTTATTCAAAAATGAAAGAGGGGGCACTGTGCACAGGGACGTAAGTGCAAATACCCTAAAGTCTGGGGGCCAAGGTGCAAAAATCCCAGCAAGTCACGCGCGTGGCGCGTGGCTGGGGCACTCAGGGGCCTTTTGGTAATAAAAACCAAGTTTCTGGACTTTTTGGTAACTCGTACCAAAAGTCCAGGGGCTTGGATGCAAAAACCCCACTAAAATCCGCACATGCGCATAAACAACACTCACAGGGGCATAAATGCAATTACCAAAAAGTATTCATTCATTTCATAACCCAACAGAACTACAGGATGAAAAATGTAAATAGCCCAGCTAGACACGTGACGAAGCACGTGGACTCATACACACAAGGGCATACATGCAAATACAAACAAGCACAGGGTCCACAATGCAATTTACCCTACGTAAATAAAGTTACTAAAATATTTACAGGACTAAAAATAAAAGGACAAACTAAGAGGGGGCCCTAAGCAAATTACCCCTTTATTCGTCGACGGCTGGATTCGCGCCACGTGGAAGATCGGGCGGCTCTGGATGGTGGCGCTCTCCTTCTTTGTCTCTTGGGCCAAATCGACGCTCCAGAGGGAGCCACGTGGAGGATCAGACGGGTCAGGTCTCAGGTGGCTCTCTCTCTGCTGCTCGGACAGTTCAGATCAGCCCCTCGATCTGATCAACGGCTGCTGCTCCTCGAGAAATGGATGGTGGCGATGCAAACTGGGAGCGGGGGCTGATCGGACGGTGCTGGAGGATGGTGGAAGAACACTCCACTGGCGAACTTCGCCGGCCTCGTGCGTGAGCTGCAGTCCTCCTCAGCTGCTCCTGGTGATCGGGGAAGATGGGCGACGGCGTCCCGCAGCTGCTGGTACTGTCCGATGGCCCACCCGAGCCCTGGAGGGGCTCCGGCGAGCTCGGCGGCGGTGGGCTCCTGGACCTGATGTGAGGGGGGCTCAGATGCCCTCCTTCTGACCTGCAAAACACGCCAGGAGCTTCGCGGGTCGAGGGCAAAGTGCCTCGACCCAAAGAAGCGGGGTGACGGTGGCTGGTGGGTCGGTGCGAATGAGCTCCGGCGAGCTGGGGATGGAGGAGCTCGACTCCCAGCTCCGAGGCGAGCTGTATTGAACGAGTGGGCGTAGAACGTGCGTGAGGGAGTGGCGAGGGTGATGGTGTGCTCCGATGATCGAAATAGTACGTGAGATGGTCGGAATCAGAGGAACACGGCGAGGGGTCGATTTGGGCGAAACATGAAATTACACTAAATAGATGCACAAAATGGATACCTGAGCGATGCGAAAGACTGGGCTGGAGCTTGGCTAGCTCCTGGTCGTCGCCTCGAAGGTCGTCACTGCCTGAGGCTCGAGCTCCAGCTAGGTGGCGGAGCACGGCGGCGCGCGGCTGCCGGATCGATGGTCCAAGCACCTCCTCCTCGCTGCAACAAGGGCCAACGCGAGCTGTCACCTCGGTGGTTACAATGGAGGTCACGGGAGTGAAGGTGGAGAGCCAAAGATGGAATGAGGAGGCGGCTGAGCTCGAGTTTTATATGGGTGCAGGTCCGGGAAGGATCAGTCGGGTAGGGCGAGCTGAAGCGCGGATCCCAAGGAAGAATGTCGGGCGAGATTCCCGGATGCACGGGGGATGATTAGGACCTTAGATTAGGCGAAATGGGGATCGGGTCTGGTAGAGATAATTGGGCGAAGTCGGGTCCGCGAACAGGACCCGGGCTCTGGTGGTCCTGGGGGAGGTGTTGACCGGGGGTCAACAATCCCCCGTGGACCAATCAGAGCCCGCCAAGGGTTGAATTCTTATTTGATTTTTTTTGGGGCCTTAAATGGCCGAATTTTCAAAAACTCAAAACACAAAATATTTTTGTTTTAATTTTTTCTATTTTTTTGTGATTTTTAATTAATTTTTGGAAATAAAAATAAGGTCTATACATAGTAGCCATACATAGGTATATATACACTATATTGATTTTTGATTTTTGATTTTTAATTAGTTCTTTTTATACATTTTTATTCCCATTTTATATTTTATTTATTTATAGGATAAAAGGAGGAATAAAAGGCTATTTTTATTTTATTTTTATTATTTATATACATAGGTTAAATAATTAGTGATATACATATATGTACATGGTATATATACAATATATTTTTGTATTTTAATTTTGTAATTTTTATTTGATTTTTGTCTTGTTTCTTTTTATTTATTTTATTTACAAAACATAAAAAGGGATATTTACAAAAAGGTTTGAAAATAAATTAGGTTATTTACAAGGTGAAATAAATAAAGAAGGTGGTCTATGTACATGGTGAAGAGATGTTTTTGGATTTTTGATTTTTTTTAATTTTGTTTTGTTTTTAATAGCTTCTAAATATATACAAAATATATACAAGCATATTTTTGGGTGAGGAAAATATATAATTTATTTATTTACAAATATATGTACATGTGAGCCCCTATCTCCCTCTACTTGGTTTTTATGCGGTCAGGCCCATGCTGAGCCCTCCCTTGGGTCAGGTTGCTCAATATTTATTCTAAATATTTCCCTCTTTTTCTTTTTCATCTTTATTCTTTTATTTTTGCACAAAAACATGCTAATTATCTATTTTTACAAACATGCATGCTTTTGCTAACTTTTCCTATTTACACATATCTACATGCATTTGCATAGGTTTTTGTAGCTAAAATATAAGAATAAAGAGTGATGAATGGGTATTCATCAGATATCTACATCAAGAAGAGGCCTTCGGGTTTCATCGAGCTCCAGGCCCCCATCTATGGGGCTCAAACCTATTTGAGGTATCCATCAGCTGCGGAGCACCACCGGACTTCGATTGAGCATCTCAGCAGCACCAGGGGAACTCGAAGGATGAAGAATTAGCACGAAGAAGCTCAACGGGTAAGTTATTCTTCCCTTTTCTTCAGGGCGAGCTGTCATCATTTGATCATCACCTAGCTCCAGTTTGAAAGCCAGCAGTCAGATCTTGTCGAGCCATCACCATTAGATCTCACACAAGGTCTATTCTCCACCGCAGATCTATGAAGTCGTATCCACCGCTGGGGAGGCAACAAATGGATAAGTGGAAGCTCATCAGGTGTCAGATCGCCCAATGAGGGTATTTTGCACTCCCAGCCGTCGTATTTTTTATTTTAGTTTTTAATCTAAAATATGTGTTGTAGTTATAAAGTTATGTAAATTTGCATTTAGAACCTTAAGTTATTAATATTTGCAATTCGGTCTCTCCCTACCTCACCTTATGTGCATGTACGCATGAGGGGGTGGGCATTTTGTAGAGGAACCCTCAGATACTGTGTATTACTTTTTAGTCCATTAAAATTTAAATTCTAGTGTAATTTGTTTTGGTTAAATTGCAAGTAGGACCAACTATAATTTGTAAATGACATTTATACCCCTACCAACATGTAATGAGTTAAATATTCTATCTTTTTGCATATCTAGTCCTAGAATTCTTTGAGGGGTTCAGCAATCATTAAATATTTTCAGTAAATTGCAATTAGGTCCCTGTTAGTGCAATTATTTTTAGTTCCCTTATTTGCATTATTAAAAATATCAAATTACATCTAAAAATATAGGAAAAATATATTAAGTTCCTAATCCGATTACAAATCACATATATTTTTTGTGAACTATTAAATTTGATTTTTTTTATATTTAAAAATACAAAAACCTTGCATTTAACTCCTATTTTTAATTAAAAATACTTAAAAGTTATAAAATAATTTTGAAAAAATCCCAACAAAATAGATTCTGTGTATTACTCTATTTTATAACTACAAACTAAAAATCCATAAAAATATTAAAAGAAAATCAAACAATTAAAGAGATCCAAAATCCTTATAAAAATTATAAAAAAATCATTTAAAATCCAAAAACTACATTTTCTATTTTTGAATTTTCTTTATTGTATTTTCTATACTTTAAAATTAGGTTCGGAAAATTTTGAGCTTTTTAACTATTTTTGAAATTTAAAACATTTCGACCTATTAATATAAGTCACTGTTTTGACAATTTTTATTTAATTAAAATTAATAAAAAATAGTAAAAATTCTTAGAAAAATACCCCAAAAAGAGAAAATAATAAAAAAGCTAAAAATATTTAATTTTCTAATTTTTGAACTATTTATAGCCATTTTATAAATATAAAAAGACACATTTATTTATATAGCTATATTTACTTATATTATTACTATTATTATTATATTTATTAAAAATCTAAAAAAATATTTTTAATATCATTAAAAAATAAAAAAAGACTACACTTTAGGGTATTTTTATTTTTTTTCTCTCTCTATTTTATATATTTATTATCTTTATCTATACATCATATTTATCTTATATATAAAGAAAAATATAAAATCCAAATTATATAAAAATATAAAATAAAACATATAAAAATATAAAACTAAAATTCAAAAAATAATTAATTAGAAACCCGCCAAAAATAAAAAAAATCTTCATAAAACTTCCAAAAAACAATTCTTGACTTTTTCCATTTATTGTTGTCTACCCCCCTTGCTCCCCGTGTTTGACACTCTACACTTGTCCTATACACATCTTTTGTAGAGTTATAATAAATTTTAACTCCACGTTTTATTATGCATCCCTATATTCATTTGTGGGTTAATTATTGAATAGTTCGGGTTTTGTGAGCAGTCGCCTCAACGACATTGTATGTTTGCTTTGCGAGGATATTTTAGACACTTGTCAAATCTGGCTCATCAAATGGCATTGCTGCTGGGAGCAATGCATAGAATAGATTTTTGGTGTATTTTTTTCATTATTTTTCTTGATTTATTTTCCATTTATTTGATATAATTGTTTAGTTGTGCTAATATCTTCTCTTGTAGTTTTCTTGTGAGGGACCTCGAGGTAAAGGCGATCGCTTAGGTGGTTGGAGCACCGAAGTCATGAGGACTTGGTTATTCTACTTGTTGACCAAGAGGAGAGAGCAGAAGAGAGAGTTAGAGAGATATTTAGCATAGTCCTCTTCTTTGTATTTTTATGAGAGAGAGAGAGAGTGACTCTTATTTTTCATTATTATTTCGTAATAATATAGGTGGACTTGGACTTGAACATTCGGGCGCAATTTCCAAGTGTTTGCACACTTTGGGGCTCATCGGATTTTCTCGAGTTATCGCCTTTATTTTCTTTGTTTTCCGCATTTTGTGTTTTCCGCCTTATTTTCATTTGCTTTGTAAAATGAGCCCTTGGCATTTTTAGGATTGCTTGCTCGGTAATTTAAGGCCAAACACCTAATATATTGCATGTACCTATAGCTTCTACATTTGGATTTTGATCAAAAATTAATTGTTGAATACTTGAACTTGAAACTGTGTGTGGTGAGAGGTCTCCATACAATGCTTGCAGGACCCACTGTGGTGGATACCTAGGAGCCTCCAAGACCAGACTCTTAGGTTTCTCTTCTAGTATTTAGCATTTGGTTCTTCATGCTAATAACAATTCCTGCTTAGGATGATTTCCTTCATTGCATACCGTGCATGTAGAATAGTGATGAATCCATAATTCATCATCTTTATTCTTTTATTTCAGCTAAAATCCTTGATAAACCACATGTAAATAATCATTAATTATCATTATCATTCAACCTTGATTTGTTAATAATGTATATTTATCATTTCTTTACTCCAAAATAAAAGAATAAAGAAGAAAAGAAAAAGAAAAGAAATAAAGAAGGTTTTATTTATGAAATAAATGTAGATTGACCCGAACACCGAGAGAAGGTCAAGATTTGACATGATCGACAAGGAATAAAATAGAAGGAGATAGGTTCCATAACTTATAAAAATCTAGAAAACCAAATCTCACTTGTATAAATTCATCATTTTTCACCTTGTACATATATTCACCTATTTTATTCATCAATAAAATAACCTCAAACTAATTTTTTTCCTTAATAAAACTTGTACAAAAATGTGATGTGAATAATAAAAATAATTGCAAGAAGAAACCATATATATAACAAAAGATGTAACACTCAGAAAATGTCGTAAGTCAAGAATTGAAAGCTCAATACCGGCTCTATACGAAGTTAAAATGACCCAAACACACTTTCATTATACTCTAAATAAAATAAGCTATAAAATAGTTTCATAGTTTTTGGAGTTAAAGCATAAAAGTCGACTTTTTCGGAGGTTGTTTGTATATTTGTACCATTATTTATACTTGTATATATTTTTATTATTTATTTATTTTTATACATATTGTATTTTCAAATATTTGTGCATAGTGTATGTGATTTACATAAAATGCAAATAAAAATAACAAAACCTAAAATATTAAAAATAGAATGATCTATTTATTGTACATATGTATCATGTATCTATACTGTAACTATATCTATTTATTATTAAATTATTTCATAAAAATAAAATCTAGTTAAAATTCTTTATTTATTATGTAAATAAATAAATATAAAATATTATGTATATTTGCAAAATATTAAATTTAAAATAAAAATATCTTGTACGTAGGTATTTTATACGTGTAAATACATGTATATTAACTCGTTAACCTAATAAATTAAATTATTTAAATTAATAAAAATCACAAAAAATAGTTTATTAATTTATCAATTTTTTTAATTTTAATAATATTTTATTTAAAAATTTTAATTTAATTTTATTTATTTGTATTTATTTAAGTTATTTTGTCTCTTTCCCTAGAGGCTTCTTATTGGTCCAGGTCAGTTTCGTTGACCTGGGTCAACTTACCCTTCCATGCGTGACCTGATTCCACGTCATTTCCACCCTTTTTCTCCAATTTATTTCACCATGTTCTGATTTCCTTTTACGTCGATTCCTTCAATCGATTGAAGAAAATTGATCAAGGATCCATGTTGGAGTGGATCTTGATCCGTTTGCTCCTCAGTTCGTGCGCCTTCTGCCAATGGTTCAGAACCTCCCCTTCACCTATAAATTCTTCCTCTAAGTTATCCGCACGTCGGGATCCATCTAAGCCGCCTTTTCCTACCTCTAATAGCTCTAGGGTGGTGACAGCATCTCAGAGCAATAATCCGAGGGTCGAATCCATGCTAAATTGATGAGATCCATGTGTGGTTGGATTCCCTCCGCCCCGCTCGAGCTCTCCGGACATTCACCATCGGATCGAGGCGATGACCTTGCCTTCCTCATCGTCAAAATCTGATTTTCCTTCTCGCAACTACAGGTAGCTTCTATCAGCATTTATTCTTGCTCCATTCATCATCTGAAATAGATGTGTAGCATACTTTTCCAAGCCTCTGATCTGCTTGATCGGAGGCGTATTTCCCCCGACTACGGCACCGATCTGATCATCGCTTTGACATCACCCTTCTCCCACATCTTGATCCCCTTCAAATCTGACCATCGGTCCAAATATGAGGTCCGATCTACTTCCCTTATCTTCGTCAGAGATCAAGACCCATTCATCATCACTTCTTTTGATTTCATACACGAATAACCTCAGCCGGAGCATCGCCTTCGAGCTCCGAGTTGATTTGTGGGTTCAAGTGTACGAGAGAGAGCCATTTTAGACCAGGTGCGGCTCTGTCAAGTAGATCCAGGTGGACCACCATCCAGATCAGAGATCCGCCGTGCTCTGATAAGACGAATCAATCCATACAACGTGGATTCGACACTAGCTATCTTCTGAGAGCTTCAGCTGACCGATCTGTGCCAAGATGATTAAGATCTGAACGATCGAAGCTCGGCCCAAGAATCCATCATCGACATTCTTCCACATAGCCCGAGTAATGTTCGATCTAGAAAGAAGACCTCTAGATCTAATCCAGATCACCAGTTCACGCCCAAATGCTAGGTGTCCTATCAGATCTATAGGCCTTCATCTGAGCCATCTATTTGTGCCAAATTGTTAGTCATCAGATTGGATCCAGGTTTTGGATCCGAGCCATCTATCGCCCTAGCCCCTCGCACGTGACACACATGCTCCTACTAGTACAATTGCACCTCCAACCCTGCATTTTTAAATAATTACATTTCAATCTTTCCTCTGTATATAAAATCTTAACATAATTGCATTAAGAACCATCATGTTTATTCTATTTACATTTTGGCCCCTTTGTTTTGTGTGCACGTAACTGTCCACGTGATTCTTTTGGACTTTTTGCAAGTTCTATCCTGCACTATTAAGGAGTTAATAAAATTGAGAATAATCTATAAAATTGCAATTTAATCCCTATGTTTATGAATTCACGTGCATAGTGTTTAGGATTTTGCGTTGTTAACCTTGTAGTTTCAGTGATGGTTATTATTTGGTGCCTAATCGAGAAATAATTACGATTCAGTCCTCCATTTCCATATTTCATATTGTGACTCAATTTGCATGAAATAAATCTCTTCTGTACCTCAAAAATTCTACAAATATTTGAATAGTCTCAGACTAAGTTACTTTATATTCCGTAATATTTTTGCAAAATATTTTAATTTCTTATTTTTAACAATTCATAAACTCGTGAAAATTTCCCTATTTGCAATAGAAAATTAATAAAAATATGAAAACTAATCAAAAAATTCTAAAAACGTTAGCATAGCCTAATTTTGAACTATTTTAATTAATATCCTAATTTTGTTTGAAAATCTTTTATAAAAAAATACATATTATAGAAACACTAAAAAATACAAATTTATTAAAAAATTCATAAAAAATGTGTTTCTGGACTTGATTAGAAGCTTAATAAAAATATTTTCTTGTGAAAATTAATTTCAAGTATTTTTGAGTTGATTTTATTTTTTAAAAAATCCAAAAACATTTGTTTGATTTTTTCCTAGTTTTATTCATTTTTAAAATCCTAAAAAATCTAAAAATCTCCTAAAAATTACAAAAAAGAGTAAAAAATTATCAAAAACACAAAAACATTTTTATTTGATTTTTGTAGGAATTTTGCTATCTTTGAAAAATAAAAAAAGAGTATGTTTTCTTTATTTCCGTTTTTTTGTTTTCTTTTTTTGAAAAAAAATATAATTTTACAAAATTAAAAATCATTAAAAAATGAAAATCAGACGACATAAAAAATATATAAATTAAAACCCATAAAAATTAAAAATATAAACATTCATAAAAATCCAAGAGTAGTCTGCTTTTAGTTTTTCGTTTTCTTTTCTTTGATATTTCATCAAATTGAATAACACTCATTTAATAAAAGTTGCCTCCTTATGTTCGACCCTGGGAGCTATACCTATTAATAATTAAAATAACAATCCATATTTCCTTTATTTTTTGGATAAATTATTTGATTTATTCGGTTCCATTTTTGGGTCACAACGACACATCACATTTTATTCATTAGATAAAATATAACCCATTGTTGACTTTTATACTTATCTTCATAACATTATAGTATGGAGCTCTGTCGGACCTTTCAATTATTAGTATGTCGGAACCTTAATGGGAAATGGATTTAAAATCTAACAGCCTCTAAGTTCCACAAGACTCCTATTCAGGTCTCCTCAATCAGTCAGGTCACAACAAGTCTATATACACAAATTCTTATGACTGTGAATCTTTACTTGTACGGTGTAAGTGAAATATAGCTCCTCATTTCAAAAGTAGCAAAGAAACAGCCTCTCTCAACAAGGTAACTCTAATCCCCCAGTCTAGCACTCTTTCCTCGAGGAGCGAGGATATTCCCTTCTAAGTTCAAGTACAACCAGCTTAAGAAGAGGGGATGGAGAAGAGAATGGACGATAACCAATGTAGCTACCTATCCTTGGATGCATGACCAGTGTAGCCAAGTCATCCGCTACAAGCTTACAAACATTTGACTTTGAAACTCTTATTCTTTTTTTCACTTGTATATACATTCCGGCATGCATTTTACTTTTCAATCAGGCATGTCCACTTTTAGAGATTCTGCATTTTTTTTTTTCTTTTTTTTCTTTTTTTTGAAAATATATACAAGGTGCAGCATGTACATAAGGAGTTTTTCCTCTTGAGCCAGTAGACTAACCCTCTTTTAAAGCATTATTGCAACCCCATAGCATCCTGTCTTTAGACCTCAACATCATCAGACCAGGTTGAGATGCACTTCCCTCCCTAAAGGAGGACGAGAGGTTCCACCTAGATGTACTACCCTCGTATGCTATTGATGAACGCGAAATTCGCCTCTTTAATAATCGGTAATTGCAGTATGGGAGGCGAATTTCGGTCGATCAAAAGCCACAATCTTTGAATGTTGTGGAGAATTTTTACTTGGCAAGTCTACCAAGGTTGAACACAGGGAACGGTGATTCTTAGTTGCATGGTTTTTAAATTAAATTAAATAATTAATCAATGCTTGATTAATTTCTGTGTTGAGAAAATATACAATGCAATGATATGCAATTAAATGAAAATCTACCGAGACAATAGTTAAGCACGGGATCTGAGATTAAGAATTCCAAACAATGATAATCAATTTCCTCTATGTTAAATCACAGATCAAAAGATATCAAATCCAGAAGTATTTATCGGTAAATCCAGGCTGCGGCTATAAAATTTATCAATCGAATCACTCTTATGTAATAAATCAATAATAGCCCTTAAGATTCAATCATCAACTTTGAACGAGCAACTGCACGGATTAATCTATTCAACAAAATGGTTCCTTGTTCATGAAAGAATATTAATCGCGTGAAATAATTTCAGTTGAATCCCTGTAGAGAAATCAATAACTTCCTCAATAAAAGAACGCAGATACGTCAAATTCCAGCTTGCACAAGAATATGAGTGCTCCACAAATAATAATCATCACAATATATTCTCTGATCTGTCCATAAGATATGTAAGATGATAGAACATGAAAATAGCTTCAAAATGACATATTATACGCTAAAATCGGAGTCCATATGAGAAAGATATGATAAAATGAAGTTTCAAGGGCCAAAATGTAAATAAAATAAAGTTTTTTCTTTCAAAATAGTCCCTGGAGGGGCTTATCTGTAATTTCTAAAAGTCGGAGGGGTCCCTGTGCAATTTACCCACTAGCGGGGGTATTTCTGCAATTTTCGAAACTTTGAAGGACACGGTTGCAATTTTCCCCTGAACGCACGTGCCTTGCACGTGCACCAGGAGGCTTGGAGGCGAGGCGAGGCTCGGGGCGTCCGAGCCTGTGGAACGGAGTCAAGGCTCAGGTTCGGGTAGCGGGGTTCAGGCTCGGAAGCCCGAGCCTGCGCGGCGCTCTGGTGTGGCTTCGGGGAACCCGAGCCTCGAGGCTGGGGCCGAGGCTCGGGGATGATGCATGGCATCTTGAGGGTCGTTGGATCAAGGGCCTCCTGCTCGATCCAACGGCAACTGTGTGTTGGTGCTCAGGCTCGGCGGAGTCGGTGGCGAGGATGGCCCAGGGGAGGCGAGGCGGAGTTCGCGGCTGAGGCGGAGCAGCGGCCGCGCTCGACCGACACACGGCCGAGCGGGGCGGAGGGCAGGTGGCAGACACTTGGCCGGTTGCTAAGCGCGGGCGGAGAGCGGAGTGGGGTCGGAGCAGGGGCGGCAGGGCCTTGCACACGGGGGCGGCGTCCCAGACGATGGAGGAGAGGCGGTCGGAGCTGGGTGGTACGGTGGTCGAAGCTCGGTGGCAGCACCTCCGACGAAGCGGAGGCCGGTTGCGGAGGAGGGTGGTGGCGTCGTGTTCAGACCAGATCTTGTTGTACGCAGGTGGAGGAACGCCTGGGAAAGTAGAGAGGAACGATGGCAGCTCCCGATGATTGCCTCAACGCCGGCGTGTGCGAAGCTTGGCTGCGAGGCGCAGCTACAGAGGTCTATGACCTCCGGATCACGGCGCAAGGAAGAACAGCCGCTGTCACCGACGTCTAGGAGAGACGGCGGATGGAGGGAGCAGCTGTGAGGGGAGGTTCTTTATAGGAGGTGAACGGAGGGACGTTACGCGGAGATGTAACAGCCAGAGGCCATGGTGAGGGCGGTAGCGGGCGTTACGAGGGCGGAGGAGAGGACGGGGGTTGGCGTTTGTAGGGGAGGAGAAGGGGTGGAGGGCACGTGATTTGCACGTGGTTGGCTGGAGGAAGAAGAGGGTCACGTGCACAGCACGTGACCCGGGTGGGGCGGTCTGGAGAGAGATAAGGTGGGGTGCCACGTGGCACGCCCAGGGGCTGCCATGTGGCATCCCAAAAAATTTTCAAAATTCAAGGGTAAAGAATAATATAAAAGAAATAGAAGGACACCTCAGATTGCAAAATTTTCTTCACGAAAGTTGTTCGTCTCATCGAGATCTACAACTTTGATAATGGACCCGGGAGCAAAAGAGGTCATCCGTGATTTTTGGTGGTTCTCCATGTGTATAGAAAATCGGATTTTGGGTGTTTTGTATTTTTTGGTAGTTTTAGAGGGGATAAAAATTATAGAAAAAATATGATAAAATACAAGAAAATTAATTACACACTAATCTTTTTTTTTGGGGATTTTTAATAAATAAGAAAATAGGAGAATAAAATAAAAGTAAGAAACGCATAACTTTTGTACAGACTTACAACGGACACTTGGACTCGGTCAGTTTCTTTGATTTCAGTTTGAAATCTGAATTTGGATTTTTACGTCGCTTAATAAAACTTTCATCAAAGAACACAAATGAAGAAGAAATAAAATTAAAAGGATTAATTATGAACATAAAAATTCAGGTCAAAATAGCAAAAAGTCGAAATGCGCAAAAGAGGCCCAAAACCCAAATTACAAATGAGCTCCGAATTTTACGAAATTGGTCTTGTTTTGAAGGTATTTGAAAATGGAATACTTTAAAAGTGAGTAGACCAAAATCGGATACTGTATGTGGGAGATATGCTCATTTTAGTCCGTCAGATGTGAAATTAGACTTTGGGATTAATTGACACTTATTGAGGTTAGTAATATTTTTGTATTTTTTAATTAATAAGGTTAGTAATATCTACACAATGGAGGTGGTTTGGGGTTAATTAGAGTTAGGATGAATTAACAAAAAATAGGAGAAGTTAGCGGCTTTTTGAGCTAATTTCCACTTGGGATTTTTAATGCAATTATGCATGATGAAATGCAGATATTATTTACACATGTATGAATGCTAATAATGCTCTATTAATGATTAATTACAAGTGAATGATGGAGAATAGAGTCTAAATGACTAATTTTAGCATGATGAACACGAGATTCATCATACCCCTATACTTAGCCCATACTCGTCCCCGAGCACGAATGAATGACTTAGTTGAATACATTCCTGCTTGTGCATGTGAATTTTCAAGGCTCAATTCATAGAAGACCCTTAATTTGAGTGATCCTAAAATTCTGGGTTCAACCAAGCTTTAATCAAAAGGAACCCAACTTTTCTAATTTTCAGACTCTCTATTTGTACATATAGTATAAGGATATGACATTAGGTGTTCTGCATTTCATGAGAGCCGAGTCGATGCATCACTCAAAGTTCCAGTCCCAAAGACTCTCCTCTAGACCTAATCCTCAATACTAGGGAATAAGTATATTCTTGCTTCAGTCAACCGTCTCATTAGTTTGTCAGACTTGAAATGTTGATGGACGGCCAGATGATGGAGGTAATGGGATTGTGTCTGTTTTTCTCACCCTCACATTGGAACAAGGGCCTCTCGAGTGCTTTTTTACTCAACACATGTAAATTTTACTATTGCTGATCAATGTGTCCGTCAAGAGAGTTGGAGTCGTCTGCACTTGTTTTTCTGGGAATACACCGAGGTGTGTCTTTTCTGAGTATCTAAGATACCTTAGACACCCAGACTTGTATCGCTTACGATGCAGAGCCCTTTTGTGGTGCCAGCCTGACTCCTTGGTCCTAATTAGCGCTTGGTCCAAGTGGACACTTCGAAATTGTTTGGAAGCGCTCGCCATTGGTGGAAGCTCATTTGTAATTTGACTTTGGTATTTAGAGCTTTTTCTTTGACATTTCTTTTCTTTTGTTGGCTAGCTTCGCTGTTTTTACCAAAAGTTGGCGCACACTGATCAACAAATTCCTTTAAGTTTCATCACACCCTGGCACATGGGTAAATATCAAAGAGATAGCATATGAATCTTGTTCACATACTGGCCAGGGTTTTGCTGACACTAAGGTTTTCTGAAGCCTTCATTAACTTTATCCCATCCTCGAATATCATTAGATCAGATCTAAACTCAAATCTATGGTCCTAGTTCCTCAAGTGATATCTCAACTCATCTCATCAATCATGCAGTTGTCGAAGTGACTGTGTTGATCATATTCTTTTTGAAGGTAGAGATGAAGAGCAAATCTTTCAAACTAGGAAGTGTGGATTATTAAGTTCAAAACCCTAATGACTAAGACAGGCTAACTCAGAATCTCAAGATCTCAGAAATCAAGTGTCCTCAAAAATCCTCAAGCCTTGAGTCATGGTGAATGTGTCAGGAATATATCAACCAAGGAATGCATGAAATGCTTGATGAAATGCAAGACCATGAGTGATGATTTTTTTAATGCAAAAAGTTTTTTTTTCTTTTTTTTGTTTTGTTTTGTTTTGTTTTTTTAAGACAAGTATTATACACACTACTTGTACCCATCCCCGATGTTAGATAAAAATGATTAAAGTACGAACTATGGATAAAGTAGATAAAATATATACAAACACCCCCCTATACTTAGCTTGTGTTGTGTCCTCATGGCACAAAGTGAAATGTAGACATAGCTCGTACTAAGTATAGATAGGTCAAAAACAATAGAAGAGAAGTAATGTATAAACAATGGTAGCGGTCCCTCTATACTTAGGCTTAGGTCAGCCTAAGTATAATCGGATAAATACAGATGGGGAACCGAGTAGATTTGCGAATGTACAAGATCAAGGAGGTTTGCGACGGACCTTCTTGCGGGAGTGTGGAGGGAGATAGTATGGAGATGTGGAGTGTGATGAAGAGGGGGCCGATGAAGAAGACCAACCATCGTCGGAGTCGTCCTCAGGAGAATAGTAGTTGTTTGTAGAAAATCTCCAACTTTTGTCAATCAGAGGTAAGTGTCCCTGGATCAGAGCTGTACCTATTGCACTTATCTGATGAACCACATCAAGATCGGATGAGGACTCTTCAGAAATCACCTAATGTCTAAGGTCAAAGGAGACTTTCTTGGTCGGTTTGTTTCTTTGAGAAGTATTGGGTGGAAGTTGGACAGTCTTCATCTCCCTGTCATGAGTAACCGATGTGGCATTCGTGAGTTCCTCATTAGATGAATCCTCATAAAAGTCGACCAATTCTTGAAGGGTCATGTGCTGCTTCGGTCGAGGGAGATTATTTCTTGTGATTTTGTGTTTTATGGCTGGGGTTTTTGATGTCACATCCGGATGGTCGTGAATTTTGGTGACATCGGACGTTTTCGGAGTCGGTTCCTTAAATGGTTCAAGTATTTCATGAATTACTGCCGACTCAAAGATTGGACCACTCAAATAATCGTGTTGATCTTCAATAATATGGTCCAATTCCTCATAAGCTCCAAAATCATGATTTTTCCTAGGAGCAGTGATAGGGTGGTGAGAATCCGAAGTTTGTCCAACAGTCAATCTTTTAGGTGACTCTCATAGGGTTTGTATCAGTGTGTCATGCGAAGATATCTGATAATTTAAAATCTTTATTTTCTGATCATAACTGTCATTTTCAAGTTGGTTTTCCTAAGAGCAGGACATGTCATTGGGGATTTGTTCACTGTGGTACGAGTTCGGGAACTTGATTGCCTGAGTCTCGTAATCGATGATCGCCTTAGCGGAGGCTAAGAACGGCTTTCCAAAAATGATAGGAGACTCAGACATCCTTCCGAGGTGGTCAATATCAAGGACAATAAAGTCCACCTTATGTTCTTTACCTCGGAAATTTACGATGACAGAAACGATCCCCCACGGTCTTTTGGTAGATCGATCGAGTAATTGAACGATCACCCTAGTCTTTTTGAGTTGTCCGATTTTGAGTTCATCAAATATGGACTTGGGGAGGATGTTTACTATGGAGTCACCGTCTAACCGAGCATGAGTGAATGTTGAATCCTCAATTTCACATGTGATCTGAGTCAACTGCTTGACTTTACGGCTTTTGATTTTATGATTCATCACCAAAGAACTAGCCATAGATATGACATGATATTCAGTCTTGGATCATTTCTTGCCCGTGTTTTTGGGGTTCAGTCGGCTCTTAACAAATCTTTTAATATCGGGTACATATTCTATGGCTTTGATCAATGGAAGCTCTAAGATCAGACTCTTGCAAAGTGCTTCCATTTAAGAATTGTCCATTTTTTTGAATTTTCAATTTTTTCAATTTTTTTGGTATTTTCTGTAATATGGTTAGTGTCAGGGTCAGAGGTCAGCAGTGGTTGTGCCTGATTATGTTGATGCAGTGGTTCGCACGGTGATGGCTTCACTTCTTCAGAATTTTGCATAGACTGGATGAGATCATATATTCTCTCTGTTAAAGTGTCTGCTCTTTGATTAATCCAAGCAATATCATCCTCAAACATCTCATGACTAGTGATTGAATAATCATTCTCCATGTGTCGTGATTTTGGTATGTAACCTCGATTATAGTATTGATTATTCATAAACATTGCGGTCTGGTCATGAGTTGTATTTCCTTGACTTTGGTTTTCTCGTGGATTGTCGAAGGAAAATTGATTGTACTCAAGAGGATAGTCATCCTGAGTAGAGGATGGTTCAAGACGCTGTGAGATCATAGTAACCAGAAATCGTGCTCTGTTGTCAATATCGGTCACTCTATTGTTCATCCTCGATTCTGGTCTCTCTCTCATGTCCATAAGATTGTCAGAATGTGAGAGAGGACTATTCCAAGACAAAGTGTGGTCATAGGTTGGGATGTAAGGGCGGGAAGAGAATGATGGCTGAAGAGAATTTGATTTGAAGCTCATGTTCTCTTGAGGAGTGTGAGAAGAAGAATATTGGGACAAGGTCGTGGAGATCAGAAAAGAAGACCACTGTGACGACATCTTGTCAAGAAGGATGGAATGATTAACTCCACTAAACACAGGCTAATTTTAGATCAGTTTATTTACAGTCACCTTGATTAGCAGTCCCAGTTTTAAGTTAAGGTTATCACTGTAGTTTATGTGAGCACAAAAATTCACGCCTACTGAATAGTCCCAATTCTTTTAAATCCTAAGTTGTAAAACTTTGAGAAAGGGGGATCGTAAAAGCCGATGCAAACGTAAATAAATGATGCATGCTTAAGAGAAGGACTTACAGTGAATCCTCACGTTCTTCATGCGGGATGCAAGACAAGGAATTTAAAATTTACACTAAATGGTATGCACATATGGAAAACGCCCTAAACAGATAGTTCTATTAGCGGGAAGAATTGATTGGAATTTTTGGCTAATGTTGAACGATCTACAGTGCGTTTAATTAGTGAAAAGTATGGACTAAAAATTACGAGCACAATCAAATAATTCTAATCTAGCGTATGTGCTCCTAAATTCTACGTCAAGCCATAGAGAGTCTAGTCCTGAATATTACAAATTAACAGGGTACAAGGAGAGAGGGACCCTGTGAATAATGCAGAAATTTAAACCTATACTAAGATCTCTCTTACAAAAATCAAAATTCAATCTTCCTTGCAGATCCTTGATGAATATCCAAAATTCCGCTCCCAGAAGTCTGCGAAGAGAGAAATTGCGGTTAGTATATGGAGTAAGAGAGAAATCCAGAATAAATTGCAGGAAAAAATGACACAAAAATTAATTTTACAAAAGTTAATTACAAAAATGATTCAAAAACCTAAAAATTTGTCGTTCCCCGGCAACGACACCATTTGATGAACGCGAAATTCGCCTCTTTAATAATCAGTAATTGCAGTATAGGAGGTGAATTTCGGTCGATCAAAAACCACAATCTTTGAATGTTGTGGAGAATTTTTACTTGGCAAGTCTACCAAGGTCGAACACAGGGAACGATGATTCTTAGTTGCGTGGTTTTTAAATCAAATTAAATAATTAATCAATGCTTGATTAATTTCTGTGTTGAGAAAATATACAATGTAATGATATGCAATTAAATGAAAATCTACAGAGACAATAGTTCAGCACAGGATCTGAGATTAAGAATTCCAATCCAAACAATGATAATCAATTTCCTCTATATTAAATCACATATCAAAAGATATCAAATCCAAAAGTATTTATTGGTAAATCCAGGCTGCGGCTATAAAATTTATCAATCGAATCACTCTTGTGAAATAAATCAATAATAGCCCTTAAGATTCAATCATCAACTTTGAACGAGCAACTGCACAGATTAATCTATTCAACAAAATGGTTCCCTGTCGATGAAAGAATATTAATCGCATGAAATAATTTCAATTGAATCCCTGCAGAGAAATCAATAACTTCCTCAATAAAAGAACGTAGATACGTCAAATTTCAGCTTTCACAAGAATCCGAGTGCTCCACAAATAATAATCATCACAAAATATTCTATGATCTGTCCATAAGATATGTAAGATGATAGAGTATGAAAATAGCTTCAAAATGACATATTATACGCTAAAATCGGAGTCTGTATGAGAAAGATATGATAAAATGAAGTTTCAGGGGCCAAAATGTAAATAAAATAAAGTTTTTCTTTCAAAATAGTCCCCGGAGGGGCTTATCTGTAATTTCTGAAAGTCGGAGGGGTCCCTATGCAATTTACCCACCGACGGGGGTATTTCTGCAATTTTCGAAACTTTGGAGGGCACGGTTGTAATTTTCCCATGGACGCACGTGACTTGCACGTGCGCTAGGAGGCTTGGAGGCGAGGCGATTCTCGGGGCATCCGAGCCTGTGGAACGGAGTCGAGGCTCATGTTCGGGTAGCGGGGTTCAGGCTCGGATGCCCGAGCCTGCGCGGCGCTCTGGTGTGGCTTCGGGGAACCTGAGCCTCGAGGCTGGGGCCGAGGCTCGGGGATGACGCGTGGCACCTTGAGGGCCGTTGGATCTAGGGTCTCCTACCCGATCCAATGGCAACTGTGTGTTGGGGCTCAGGCTCGGCAGAGGCGGTGGCAAGGACGGCCCAGGGGCGGCGAGGCGGAGTTCGCGGCTGAGGCAGAGCAGCGGCCGCGCTCGGCCAACACACGGTCGAGCGGTGGCGGAGGGCAGGTGGCTGACCCTTGGCTGGTTGCTAAGCACAGGCGGAGAGTGGAGCGGGGTCGGAACAGGGATGGCAGGGCCTTGCGCGTGGGGGTAGCAGGGCCTTGCACGTGGGGGCGACGTCCCAGGTGGTGGAGGAGAGGCGGTCGGAGCAGGGTGGTGTTGTGGTCGAAGCTCGGTCGCGGCACCTCCGATGAAGCGGAGGCCGGTTGCGGAGGAGCGGTGGTGGCATCGTTTTCAGACCAGATCTTGTTGTGCGCAGGTGGAGGAACGCCTGGGAAAGTAGGGAGGAACGATGGCAGCTCCCGATGATTGCCCCAATGCCGGCGTGAGCGAAGCTTGGCTGCGTGGCGCAGATACAGAGGTTTATGACCTCCGGATCACGCCGCAAGGAAGAAAAGCCGCTGTCACCGGCGTCCAGGAGAGATGGCGGATGGAGGGAGTGGTTGTGAGGGGAGGTTCTTTATAGGAGGTGAACGGAGGGACGTTACGCGGAGATGTAACGGCCATAGGCCATGGTGAGGGCGGTAGCGGGCGTTACGAGGGCGGAGGAGAGGACGGGGGTTGGCGTTTGCAGGGGAGGAGAAGGGGTGGAGGGCACGTGCTTTACACGTGGTTGGCTGGAGGAAGAAGAGGGTCACGTGCGCAGCACGTGACCCAGGGGGCGGCCTGGAGAGAGATAAGGTGGGGTGCCACGTGGCACGCCAAGGGTCTGCCACGTGGCATCCCAAAAAAATTTCAAAACTCAAGGATAAAGAAAAATATAAAAGAAATAGAAGGAGGCCTTGGATTGAAAAATTTCCTTCACAAAAGTTGTTCGTCTCGTTGAGATCTACAACTTTCATAAAGGACCCGGGAGCAAAAGAGATCATCTATGAGAAGTGGTATTTTTGGTGGTTCTCCATGTGTATAGAAAACCGGATTTTGGGGGTTTTGTATTTTTTTGGTGTTTTTAAAGGGGATAAAAATTATAGAAAAAATATGATAAAATACAAGAAAATTAATTACACACTAATCTAGTTTTTTTGAATTTTTAATAAATAAGAAAATAGGAGAATAAAATAAAAGTAAGAAACACACAACTTTTGTACAGACTTACAACGGACACTTGGACTCGGTCAGTTTCTTTGATTTCAGTTTGAAATATGGATTTGGATTTTTCTGTCGCTTAATAAAACTTTCATCAAAGAATACAAATGAAGAAGAAATAAAATAAAAAGATTAATTATGAACATAAAAATTCAGGTCAAAAATAGCAAAAAGTCAAAATGCGCAAAAGAGGCCCAAAACCCAATTTTCACAAATGAGCTCCGAATTTTACGAAATTGGTCTTGTTTTGAAGGTATTTGAAAATGGAGTACTTTAAAAGTGAATAGACCAAAATCGGACACTGTATATGTGAGATATGCTCATTTTTGCCCGTCATATGTGAAATTAGACTTTGGGATTATTTGACACTTATTGGGGTTAGTAATTTTTGTATTTTTAAATTAATAAGGTTAGTAATATCTACACAATGGAGGTGGTTTGGGGTTAATCGGAGTTAGGATGAATTAACTAAAAATAGGAGAAGTTAGCGGCTTTTTGAGCTAATTTCCACTTGGGATTTTTAATGCAATTATGCATGATGAAATGCAGATATTATTTACACATGTATGAATGCTAATAATGCTCTATTAATGATTAATTACAAGTGAATGATGGAGAACATAGCCTAAATGACTAATTTTAGCATGATGAACACGAGATTCATCAGCTACCCCAAACCAAAAGATTATGCCCCCTCACTACCTCCTCCATGAAGAGCTACGTGTAGAGTGCTTGTCGAAGGTAAGCCACTGTCTGAAAGAATCATGTGTGTGTTGTTGAATATTCTACTTAGACTAATCAAGATGACATGTGAACATAGTCTTATGGACTCAAAGAATTAAGTCATTATGACCTGAAAAGTCTTAACTCCAGTTATAAGGTTCCTCTGAAATTAAGTGGATTAAGGTCCAACTAAGCTCCATTCTTCAATTTTATTCTAGACTTAGTTTAAATGTCAGAATTATCCAGAAAAATGCACATGCTAATGCAAGAAATATGTACAATGCAAAGAAAAGAAAGCAAAATCTTTTTATGAAACAATTTTCTAATTTTGAACTTTTTTCAGATATTTTGAAAAATGATGCATATGCAAAAAGAATTTTTTTAAACAAATAATTAGCAATATATACAAGTAGATACAAATTTTTTTAATAAGAGTTAGGGATGAGATACACATATTTACATAGGAGTCAGTCACTTAGTTACAATAATTAGGTGAAAGGATTTACAACTTGACTAAGTTATACAGGTATATACATATAGTTGGGATTTTTTATGTGTGTGATGCATATATTCCTCAAACTTATTTGAACATAATTTTACAAATAATTTTGAAGATTATAGTTCAAAAGTAATTTTTCAAACAATTTTACAAACATTTACAAACATTTGAAAACAATTTTGCAAATATTATTCAAACAATATGTATAGATTTTCAAAATAATTTTCAACCATTTTCAAAACATTTGCAAAAAGTTTTATAAAATGATATTATTTCACACAAAGAAAAAAATACAAGCCAAAATACTTTTACAAAGGTTGAAAATATTTTCTATATATTTTTCAAATAGTTTTCAAAATATTTTTAAAATAGATTTTCAAACTACTTTCAAAATATTTTAACCTGACTTATTAATCAGTATATATAAAAAGAATTTTGAGGAAATATTTGTATCTTTTTTATTAGTTTTCTACAAGTATTTATACAGTATTGTAGCCATATTAAAAATATGAAAGTACGAGTTATGGCTAAAGTATATATACAATATATACGACACCCCCTATACTTAGCTCGAACTATGTATCAAAGAGCTGCAAAGAAAGATATAACTAGTGCTAAGTATAGAAAAGTGAAAAGAATACTATACTAAAAGATGAATAAAAGAATATAATCAATAGAAGTCGGTGATCCCCCTATAGTTAGGATCAAGTAATCCTAAGTATAGAAGACTGTACACAAGGGGAAAATCGAGGGTTACAATGTACAGAGTCTACCTCTCCTATACTTAAGGTAAAATATCCCTAAGTATATGCAGCAAAACAGAGGTAAAAAGAATCAAAAGAATAATAAAAAATCTGACACCCCCCATACTTAGGGTAAAGTACACCCTAAGTATAGCATAATCATGAGATGGAGATGGGGTGTTAGACAAAAAATGTGTGATATGGACATCTGAATCTATACATCTGCGGGAGGAAGTGATAATCAGGCATGAGATGCGAATGATGTGAGTCAAAAACCACATCTCATACAAAATGAATAGGGGCAACATCGACAATCAACGGATCATGATCTAGATATGGCTTCAGGCGCTGACCGTTAACTTGGAAGGTGGACTTAGATGACATCTCAGATATATCAATGTGCCATTGTCATGCACCTTCCGGACCAAGTATGGTTTCTTCCACTTGCTCTGCAACTTCCCTGGAAAAAGTTTTAGCCTAGCATCGAATAACCATAATTTATGATTAGGCTCAAACTACTAATGGATGATGTGGGAATCATGCCATATCTTCACTCGCTCCTTATACTTCAGGCTACTCGAAAAGGTTGTATCTCTAAGCTCCTCTATGGCTACCAATTCTACCTTTCTCTGATCTCCTACACTCTCAGGATCTAAGAATATCACAGTGACTGCCCAATATGACTTATGCTTCAGCTCAACTGGTAAGTGGCATGGCTTGCCATAAACGAGTCGGAATGGAGATGTACCCAATGGAGTCTTGAAGGATGTCTGATATGCCCACAAGACCGAGTCTAAAAGATGTGTGTAATCCTTTCGGTCTGGGCAGACTACCATCTGCAATATAGTCTTAATCTCCCTATTAGAAACCTCAGCAAGACCATTCGTCTGGGATGATACGGAGTAGCAACTCTATGATCGATTCTGAACTCGTTAACAAGGATCCTCACCTTGTCGTTGATAAAATGAGTCCCCCTGTCTGATATCAAAACTCTAGGTACTCTGAACCGTGAAATGATATTTTTCCTCAAGAATTTGCAAACAGTATTACCGTATACGGTTCGGGCAGGGATGACCTCAACCCAACGACTCACATAATCTACAGCAAGTAAAATATACTCAAATCCCTGACTCTTAGGAAATGAGCCCATGAAATCAATGCTCCACGCATCAAAGATCTCACAAAAGTGAATGGGTTGCATCGGCATCATATCTCTATGTCCACAAGTGCCCATTTTCTGACAGTCAGTACATCTCTTCATGAATTCATCTGAATCCTTAAGAGGGTATGCCACCAAAGGCCGGATTGAAGCACCTTTTGTGTTGTCCGTCTCCCAGAATGATGTCCTCCTGCCTCGAGCTTGTAGCAATAGGTGAGGACACTATGCTGCTCTTCTTGAGGAATACACCGTCTCCAGATGCTATCCCCCCTTCATGATAAAGAGTGGAATTTTCCCAATGATACGACTTGGCCTTCGCAAGAAAGGTCTCAAGTCACTGTCTGGGCTAACCTTGTGGGACTTTCTTTGCAACAAGATAATTCATAATGTCGGTGTACCATGGAAGTGAGGTGATCGCAAGGATCGCCTCATCTAGGAAGTTCTCTGTAATATGTGTGATCTGATCTGAATCCTCAAGGTTCTCTAAACGGGAGAGGTGATCCGCCACCACATTCTTGACTCCAGGTTTATCCTTAATCTCAATGTCAAATTCCTGGAATACAAGGATCCATCTGATCAATCTAGCTTTGGCATCCTTCTTTGCCATGAGGTATCGGATGGTGGTGTGATCAATATAGATAGTCACTCTAGATCCGATAAAGTAAGATCAAAACTTATCTATGGCAATGACTACTGCTAGCATCTCCTTCTCTGTGACTGTATAGTTTCGCTGAGCGGCATCTAATGTACAGCTAGAGTAGTGAATGGCATACGGTAATCCGTCCCTTCTTTGTCCTAGAACGTTCCCTACGGCAAAATCAGAGGCATCCGTCATGATCTAGAACGGGAGAGACCAATTAGGCGGTTGAAGGACAAGAGCTTCAACAACTAGACTCTTGAGAGTCTCAAATGATGCAAGACACTTATCATCGATAACGAACTCGGTGTCTTTTGTCAACAAATCAGTAAGCGGTCGGGCAATCCTGCTGAAGTCTTGTATGAATCGTCGGTAGAAATCGACATGCCCCAGAAAAGATCACAACTGTCGTAAATTGGACAGTGGATTGAGTTTCTTGATGATATCCACCTTCATGGGGTCAACCCCTTTGCCCCTGTTGGATATGATATGGCCAAGGACCATCCCCTGAGTTACCATGAAATGACTCTTCTCCCAAGATAAGACTAAGTTGACCTCAATGCAGCGCTGAAGTACTCGGTCCAGGTAATCAAGACATGCATCAAAACTGTCACCGTAGATCGAGAAGTCATCCATGAAGCCCTCTAAAAATTCACCAACCATGTCCGAGAAAATAGAGAGCATGCACCTTTGGAATGTAGCAGGGGCATTACATAATCTAATGGGCATCCGTCTAAAAGCATACGTCCCAAACGGACAGGTGAAAGTTGTTTTCTCTTGGTCTTCAGGCACCTGGCAACTCCGGTTAAATATGCAAATAATCAGGGGTCGTTGTGACCCGAATCACAAAGTGTAATCAATGAGAAAAAGATATATAAACCACTGTAAAGAAATCAAACAATGGAATGTAAGCGGTCTTCGCTATTCAATTTACCTGATATAGCGACCAGGGTCGAACACAAGAAGCACAATTTAAAAACTAAGAAGTCAAATTTTGAAAATACAATTTTTAGTGATTTTTGCTTTTTCAATTTTTTATTGAAATAAAGCACAAGTCACACTATGCACAAGGGGATAAAAACACATACAACACACTATTTTTGTATTTTTCAAAATATTAAAAAATGCTCAGAGAATTCCAGAGAAAATGTTTTTGTATTTTGAATATTTTAAAATGTTTGTGGTAATTTTTACAGAATTTTCAGATTTTTTTGTATTTTTTAAAATCAAACAATCCCGAAAATATCAAACAGTGCACAACATGGAGTATTTCACAACATAAAAATACTTTAACTGCACAAAACTCCATACGATGATTTTTATGCTAAAGCATAAAAATTATCTACACATAGAAAATTAAAATCACAATTTTTCAATTTTTCTAGAATTTTCTACAATTTTTATAAGATTTTTAGTTTTTCACAATTTTTGGGGGTTTTATAAATGATTAACGCACGAAAATTGGAAAGAAATTAAAGAACACTAAAATACACCTACAATAATTTTTTTTGAAATTTTTAGATAAATTTTTGAAATTTTACGATTTTTCTAAATTCGAGCAGAGAAAAAGACATCGTTTTTTTTAAATATCAAATGATGATAAAGGACATAGCACGGATATTCACAAATTTTTTGAGAATTTATTGAGCAATAAAAACATGTATTCAATAAGAAAAAGCATGCAATTTAATGGTCTGGATACATAGGGACTAAAGTGCAATTGTTCAAAGTTTCTGTGCTAAATGATAACAAAGAGATAAAATGAGGGTAGGAAGTGTAAATTACCCAAGAAAAGTGTGCCACGTACGTGACTTGATCTGGAGTAGGGGTCTCTTATAATTTTGGAAATTCCCAAGAGGCAGAATGTAATTTTCCAAAATCTTTTTTTAAATTTAAACAAAATCTAGGGTTCATGTTTCTTGTTACTTCGTTTCTCTTCAGGACCAAAAGGGGGAGCAAGGAAGTTGGCCGCCCCGACCGCTCAAGAGAAGCAAAAGGTGTGGCGCATGCGCGGCGATCGGGGACAGAGGTGGTTCGGCACCGCTGGGAGGCAGAGGGCGCTAGCGTCAGGGGGGGAGACGCCGGTGGTCTTCAGCGGTGGCACCGGGAGGTCGCGAGCATGGTGGAGGAGCCACACTACCAGGAGATGGCAACGAATCTCGCGGTAGGGGCCACGGTGGCGGAGGTGGAGGCACGGGCTTTGCGCAGCCAGTGCGACGAGGTCCTGGTCGGCGAGGAGGCTCTGGTGGAAGGTCGGACGGACGGTGCAGTTGCAGGCCACCTTGTGAGGGTCGACGCACGTGGCGGGGGCCGTGCGTCGAGTGGTGCGTGGCGATGGGCCCTCGCACAGGGCCTTGCAGCGGAGGACGCCGGTGGAGGCTGTGGATTTGGCAGGGCTTCCTGCGGAGGCGAGGCACGGGCCTCGCATGGCTGGCAGATGGGATACGGTGATGGATGCCGCATGCGAGCTCGCGGGCCCAGCGGTGGTGGACAACACGAGGGAGGGGGGCAGTGGCGAAGGCGCGCAACGCACGCGCGAGCTTGCGCGTGCAGCAGAACAATGGTGTAGGGCTGGTGTTGGCGGAAGGGCTCCGCTGTAGTCGGCTGAAGGTGGTGGCAGGTATTGAGCGGTGGCGTCGGTGGTGTTAGGCTCGGTGCGGCCGAGCGGAAGCGGCCACGGGGCGGTGGTGTTGGATGGGTCAGCGTCGTGGCAACCGCGGGCGCAGACGTGCTTCAGATTTTTTTTGTTTTTGTTTTTTTTTATTTTTTATGTGTAAACATAGATAAATAAAAGTTTATTTATCTATTTTTTTCGAACAAAAACTATAAGCAGAAGTGCATAAAAAAATTTCTTTTATATATTTTTTTGAAACAGGAACTGTAGACAAAACAGAAATGCAATTTTTGTTTTTTTATTTTATATATATATATATATATATATGTTTTTTTAATTTCCCTGCAAAACAAATGTTAGAGAAAAATAATATATATATTATTTTATATTATTTATACAAAATTAGGTGCGAGCGGTTGCGGATCTTGGCGTAGCGGAAGATAGATCCCTGTCTCTGGTCACCGTGCATGACCGGAGTTTATAGATTGTGCGAGATAGAACGGGAACATGTAGAGATAGAGAAAACGACGTCGAAAATTGGTGTCGGATTGGAAAATGTGTGGTGGAATTATTTTTGAGATTTTAGGAACTAAAGATTAATCACAACATCTACGCAAAAATTAAAACTAAGATTTATCTAGGAAAAATGACGGAAAAGAAAATGGATCTCACCTCGGGATCCAATACACCGTGATGGCCTCGACGACGGATGACTCACTATCACCGGACGGCTCGAAGGTTGGGCACCCTTCTTCGATAAGATTGCTCGCGGAGATCGGGCTCCTCTACACCAAAGATTGATAAAAAACAAATGAAGGAGGAGGAGCCCCATAAAAAGAGAAGAAAAATACAAAAGAAAAGGATGTACAAAAGAGGAAGGTGTTTAGTAGTGGAATTAATAAAATAATTAATTAATTAATTAGAAACTAATTTCAGAATTAAATAAAATAAATTAATTAATTTACAAAAATTAATTAGCCACCTTAATGGTGGCTATTTAAGGTATAGAATCATTTCTTTATATATAAGGTATGTTTTCAAATTAAATAATGAATAAATTAATAACTAAATAATTAAATTCAAATTTCGTAATTAAATTAATTTAATTAATTATTGTTAGATATTTACTTTTTTGACGATTTATATGTAAGGAAATTAGTTGTATACAAATATTATGTACATATAATATAATATACACATTTACAAATAAGGAAATAAACTCTAAATATTTTGTTTTATTTATATTTTTTATTTTTTAATGATGAAGATAATATTTACAATTATGTACATTAAAATAAATATGAATAAATACATACAATAGGTAATTGGTAAACTTCACAAAACACCCCAAAAAACCGACTTCAACCGTAACTCTAAAAATTATGAAATCACAATCATTTGAAAGATAATTTAATTTAGAGTATAATGGAAGTAAATTTGATTCAATTTGAGTCCGTATGGAGCCGGAATTGATCGTTCAATTGTCACTTTATGGCTTTTTCTGAGTGTGATTATTTGTAATCTGTATATTATTTTATTTTGCAATTATTTTTATTATTTAAAATACATTTTTATTTATAGCTTTTGTTTACAAAAATATTTAATCTGAGGTCAATTTATAGACAAATAAAATAGTGTAAGTTTTGTACAAATATACAGGAAAAAATATTTACAAATTATTTTGGATTTTTGAATTAAAGACCATATCTCCCCCTACTTTATTCCTGGTCGATCAGGTCAAGTCTTGACCTTCTCTCAGGGTTCGGGTCAGTCTGCAATTATTCCATAAATACATCCTTCATTTTTATTTTCTTTTTCTTTTCTTATTTATTCTTTTATTTGAGTACAAAAAGTGTTGAAAATGCATATTTAACAAATGCATGCAAAATGGTAATTTCATGAAATTAGTAGGTATTTACATGTGTTTGACTTAGGAAATGAAGCTAAAATAAAAGAATAAAGATGATGAATCGTGGATTCATCACCCATAGGGAAACCTTGGTCAAAAAATAGGCTTATAAAATTTTGCCTTCAATCATGCATGGAGAGCGTTGGGAAGCATTGTAAGTCTTCTATCTGAGCATTCATTATTCAGAAAAAAATTTGAGATTTCCAACTTAGTGTCACTTTGCATTGCTTTACCATCCTCTCCCTCTGATTTCAAGCACTTAGGGCAAAAAGAAAATCCAAAAAAATCATTAGGCGTTTTGATATTGATAATACTCAAAAAAAGTGAAAAGCAAAAATTAAAACAAGGGGACTGCTAACTGAACTTTGACCTAACTAAAGTCGTAACGAACATCATTGTTTGAGGTTCAAAAATCCCACATTGTTGTCATGCACATCCAAACAGAGCAAGGCACGACCCTTAAGGAATAGAGCCAAAAACCTGATCTCCGGCTTCCTCATCTAACACTTGGGACCAATGAAATATTGGCGCTTCTATCGTACGTGACCGAGTAGGGACATGTCGAAGACGGTGTTCCCGCCTTGAGTGGAGCACCCGACTAGGTCTGAAGTACTGAGCATAGGCCACACCCTCATGGATGTGTCTATCTCATCAGTTTGCGTTCGAATTCCTTACTTATGCGAGAAGTAGTGGTTTCGCCTATCGACTTCTTCTCTTTTTCTTTGGCTGAGTAGCCACCCAAGACCGGTATTGAGGACCTTAAAAAGTGCATATCATAGGATTCAAAGGAGGTGGAACAAGTATGTAGATACTTTCCTGGTAGTACAAACTCTCCTCTAGGACTAGCCGTTAAGGACTCGTGATATTTTTTCCTGAATCATAACTTTTAAACTAAAAACATAAAAATAGTTGAACCTCCACAACTTCACATGTGTTGAGTTGGTGAACCTAATTTTGTTTGGTGTTTGTTTGCTTAGCATTAGGTTCAAAGACAATGTCCCGCACACTTGCATATTTTTGTCATTCTTCTTTCTCACTTCCTCTTTGACCCTTGCTAATCATGAGCCTTCTATTGTTTTACATTCCATTTGTTTCTTGTTCATCATTGTATCCTTCATCCAAATCTACTCTCTTCTTTTTTCAAGATGTCAACTCTAGGATGACTTAATCAGGACTCCGCTGACACCCCACATCGACTCCTCGAGTTCAGAATCTCCAATTATTCGGAGTGATTCCCAGGTGCATAGTTCAGACTCCGTGAACCACCCTCAAGACTCCCTGCTACTTCCCCTCACAGACCAGGAAAACTCTCTTCTAGAGTTCTATAACCTTTTGAATGGAGATTGATTTTACTCCATACTCCCCTCCATCCCTAATAAAATTCAGGATTGACCCTAATTCTGAATTTTTCTCTCCATCTGATGCATGCATGCATACTGATCGGGATGTATTTCCCATTGCAGATCTTGACCCCGATCTTGAGCACGTGCATTCACAGTCAGCATCAGAGATGGCTCCCATAGGAAGAGGAAAGGGGCCACAGCAACTGAACATAGAGCCAGACAGAGCAGGGCATTGGCCCATGTCAGAATGAGGTGAATAGTCATGTCCTAGTCTCCATCCAGGCCATTCAGCAATAATTAACTAACCAAGCTCTAGCTCAGGTCTCCTTTCAAAATATGTTGAATGACTTGAAGAGGGGATCAGAAGAGAGGGAGATACCTTGAGGAGGAGTTGATGATGACCTCGGTGATGGTGAAGACAATCACTCTGTAGATGGACCTCACGGAGGTGAGGGTGAAGCAAGGAGAGGCCAACCTATGCCAAGCCTTACGGAAACATACAACCCTAGGGCTAGTCGCATCGAAGAGTGGATCAAATCCCACGCGGCCCATAGACATTTTGAGCTGAAACTGTAGCTCCTTTCTCTCCTCCCCAGCTTCCACGGGAATTCAAATGAGGATTCGTACTTCCATCTACAACAATTCGATTGTATCTGCAGCACAACTCACTACCCTAACATCTCGTTGGGTGTAGTCAACATGATCGCCTTTCCATTCAGACTACAAGGAAAAGCACTATATTGAATCAACCATCTGGGGAAGGTGGTGATGACTTGGGAGGATATGAAGTATGCAATCCTACACAAGTACTATCCTCTCGAACGTCTCAATCTCATGCGGTCGAAGATTGCTAGCATCTCTCAGGGACCCCAAGAATCATTTTATGAGACCTGGGAGAGGTTTAGCAACCTAATTGAGAAGTACCCCCACCATGATATCCCGAGGACCAACTTGGTCCAACATTTCTTTAGGGGTTTGATAGAGTCTAGTCAACGTCCGATTGATACCGCCATCGGAGGATCCCATTTCAACAAGGACAACGACGCAGTATGGTAGATCTTTGAGGAGATGGATGAAGGAGAGGCCGATTTATCCTCATCTCGTTCCTTCCATATTCATCTGCCACAACAGATCCTCCGCAAGAACATAAACATGATGGATACACATGAAGTCGACAGATGCGATAACAGATGCAACAATTCAGATTTGAGCATCATTAGGAACCACCTGTCCAAAGTTGATATCATTGAGAAGAGGTCGCATGGCGTAGAGAAGCTCGTCGGGACTGAGCAAAGGATGAAGGGCTTGGACAGGCTCAATATCATCACCAAGCAATTGGAGTTGCTTGTGAACACCATTAGTGCATGTAATGCAGTGACTACCGTGACTGAGCCTCTAGCTGAGAAGAAGGAGCAGACATATGCACAACCGCCTTAGCAAGCCCCAATCAACCTCTGGTCTAGCATTTTTACTATGTGTAGGCCCTTGAGCAGCCACCGCCACAACCGCAGATGCAGATGGTTGTCTACCAGCCACCATAATAAAGGAAAACTGTTAATCAATCTTCTAATGCGTCAACACATCTAACATCCATGGAGATGGATGTCTACCATCACTACTATAAGCTGGGTGATGAGCCGCCCGATAGACTAAGGTAAATCAGGTATCAATGGTCGTTGCGACCTCAACCTCTCGGGACTCAGAGCTCAATCAAGAAAACAAAATCGGACCACCAAATAAAGATAGAAAAACAATGAAAACCAGAATTGCGGTTCTAGCTATGTGATTAACCTGGTATAGCACCCAGGGTCAGTCTCGAGGAGCACGAGTTGACCTTGCGGCCTACGAAGTAGTCAGAAAACAAAATAAAATAAAAACAACAATTTTTGGTGGTTTTTATATATTTTTATATTTTTTAGATTTTTTAATAATAGGAAAATAATAAAAAGACAAAAATAATCACAAACAACAAATTATTTAAACACTCTAAAAAGGTCCAAAAATTCAAACAAAAATATTTTTATGTTTTATATGTTTTTTACTGTTTTTGTTGATTTTTTGAGATTTTTATGATTTTTATGGAATTTTCTAAAAATAAAAGAAGGCAGAAAAACAAGCAAACTGTCCAGTCAGGCTTGAAGGACCGATTTAAAATGTCAAATGGTCCTGAAAGAGCCTGGAGTAATTTTTATGAAAAGTATAAACAAAAAGGAAAATCCAGAAGAAGAGTTTATGAATTTTTTATTTTGCTATAATTTTCTAGAATTTTTATGAGTTTTTAAAGGTTTTTAAACTTTATGATTTTTATAAATCCAAAAATAGCCAAATTCACACAGAAATTCAAAACACCCAAAAAGTAACAAAATTTAATTTTTTGGAATTTTTAAAAGTGGTCTTTTTATTTTTTTATGATTTTATAAATTGAACAGAAGGAAAAATGGTGGTTTTTGAATTTTTAAAAATTGAAAAATGCCTCAAAAATGTACCAAATTTTTAATGAAAATTTTACACAGTGGCAGGAGCCATGTTTCCAATTTTCACGAAATTTGCACTTGATTTGATATTTTATTTAAATCAAACAAAGACCCACAGTTCATAGGGACCTAAATGCAAGGAAAGTTATTTTCAGGGGCCAAAGCATAACACATGTAAGAAGCTTAGGGGCCAATCATGCAAAAATCTCACACAACACGCGCAACTCACGTGAACCAGGCACGGAAGGACTAAAATGTAATTCCTATTTATAAAAATGCAAACATTAACACGCAAGGAATACATGGTAAATTATGCAAAAACACCAAGTCCTCACGTATCGAAGCACGTGGTCACACTCACAGGGACTAAAATGCAAATAATGAAAATATGAAGGTCCTCGATGTAATTTTTACAAAATAAAAACAACTACTGAAACTTTTTACAGGACTAAAAAGTAAATGCAAAACAGGAGGGGGCCTAAGTATAAATTACCCCTTATTTATTGGACAGCCGAGGGGAGACCACGTGGAAGATCTGACGGTGTAGGATCGCTGGCTCCCCTTCGATGAACCCTGGCCGAGATCTGACGGACGGAGGCGTGCCACGTTTATGATCGGATGGCTCTGGTATGGGCTCGCCTCTCCTCTGCGAAGGACGCTCCAGATGAGGTCCTGTCTCTGATCTAACGGTTGCGAGCTCCTCACCAATGGACGGTCGTGATTAGAACTGGGTGCAGGAGCTCGATCGGACGGTGCCGAAGGATACTCCAAGAAAAGGTGGCTGGCTAAGTTCACCGGCTCGATACTCGCGCTGGGGTCCTCCTCTACTGCTGCTGGGATGTGGAAACGAATCGCCAAGGTACTCCGCAGCTACTGAGCTCCTCCGATGACGCCGGGAAGCTCCGAGGAGCTCCGACGACGAAGGCGGAGCTGGGCCTCTGTGCTCGAATGTCCAGACCCTCAGATGGGTCCTCTTAGCCCTGCAAAACTGCATGAGACGACTCCTGGGTCGAGGACAAACTGCCTCGACCCGGTGAGAGGTGGAACGGGTGGTTGTGTGTGTCGGGGCGGCACCCTCCGGCGATGCGACGGCGGAGGAGGGTGGAGTCCCAGTTCCGGGGCGAACCGGGTTGGATGGAAAGGCGTAGAACGTGAAGAGGAGTATGGCGAAGATGACGGTCGGGTCGGACGATGGAATGGACAATCGGAGCGGGAGTAATCGATGAACGATGGCGGCAAAGCGATTTGGGGCTAATCAAAAATTCAAGAAAATAGGAAGAATCGAGTCTACCTGATGCGTGGGATCGACTGGGGATGAGCTCGCGGAGCTCTGGTCATTGCCTCGAGGGTCGTCGGAGGCCCGAGGCTCGGGCGCTGCTCACGGCGACGCACGGCGACGAGGAGGTCGCCGGATCAGTGGCGGAGGGGTCCTTCTCCTCTCTGGAACACGCCAATCGCTAGCTGTCACTCTAGGGAATCGGGTGGAGGTCCTGGGTGGAAGAAGCAACGCCAAAGATGGCATGAATTGCGGCAGGAGCTTCAGCTATATAGTGTGAGGGGTCCGACAAGAAGGGAGTCGGGCACGCACGTCGATGCACAGACCCCTAAAATCCACCCCGGGCGTGGGTCTCGGATCTACAAGGAATACATGGAGCCCAGGGTTTGTGGAAACAGTGATCGAATCGAGCAAGGAAAAAGGGGAGAAGTCGGGTCGGTTGCTGGATCCACGGGGAAAGAGGTCCGCGGGGGAGAGTTGACCGGGGGTCAACATCCCCCGTGGACCAATGGGAGCGTGCCATTCATTAATTATTTGGAAATTAAATAAAAATAATAAATGGCCAAATTTCGAAAAAGTTAAAACATGAAAAATGTTTCTTTATTTTTAAACTATTTTTTTGTGATTTTTATTTATTTTTTTGAAATAAAAATATTGTATGTATAATATAGTATTATTATATATAGGTATATACAATATGCATTTTTTATTTTTGATTTTTAACTATTTATTTTTATACATTTTATTCCAATTTTATATTTTATTTATTTATAACATAGAATTTGGAATAATATGGTATTTTTATTTTATTTTTATTAATTATTTACAAGAGTTAAATAAATACTTTTATGTATAAACATACATGGTATATATACAATGTAGGTTTTGATTTTTATTTTATTTCTTTTTATTTTATTTTTATTTTTGTGATTTTTATTTTATTTATTTACATTATAGACTATGTACATATTTTTATTGGATTTTTATTTAGTTATTTATATGGGAAAATAAATAGATAAGTGGTTTTATGTACATGGTGTATATAGACAATGAAGAAGGAATTTTATCTCTTTTTATTTTTCTTTTATTTTTCCCATTTTTATTTTGATTTTATATTTACAAATATATACATATTCACAAAAATGCATTTTTTTAGAGGAAAATATTTTTATTTTTATACAGGTATATATACACATGAGCTTCCCTATCTCTCTTTACTTGGGTTCTTTTTGCGGTCAGGCGCATGCTGAGCCCTCCCTTGGGATTAGGTCGCTCAATATTTATTCTAAATATCTCCCTGTTTTTCTTTTATTTTTTTATTCTTTTATTTATGCACAAAAACATGCTAATAATGCATATTTACACAATGCATGCTCAATGATAATTATTGCTATTTACAAGTATCTACATGTGTTTTGCATAGGTTTTGTAGCTAAAATAAAAGAATAAAGAGTGATGAATGGGTATTCATCACCCCCCTATACTTAACTTTGCTAGTCCCTTAGCAAACACTTATTTGAAAAAGAAGTGAAAAAGAAAAAGAAAAAGAACAAGAGGAGAAAATGCATGGATTATTGCTGAATATTAAACTTGGGCCTTCATTAAATTGAAATATGGAGCTCGATCAGATCTTTGGATTATAATGTGTCGGAACCTCTTTGGACTTAAGTTTAAAACTCAACAGCCTCTAAGATCCACCAATCTATAGTCAAGACTCCTCAACAATCTAGATCAGAAAAAGTCTACATACACAAACCCTGAAGACTATGAATCTTTCCTTATACAGTGTAGGTGAGGTATAGCTCTCCACCTCAGAAGTAGTAACTTGACAACCCTCCCTAACAAGGTAACTCTATGACCCAATCTGGCCACTCTTTCCTCGAGGAGCAGGGTATTCCCTTCTAAGTTCAAGTTCAACCGGCTCAAGAAGAGGGGGAAGAAGAGAATGGACCATGGCCAGTGTAGCCATGTATCCTTGGGAGCTCAACCAGTGTAGCTAAGTCTCCCTGTTGCAAGCTACATAAGATGGAACATGAATCTCAAGCTTTGCTTATTTGCACTATATACATACTCCAGTGGGATTATCATTTTCTATCAGACCCACCATTTTTTTGGAGTTATTTTTTTTTTGCATTTTTTTTCAAGTGCATCTATACAACATCTTCACACGGTGCAGCATATGTACATAAGAAGTTTTTCCTCTTGAGCCAGTAGACTATCCCTCTTTTGAAGCATTATTGCAACCCAGAACTCCTGTCGTTAGACCTCATGGCAACCAGACCAAGTTGAGACGCACTTCCTTCACTAAAAGAAGAAGAGAGGTTCCGCCTAGAAGTACTACCCTCATATGCTACCCCAAGTCAAGGAAGACTGCCTCCTCACCACCTCATTCGTAGAGAGCTCGATGTAAAGTGCGGGTCCAAGTCAAGCCATTGTCTATATGAGTCATGTGTGTGTTGTTAAGTGCTCTACTTAGGCTCATTGAGATGACATGTGATCATAGCCCAATGGACTCAAAGAATTAAGTCACCATGGACCTGAAAAGCCTTAACCCTAAGCCCTACAAGGTTCCTCTTATAATTAGGTGGATTAAGATCTTAATCAAGCTCCATTTTCCAATTTAATTCCAGGCTAGTTTAAATGTCAACTATAATCCAGGAAAAACTATACAAGTATTGACAAAGATGCTATTTACACAATATTTACACATGTGCAAATTTTTTGAAAAATGTTTTGAAATCATGGATGTATGCATGAATGCAAGTTTCGCATAATATTTACACAAATTTACACAAGGTTTTTGCAAACTTTTGATTTTCAAAACATTTTGGAAAAATTTTGTACTATATGCATAGTTTTGATATACACATATTTACACACTATTTACACAAAAAGTTTTTGAAAACATTTTTACAAAAATAATTTTGTACAATAGCTATGTATGTGCAAATAAAAGAATGTTTATTTACAGGGAATTTTTTTTTTTAATTTTTATGGATTTTTGGGTTTTTAGCTATTTTTATTTATTAACACACTCACACAAAGTACGAGTTATGGCTAAAGTATATATGAAATATATACACACACCCCTATACTTAGCTCGAATGATGTCCTCGGAGTCAAGAGCGATGGAGAAGCCATAACTCATGCTTAGTATAGGGAAGTGAAAAGAAAGGCTATATACAAAGATGAATGAAAGAATAGAAATCAAGAGGATCTCGGCTTTTCCCCCTATACTTAGGATCAAATAATCCTAAGTATAGCAGGTTGTACACAAAGGGAAATCCGAGCTAAGAATGTACAGGATCTACCTCCCCTATACTTAGGGTAAAATATCCCTAAGTATAGGCAGCAAAAATAGAGGTAGAAATGAATCAAAAGAATACCCGAGAGTCCTACATCCCCCCTATACTTAGGGTAAAGTACACCCCAAGTATAGCATAATCATAAGATGAGGAAAGGGATGTGGGACTAAAGAATGGAATGATATGGACAACTGGATCTATACAAGTCGGGAGAACAGTGATAATCAGGCGTGAGATGCAATAGATGTGAGTCAAGAGACCACATCTCACGCAAAGTGAATAGGGGCAACATCAACGACCCACGGCTCATGATCAAGATATGGCTTGAGCCGCTGGTCGTTCACTCGAAATGTACTCTCAGAAGACAACTCAGATATATCAATATTCCCATTATCGTGTACCTTTCTCACCAAATACGGTCCCTTCCATTTGCTCTGTAGCTTCCCTGGAAATAGACGAAGCCTAGCATCAAACAGCCATACTCTCTGTCCTGGCTCAAAATGCTTGTGGTTGATATGAGAATCATGCCACTCCTTCACTCTCTCCTTGTACTGTAGGCTGTTTGAGAAGGCGGTATCACGAAGCTCCTCCAAGGCTGCTAACTCTGCCCTCCTCTGATCTCCTACACTATCTGGATCCAAAAGTATATCAGTGACTGCCCAAAGTGACCTATGTCTCAACTCAACAGGTAAATGGCACGGCTTTCCATAAACGAGGCGAAAGGGAGATGTGCCCAAAAGTGTCTTGAAAGACGTCCGATATGCCCACAACACCGAGTCCAAAAGCTGTGACCAATCCTTTCGGTCAGGGCGGACGACTTTCTGCAATATAGTCTTGATCTCCCTGTTCGACACTTCGACAAGACCATTCGTCTGAGGATGGTATGGAGTGGCAACTCGATGGTCTATGCCGAACTCGCTAGCAAGGGCCTTTACCTTGTCGTTGACGAAATGAGACCCCCCGTCAGATATCAACACTAGAGGTACCCCGAATTGTGAGATGATATGCTTCCTCAAAAATCTGCAAACAGTACTAGCATCTACGGTTCGGGCAGGGATGGCCTCAACCCAACGACTAACATAATCCACGTCCAACATAATGTATCCGAATCCCTGACTCTTAGGGAATGGACCCATGAAATCGATGCCCCATGCGTCAAAAACCTCACAGAAGTGAATGGGCTGCATCGGCATCATATCACGCTGTCCACAAGTGCCCATCCTCTGACAGTCAGTACACCTCTTCACGAACTCATCAGAGTCCTTGAAGAGGGTAGGCCACCATAGGCCGGATTGGAGCACTTTCTGTGTCGTTCTCCTCCCAGAGTGATGTCCTCCTGCCTCAAGCTTGTGGCAGTAAGTGAGGATGCTATGATGCTCCTCCTGAGGAATGCACCTACGCTAGACGCTATCTCCTCCTTCATGGTAAAGGATGGGATCCTCCCAGTGGTAGGACTTGGCATTCGTGAGGAAGGTCTCAAGTCTCTGCCTGGACCAATCTTGTGGAACTTTATTAGCAACAAGAAAGTTCACAATATCGGCATACCATGGGAGAGAGGCGATAGCAAGGATCTCCTCATTCGGGAAGGTCTCACAAATAGGCTCAGTCTGCTCAGAATCCTCAAGATGCTCTAATCGGGAGAGATGATCCGCCACCACATTCTTGACTCCAGGCTTATCCTTAATCTCTATGTCAAACTCCTGGAGTAGAAGGATCCATCTGGTCAATCTGGCTTTGGCATCCTTCTTTGCCATGAGGTACCAGATGGCGGTATGATCAGTGTAGATGGTCAGTCTAGATCTGATAATATAAGATATGAACTTATCTGGGGCAAAAACTACGGCTAGCATCTCCTTCTCAGTGATCGTGTAGTTCTGATGTGCAGCATCCAATGTACGACTAGCGTAGTGAATGGCAAATGGGAATCCATCCCTCCTCTGTTCCAGCACGGCCCCTACAGCAAAATCGGAGTCATCCGTCATGATCTCGAATGGGAGAGACCAATCGGGCAGCTGGAGAACAGGAGCCACTACAACACATCTCTTGAGAGTCTCGAACGATGAAAGACACTTGTCATCGACAAGGAACTCGGTGTCTTTCATCAGCAGATCAGTCAACGGTCGGGCAATCCTACTGAAATCATGAATGAAGCGTCGGTAGAAACCGACGTGCCCCAGAAAAGACCGTAACTGCCGCAAGTTGGATGGTGGTGCGAGTTTTCTAATGACATCTACCTTGGACGGATCAACCTCCATGCCCCTGTTGGAGATGATATGGCCAAGCACCGTCCCTTGAGTTACCATGAAGTGACTCTTCTCCCAAGACAGCACAAGGTGAACCTCAATGCATCGCTGAAGGACTCGGTCTAGGCAGTCAAGACAGGAGTCGAATCCGTCGAAGTAGACCGAGAAATCTTCCGTGAAGAGCTCCAAGCACTCCCCCACCATGTCCGAAAAGATAGACAGCATGCATCTCTGAAAAGTCGCAGGGGCGTTGCATAGCCCAAATGGCATGCGTCTGAAAGCGTATGTACCGAAGGGACAGGTGAAGGTAGTCTTGTCCTGGTCCTCGGGAGCGATGGCCACCTGATTGTAGCCGGAGTACCCATCCAGAAAATAGTAATGGCTCTTCCCTGCCAATCTCTCAATGATCTGATCTATAAAGGGCAGGGGGAAATGATCCTTCTTGGTGGCCTGGTTGAGTCATTTTTAATCTACGCAGACCCGCTAAGAAGTGGGTACCCAAGTAGCGATCTCCTCTCCAGACTCGCTGACAACTGTAGTGATGCCCGTCTTCTTGGGAACCACATGCAATGGACTGACCCACTTGGAGTCGAAGATAGGGTAGATAAAATCGGTGCTCCACCATTTCGAAATCTCCTTCATGACAACCTCTCTCAGATTCGGGTTCAGCCGCCGCTGGAACTCACGCGACGGCTTTGCCTCCTCCTCGAGATAGATATGGTGGGAGCACAAGGCTGGACTTATTCCCTGGAGATTGGCTACGCTCCATCCTATCGCCTTGCGGTTCTTTTCAAGAACCTCCATCAGACGGGATTCCTGCTCTCCAGTCAAATCGGTGGAGATAATGACTGGGTACATCTCATGCTCACCCGCAAGGAACCTATACTTCAGCGACGCAGGAAGTGGCTTCAGCTCTGGACAACTGGGTGCTGATGGATCTGGCCTCTGAAAACTCTGAGTGAATGCTGCCAAATCCGCATGGGAAAACTGAAACTCTTGCTCACAATCAGAATCTGGAGAAGGTTGCTCTACTGGACTGTCTCTGCTCTGCATGGCATCAACCTCCTCCTTAGCTGTAAGCTCAGTAGAAGTCAGATTTGGTATGAAATCATCAAACTCTGCCCAATCAAATCTGACTCCGAGGGATCTGTATCAGACTCACAACAATCGGTCCTGCGGTCAAGAACCGGCTCTGCTACCTCAAAGGTATCCTAAACCAGGAATGCACTCTCCAAGATCTCCTCTGCTGGCATCTCTGCATCAGCGGGCTCTGAAGGTAAGAGGATGTCCTGTGCATTTGGGTCTGCCCAAACTGCCTCGTCATCTGTGATCACAAAGTCGCAGTCCTGGTGGATGTCTGGCCCTGCATCTGTCATCTGCTCTGAATCAGTGGTCGTCTCTGAGCATGCTGAATCTCTGACTCTGATATCCTTGACCGTCTCTATTTGTACACTCTCGCCCTCGACGCGAAAGTATACCTTCCTGCTATCATGGTCGGTCACTGCCTTGCCTGTGGCCAAGAACGAGCGACCTAGAATGATAGGGGTATCAGTCACCGACTCAGGGATATCCATGTCCAACACAACGAAGTCCACGGGGAATTGCAGGCCCTAAATCGTGACGACAACGTCCCTCAGCAACCCCTTCAGCCTCTTGACAGATCTATCAGCAAATTGAAGGATTGTCCTGCTATGTCGTAGAGTGCCCAACTCGAAGCGGTCGAGAAGGGCTGCCGGAAGTAGTTGATCGATGAACTGTTGTCTAATAGAGTACGATCGAACCTCTGCTCTCTGATGTGGCATCTGACATAAGGGGCTCTTGAATCTGGCCTCTTGGCCGGCAGACGGTTCTGGATCACGAAACACGTGGCTCTGGTCAGCACATGGATCTCGGACTGGTGGTTCCTCCTCTTCCTCCTAATTGTGGTCCTGTCTCTGAGTCATCTCTGGAGTAGAGGGATGTGGTGCAAAGCCTCCTGAAGAGTGAGCTGAATGTGGAAGCGGTCGATCATCTGCTGGCTGAACTCTTCCTGCTGCCTCTTTTTTGGATTTTCTATTTTCTTCCCCTTTCCCATGTGAAGTGCTCTAGGGAAGGGGATCGTAGGGTCCTTCTCAGATGAAGGACTAGGAAAGGTTCTAGGATGCTCAACGGTAGAATCCACACATAACAAGCACTGCAGGTGGATCAGAAGAAAACAAACCCTTTCATTTATTGCAAGAAGTGTCCTGAGATACATGAACAGAAGGAAAGACTACAGGACTCTCAGAAGTAAAAACGGTGGTATCAGCACCACCCTCGGCATGTCTTGCGGCATCAGCACCACGCTCTGGCTCGGTAACGTCGGTGGCATCAGTACCACCTCCTCCATCTGGTGAAGCGACGACATCAATACCGTTGGTGGGATCAGCATCCATGGTGGCATCAGTACCACCGTCATCATCTCTCACGGCATCAGTACCGTGCTCCTCCTCACCTGGCGCTCTGGAAGTGTCCTCGGGGTGTCGCTCAGACGAGGCACCACCTGCTGGCATCCTACCGCTCCTATGTGTGATAAAGTCAGTATCAAAAAGATAGGCAGACATATCATCAAATGCATCACTAGGAGTGGCATACTCTGTGAAATCTACCTGCTCAGACTTCCTCTTGAGGCTGTTCGGGTTAGGCTCGATCTGGGCAGGTATGGCGGCCTTCCCTCTCACAATCTCCCGCATCTCCTAGCAGAACTCATCCATCTCCCGTCTGAAAGTAGCCTGTTGATCGGTCAGGAGGCGGGTTATGTCATCCAAGGCGGGGCTCTCATAGGATGGCCCATGAGAACCTGACGGGTGGCCTCGCTGGTAGTGAGGCTGTTGTGGTTGGTGCTGCGGGTGAGAGGGGTATGACTGGGGATGATACTGCTGCTGCTGAGGCTGATCACGCCTCCAAGACTGTCCCTGCTGATAGGGACGAGGACCATACTGTGAAGACTGTTGCTGCTGCTGCTGCTGGTACACTAGGGACTGCTGCTGCTGGTGATCTCGCTGATGGCCATACTGGCCACCCTGACCCGAGACTGCTGATGGGAACTGGCACCTCCGACTGACCAACGGAATCCAGGATGGTCTCGTCAGATACCGGGCTGAGGACGGTCGTACCAAATCCCGTTGACGTCCATCAACGGCTCGGGCTCAAAGGTGGCTGGTGGGAGGACGGCCAGAGGCTGATCCGGCTGGTAAACCACCATCTGCGTGTCTGGAGATGGTGGCGACTGGTAATGTGGCTGCGGCTGCTGGTACGGCTCCGCCTGTACAAGATGGACCTGTCTAGGCTGCTGAGAGCTGGAGCACTGGGACGAACTACCGCTGCTGCTCGGATCTCCTTGCAACTGAAGACGGGGCTGAGAAGCCGTCTGTGCCTCCTGGAGACACATGAGCTGTGTCTTCAAGTCGCTCAATATCTGTGCCATCTGCTCCATCTGCGTGATACCCTGGCACTACTTCTTCTCTATGATCTCTATCCGGTCCAACTTCTCGCTGATGATGCCCATGTCAGCGGATGTGGACTCGGCCTGTGCTGCTGCCGCTGATAAAGTGGATGGATCGGCGTCGACCCGTGCGATCCTCTGGTACTGCACGGTCTGTGGTTGAGGGTGTCCCTGTGTGTAGAGTCAGGTCTGGGACATCACCATATAGTTCTCGACCATCTCCTCGTAGATGGCCCAGACCTGATCATGATCCTTGGCGAAGTAGGACCTGCCACATGAAGCATTCACCAGGCCTTGTAGCTCTGGTGTCAGCCCGCAAAAGAAGCTCTGAATAAGGTTCAGCTTCGAAATCTTGTGGTGCGGGCATCTGTCTGTCAACTCTCTGAACCTCTCCCATGCCTCGTGGAATTGCTCATTGGGGAGCATGGAGAAGTTGCTGATCAGGGCTCTAGCTGCGTTCGTCCGCCCGAGTGGATAGTACTTGTTCAAGTACTCACTGCGGAGTTGCTCCCAGGTGTAGACAAACTTCCCCAAGTGCTTCAGCCAGGTGGCTGCTCTGTCTGCTAGTGAGAAGGGGAAGGCAATCATGCGGATGGTATCCTCATCCACCTTCTTGTCGTGGACAATGCTGCAGATCATTAGAAACTCCTATAGGTGGAGATGGGGCTCCTCAGTGGCGAGCCCATAGAACCGGGGGAGGAGATGCAAGGTGTTCAGGGGGAACTTGAAGTCCCCCACGACAGCTGGAAGAACGACCCAACGATGCGTCAAAGTCGATTCAGGGTTGTGTAACTCCCGCATAGGTCTCGGTGGATCTGCGGCTGCTGCGGCTGCTGCCGCATCATCGGGTATCCTCGGCCCGTCTCCTGGGTCGCGCTGGGCTCGGTCGGCTCTCATCTGCTCCATCTCGCACCGCATCTCTATCGTGAAGGCACCCTGATCCCTCAACTGCTGCTGAACTGTCTCGAGGGAGGCAATCAGGGTGGAGTTGATCGCATCCTGGTCCAAGATGAATGTCTGCTCTGGCTGGGGACCTCTGGTGTGATCATCACTACTGCCGGCCATGGTCTCTGCAAAGGCAAAAGTCCCAAACTCAGGTGCCGATAAATCAGTCTGTAGTCTCTCATCTGGCATTGGCATCTCAGAAACAGAAGAAGGGTGGTCGAGGGGGAACAGGGTGGAGTCGAACTCGAGTTCGGAGAGCGGGTCTCGGCTCTCGCGAACCAACCTAGATAAGCGGGAAGAAGTGCTGGGAAGCGGTGCAGCCAGAGGCTACCTAAGGGACCTCCTGCCCATCATCTTGATCTGGCGAGTCGGGTGGATGGGATCTGGAAACAACAAAGATCAGCAAACAAACCCTTGATTCATCTACTCAACGCGAGCTGAAGACCGTAAGAGTTCGGTCAATTATCTTGTCAGATTTCATTAGGTAATCAAGTCAAGATAGCAGAGCGATTACGTGACCTGTTGGGAATCCAATCTGCCAACCAGACTGTCTCGTATAAAAGGTCGGTAGTCTGATCGGGGCTCAGATATGGCTCCAGCCTAGTGTGCGGGTCACTCTCTCGCGCATGCAAACCAGACAAGGAGGGGGTTGCTCTCCCCAAGACAAATTTTTTTGGTGTGGTGTCTTTTAGGGTCAAATAGAGTTAACAGTCCCAAATTTTATGGTTTGAATTTTTAGGTATTTTTCAAATAAAAATAAACGCCGAACGAATTTTTCGGTTCTCATGGTTATTTAAGTCCAAAAATGGGCGGAGAAGTCGAAAAAGCCGATGCGTGTGAAATCAATGATGCATGCAGAGTAAGAAATGCGTATCTGACTCCAGCAGTCTACATGCAAAATGATCCGCGCAGAATTGAAAGACAGAAATAAAACTACCTAAATGATGCAAGCGGAAATCTGAGCCCTAAACAGCAGTTCTACTCGAAAGCACAATGGCTAAGTGATCAATCAAGAGGGGTTGGAGTCCGGTCTCGGATGCCGATCGGTGCCCGCCACAACAGGTCCTGCCAGCGCTGTATACGACCTCTAGCAGCGTGTGACCCCTCAGGTGACCAAATAGTCTTTTTATTAATCTTTTTTATTTTGGTCCAATTAATCGGTCTATAGGTACAGGCAAGGTTATTAAGTGTGGGGACCCTACTATTTACAGCACAATCAAGTGAAAATCCTAAGCTAAGGCTGAAAATCCGCGAGAAACTGAATAGTTAGGAAATAAATAAAAACCGCGATAAATGCTGCAAAAAACCGAGAGGTCCCCCGAGCACACCGGTGCTCGGCGAAACAAACCCCGACAGTCTAAGTGTCTTGTCTGAGTGTCCTGTCCCTATATTATTACAACAATTTAAATATTGCAGGAAATAAACCTAAATTAATCTAAACTATTCCCGCACTTTGATGCCTCCTCGCGCTCTCCTGCAGCTCCGTGCAGAAGGGAGCCACCTCCGATTGTCGCGGTTGCGTCGGCTCCTCGAAAGGAGCTACCTTGGTCCTCGGGCCCTCGCAAGCAAACAACAAAGTGTGTCAAGCCAAGTGAACAAAGCAGATAAGCAAAACAGGATATATGTGCAAAAATGGAAAATAAAAGTAAACAAGCAAAACAACCAAAAACAAAAATAAAGGAAAAGAAATAAAAATAAAAATAAAAGAAAATGAAAATAAAAGAAAAACAAAAAGCCACGAAAAGCCGTGGACGAAGAAAAAGCCGCAGAAAGCCGCAAAAAACAAAACCAAACAAAAAGAAAGAAAATGCGACTACTAAGCCGTGCTCCCCGGCAACGGCGCCATTCTGATGAGCCGCCCGATAGAATATGGTAAATTAGGTGTTAATGGTCGTTGCGACCTCAACCTCTCTGAACTTAGAGCTCAAACAAGAAAACAAAATCGGACCACCAAATAAAGATAGAAAAACAATGAAAACTAGAATTGCGGTCCTAGCTATGTGATTAACCTGGTATAGCACCCAGGGTCGGTCTCGAGGAGCACGAGTTGGCCTTGCGGCCTATGAAGTAGTGAGAAAACAAAATAAAATAAAAACAATAATTTTTAGTGGTTTTTATATATTTTTATATATTTTTGGATTTTTTTAATAATAAAGAAAATAATAAAAAGATAAAAATAATCACAAACAACAAATTATTTAAATACTCTAAAAGGTCCAAAAATTCAAACAAAAATATTTTTATGTTTTATATGTTTTTACTATTTTTAGTGAATTTTTGATATTTTTATGATTTTTATGGAATTTTCTAAAAATAAAAGAAGGCAGAAAAACAAGCAACTGTCCAGTCAGGCTTGAAGGACCAATTTAAAATGTCAAATGGTCATGGAAGAGCCTGGAGGTAATTTTTATGAAAAGTATAAATAAAAAGGAAAATACAGAAGAAGAGTTTATGAATTTTTGAATTTTCTATAATTTCTAGAATTTTTATGAGTTTTTAAGGGTTTTTTAATTTTTATGGTTTTTATATATCCAAAAATAGCCAAATTCACACAGAAATTCAAACACCCAAAAATGAACAAAACTTAAATTCTTTGGAATTTTTAAAAGGGTTTTTATATTTTTTATGATTTTATAAACTGGACAGAAGGAAAATTTTGGTGGTTTTTGAATTTTTAAAAATAGAAAAATGCCTAAAAAATGTACCAAATTTTTAGTAAAAATTTTAACAGTGGCAGGAGCCACGTGTCCAATTTTCACGAAATTTGGACTTGATTTGATATTTTATTTAAATCAAACAAAGACCCATAGTTCATAGGGACCTAAATGCAAGGAGAGTTATTCCAGGGGCCAAAGCATAACACGTGTAAGAAGCTTAGGGGCCAATCATGCAAACATCCCACACAACACGCGCAACTCACGTGAACCAGGCACGGAAGGACTAAAATGTAATTCCTATTTATAAAAATGCAAACATTAACACGCAGGGAATACAGGGTAAATAATGCAAAAACACTAAGTCCTCACGTGTCGAAGCATGTGGTCACACTCACAGGGACTAATATGCAAATAATGATAACATGAAGGTCCTTGATGTAATTTTTACAAAATAAAAACAACTACTGAAACTATTTACAGGACTAAAAAGTAAATGCAAAACAGGAGGGGGGCTAAGTATAAATTACCCCTTATTTATTGGACGGCTGAGGGGAGACCACGTGGAAGATCTGACGGTGTAGGATCGCTGGCGCCCCTTCGATGAACCCTGGCCGAGATCTGACGGACAGAGGCGTGCCACGTGTATGATCGGATGGCTCTGGTATGGGCTCGCCTCTCCTCGGCGACGGACGCTCCAGATGAGGTCCTGTCTCTGATCTAACGGCTGCGAGCTCCTCGCCAATGGACGGTCGTGATTAGAACTGGGCGCAGGAGCTCGATCGGACGGTGTCGGAGGATACTCCAAGAACAGGTGGTCGGCAAAGTTCGTCAGCTCGGTACTCGCGCTGGGGTCCTCCTCTGCTGCTGCTGGGATGTGGAAACGGATCGCCAAGGTACTCCGCAGCTACTGAGCTCCTCCGATGATGTCGGGAAGCTCCGAGGAGCTCCGGCGACGAAGGCGGAGCTGGGCCTCTGTGCTCGAGTGTCCAGACCCTCAGATGGGTCCTCTTAGCCCTGCAAAACTGCACGAGACGACTCCTGGGTCGAGGGCAAACTGCCTCGACCCGGTGAGAGGTGGAACGGGTAGTTGTATGCGTCGGGGCGGCACCCTCCGGCGATGCGACGACGGAGGAGGGTGGACTCCCAGTTCCGGGGCGAACCGGGTTGGACGGAAAGGCATAGAACGTGAAGAGGAGTATGGCGAAGATGACGGCGGGGTCGGACGATGGAATGGACTATCGGAGTGGGAGTAATCGATGAACGATGGCGGCGGAGTGATTTAGGGGTAATCAAAAATTCAAGAAAAATAAGAAGAATCGAGTCTACCTGATGCGTGGGATCGACTGGGGATGAGCTCGTGGAGCTCTGGTCGTCGCCTCGAGGGTCGTCGGAGGCCCGAGGCTCGGGCGCAGCTCATAGCGGCACACGGTGACGAGGGGGTCGCCGGATCAGTGGCGGAGGGGTCCTTCTCCTCTCTGCAACACGCCAATCGCTAGCTGTCACTCTAGGGAATCGGGTGGAGGTCTTGGGTGGAAGAAGCAACGCCAAAGATGGCGTGAATTGCGGCCGGAGCTTCATCTATATAGTGTGAGGGGTCCGACAAGAAGGGAGTCGGGCACGCACGTCGATGCACAGACCCCTAAAATCCACCCCGGGCGTGGGTCTCGGATCTACAGGGAATACATGGAGCCCAGGGTTTGTGGAAACGGTGATCGGATCAAGCAAGGAAAAAGGGGAGAAGTCAGGTCGGTTGTTGGATCCGTGGGGAAAGAGGTCCGCGGGGGAGAGTTGACCGGGGGTCAACATCCCCCGTGGACCAATGGGAGCGCGCCATTCATTAATTATTTGGAAATTAAATAAAAAATAATAAATGGCCGAATTTCAAAAAAGTTAAAATATAAAAAATGTTTCTTTATTTTTAAACTATTTTTTTGTGATTTTTATTTATTTTTTTGAAATAAAAATATTGTATGTACAATATAGTATTATTATGTATAGGTATATACAATATGCATTTTTTATTTTTGATTTTTAACTATTTATTTTTATACATTTTATTCCAATTTTATATTTTATTTATTTATAACATAGAATTTGGAATAATATGGTATTTTTATTTTATTTTTATTAATTATTTACAAGGGTTAAATAAATACTTTTATGTATATACATGCATGGCATATATACAATGTAGGTTTTGATTTTTATTTTATTTCTTTTTATTTTATTTTTATTTTTGTGATTTTTATTTTATTTATTTACATTATGGAATATGAATATGTACATATTTTTATTGGATTTTTATTTAGTTATTTATAAGGGAAAATAAATAGATAAGTGGTTTTATGTACATGGTGTATATAGGCAATGAAGAAGGAATTTTATCTCTTTTTATTTTGCTTTTATTTTTCCCATTTTTATTTTGATTTTATATATATACATATTCACAAAAATGCATTTTTGTTTTAAAGGAAAATATTTTTATTTTTATACAGGTATATATACACATGAGCTTCCCTATCTCTCTCTACTTGGGTTCTTTTTGCGGTCAGGCCCATGCTGAGCCCTCCCTTGGGATTAGATCGCTCAATATTTATTCTAAATATCTCCCTCTTTTTCTTTTATTTCTTTATTCTTTTATTTATATACAAAAACATGCTAATAATGCATATTTACACAATGCATGCTGAATGATAATTATTGCTATTTACAAGTATCTACATGTGTTTTGCATAGGTTTTGTAGCTAAAATAAAAGAATAAAGAGTGATGAATGGGTATTCATCACTGGGATTCTGACGGAGTAACCATCTAGAATAGCTAGAGTTCTTAAAGAATGACAAAGATATAACTTTGGCAAATAAGAAATCTACATTCATCATTGAAACCAACTTACTTGTAGGACGAGAAGAAAGTTGAGTTGTTCATGGCTATGGTTGAAAACCAAACCGACAAGAAGATAACATGAATTCGATTTGACTGTGATGGAAAATGCCTCTCAAATGATTCATAGAATATCTTAAGTAGAGGGGAATTATGTTCAATCTCACTCCTTTAGGCATTCCTTAACTTAACGAAGTTGCATAGAAACACAATAGAAACATGTTAGACAGAGTGAGATTAATGATGAGTGAAATATTGAAATTCGGAATTGAGACAGGACCATGGATTTTTATCACTCTTAGAGACTTTGTGGATTGTGATCACGATTCAAGAGGTAATCTTATTACTCGTTTTATCTTGGTGAAATGGCATGGGAATTGTTCCCATGTCATGTGTTTTCATAATTTTTTCAAATTTCCGTTGCCCCATTGACTAGTATGACTAGTCGACCTAGATCGTATGTGACACGATCTCCACACTAACGTGATGCATGAGGCATAAACTAATGTGGTATCAAATCCTTGGTCAATGGTCTTGGATACGATCCAAATCCTAAGAGCACGTTCGGTTGGGGGGTTACCCCCCAATTTGGGAGGGTTACCCCCCAAACCCCACAATCCTAACCCACTAGTGGGGTCCACTCCCTTCCCATCGAAAAAATATATATTATGCCATCATATCATCTAAAAATCATAAAATACTCAACTTCTACTCACCATTCCAAACTTAAATACAATCGCATCACAACAACTACCCACTTTTTCAAATTTCAATACAATCATATCATAATAACCACCAACTTCTTCAAATTTCAATACAATCACATCACACAAACCCTTCCAACCCTTAACCCACCAACCAAACACACTAACACAAAAACGGGTTATCCTCGCCCGGATAACCCACCAACCAAACGCACCCTAAGGGAACAAGATTTTCAATATCAGAGGCACGAGAACTTGTTATTTTTTGCATATATGTGATGATCGTAAAATTCGCCTCTTTAATAGATATATCTTAAGTCGTAGCATAGGAGGCGAATTTTGTTCAGCAAAAACCACAGTCTTTGAATGCTGTGGAATATTTATACTTGACAAGTGTACCAAGGTCGAACACAGGGATACAGCTGCTTAATTATAGCTTTTGAATTTTTATTCGTGAAGTTCAATGTCAATTAATCTCAATTTCAGGTCCATATGCAATTTATGATGCACGATGATATTTACAAGGCGATGCCATGATGCATGTATTTTTTAGATATTTTTATGCAAGTTAAAGTGATGCATGGGCAAATAATGCAATAGAATATGCATGATGATTCAAATGCTACAATTATACCCTAAAATATGAGCAACACAATATAGAATGAAGTTAGAGCCATTTTGAACACATCATTAAAAATCGGTCATGAAATCTAGCAAAACAAGTAGATCTAGGTCCCATTTTTGACATAAAAATTCACTTTATTTAAAACAGTGTCAAATGAGACAAATAAGTATGCTAGATTGTAGAGGACAAAACAAGGATCAAAACGACACTAAAATCATGCAATTTGGACCTACGATGCTCAAGTTATGCTAAAAACAGTGCAAGGGCATAAATGTAATAAAAATGCAAGAAAAATAAAGGATAAATATTGCATTCAGGTCCCTGGAGGGACCTAATAGCAAATAGTAAAAACCGCCTGGGCCCAGATGCAATTTTCCCAATGCACGCAGGGGCATTTTTGTAAATCTTCAGAATCTGGAGGACTTCCCTGTAAAATACCCAGGCACGCACGTGGGGGCACGTGCCTGGGGACCATTCTGTAATTTCCATAAATAATAGGGTCTTTCTTGCAATTTGCCCAAGCCCTCACGTGCGGTGCACGTGAGGCGCCTAGGCTCGGGCACCTCCGTTGCTTCGGGACACGTGGCATCTTCTGGAGGTCTGTCGGGAGGCTCGGACGACCCGAGCCTGTAGGTCGGAGAAGCGGCTCGGGTCCACCACGTGTCTTCATCAGGACCGCCCGATCAGGAGGATCGGACGGTGCCTGTACCTTCGTGCTCCGCCGCAAGTCACCGGAGGAGGCGGGGCTCCAGCGACCTGCCAATAGCTCCGCCGTGCCTCCCGAGGTCGTCTGAGGGTCATGGAAGCATGCTGGAGGTCCGGCGGAGACCTTGGAGTTACTGCGAAGCTCCATGGAGGACTGGAGCTCCCCGTCGAAGCATGGTAGTCGGAGAAGAAGCTCGAGATCGGCGGGGAGGTGCAATCTCCGGCTAGTGAAGAGAATGGACCTGCAAAGTTAGTATAGCCGAAGCGAGGAGTGTGCGGGTGAGTTTGTGAGTGAACGGAGGCCTTGGAGGCGGCGAGAAGTGATGGCCCAGGTCGTCTTCTCCGGCGAAGCAGGGGAAGAGTGGTCGGAGCGGTTGGGGGTTCTGGAGAAGGGAGAAGTGGTTGCCGAGGTTGCTGGTGGTCGGGTGAAGCTCGTAGGGTGATTAGGTGAAGATAATGACGGATGGATGTGGAGAGAAAAATGGGAGAAACAGAGAGAAAAGTCGGGCACCTCGCCGGAGCGAGATATAGCGGGGGAGGGGGTCTGGGCTGAGCACCGGGGGCGCTCGGGTCATGGCTCGACCTGGACGACCCCTCCAGGGAGCTTAGCTACCACCAGAGAGGTGGAGCTTACATGGCGGAGCAGCCATGGATCACACCGGGGCTTCGGCCGTCGACGCCCCCTTGCAAGGGCTTCTCCGCTGTCACCGGAGAGCCAGGGGCTCGGGCCGAAGCTCCCAAATGGTGGATGAGTGGCGGTGGTAGCGGAGGCTGGCTTAAATAGTCGGAGGCGACCGGGGGTTACGCGAGGTGGAGGCGGTTTTTGGATGGGCGAGGGTTTAATGAGGAAGTAATGGTGGGCGATGCTGATGGTGGCGCGAGGAAAGCGGGTGAACGGGCTACATGGAGAAGGCGTGAGGAGAGGAGGCGGAAGGCTGGGACGGTGGCCAAAAAAGGAAGGGGATGATGGGTTTGCGAGATGAAACGGTCGGGGGGGGGGGGGGAAGGTGCGTTACGGAGGAGGAAGACGATGGCGAGCCGTTAGATCTTGTGATCCAACGGCTGGGACTGAGGCATGAACGGAGGAATGCGATCAGATCATTAGATCTGATCGTACGGCTGGATGCGAGGCGCTGAAGGACGGTTTGGATGAAGGGCGAGGGTTGATCTATCGGTGAGGGATAGAGGGATGACGTGGAGCGAGGAAGACCGTTGGATGGAGAGGGGATCGGAGGGCTGTGGTTTAGGCGCCAGTTTGCGGTGGAGATCTGATCTGAAGATCAGATCCAAGGGCTGTGATTGAGGCGGGGTTGGACGGCGGGGATGGAGGCGATGCGGCGTAGATCCCACGGCCCAGGAGGGGCGCCAGATGGCGGGAAGGAGAGCGGGCCACGTGGGCGGCCCAGAGGGCGCCACGTGGCCCAATCAGAACAATTCAAAAGTAAAAACAAAGAAAAATAGAAAAGAAATAGTTAGAGGCCGAATTTGGAAAAAGTCAAAACATGAAAGTTGCTCGTCTCGACGAGATCTACAACTTTCTTGTTGGGCAAAAAGCCAAAAGAGGTCATCTGTACAAAATCTATTTTTGGGGGTATTTTTAAGGGGATAAAAACACCGATTTTGTGGTTTTGATTTATTTTTGTATTTTTTAGTGGTTTTAAAGGTCAGTGAATTATAGACAACTTATCTACCTAATTTTTAGGGGTTTTTGAGTGATAAAATGATTACAGAAAAATAAGGGCAATTTAATACACAATAATTAAGGTTAAATATACACAATATAGTACATGATAAAATCAAAGAATTAGAGGTGATTTTTATTGGTTTGTTTAAGCAGGGATTTTAATAAGGACTTTTTAGCATGATGAATACGGGATTCATCATACCCCTATACTTAAACCATGCTCGTCCTCGAGCATGAAGGAGTTAGATTAATTCCTGACAGTGCGTGTGAAAAATTTCAAGGCTTGATCGTTCGAAGACCCTTGACCTAAGTGATCCTAAAATTCTGGGTTTATCCAAGCCTTAGTCAGAAGGAATCCAACTTCTCTGATTATCAGACTCTCTTTTTGTACATATAACATAAGGATATGACATTTAGTGTACTGCATTTCATGAGAGCCGAGTCGATGTATCACCCAAGGTTCCAGTCCCAAAGACTCTCCTCTAGACCTAATCCTCAATACTAGGGAAGAAGTCTACTCTTGCTTCAGTCAACCATCTCTTTAGTTTGTCAGACTTTAAAATGTAGATGGACGGCCAGTTGATGGAGGTACATGGGATTGTGTATATTTTTCTCACCCTCACATTGGAACAAGGGGCCTCTCGAGTGCCTTTTACTCAACACAAATATATTTTATTTTGTTGATCAATGTGTCCGTCAAGAGAATTGGAGTCGTCTGCACTTGTTTTTCTGGGAGTACACCGGGGTGTGTCTTTTCTGAGTATCTAAGATACCTTCGACACCCAGACTTGTATCGCTTACGATGCAGGGCCCTTTTTGTGGTGTCAGCCCGACTCCTTGGTCCTAATTAGCGCTTGGTCCAAGTGGACACTTTGAAAATTTTGGGAGCGCTCGCCATTGGTGGAAGCTCATTTGGAATTGACTTTGATTTTAGAGCTTTTCTTTGACATTTCATTTCTTTTGTTGGCTAGCTCCACTGCTTTTACCAAGAGATTGGCGCACACTGATCAACAAGTTTCTTTAAGTTTCATCACACCCTGGCACTTTTAGGTAAATATCAAGAGATAGCATATGAATCTTGTTCACATACTGGCTAGGGTTTTGCTGACACTCAGGTTTTCTGAAGCCTTCATTAACTTTATCCCATCCTCGAATATCCTTAGATCAGGTCTAAACTTAAATCCATGGTCCTAGTTCCTCAAGTGATATCTCATCTCAGCTCATCAATCATGCAGTTGTGGAAGTGACTGTGCTGATCATATTTTCTTGAAGGTAGAGATTAAGAGTGCAATATAGCACTCAAATCTTTCAAACCAGAGGAGTGTGGATATTTAAGTCAGGAAAACCCTAATGACTAAGGCATGTTAACTCAGACTCTCAAGATCCCAGAGATCCAGTGTCCTCAAAAATCCTCAAGCCTTGCGTGAGTGTGATTGTGTCAGGAATACACCAACTCCACGGGTTAGTGAATTTTTGTGTGATTTTTATCTTTTGCAAATTTTTATGGGTTTTAATAATTTTTTTTTAATTCCTCGGAGAGACAATGACTGGCCCAGGCTCAAATAAAAGTATTCACTTTCAGCCAGTATGGGTGTAAGTACGGGCCGAGGCCCGTGTTACTTGAGGACGGGGCCGTATGCGATGTCCTCTAAACCACCCACTCTGCTAAGGGAGACGAGGTTCCCTCACTGAAAATGCCTACTAAACCTAGTAGTCAGAGTCAACCTCCAAGAATTTTTTTTTTTAATACAGAAATATTCACAAAAATTAAACCCTCAAATTTTAATTTTTACTGGATTTTACTCAGTTCACTAGTTTACCAAAACCCAGCCCGAAAAATAAAATTTAAAAATTTTTAAAAACGCGAGCTAAGGCTAAAGTAATAAACAATAATAAACGGTATACCCCCCTATACTTAAAATTTGCTATGTCCTCATAGCACAAGTGCCATGAAGCCAAGGCTCGGTTCAAGTACAGGGAGATATAGCGGAACTGAGGAGGAGAGTCCCCCTATACTTAGGCCAAAATTGGCCTAAGTACAAGAAGACAGGACGAGGGATGGAAGAGCAGGCATGTCCCCCCTATACTTGGGCTACAAATAGCCTAAGTAAGGTCTGCGTTAGGGGGGTGTTTTATGATACAAGGGAGAGGGGGAGGGGGTTCGTGAAGAGTAGATATACACAGAGAGAGAGAGAGAAAGAGAGAGAGATATTCAGGGGGCGGGTGAGGGTGAATGTGTGTGGTGTAAGTGTGTGTGTGAGGGGGGGGATTTTTTTTTTACAATATGCAATACTGGAAATAAATATGCAGATGCAAATATTTTTTTTTTTACAATATGCAATGCAAGTTGACTGCTAAAAGTCCTAGAATTTCTTCACGGTTTCCCTTGTGGCCTCTTCAGCGGAAGCTCCCGACTTCGCGCCTCCATGATGATCAGGCGTCCCCGATTTTCCATGGGCCCTGCCACAAAAGATAAACGTTAGAAAACCAGAGAAATTAAATTTGCAAAATAATATGCAACTAGATGATGCATGTAATGAGGACCTAAAAATTTTTGAAATAAATAAAAAAATCAAATCCAAAAAATTAAGCAAAGCCGTATCCCCGGCAACGGCGCCATTTAATGATCGTAAAATTCGCCTCTTTAATAGATATATCTTAAGTCGTAGCATAGGAGGCGAATTTTGTTCAGCAAAAACCACAGTCTTTGAATGTTGTGGAATATTTATACTTGGCAAGTGTACCAAGGTCGAACACAGGGATACAGCTGCTTAATTATAGCTTTTGAATTTTTATTCGTGAAGTTCAATGTCAATTAATCTCAATTTCAGGTCCATATGCAATTTATGATGCACGATGATATTTACAAGGCGATGCCATGATGCATGTATTTTTTAGATATTTTTATGCAAGTTAAAGTGATGCATGGGCAAATAATGCAATAGAATATGCATGATGATTCAAATGCTACAATTATACCCTAAAATATGAGCAACACAATATATAATGAAGTTAGAGCCATTTTGAACACATCATTAAAAATCGGTCATGAAATCTAGCAAAACAAGTAGATCTAGGTCCCATTTTTGACATTAAAATTCACTTTATTTAAAACAGTGTCAAATGAGACAAATAAGTATGCTAGATTGTAGAGGACAAAACAAGGATCAAAACGACACTAAAATCATGCAATTTGGACCTACGATGCTCAAGTTATGCTAAAAACAGTGCAAGGGCATAAATGTAATAAAAATGCAAGAAAAATAAAGGATAAATATTGCATTCAGGTCCCTGGAGGGACCTAATTGCAAATAGTAAAAACCGCCTGGGCCCAGATGCAATTTTCTCAATGCGCGCAGGGGCATTTTGTAAATCTTCAGAATCTGGAGGACTTCCCTGTAAAATACCCAGGCACGCACGTGGGGGCACGTGCCTGGGGACCATTCTGTAATTTCCATAAATAATAGGGTCTTTCTTGCAATTTGCCCAAGCCCTCACGTGCGGTGCACGTGAGGCGCCTAGGCTCGGGCACCTCCGTTGCTTCGGGACACGTGGCATCTTCTGGAGGTCTGTCGGGAGGCTCGGACGACCCGAGCCTGTAGGTCGGAGAAGCGGCTCGGGTCCACCACGTGTCTTCATCACCACCGCCCGATCAGGAGGATCGGACGGTGCCTGTACCTTCGTGCTCCGCCGCAAGTCACCGGAGGAGGCGGGGCTCCGGCGACCTGCCAATAGCTCCGCCGTGCCTCCCGAGGTCGTCTGAGGGTCGTGGAAGCATGCTGGAGGTCCGGCGGAGACCTTATAGTTACTGCGAAGATCCATGGAGGTCTGGAGCTCCCCGTCGAAGCATGGTAGTCGGAGAAGAAGATCGAGATCGGCGGGGAGGTGCAATCTCCGGCTAGTGAAGAGAATGGACCTGCAAAGTTAGTATAGCCGAAGCGAGGAGTGTGCGGGTGAGTTTGTGAGTGAACGGAGGCCTTGGAGGCGGCGAGAAGTGATGGCCCAGGTCGTCTTCTCCGGCGGAGCAGGGGAAGAGTGGTCGGAGCGGTTGGGGGTTCTGGAGAAGGGAGAAGTGGTTGCCGAGGTTGCTGGTGGTCGGGTGAAGCTCGTAGGGTGATTAGGTGAAGATAATGACGGATGGATGTGGAGAGAAAAATGGGAGAAACAGAGAGAAAAGTCGGGCACCTCGCCGGAGCGAGATATAGCGGGGGAGGGGGTCTGGGCTGAGCACCGGGGGCGCTCGGGTCATGGCTCGACCTGGACGACCCCTCCAGGGAGCTTAGCTACCACCTGAGAGGTGGAGCTTACATGGCGGAGCAGCCATGGATCACACCGGGGCTTCGGCCGTCGACGCCCCCTTGCAAGGGCTTCTCCGCTGTCACCGGAGAGCCAGGGGCTCGGGCCGAAGCTCCCAAATGGTGGATGAGTGGCGGTGGTAGCGGAGGCTGGCTTAAATAGTCGGAGGCGACCGGGGGTTACGCGAGGTGGAGGCGGTTTTTGGATGGGCGAGGGTTTAATGAGGAAGTAATGGTGGGCGATGCTGATGGTGGCGCGAGGAAAGCGGGTGAACGGGCTACATGGAGAAGGCGTGAGGAGAGGAGGCGGAAGGCTGGGACGGTGGCCAAAAAAGGAAGGGGATGATGGGTTTGCGAGATGAAACGGTCGGGGGGGGGAAGGTGCGTTACGGAGGAGGAAGACGATGGCGAGCCGTTGGATCTTGTGATCCAACGGCTGGGACTGAGGCATGAACGGAGGAATGCGATCAGATCATTAGATCTGATCGTACGGCTGGATGCGAGGCGCTGAAGGACGGTTTGGATGAAGGGCGAGGGTTGATCTATCGGTGAGGGATAGAGGGATGACGTGGAGCGAGGAAGACCGTTGGATGGAGAGGGGATCGGAGGGCTGTGGTTTAGGCGCCAGTTTGCGGTGGAGATCTGATCTGAAGATCAGATCCAAGGGTTGTGATTGAGGCGGGGTTGGACGGCGGGGATGGAGGCGATGCGGCGTAGATCCCACGGCCCAGGAGGGGCGCCAGATGGCGGGAAGGAGAGCGGGCCACGTGGGCGGCCCAGAGGGCGCCACGTGGCCCAATCAGAACAATTCAAAAGTAAAAACAAAGAAAAATAGAAAAGAAATAGTTAGACGCCGAATTTGGAAAAAGTCAAAACATGAAAGTTGCTCGTCTCGATGAGATCTACAACTTTCTTGTTGGGCAAAAAGCCAAAAGAGGTCATCTGTACAAAATCTATTTTGTGGGGTATTTTTAAGGGGATAAAAACACCGATTTTGTGGTTTTGATTTATTTTTGTATTGTTTAGTGGTTTTAAAGGTCAGTGAATTATAGACAACTTATCTACCTAATTTTTAGGGGTTTTTGAGTGATAAAATGATTACAGAAAAATAAGGGCAATTTAATACACAATAATTAAGGTTAAATATACACAATATAGTACATGATAAAATCAAAGAATTAGAGGTGATTTTTATTGGTTTGTTTAAGCAGGGATTTTAATAAGGACTTTTTAGCATGATGAATACGGGATTCATCATACCCCTATACTTAAACCATGCTCGTCCTCGAGCATGAAGGAGTTAGATTAATTCCTGACAGTGCGTGTGAAAAATTTCAAGGCTTGATCGTTCGAAGACCCTTGACCTAAGTGATCCTAAAATTCTGGGTTTATCCAAGCCTTAGTCAGAAGGAATCCAACTTCTCTGATTATCAGACTCTCTTTTTGTACATATAACATAAGGATATGACATTTAGTGTACTGCATTTCATGAGAGCCGAGTCGATGTATCACCCAAGGTTCCAGTCCCAAAGACTCTCCTCTAGACCTAATCCTCAATACTAGGGAAGAAGTCTACTCTTGCTTCAGTCAACCATCTCTTTAGTTTGTCAGACTTTAAAATGTAGATGGACGGCCAGTTGATGGAGGTACATGGGATTGTGTATATTTTTCTCACCCTCACATTGGAACAAGGGGCCTCTCGAGTGCCTTTTACTCAACACAAATATATTTTATTTTGTTGATCAATGTGTCCGTCAAGAGAATTGGAGTCGTCTGCACTTGTTTTTCTGGGAGTACACCGGGGTGTGTCTTTTCTGAGTATCTAAGATACCTTCGACACCCAGACTTGTATCGCTTACGATGCAGGGCCCTTTTTGTGGTGTCAGCCCGACTCCTTGGTCCTAATTAGCGCTTGGTCCAAGTGGACACTTTGAAAATTTTGGGAGCGCTCGCCATTGGTGGAAGCTCATTTGGAATTGACTTTGATTTTAGAGCTTTTCTTTGACATTTCATTTCTTTTGTTGGCTAGCTCCACTGCTTTTACCAAGAGATTGGCGCACACTGATCAACAAGTTTCTTTAAGTTTCATCACACCCTGGCACTTTTAGGTAAATATCAAGAGATAGCATATGAATCTTGTTCACATACTGGCTAGGGTTTTGCTGACACTCAGGTTTTCTGAAGCCTTCATTAACTTTATCCCATCCTCGAATATCCTTAGATCAGGTCTAAACTTAAATCCATGGTCCTAGTTCCTCAAGTGATATCTCATCTCAGCTCATCAATCATGCAGTTGTGGAAGTGACTGTGCTGATCATATTTTCTTGAAGGTAGAGATTAAGAGTGCAATATAGCACTCAAATCTTTCAAACCAGAGGAGTGTGGATATTTAAGTCAGGAAAACCCTAATGACTAAGGCATGTTAACTCAGACTCTCAAGATCCCAGAGATCCAGTGTCCTCAAAAATCCTCAAGCCTTGCGTGAGTGTGATTGTGTCAGGAATACACCAACTCCACGGGTTAGTGAATTTTTGTGTGATTTTTATCTTTTGCAAATTTTTATGGGTTTTAATAATTTTTTTTTAATTCCTCGGAGAGACAATGACTGGCCCAGGCTCAAATAAAAGTATTCACTTTCAGCCAGTATGGGTGTAAGTACGGGCCGAGGCCCGTGTTACTTGAGGACGGGGCCGTATGCGATGTCCTCTAAACCACCCACTCTGCTAAGGGAGACGAGGTTCCCTCACTGAAAATGCCTACTAAACCTAGTAGTCAGAGTCAACCTCCAAGAATTTTTTTTAATATAGAAATATTCACAAAAATTAAACCCTCAAATTTTAATTTTTACAGGATTTTACTCAGTTCACTAGTTTACCAAAACCCAGCCCGAAAAATAAAATTTAAAAATTTTTAAAAACGCGAGCTAAGGCTAAAGTAATAAATAATAATAAACGGTATACCCCCCTATACTTAAAATTTGCTATGTCCTCATAGCACAAGTGCCATGAAGCCAAGGCTCGGTTCAAGTACAGGGAGATATAGCGGAACTGAGGAGGAGAGTCCCCCTATACTTAGGCCAAAATTGGCCTAAGTACAAGAAGACAGGACGAGGGATGGAAGAGCAGGCATGTCCCCCCTATACTTGGGCTACAAATAGCCTAAGTAAGGTCTGCGTTAGGGGGGTGTTTTATGATACAAGGGAGAGGGGGAGGGGGTTCGTGAAGAGTAGATATACACACAGAGAGAGAGAGAGAGAGAGAAAGAGAGAGAGATATTCAGGGGGCGGGTGAGGGTGAATGTGTGTGGTGTAAGTGTGTGTGTGAGGGGGGGGAATTTTTTTTTTTACAATATGCAATACTGGAAATAAATATGCAGATGCAAATATTTTTTTTTTTACAATATGCAATGCAAGTTGACTGCTAAAAGTCCTAGAATTTCTTCACGGTTTCCCTTGTGGCCTCTTCAGCGGAAGCTCCCGACTTCGCGCCTCCATGATGATCAGGCGTCCCCGATTTTCCATGGGCCCTGCCACAAAAGATAAACGTTAGAAAACCAGAGAAATTAAATTTGCAAAATAATATGCAACTAGATGATGCATGTAATGAGGACCTAAAAATTTTTGAAATAAATAAAAAAATCAAATCCAAAAAATTAAGCAAAGCCGTATCCCCGGCAACGGCGCCATTTAATGATCGTAAAATTCGCCTCTTTAATAGATATATCTTAAGTCGTAGCATAGGAGGCGAATTTTGTTCAGCAAAAACCACAGTCTTTGAATGTTGTGGAATATTTATACTTGGCAAGTGTACCAAGGTCGAACACAGGGATACAGCTGCTTAATTATAGCTTTTGAATTTTTATTCGTGAAGTTCAATGTCAATTAATCTCAATTTCAGGTCCATATGCAATTTATGATGCACGATGATATTTACAAGGCGATGCCATGATGCATGTATTTTTTAGATATTTTTATGCAAGTTAAAGTGATGCATGGGCAAATAATGCAATAGAATATGCATGATGATTCAAATGCTACAATTATACCCTAAAATATGAGCAACACAATATAGAATGAAGTTAGAGCCATTTTGAACACATCATTAAAAATCGGTCATGAAATCTAGCAAAACAAGTAGATCTAGGTCCCATTTTTGACATTAAAATTCACTTTATTTAAAACAGTGTCAAATGAGACAAATAAGTATGCTAGATTGTAGAGGACAAAACAAGGATCAAAACGACACTAAAATCATGCAATTTGGACCTACGATGCTCAAGTTATGCTAAAAACAGTGCAAGGGCATAAATGTAATAAAAATGCAAGAAAAATAAAGGATAAATATTGCATTCAGGTCCCTGGAGGGACCTAATTGCAAATAGTAAAAACCGCCTGGGCCCAGATGCAATTTTCTCAATGCGCGCAGGGGCATTTTGTAAATCTTCAGAATCTGGAGGACTTCCCTGTAAAATACCCAGGCACGCACGTGGGGGCACGTGCCTGGGGACCATTCTGTAATTTCCATAAATAATAGGGTCTTTCTTGCAATTTGCCCAAGCCCTCACGTGCGGTGCACGTGAGGCGCCTAGGCTCGGGCACCTCCGTTGCTTCGGGACACGTGGCATCTTCTGGAGGTCTGTCGGGAGGCTCGGACGACCCGAGCCTGTAGGTCGGAGAAGCGGCTCGGGTCCACCACGTGTCTTCATCACCACCGCCCGATCAGGAGGATCGGACGGTGCCTGTACCTTCGTGCTCCGCCGCAAGTCACCGGAGGAGGCGGGGCTCCGGCGACCTGCCAATAGCTCCGCCGTGCCTCCCGAGGTCGTCTGAGGGTCGTGGAAGCATGCTGGAGGTCCGGCGGAGACCTTGGAGTTACTGCGAAGCTCCATGGAGGTCTGGAGCTCCCCGTCGAAGCATGGTAGTCGGAGAAGAAGATCGAGATCGGCGGGGAGGTGCAATCTCCGGCTAGTGAAGAGAATGGACCTGCAAAGTTAGTATAGCCGAAGCGAGGAGTGTGCGGGTGAGTTTGTGAGTGAACGGAGGCCTTGGAGGCGGCGAGAAGTGATGGCCCAGGTCGTCTTCTCCGGCGGAGCAGGGGAAGAGTGGTCGGAGCGGTTGGGGGTTCTGGAGAAGGGAGAAGTGGTTGCCGAGGTTGCTGGTGGTCGGGTGAAGCTCGTAGGGTGATTAGGTGAAGATAATGACGGATGGATGTGGAGAGAAAAATGGGAGAAACAGAGAGAAAAGTCGGGCACCTCGCCGGAGCGAGATATAGCGGGGGAGGGGGTCTGGGCTGAGCACCGGGGGCGCTCGGGTCATGGCTCGACCTGGACGACCCCTCCAGGGAGCTTAGCTACCACCTGAGAGGTGGAGCTTACATGGCGGAGCAGCCATGGATCACACCGGGGCTTCGGCCGTCGACGCCCCCTTGCAAGGGCTTCTCCGCTGTCACCGGAGAGCCAGGGGCTCGGGCCGAAGCTCCCAAATGGTGGATGAGTGGCGGTGGTAGCGGAGGCTGGCTTAAATAGTCGGAGGCGACCGGGGGTTACGCGAGGTGGAGGCGGTTTTTGGATGGGCGAGGGTTTAATGAGGAAGTAATGGTGGGCGATGCTGATGGTGGCGCGAGGAAAGCGGGTGAACGGGCTACATGGAGAAGGCGTGAGGAGAGGAGGCGGAAGGCTGGGACGGTGGCCAAAAAAGGAAGGGGATGATGGGTTTGCGAGATGAAACGGTCGGGGGGGGGAAGGTGCGTTACGGAGGAGGAAGACGATGGCGAGCCGTTGGATCTTGTGATCCAACGGCTGGGACTGAGGCATGAACGGAGGAATGCGATCAGATCATTAGATCTGATCGTACGGCTGGATGCGAGGCGCTGAAGGACGGTTTGGATGAAGGGCGAGGGTTGATCTATCGGTGAGGGATAGAGGGATGACGTGGAGCGAGGAAGACCGTTGGATGGAGAGGGGATCGGAGGGCTGTGGTTTAGGCGCCAGTTTGCGGTGGAGATCTGATCTGAAGATCAGATCCAAGGGTTGTGATTGAGGCGGGGTTGGACGGCGGGGATGGAGGCGATGCGGCGTAGATCCCACGGCCCAGGAGGGGCGCCAGATGGCGGGAAGGAGAGCGGGCCACGTGGGCGGCCCAGAGGGCGCCACGTGGCCCAATCAGAACAATTCAAAAGTAAAAACAAAGAAAAATAGAAAAGAAATAGTTAGACGCCGAATTTGGAAAAAGTCAAAACATGAAAGTTGCTCGTCTCGATGAGATCTACAACTTTCTTGTTGGGCAAAAAGCCAAAAGAGGTCATCTGTACAAAATCTATTTTGTGGGGTATTTTTAAGGGGATAAAAACACCGATTTTGTGGTTTTGATTTATTTTTGTATTGTTTAGTGGTTTTAAAGGTCAGTGAATTATAGACAACTTATCTACCTAATTTTTAGGGGTTTTTGAGTGATAAAATGATTACAGAAAAATAAGGGCAATTTAATACACAATAATTAAGGTTAAATATACACAATATAGTACATGATAAAATCAAAGAATTAGAGGTGATTTTTATTGGTTTGTTTAAGCAGGGATTTTAATAAGGACTTTTTAGCATGATGAATACGGGATTCATCATACCCCTATACTTAAACCATGCTCGTCCTCGAGCATGAAGGAGTTAGATTAATTCCTGACAGTGCGTGTGAAAAATTTCAAGGCTTGATCGTTCGAAGACCCTTGACCTAAGTGATCCTAAAATTCTGGGTTTATCCAAGCCTTAGTCAGAAGGAATCCAACTTCTCTGATTATCAGACTCTCTTTTTGTACATATAACATAAGGATATGACATTTAGTGTACTGCATTTCATGAGAGCCGAGTCGATGTATCACCCAAGGTTCCAGTCCCAAAGACTCTCCTCTAGACCTAATCCTCAATACTAGGGAAGAAGTCTACTCTTGCTTCAGTCAACCATCTCTTTAGTTTGTCAGACTTTAAAATGTAGATGGACGGCCAGTTGATGGAGGTACATGGGATTGTGTATATTTTTCTCACCCTCACATTGGAACAAGGGGCCTCTCGAGTGCCTTTTACTCAACACAAATATATTTTATTTTGTTGATCAATGTGTCCGTCAAGAGAATTGGAGTCGTCTGCACTTGTTTTTCTGGGAGTACACCGGGGTGTGTCTTTTCTGAGTATCTAAGATACCTTCGACACCCAGACTTGTATCGCTTACGATGCAGGGCCCTTTTTGTGGTGTCAGCCCGACTCCTTGGTCCTAATTAGCGCTTGGTCCAAGTGGACACTTTGAAAATTTTGGGAGCGCTCGCCATTGGTGGAAGCTCATTTGGAATTGACTTTGATTTTAGAGCTTTTCTTTGACATTTCATTTCTTTTGTTGGCTAGCTCCACTGCTTTTACCAAGAGATTGGCGCACACTGATCAACAAGTTTCTTTAAGTTTCATCACACCCTGGCACTTTTAGGTAAATATCAAGAGATAGCATATGAATCTTGTTCACATACTGGCTAGGGTTTTGCTGACACTCAGGTTTTCTGAAGCCTTCATTAACTTTATCCCATCCTCGAATATCCTTAGATCAGGTCTAAACTTAAATCCATGGTCCTAGTTCCTCAAGTGATATCTCATCTCAGCTCATCAATCATGCAGTTGTGGAAGTGACTGTGCTGATCATATTTTCTTGAAGGTAGAGATTAAGAGTGCAATATAGCACTCAAATCTTTCAAACCAGAGGAGTGTGGATATTTAAGTCAGGAAAACCCTAATGACTAAGGCATGTTAACTCAGACTCTCAAGATCCCAGAGATCCAGTGTCCTCAAAAATCCTCAAGCCTTGCGTGAGTGTGATTGTGTCAGGAATACACCAACTCCACGGGTTAGTGAATTTTTGTGTGATTTTTATCTTTTGCAAATTTTTATGGGTTTTAATAATTTTTTTTTTAATTCCTCGGAGAGACAATGACTGGCCCAGGCTCAAATAAAAGTATTCACTTTCAGCCAGTATGGGTGTAAGTACGGGCCGAGGCCCGTGTTACTTGAGGACGGGGCCGTATGCGATGTCCTCTAAACCACCCACTCTGCTAAGGGAGACGAGGTTCCCTCACTGAAAATGCCTACTAAACCTAGTAGTCAGAGTCAACCTCCAAGAATTTTTTTTAATATAGAAATATTCACAAAAATTAAACCCTCAAATTTTAATTTTTACAGGATTTTACTCAGTTCACTAGTTTACCAAAACCCAGCCCGAAAAATAAAATTTAAAAATTTTTAAAAACGCGAGCTAAGGCTAAAGTAATAAATAATAATAAACGGTATACCCCCCTATACTTAAAATTTGCTATGTCCTCATAGCACAAGTGCCATGAAGCCAAGGCTCGGTTCAAGTACAGGGAGATATAGCGGAACTGAGGAGGAGAGTCCCCCTATACTTAGGCCAAAATTGGCCTAAGTACAAGAAGACAGGACGAGGGATGGAAGAGCAGGCATGTCCCCCCTATACTTGGGCTACAAATAGCCTAAGTAAGGTCTGCGTTAGGGGGGTGTTTTATGATACAAGGGAGAGGGGGAGGGGGTTCGTGAAGAGTAGATATACACACAGAGAGAGAGAGAGAGAGAAAGAGAGAGAGATATTCAGGGGGCGGGTGAGGGTGAATGTGTGTGGTGTAAGTGTGTGTGTGAGGGGGGGGGGAATTTTTTTTTTTACAATATGCAATACTGGAAATAAATATGCAGATGCAAATATTTTTTTTTTTACAATATGCAATGCAAGTTGACTGCTAAAAGTCCTAGAATTTCTTCACGGTTTCCCTTGTGGCCTCTTCAGCGGAAGCTCCCGACTTCGCGCCTCCATGATGATCAGGCGTCCCCGATTTTCCATGGGCCCTGCCACAAAAGATAAACGTTAGAAAACCAGAGAAATTAAATTTGCAAAATAATATGCAACTAGATGATGCATGTAATGAGGACCTAAAAATTTTTGAAATAAATAAAAAAATCAAATCCAAAAAATTAAGCAAAGCCGTATCCCCGGCAACGGCGCCATTTGATGATCGTAAAATTCGTCTCTTTAATAGATATATCTTAAGTCGTAGCATAGGAGGCGAATTTTGTTCAGCAAAAACCACAGTCTTTGAATGCTGTGGAATATTTATACTTGGCAAGTGTACCAAGGTCGAACACAGGGATACAGCTGCTTAATTATAGCTTTTGAATTTTTATTCGTGAAGTTCAATGTCAATTAATCTCAATTTCAGGTCCATATGTAATTTATGATGCACGATGATATTTACAAGGCGATGCCATGATGCATGTATTTTTTAGATATTTTTATGCAAGTTAAAGTGATGCATGGGCAAATAATGCAATAGAATATGCATGATGATTCAAATGCTACAATTATACCCTAAAATATGAGCAACACAATATAGAATGAAGTTAGAGCCATTTTGAACACATCATTAAAAATCGGTCATGAAATCTAGCAAAACAAGTAGATCTAGGTCCCATTTTTGACATTAAAATTCACTTTATTTAAAACAGTGTCAAATGAGACAAATAAGTATGCTAGATTGTAGAGGACAAAACAAGGATCAAAACGACACTAAAATCATGCAATTTGGACCTACGATGCTCAAGTTATGCTAAAAACAGTGCAAGGGCATAAATGTAATAAAAATGCAAGAAAAATAAAGGATAAATATTGCATTCAGGTCCCTGGAGGGACCTAATTGCAAATAGTAAAAACCGCCTGGGCCCAGATGCAATTTTCCCAATGCGCGCAGGGGCATTTTTGTAAATCTTCAGAATCTGGAGGACTTCCCTGTAAAATACCCAGGCACGCACGTGGGGGCACGTGCCTGGGGACCATTCTGTAATTTCCATAAATAATAGGGTCTTTCTTGCAATTTGCCCAAGCCCTCACGTGCGGTGCACGTGAGGCGCCTAGGCTCGGGCACCTCCGTTGCTTCGGGACACGTGGCATCTTCTGGAGGTCTGTCGGGAGGCTCGGACGACCCGAGCCTGTAGGTCGGAGAAGCGGCTCGGGTCCACCACGTGTCTTCATCAGGACCGCCCGATCAGGAGGATCGGACGGTGCCTGTACCTTCGTGCTCCGCCGCAAGTCACCGGAGGAGGCGGGGCTCTGGCGACCTGCCAATAGCTCCGCCGTGCCTCCCGAGGTCGTCTGAGGGTCGTGGAAGCATGCTGGAGGTCCGGCGGAGACCTTGGAGTTACTGCGAAGCTCCATGGAGGTCTGGAGCTCCCCGTCGAAGCATGGTAGTCGGAGAAGAAGCTCGAGATCGGCGGGGAGGTGCAATCTCCGGCTAGTGAAGAGAATGGACCTGCAAAGTTAGTATAGCCGAAGCGAGGAGTGTGCGGGTGAGTTTGTGAGTGAACGGAGGCCTTGGAGGCGGCGAGAAGTGATGGCCCAGGTCGTCTTCTCCGGCGGAGCAGGGGAAGAGTGGTCGGAGCGGTTGGGGGTTCTGGAGAAGGGAGAAGTGGTTGCCGAGGTTGCTGGTGGTCGGGTGAAGCTCGTAGGGTGATTAGGTGAAGATAATGACGGATGGATGTGGAGAGAAAAATGGGAGAAACAGAGAGAAAAGTCGGGCACCTCGCCGGAGCGAGATATAGCGGGGGAGGGGGTCTGGGCTGAGCACCGGGGGCGCTCGGGTCATGGCTCGACCTGGACGACCCCTCCAGGGAGCTTAGCTACCACCAGAGAGGTGGAGCTTACATGGCGGAGCAGCCATGGATCACACCGGGGCTTCGGCCGTCGACGCCCCCTTGCAAGGGCTTCTCCGCTGTCACCGGAGAGCCAGGGGCTCGGGCCGAAGCTCCCAAATGGTGGATGAGTGGCGGTGGTAGCGGAGGCTGGCTTAAATAGTCGGAGGCGACCGGGGGTTACGCGAGGTGGAGGCGGTTTTTGGATGGGCGAGGGTTTAATGAGGAAGTAATGGTGGGCGATGCTGATGGTGGCACGAGGAAAGCGGGTGAACGGGCACATGGAGAAGGCATGAGGAGAGGAGGCGAAAGGCTGGGACGGTGGCCAAAAAAGGAAGGGGATGATGGGTTTGCGAGATGAAACGGTCGGGGGGGAAGGTGCGTTACGGAGGAGGAAGACGATGGCGAGCCGTTGGATCTTGTGATCCAACGGCTGGGACTGAGGCATGAACGGAGGAATGCGATCAGATCATTAGATCTGATCGTACGGCTGGATGCGAGGCGCTGAAGGACGGTTTGGATGAAGGGCGAGGGTTGATCTATCGGTGAGGGATAGAGGGATGACGTGGAGCGAGGAAGACCGTTGGATGGAGAGGGGATCGGAGGGCTGTGGTTTAGGCGCCAGTTTGCGGTGGAGATCTGATCTGAAGATCAGATCCAAGGGCTGTGATTGAGGCGGGGTTGGACGGCGGGGATGGAGGCGATGCGGCGTAGATCCCACGGCCCAGGAGGGGCGCCAGATGGCGGGAAGGAGAGCGGGCCACGTGGGCGGCCCAGAGGGCGCCACGTGGCCCAATCAGAACAATTCAAAAGTAAAAACAAAGAAAAATAGAAAAGAAATAGTTAGACGCCGAATTTGGAAAAAGTCAAAACATGAAAGTTGCTCGTCTCGACGAGATCTACAACTTTCTTGTTGGGCAAAAAGCCAAAAGAGGTCATCTGTACAAAATCTATTTTTGGGGATATTTTTAAGGGGATAAAAACACCGATTTTGTGGTTTTGATTTGTTTTTGTATTTTTTAGTGGTTTTAAAGGTCAGTGAATTATAGACAACTTATCTACCTAATTTTTAGGGGTTTTTGAGTGATAAAATGATTACAAAAAAATAAGGGCAATTTAATACACAATAATTAAGGTTAAATATACACAATATAGTACATGATAAAATCAAAGAATTAGAGGTGATTTTTATTGGTTTGTTTAAGCAGGGATTTTAATAAGGACTTTTTAGCATGATGAATACGGGATTCATCAATATGTTATTTTTCAAATCAAATTTTTTTACATGAAATAGATACATTTTGCCATAGTTTAAAATAATTTTTGAGATAATAAATCATGTTGAGAATGTCTGACCATATTTCCAAAAAGATCATTAAAAGTTGTCAACAACGATCATCATTTTAGATCTGAAAAGTTTCTACAATCTTATTATTTTTGCATGAAAACTCTGAACTGTAACTAAATAATTATTGTTGTTATTTTCCTATCATGAAATATATTATAGACACAATAATTATCTTAAGAATTAAATCAGAAAATCGTTCGAATTTTTCCTGCATGATTCCTACTATGTTTGCTATATATGTGATATTTACTAGAGATGGGTCGAAAGACTATTGGATCATCTTGTTGATATTAATTTTATGTGTTAATCATTAAATATTAATCATAAAAATTAGGAATTCTCCCTGATTAAATGATGATTTATCTATTTATCTAAATAGTTGACAATCATCAACTTTTATTGAATGATTGTCTCATGACAACCCCTAGCTTGAAACTACAATAGTTGTAGTTCAACACTTACATGCAAAAACAACTTCTTTGCTTGATATGAATAAAAGTTTAAAGGAACTAAAAATATTTTAAAACACCAATACTTTTGAGTCATTATTATATAGTATCAGAAACAGTCGAAAGATCGATAAAATCTCTCAATACAATTTGTACCAATTATGTTGTCTCGAATTGAAATGGTGATGGTGTCTAGGTCTAGATATAATAATGGGTTAACTAACTGGCACCCTGCACCGCATTTGCAGTGGAAGTGCTCCATGTTAGCATATTTTGTACGACCTGGCCGGATCTGTTCTAAGGATGAGTAGCATGATAAGTATCTAAATACTTTAACAACTATCTGGAATAATAAAAGTACTACGTAAGGGAGTATACTATATAATAATATCAAGCAAATGATTATTTGTTGGTTGCATTAGATAGATAATTAATTTAATATAATTAAATTAATTTACTTCAATTAAAATAAATAGTATATTATTAATTGGATTGGAATTCCCTTAGAAGGATTACTCATGAGAATTTGATTCAAAATGATTAATCAACATTTGAACGTGATATGGAGGATCATAAGGTGACATCCATGGTCTCCCATTAAGGAGAAGGGTTCCGTCGTCATGGATTGTATGGTGGAGATTCCTATGTGAAGTCATAGCTCCGACGTACAATCACACATGGATCGGGCTCTTTGCTTCTCGAAAGAGATACACCTTATGTGTAGTGACCTCAATATTGATCCTCATATAATTGAGACGATATTAAATTACGTATAGCTAGTGCTATTCTTGTTGATGGTTGGTTCAATTGACAACGAGTCAACATCACCTTAGGGGTGGTGGGCTCGGGTGTCAACGACCTAATTGAGAAATGCAATTTGGACTTGAAAGAGGGAATGAGTTCCCTATTCCTTCACCTAAGTTGTATTATCTCATATTATTGTAGTGTAACAATGGTGGAAGGGAGATCTTAGATCTTACTAAAGATATAATGTAAGTATATCTCTTGCTTTGAAAGTTTGAAAGGGGAATGGACTTTCAAGGTATTAAAAAGCAAGACAACTTTTATTTAAAATACCATAATAAAAGAATTAAAATATGAGTAGATAATTATTTATATATTCTAATGAATTCATACTTTATCTTAGATTAAATCCACTATTTTACTTAACAAGCTTTTGGAGGTCAACCAGTTAACCAGAGACCAAACTATACGAACTGGCTCTGAAATTTGGAGCTTGTTCTATCTGCGGAGGTGCATCGGTTATGTGCTAACCAAGAACAAGCATGTGAACCATGTATCAGTGGAAGAACTAAAATTTAATGAAAAATATGATGAAGATCATTCATTTGCTCAATGTTATATAGTAGACTCTCTGTTCAATGTGCTTTATAAGCAACATGTGGACATAGAAGATGCATAGGATATAATGTTGAATCTAAAAGAGATGTTCGGTGATGTGAACTGCTTAGAAGGTTAAACATATTGAAATATCTGATTCGTTGCAAGATGCATGAAGGGACCTATGTTAGAGATCATGTAATCAAAATGTTTGGTTACCTCTTTGAGCTAGATACCCTTGGGACACAAAAGGATGCATATATGCAGTCTAACTTCATTTTGATGTATCTGCCTAAGTTTTTCAATAATTTTGTAGTATCTTACGACATAAATGAATTGAAGTTGACAATTGTTGAACTCATATCTTCATTGAAGTTTGTTGTGGACGTCATGAAGAAGAAGAATCTTGTAGTGCAATGGTTGCATAGATCAAGGGAAGATCGGTTAGAAGCATGAATCTTGGAAGTGTCTAGCTCAGAAGAAGAAAAGGAAGAGTCAAGTTGTTGGCTCATCCCCTTAAGTTTCCACACTCATAACATCTAAGAAAGATAATGTCTGTCATCACTACAAAAGATGGGGCCCTGGAAGCGTAACCGTTCAAATTACATGATAATTGTTGAAAAAGGTATGGCTCCGATAGGTATAAAATCTAATTTCATCATTTAAATCAATTTTCTCATAGGACGAGAATGTAGTTGGGTCATAGATGCGGTGCTTCTTTTCATGTATGCAATTTATTACATCTATTTCAGGAAACTAAAAAGCTTGATAAATAAAGATAATCATCTAGATGGGATCTGATGCAACTGTTGCAGCATTCACCGTCAGAATGTGTAGACTATCATTATGTAGTGGGATAGTCTTAGTACTTAGAGAATGTATTTATATTTCGGATGTTAGAAGGAATCTATTATATGTAAGTTAGAAATTGATATTCGTTCCACTTCTGTGAGAGACTTATCGTAAGTCGTTATGATCGAGGACATTACAAGAGGGAACATGAGAAGAGTGAGAGAAAGTGAGAGAAAGAAGGGTGTATCTGAGATCGAGTATGGCAGGGCACTGAAGGAGGGCCAAGGGCTCCGATAGAATAGGAAAACTTAGACCATCACATCTTCCCATTAAATCCTAATATGCAACCTTATGTTTTCTACTTCTCTTGCCAAAACTTATGTCTTTGCATGTGCGGTTAAATTATCACGATTTTCATTTGCTTTGCATAAAATTTGATTTTAAATTCAACCTATTTAAATATTAAATAAGTTAAAAATGTTAAGTAATCAAATGTCTGTACATGGATGGTGAATATCTTCTTTACCTCTGTAGTCATATTTTAAGATTTTTATTTTTCAATCTGTATATATGAGTGAAAATTTTCGCTTTCATGTTAATTCGAATATGTAAAAGTATAAAAATATCGCAATATTTCCATCCACATTCCTATCCTACCGATTTCATCCTAGTTTTCGCGACTTATAAACATTGACGTATTTGTCGTACGCACATACATGTGCGCGCGCGTCAGCGTGCATACATGTATTTGCTATACTAATTCGTACGTGTTTGACCGAACCATACCATCGCCCGCTCATCAACTAGAAATTTTCATACGACTTAACTTTTCGCTGACATCTCGTCCAATAGGGTGATATGATGGTTCAAACTAGTTTGACCAGTGTTCTCTGTTTTCTAATCGTCGTTTTAATCCGAGCGATGCCCGTTAATCATGTAGTTTAATCCAGCGGATGATTGTAAATATTGCGATTGGACGGCAACGTCTGGAGCAGAGACCCGGATTCAGAGGCACAAAAATCTAAAAGCAACCAAATCTTCTTTCAAGATGCGAATCGGAACAATTATCTCTGTAATCACAACGTAACGTTTCCTCTGTCACACTTTCTAACTTGAACGCCATTGAAGCCGCACGAACACGGATCCACTCCCCATCTTCCGACGTCCAATTGGACTCGGAAGATGTCGTCAATTGGCGGATCCTCTCGGATGGATCAGACGCTGTGGCGATCCCATGTTCTTCGCCGTCCGATTCCGATGTCGTCAATTGGCAAATCCTCTCGGATGGGTCAGACGCCGTGGAGGTCCCCTGTTCTTCGCCGTGGGATTCTTTCTCGTCTTCCTGGAGCGATTCCCAGAAATCGTGATCGAGGACGCATTTGGGCGATCTCCAATGGGGGTGCGAAGATTCATCGGATCCGACGGTGGAGACGAACGGATGGCGGAGCAGCTCGTCGGCGGTCCACCTCCGACGTGGGTCCCTCTCGAAGCACTTTCTCATGAAGTCCTCTGCTTCCGCGGAGACCCACTTCGGTATCTCAGGCGTTTCGCCGGAGAATCCGATCCGATGAACGGCGGAGACGGGGTCGGTGACGTCGCTCCACGGCGGATGGCCGGTGGCCATCTCGACGACCATGCAACCCAATCCCCATATGTCAGCGGGGGACCCCTGCTCTTCACCCCTGGCCGACTCCGGCGGCATGAACAGCGGCGTGCCGCCGATGGGTTGGCACGCATCGCCGACGAACCTCGCGCAGCCGAGATCGGCGAGCTTGGCGGAGCCGTCGGCAGCGATGAGGACGTTACGGCCCTTGACGTCGCAGTGGACGATCCCATTGGAGTGGAGGTGGGAGAGAGCCATGAGGATGCTTCTCGTGTAGGACCGGATCTGTGGCTCCTTCAAAGTGGCGTGATTGCCGGTGAGGAGGAGGTCGGAGAGGGAGCCACCGGGTGCGTACTCCATGAAGAGGTTGAAGAGGGTTCGGCCGTTCTCGACGGTGAGGTCGAAACCGGAATAGGAGATGAGGTGAGGGGAGCGGAGGGAGGAGAGGAACCTCTGCTCCCGCTGGAGGAAGGCGGAATGGGAGAGCTCGGCCGACTTGACGGCGAAGGTGGTGGAGGCGGAAGTGGCGAGGGAGACGGTGGCGGTGGAGCCTCTGCCGAGGAGAGGCCCTCGAACCCATGTGGAAGAAGAACCCATTCGCGAGCTCCTTTGCCTTGTTTGCTGTGCTTGAAACGATGGTGAGAATAAGAAGAGAGGAAGAAGAGGTGTGGTATTGTCTCGAGGCGTGTGGTGTGTAGAATCTAGAGATATCTGATCTGTTTGTGTGTATATATAGGAGCGTGGGAAAAGAAGGAAGGGGCACGTGTTGATAGAGGGAGGCGAGGGGGATAAGGAAGGAAGGAGGGTGCGTATGGAAGCTTCCATGTTCCTTTCTGGCCAAATGTTAATCGGCCAACGGCAAGTGAGGGAGTGGATGTGAGCACACGCCATTTCTAACAATGCCGACTTTGCTGATCTCTTCGGACTCGCATTTCCCCCGACTCCCGAAGATTTCCTCGTTGTTATCCACTTGTTTTCCCCTTTTCCCTTTATTTCTCGGTGACGGGGATAGAAGGCAGAGGATAAATTCTCTCTTGCAACATTTTTTTAAATTTCGAAAGCACGCATTCTCTGAGATAACATCGCCTTAATTGTTATCGTCAGATATAATAATTGCAATTAAAAATATTTTTTGAAAGAAATTCCCACGTAAGTTAGATGGCAATCCGCTGCCACGCGAAATATGTACCTTAATTACGGCTGAACATTGTGTCTTTGTAGCTACTTATTTTTGTGGTTCTTTTTGGACTCTGCTTCCGTTGCTCCCAACGGTTTGCTTATCAGAGAATTCACTGTTTTTATTTTACGCTAATGTTAGTATGATTTTTTCAAAAGATTGTTGTGGTTGTTTTTGTGCTAGATTATTTCTGTTTTTATTTTTGCACTCTGCTTCCATGTCCAACAATTCATTTATAAACACAATATTTTTTTTCTACTTTTTGTAAAATTTTATTTGACCTGTGAACCATAAACATGTGCAGGGAATGGATGTAGCAGAAATGAAAATGCTAAGATGGATGTATGGACATACACGTAAAGATCGAATTCGGAATGATGCAATCAGAAAGAAAGTTGGTGTAGCTGTGATCGAGAATAAGAAGCGAGAAAACCGCTTAAGATGGTTTGGTCATTTGCAAAGAAGGTCAACTGATGCACCGGTTAGGAGATGCGAGTGTTGGGATGTTGAACCGGCTAAGAGAGGGCAAGACGACCCAAGAAGTGTTGGAAAGAGACTATACGAAGGGATCTTAATTTTTTGGATATAAATCCGAGATTGACCCAAGATAGATCCGAATGGAGGCGAAGAATCCATTTAGCCGACCCTACTTAATTGTGGGAAAAGGCTTTGTTGTTGTTGTTGTTGTTGTTGACTTTTTGTAAAATTTTATGAAAGTTTTTATAGGATTGTTTGGATAGTGTATTACATTGTATTCAAATAAGTTAGGGAAGCGTTGAGTTAGACATATGACTATGTGATAAACAGATCGTTCAATGATTGATTGTTTACTCATGCCTCTATATATTGTACTCATCTCTTTGTATAAATAAGAAAGTGAAGAGTGCCGTAATCTCTTGAAAGTGAGGTAAGGATTCTGTGTGACCCCTTGGTTATAGTTTTCCGCGTAAATTCTTTGTATTCTTGGTGTGATCTTTTTTATTTGATCCTTGCTTATTTTCTACCGGAAGCAAATGTACTTCTGATTCTTATTAATGTTTCAAGTAAAAAATACACATTAAGATTGAATAATTCGAAAAACTAGTTTCCCATTTATATAGACAAAAGGTTGCTACTCATCTTGATAAGCCCACGATTGGGATTATCTTCGAGTAATTAGATTCGTATTAAAGCATATCATTTTACAGTTTTGAAATGTAATCAGACAAATATTAAAGCATATTTTTTAAATATCCTAGAAAAGAGAAACATGAAGTTAAGTATCATAGTTTTGTATGCTTACTAAATTTCTAAGGACAAGGTAAGCGTTCAAACTCACAAAGTTGTTGGAAGTCCACGGATTAGGACTTTTACAGAAACTTTTCTATTTTGGGTACTCGTTTCCTTTGTCCTATATATCTTTTATTTTGACTAAGGTCAACTAGATGATCAAATTTCTTCGTCTCGTACGCGCAGAAGCTATGTGAAAGTTTGACTTAACACACCCATTAACGAACGTGCAACTTTCTTCAATCAACGACTTTAATTCCATCCTATCCTCCGATTTCATATTCGACAACGGAGTGGTTGACTTTACTTATAGTTGTCTTTGGGACGTAGAGTCGATAGATTAAATTCAATGTATCACATTACTCAAGTTTGATCTGATGGCAGAAATAGTGGCTTCCACTTCAAAAAGATCAGGATTCAAATCTCCCAACATTTCCTCTATCAATAAAAAAACAAAATAAATAAATATGTATATTCGGTTTGTTTACCCAAGATTGGAACTAATATCATGCCAAGCATATAATTATTACTTTGAAGATTCAAATAAATTAGAAAAAAGGTGATCATGGACACACATAATCGTTTGTTCACATGGCTAATATTACATATTTTTTCAATTAAAATATTGAAAAAATTGGTGTTTATTGATACCATAAAATAAATACTTTATTAGAATTTTGGATCATTGAAGTTCACTAACATGTCCATCAAGTAATGTGGGACTCGTTTCACATGAATCATTGATTGTTTATTAATGCATGGTACTGGCCACAGTAAGGATTTGGAATTTGTAACTTAGTGGGCACACAAAATTATGTGCCCAAAAGCACATAATCTTTGCCCTCTAAACACTGTTTTCAGTTAAAGATTTCAAAAAAAGTTCTTATGGATAAAGTTCATCTTGTAATATTTTGATTTATTAAAAATGCATCATAGACATGATATGCTGAAATACCCTTTGCATGTCAAGTAGATTTTATCTCAAAAGGCCCGACCACATTTAATAAACAAAAAAAGCAGAGAGTTCTATGGGCGGATTGAGAAAAGGAAAGTGAGATAGTGCCACCATTATGACAAATGGACCTAGAGTGAAAAATAGATTGAAGATTACTGCAGTATCATCCATTGTTAGATATACAATAACAAAATTGACCATTACAAAAGTTAAGAATATACATTGAAAACTCTTTACAACTAGCATGCTCGTTACATAGTTTTACAAAAGAATCACATATCAATAGTTAATTCTTGTATTTTCTCAAATTTTTTACTAATCATTGCAAAAATAACAACTATTACTTCATATTTCAAGAGTAAGGTAATAGAAAGTTTTGTTATATAAAATGTCATTAGTAATATATAAAAAATAATAGAATATACATTGAAAGTTTTGCGCTTAACTTTTACATGATATGACCATGTGTAAACCTCCATCCATTTTTCTCTTAAGTATGACAGAATTCGTCAAATATTTTACCCATTAAGTTCACATTATTTTCAAATGATGCCACTTTCCTTCCTTTCTCCAACACCACCAACCCATCTCCGCCACCACAACCCACTAGCCCCAGGCCGTTCGAAACCACCTAGCTTTATTGTGTGGCCTTTAGAATCGTAGCTTCCACCAACCTCTCTACACATGACCAAAGTTCCAGTTTTAGGGCAAGGCTCCTCCATTCTTCTCGGATCAGTACATATTTATTGCTCCGGCCATTGATTCCTCTCTTCGATTGATGTTGGCGGTGGATTTCACTTGATCTAGGGAATCTATCTTCCGCTGATCTTGAACCTACAAATGAAGTGGACTCAAGCCTCTAAGGCTTGGTCCTAAAGTAGAGGTTCCATATTCGCCCCACTTCAAGTGCCCTCCTTCGCTATTGTAAATCCTCCTTCAGGATCCGAACCCTTAGGGGGCGTTCGGTTTGAGAATAAACAGGATAATGATGGAGAATAAGGGTCTATTCTCTGTTCAGTTGAAAAGATAGGAATAAGGAGAATAAAGTCTAATAATGGTAGGTAAGGTGGAACAAAGATAGGAATAAGGGTGGAATAAGGTAAATTAATGGGATGCAGATGGGAATAGTCATACTTTAGGAACCGTGCCAGATGGGGAATTGACAACTTATTCCAGTGCTTATTGTCCAAATGAACAGGGCCTTACGATGTGTTCGGTTCAAGAATAAGCAGGAATAAGGGTGATGAATAAGCCGGAATAAGGCATTATTCATGTTCGGCTAGAAGGATAGAAATAAGGTAGAATAAGGGCAGGTAAGGTGGAATAATGATAGGAATAAGGGTGGAATAAGGGAGAGGGGAGGGGAATTGTTGTACGAAAAAGGAGAGGGACGACATGGGAATAGTGCCCTTATACTTTGGGCTATTCCCCAAATGAACACATCCTAACCCTTCTCCCGCCACTAGAGAGTGATGATGTCAACATGATGAATCTGTGATTCATCGCTCTAAAGTATGAAAATAGAGCTCCATTCCCAAGTAATTAACTTCTCTTACTCATTTAACTTATATTTTTATATCATTCATGCACATGTAACTAATATTGATATTTTAGCATGCATAAGTGCATAAATAAGAAACCAAAATTCCCTTGTACATTATCACTTGTATATTGTCATAATTTCCATTATTTTTAATTATTTTTCATAATTCCAAATAAAGTAAAATCAACTTTATTGTGTACATATTATTAATATTAGGGATATTTACACCCATAACCCTGAATAATCTTGTAATTACCTCAGGAACCCTCGATAATCACGAATTACATCCAGAACCCCGAATAAAAGTTAACCTTTACATGGCATAACCCTGTGTCAACTTTCGTCTTATTTCTCCATTAACTCTAACAGAAAAAGTCAATTTTTCCCTTCTAAACCCATCAATATTTACAACATGATGCCATCCATCAAAACTGTAACGGAAAAAGTCACTTTTACCCTTCTAAACCCATCATTTTTACAACAAGATGCCATTCATGAAAGAAAATAACCCAACGATCGCGCCTTCCCACCTCCCGCCGATCGCCCGCAAGCTCGAGCACCCCTTCCCACCCTACGCGCCTCTGCTCAGCTCCAAGACCCGGTCACCGGAGCCACAAGCTCGAATTACCCTCACCTCCACCCCCCCCCCCCTCTCGCTCGCCCCTCCCCCCGTCGCCCTACCCAAAGCCACCACCCCTCTCCGCCTAGGAGCACCCCCGACAGCCCTGCCCAAATCCGAGGTCGCCCAAACCCCCAGGTCAGCACCCGCGACGCTACCCCATACCTCCCCAATCGACAAGCCCTAGGTCGCCTGCCTCCCCACACCCCCGCGCAGCCCAAACCAAATGCTGACAAGCCCCAGCCCCCCCTGCCTGGGAACCTTGCCTCGCCCAAAGCCACCACCCCTCTCCCCATGGTAGGAGCACCCCTGTCCCCAAAGCTAGCTCCGCCTGTGGTCGGAGCAGGCCCACCCAAAGCCCCCCTGCCCCCGTGGTCAGAGTAGACCCCGCCCAAAGCCCGTTCCTCCGCTGCTGCAAGTGCCATGTCAGACCCCCTCGCATGCCTGCAATTTCCTGTTCGAGGGTCGAGATCACCTCCTCTCATTCTTTTCATTTATTTTTATTTTTATTTTCGATTAATCTCAGTTGTTAACTCGCAGATTGGTTAGATTAACTCAGCCATCTGGTTGAGTTAATGAAGTAAACTAACGGAGGGTTATGGGAGTAAAACGGAGCAATTATTTGAGGTCTGGGGTGTAATTCATGATTATCGAGGATTTCTGGGGTAATTACAAGATTACGCAGGGTTATGGGTGTAAATATCCCTTAATATTAATCAAGGAAAAATATCAAAAATACTAATTTATATATTTGCTCAATAAAACCCAAACCTAGTTTGGAGACAAAAAGATATAAATGTATAAATCTCTCTCTTACATTCTCTTATGGACCCCTACTCACTTTTGAATTAATATACATTTAATTATCTACAAAATAAGAATAAATTCAAAAGAATTGGAGTTCATATATGAAACTTCAGTTTTGGGACCTCATTGTATATTGTCCATATTGACTAATTTAACCATATCATTTTATATACAAAAATAACTCCTTTTGATTTATTTACTTTGCATTTATTTTCTTTGATTTATCCTTTAATAAAGTGTGTAAAAGTCTAAATCAAAATTGAAGTAAAAATCAAAGAAAATAGATCCCTCTGAGTATATATATAGTTTGTATATATGTTCCTTTTATTTTATTTCTTTATTTTCTTAATTAATAAAAATCACAAAAATATATCAAGTGTAAATATTTATTTTATATTTTATATGATTTTATCTTGATTTTTACCTTATTTAAAAATAACAAAAAACAAAATATACAAAAATATAAGTATTTTATATCTATAGAGTACCGCAAAAAATACGTTTTATACAAATGATTTCTTTTAGTTTTAGTTCCTTCACAAAAGTTGTAGATCTCATCGAGAAGAATAACTTTCATGAAGATCACGCTTTGATTTTATGTCATTTGCTATTTTATTTTGAATTTAATTTTGTTTTATTTTGTAATTTTTCTGGGAATGGCATGTGACAGCTCCTGGAGCTGCCACGTATCACCCATAACCCTCTTCATCTGCCCCTAATCTGGATCGTTGGATGAAGAGCCCTTCATCCAAGTGGTCCATATTCTATTCCTTATTTTTATTTATTTTATTTTTTCTTTTCTTTTATTATTATTTATCTCACCACGTGCCACCCCTCGACCGTCCGATATTGATCGATCGAATGGTAGAGAACCCCTCCCTTCATCTGTCATGCATCCCTCTGCCTTTTGCAACAGTACGTGGTCATTAGGAACCACCATTCCGCCTTCCATGTGAGACTAATGTCCCCCCATCTGAGCGAAGACCTCCCCATTCCAAGGAGAAATCTGACGAAGCCTCATCTTCATCAACATAAGTTTTCACCTCGAAGCTTGCTGAACTCGGTTCCTCCACCACAACCTTGAGCGGAAATCCGGAGCTCATCTTCAAGCTCCTTCTTAGGTTCCCCTTTCATTCCAAGCTTCTTATTTCCATTCATCTCCTTCCAGGTAAACGATCTCGATCCCTATCTCTTCCTCTTCTTGTTTTCTTCTTTTTTCTTTTTCTCTGCCCCAATTTCTTCGTCTCTCGATTCCACCCCTGATCAAATCCTAGAACGATCCAAACGACCTTCAGCTCCTATTCTCCCCCTCCGCTTCACGTTATATCCCCATATCCCCTGTCCATCTTTGACCTCACAAAGGTCAGAGTTCATGTTCCTGTCCTCTACCCAAAAAGACCACCGACCACCTTTCGATCATCTCCTCTATCGCACCTTCACACGTCGACCTCCGCCTTACCGCCATGACGCTCGACCTTTGCTGCCCTTGATCACAGTTCCGTTCAAGATTGAACTCCTTGTTCATCTATGGCCATTGATCGCGCATCGTATGACCACAAATGCCCCACGCCATCTGCGCTCGAGCCTCCACACGAGTCCACGGACTTGGGTGGGCCTCGCGTTCACCAGCTAGCCAAGTGCTGATTCGACACATCCAAAGCTTAGCCACTGCCCGAGCCTCGCGCCCTCACATGCAACGCACACGGGAGTGAGAAAATTTTGCAAAGAGGCCGTATTGTTCTGGAAAATCATGCAAAGGCCCCCTCCATTCTAAAAAGCATGTACATGGCACGCTCATGCTTGGGACAATTGTAGTGGACCCCCAGCATGCTGGTGATTTCATTTAGGTCCTTTTATGTATTTTTTAGTAATTCAATATTGTAATCTTGCATTTTGAACCATGTCTTTGCACAATTTTTTGGATCTGCATTTATCACCACATTTTATTCCAATAGTGCATATTGTATAACAATTAATTTTCTATCATTTGATGGAACGAATGCAGTTTTTGTGAGATGTGATTGACTTATTAATATTTTTTGGATGGCTATTTGCTTACTTTACCACATGTGAGATCTATAATTCACATTAATTCAAATATTGCTCTAAAAATTCCTAAAAAATTCACATTAAGTAGAATTAATTGTGTTCTAACTTGCCTCCAAAAATCGCTTCATTCGCACTCATATTTAGTTCAAAATTCTGTGGTGATTTATGCAATTGATTTTTAATTCTATGTAAACTTCATAATTTTAAGAGTTATATTTTTTCTGCATATATCATGATTAGACTCATTCAATTTAATTTTACTTCTAAAAAATAATTAGGTTTACGCTTTATTAAAGTGATTCATTGAAAATCATACACTCTGCATTGTTTCATTTCTAGAATATTCATTTTTATCAAAAAACCAAAAAATTTCATAAAAGTTTAATTTCACCATTTTCAACGTCCTATCAAATTTTCATAATTTTTCCATACCATTTGCATGAAAAATTGTAAAAAACCATAAAAGTATCCATTCTACATGCATGCATTTCATTTCATAAAAAATTAAAAATATTCCTCCTGAAAACCATACATTAAGTTTGATAAATGGAACTCTAAGTTGTTCCTTTTCCTCCTTGAGTCAACCCTGTGGCTTGTTCAGGTGAAATAAACACAAAACTACCCATTGCTTAATTGATTGATTTATTTATTCATGTGGTTATTTTTTATTGGTCCTAACTGCCTGACTACAACATAAAATGACAAGTTAACATAGGGTATTTTTGGGCTTGTCAAATGGTGTTGTTGCTAGGGAGGCAAACATCTTAGGCTCATTTAAAAAATTTAGAGTTAGGGTTTCCATTCACTAGGGTTGTTTGACCCCTGAGCTATTTTCTAATTATTTCATTTTTTATTTTTCTTTTTCATTGTTTATTCATTGTATTTTCTTCTTACTTTTGTATATATTACGTAAACATCTCTCTTACATAAATTCTATCTTTTTATGCGAGGGCATTATGGGTTTGGAGCACATTGGAGGTCGACAAACGTGGATGGAGCTGACTGTTAAAGAGCCAAAGAAATTGAATTTATTTTTGAGAGAGAGATTTCCTTTCATTTTTTGTAAGTCTAGTTTGTAATGATTTCGGTAACTGTATAACTTACAACGGATCTTGTTTGAGAGCTCTCACATGTATCAGAGACCTGGACATTTTTTTCCTTTGCTGTGGTTGTGTCGAGAGTAGTTCTCAACTTGAGTGGCAATAATAATGTAGGTGCTTTTGGACTGTCCAATCTATTCGGATCGGATGGTTGCTATTCACAGAGTTCTTCCCCAAATGTTCTGCAGCTACAGGAGGCGGTGGCTTGATTACGTAGTGAGTGTTGATTTGATCCCCAATCTACTGCTCGAAGCTCAAATGATGACCAATGGTTATGATCCTCTTATCCTAGCGATGCTTTGTTGCGATTCAAGTGTCCAAGCATGATGCAGTTCTGAAAAAACTTTTCAATGAAGATGCTCACTTCAGATGACTAAGGTTCCAAGTAGTTTGATACTGTTGTTTATCAGCTTCCATTTGGGAGGCGTTCTATAGGTTGAAAAAGGAGTTGCTCGATCTCAGGCTTCGCTTGCAGTGCCTCCAAATGAGGATCGCTTCCAAAACAACGATGGATCTAATATTGTGTTCCTCGATCGTAGCTCGGGTCTCTAATGATATTGGTGGCTCGATTCAGGCATGTAGGTGTTGCAAGGCTTTGTGCTACAAATTCATTCCTCAAATGCTCCATGACATGGATCATTCCAGGAGATGCACCAAAGTTTTATCGATTTGAGGATGAAGCCTCAATCCAAATTAAATAGGAAACAATGAGTTGAAGAGATACCAGAGGTGATGGAATAAGCTCCAAACTCCGGCCATCGTACATGAATGGAGATGATCAGATATGAAAGATTGAATAAGAACTGGAAGGGGGATCAAATGGTGATGGATTTGTCGATGGTTTTTGGTATCATATAAAAGAAAAGTTGAGGGAGAAGATAGAAATGGAGGAGGAACAGAGATAATAGAAGGATAGAGAGGAGAAATTGAAGGAGAAGAGGTCTACAAGAAGCTAACGTAGATGGATGTGGATGATGGATGTAGGTCACCTATGGACGGAGCTGATGAATATGTAACTCATCACTCTAAAAGTTGAAAATGGAGCTTTGTTCCCGAGTGATTAGATGCATATTTCCACTTATATTGTATAAGTAGCATTCATGCATACATTGATAATATCAGCATTTTAGCATTCATATTTGCATTAAATAAGAAGTCCAATTCACTTGTAAATATTCACCATATTTCACCCATGGAAGGACATATCGATATCGGTACCGATATCGGTACCATGTCGATACTGATATATCGCCGACATATCGGTGATATATCGACGCCATATCGCCGACATCAGGATTCGGCTAGCCTTTTTTGCATGTCGATACCTGATATCGGACATATTGGCGATATATCGGTGACCTGTCGATATCGATATATCGCCGATATATCGACGATATATCGGGATACGACCTTCCATTTATATATTTTATATTAACTACAAATACAATAAAACTGACTCCATAGTATATATATTACTAATACTTATTAAATAAAAATATCAAAAAAAATACTAACTTGTAAAATTGACCAATAAAACCCCAATCCAAGTTTGAAACTAGGAGCCTTAAAATATGTATATCTCTATCAGACAGCGTCTAATTTTAGGTCTACTCACTTTTGAAGTAATATACATTCAAAGATCTTCAAAACAAGACCAATTTCATTAAAATTGGAGCTCGTATACAAAACTTGGGTTTTGGGCCCCTTTTGTATATTGTACATATTGACCGTTTTGCCCTTCATTTTATCCTTTTATTTTCTTGATTATTAAAAATCTAAAAAAAATAAGTTGTAAATATTCCTTTCTTATTTTTTCTAACTTTATTTTGATTTTTCTCTCTTTTAAAAATGATAAAAAAATTACAAAAGATAAAATGTGGTATTTTATATCTACAAGGTAACACCCAAAAATATATTTTTGTAGAAATGCTTTCCTTTGATTTTCGGACCTTCACAAAAGTTGTGCATCTTGTCGAGACGAGCAACTTTTGTGTTGACCAATTTTTTATTTAAGCCCTTTTATTATTTCTTTTTTATTTTTCTTTATATTTAATTTTTGAATTTTTTAGGAGCGACACGTGGCAATTCCTGGAGCCGTCACGTGTCACCCATTTTTTATTTATTTTATTAATTTTAGATTTGATTTATTTTTTAATTAATTAATTATTTATTTTTATTTATTTATTTTTAATTTATTTTATTTTAATATTTTCTTTTACCTTTATTTTCTCTTTTATTTGAGGTAGCCTACTTATATTATTTTATTAGTTTAATCATTTTATTCCTTTTTACTTCTTCTCCCTCTACTTGCCCTCTACTCCAAGTCACAACTTCCCATCTTCCCCTCATCTTCTACCACTCCTCCAACTTCCACCCCACTTCATTTCCAACTTCCTCCGCTTTTTTTATTCCACTCGCCCTCTCCATCTTTCTTCATCCGCCGATTCGAGAGAAGAGAGGTCGAGCCCCTTCAATCTATAGGTGACAGCTGAAGGAGACAAGTTGAGCAACTACAACCTTTCAGGCGAGATCCGCGGCATCACCATTGTCGCGTCGCGAGATCCAATCGGACTCACTCAGCTTCGAAGGACTCTGCCATCCTTCTCGAGGCCACGACGGAAGCCGCACACCGCGGCTCACTTTCGACGAACCACATGTAAGTATTTTCTACCTTATCTTCTCATTTCATTTTTTATCTAATAAAATTTTTCCCTTGTTGTTCATCACCAAAATATCTTCATAACCATCACAATCATCATCTCCACCATCAATTTCATCATAAGCATCTCACCATCTCATAATCACTTTTTCCCTGCATATCATACACCACTAGCCAACCTTTGCATTTTATTTCTTCACATTTTTCCCTGTTTACAAAGAAAATCACAAAAAAATTACAAAAAAAAATAAAAAAATAAAATCGGAAGGAGCAGCCTTCGGCGCCCTCTAGTTGCCGCCGTTCACCACGGTCGGCCGCCAGGCCACGACCGCCTTCCAACGGTGGCACCGCCTCCTCCCGCCGCGCGCCCTCCTACTGTCCATTATCCATCCGGCCTCCACTCTGCCCAACAGTGAGCGCATCGGCCGCCATCTCCCGCGACAGTGCCCGCGTCGCCCTTCAGCCCCGTGCCTCCCGTCGTCCTCGCACCGCCCTCCCGAAGCAGTACACGCATCCGCCCCGCGTAGGACGGTCGTGCGCCACAGCCGCTGCTCCCCTCACCGTCATCCCCGCGCGGGGCCGCCAGCCACGCATCCCTGTGCCTCCTTCTACGTCCGTGGGACCGCCGCTGATCCAACTCGGTGCCGCCCCGCCGTCCTCCTGCAGCCCAACGGTGACGTAACCGGCCGCCTGCTCAGCTCTGACCTCGTCGTCTCTGCCCGTTGCCGCACTGCCCAGGTGCGCCACTCGTGCTCCTTTTGGTGGTGCTTGATGAGTACTCGATCTAACTCCTTAGATATTCATCCAAGCACCAGCCTCTATGATTCAATTCAATTATTGAATCAACATCTATATGATCATTAAAATGGCCATGGTACATAACTCTAATTGTATAGAGGGGCCTTATAATGCATTCATTCATTTAATCTCAAATAGGGAGTGAAAAAATCAATAACTTTCATTGATAAATCAAGTATTACAATAACATTTATTGTAGTGGCATTACGCCGCTCTGCTACGTGTCAACTCCACCCTGCCCACCTCACTGTGCCTACCCCCGTGCGTCGCCTCCCACGTCCCTGTGCCCTAGCGACGTGAAGAAGGGGGTGGGTTCCTTTCTTGGAACCCACATTAGGTTTTTTTTATTTTCATTTTTTTTGTAAAAATTGCATAGTCTTCCTTCAAAGTTTTTATTGCAAAAGTGTCCCTATTTGAATTTTAGTTAGTTTTTATTATTTTCTGTATTGTATTTATACCCCTAACTTCGCATGGTAATTTGGACCTCAAAAGAGCATCAATTTTTAATCAAAAAAATAGCATGTTTGTGAACAACTAATTCTTTATCTTGTGACTATTTATTTGCATTTTTATGTGCTATGGATAATTTACTAAAAATCAGAGATTGAAAATCAGTGATATTTTGCCCATTTAAGCTCTAAAATTCACAGACATATTCCTTACTCCAAAAATTGTGAAAAAATTCTAGATGATGCTCTAAATGCTCTTTAATTACTATCCAAGTTTCATCAAAATTGGATTGTTGTTTGCATAAAATAAATTCTGGAGTGATTTCTATAATTTATTTTTAATTAAATCCACAAATAAGATTTTTGAGAAATTTCAATTTTCCTGGATTCCTAATTAAAATATCTATTTGAGATAAATAGCTCTCTAGATAATTTGACTTTGTGGATTTATTAGGAATTAAATACCCGCAGTCGCTCTGATTTCAGTAAAAAAATTCATAAAAAAACACATAGTATCAGAAAATTCTAAAAAAATAGTGTAGCTTCAATTCATCATATTTAACTTCTTGTGAATTTTTCATAATTTTTGCATAACATTTGCATGAAAAAATACATAAAAATCTCAAAAAAAATTTGCATTTTCATTTGTGCATTTTAAACCCAAAAATTCCAATAAAATACATTTTGCATTCGTTGTTGGATTAGGTTTTTAGAAAAAATATCACTTGGCTGATTTGAACTAATTTCACCTTAAAATTAAATTTAGCTAAGTCGATTATTTTCTTGTTAACTTAATCCAATTCGTATTTTACCTTTCGCATTTTATTGCATAAAAAATAAGAAAAAAATCCCACTTGGAAAACCGCAATCTAACCCCTCTAACCTAATCCCGAGCTGTTCCTTTTCCTCCTTGAGTCGACCCTGGGGCTTGCCTAGGCTAAACAAACATAAAACCGCACGTACATTCATTTGTTAATTATTCGATCCGTGTGGTTATTTTTTATCGATCCAGATTTACTAACTGCAACGAAACCGTCAATTCGACACATTAAAAGGGTAGATTTGTGGTTCATCAGGAGCTCAACAAAGCTCCAGATCCTTGCCTCGACTCACGGTGGAAGAGGACTCTTAAGCACGATGGAGGAAGTCCTCGACACCGATGATTACGCCGGACTCCTTGCTCCTCGTTGCAACACCGATGATCTCAGAGGCCATGTCACGACTCTCGAAGGAGGTGGAGCTCATTGGAGGCGGAAAAAATTGGGGGATTGAATTGGAGATGAGGGGGAGAAGATATAAATAGTGAAGGAGAAGAGAGAGGTCAGCGAGGAGGTTAGACGAATGGCCCGGGTGGTCCCAAATTGTTGGGCGGTTGACGGAGGAATGAATGAAGAGAGGGGAAGAAAAAATTAATAATAATAATTATTATTATTAATTTAATTAATTAAATAAATAAATACAAAATATAAATAATTTAATAAATAATTAATTGTGAATTTTAATTAACTTTTTTATTTAGTTAAATATATAATATAGGTATATTATACCTATATAATAAATAATTTATTTAATTTTTGATTATTTTTTATTTTAATATTTTTGTTTGTGTCTATGTAATTAATATAAATATATACAAAATATTAAAAATACAATATGTACAAAAATACAAAGAAAGAAAGAAATAAAAATATATAAAAATACAAGCATACCAATAAGGTCCCAAAACATACTTTTTTCACTCTGATTTTAGTGAAATCATTTTTATTTGATCGATAACTTTATAAAATGAACTCTAAAAGTGAGTACACTCAATTCAGAGTTTACATGGACGAGTTATGAGATTTGGAAGTTAGGTTTTATGTCTTTTAGATTTTGAGATTTATTGGTATTTATTCATAATTATTTTTAAGCTATATTTTTGTATTTTTCTAGTAATTTTTATAAATAGTTTAGAAAAATGATTAAGTTAAATAGGATTACGAATAAATAAATAAAAATTAAAGAAAGTTTATATACATATAATATATATACAAAAAGGGATCCAAACGCTAAAACTCACATTTTTTATTCTAATTTTTTTGGTATTTTTAATAAATAGTATTATTTACAAAAATGAAGTTTAAAAGTGAGTTTAGTCGATTTGAAGTTTTCTATATATAGTTATGAATATTGAATTTTGGCTTTTGATAACTTTTTTGTTCAATATAATTATATATTTATACATTAAATAATTTTTATGATATTTTTATAAATTAATATATATTATTACAAATAACTTTAATGAAGGAAATATTTTAATTTGAGAATGTCTGAATGATAAGTAAAATAGGTGAACATATGTACAAGGTGAAAAATGATGTACATGTACAATGTGACATTGGTTTTCTAGAATTATTATAAGTTATGGAGCATATCTCCCTCTAATTTATTTCTTGTTGACCATCCCAATGCTTGACCTGGTCTTGAGGTTCGGGTCAATCTATATTTATTTCATATATACAACATTCTCTTCTCTTCTTTTTCTTTCTTCTTTCTTCTTTTATTTGGTGAAAATTACTTATAAGCATACTATATTAACAAATGAGGTTATATTGTTAATTAATTAGAATTAGTTATTATTTACATGTATTTTATCAAGGCTTTTAAGCTAAAATAAAGGAATAAAAATGTTGAAACATGGGTTCATTAGGAGCCTGATATGGATCCAAAAAGGTGGTGGTGACATCATCAGGTGCCCACATGTTGCACTGTGTGAGCTACGTATGAGGTGAGGGGGCCATCTTGCTCGGCGATCAGCGAACTAACGACCGCAACGGCTTCCTAATGGAAGTGGGTGTTCATTCTTTGTTAGTAGGAGTTGTGGGGTGGGGGAGATGGAGGGGTAGGGTTTTTGCATGAGGTCGGAGTGGATTTGATTGGAGAGGGTTCATATTTCTTGTTTGAGTGTAATACCCACCAAGAGATTTTTTGGATTCATTCATATTACGGACCAATTGAATCTCCATGAGGTTTTTTTCTCCCCCGGAGAAGATGGATGGAAAATAATCCTCAAATGATGTGCCCATGCCACTCCAAAAAATCCCAGATTTATTGGACGGAGGAGTCGGGTTATTTGTTAGAGTGGGTGGCTTGGGTGGTCGGGGCTTAGGTTGAGATTTTTCGGGGTTTCTTCTCAATCCTTTTCTAGAAGCGAGGATGGCGGGTGTGCTTGAGAGGATATATTTATCAGAGTTAGGTTTGGTTTCATTGGGGTGGATGGAAGGCGATGGTGTTTGGACATGGCTTTAGGGGTGACGACACTGTTGAATTTGCGAAAGATATGTTTCTTGTATCCTTTACACCCCATGGATGTAATTTGGGAAGGAAGAGGTAATCGATGGATCGTAGAGGAGGGACGATGGAGGAAATGAGGGGTGTGGTATGAGATGTGGGGGGAAACGAGGATAGAAAGTGGTGTACTTGCCAGAGGAGCAGATGAGCTTAGATGCTTGTCACCTTTGCCATCGCCACCAAAGTCATATGTGATGTCAACAGGTTATTTCTAGAGTGCGATGTGAAAATTTATAAAATATTGCTAGTGTGTGATGTGAAGATTTATAAAATATTGTTATATGAACATTTAGCAAACGAATATGACATTCGTTTCTAGTTACACGATAAAAGAGAATTTGAAAATGCATGATATTCATTGGGGGCAATATTTTTAAAGTCGAAAAATATGATAAGGAAGATTAAATTGCTTGTTGTCTTAGATTTATTTTGTTATAGTGTTGTATAAGCCATATGAAATGGTAATAATTCCGTATTTTTACATAAATTCAGTGACTAAGTTTAGACAAACGATACAAATGCAAACCTTATCTACCGACATTATAAGTTTTTTTTTCACTTTAGGTTCCCACGTGTTGGGAATCTTCTCATGCACGCTATAAATGATTGCAGTGTTATTTTTTAAGAAGGGAGAAAATATAATTTCGAAAATATAATAATTGAAAATAAACGATCAAAAAGTTGTGAGAGTATGAGAGGAATGATTTTTGACCGCTAGATTATGTCTTCTCTCTCTTGGTTTTTCTCTCCTGATTGAATCTAGTGGTCCAGAATACATGCTCTCACATGTTTTGACTCTCATAGGATAACTCCTCTCTAAATCACTAAGACGGGCATCACTATTGCAAAAGACGAAAAAAACAGCCCGATATCTTTATTAAAGTAGGCATGAGGCGGTAGTGTGACACACAAACCACGAGGCTCACGAGGAGGATATGAAATATATATCGTGGACCCGCAAGGGAAGGGACGTGCCTTCTAAATCATGCAGAGATATCGAAGCTTCTTATGTATGTCCCGTCCACTACTAGATCTAACCCTGAAATGGGTGGTGAATTAGATTTGCAAATGATGCCTTGTTCATAATCCTGAGGTTGACAGTAAGCATGATTAGCACATGATGCCATGTTGGATAGTCACCACGATTTGCACGTGATGGGCCTTAACATCAAATGAGGAAAAGGATCAGGGGTCATAACTTCTCATATTTGGCACTGCATGAAGGAGATCATTACATGGTTTGGTTCCTTCACAGGCCGTGATCTTCGTGTATCCCCATCCTGATAAGGTTGGATCACTGAACAATTTGATGGATATGCCTCATCAGATCTTTAATTTATATGATTTCTGCCAAATATTCTAATTAAAACTGCAGTTGCCCATACTACAATGCTTTTTTAAAGAACTGGGTATGGGCTCGTGAATTTTTGGAACAAACACTTCACTTCGATCCGTTATAGAAGATCCGGAATTATTCTTTGATAGAATTTATCGAATGCACACACCTTACATTTTTATAAACGTAAAGTACAAGAAAGTTCCTGAACTTTACTTTGAATTCAATGCAATCCCTCAAATTTTAAAAATCACGATGTGATGCATGATTTTTATAAGCGGTTTCAATGTGATACTTCAGTTATCTTTTCCATTAATTGTATTGCGGATTATAAAACCCTTTCCTCTCTCTCTTCAAGAGGAACAACTTTGTAAAGCACACCAAGTTGGTAGCACCAAATTTGAAGATAGAAGAAGATGATGTCGTCGCTTACACAACAAAGTGGTAGTGGTGTCTTACTCGTACAACTACTGCTATGAGGGTCTTGGGCACTTCTTTCTACTGTACTCCTCCCTCCTTCTGACCTTTTTAGACCTCCATAGATGATACATAACTCATTCATCTCTCTTCCTCCAAAGTCCACGACCACCTTTATACTCTGATCACCACAACCTTTTGCACCATCTATGGCACCTTTATTAGCGCCAACACCTCCACAGTCCCCTTCTTGTCCTCCTTCTGACCTTTTGAGACCTTCGCCACTACCACGTTCTACATCATGTAGTTAAAAACATTGCAAATAAAAATTCTACTTTACAAATGCTCAGACATTTTTGTGTGAAAATCTAAGAGTTAAAAATCACGAATTAGAACCACGTTCTATAATTCCCCTTTCACATTTCTGTCGAAGTTATCATTCTATTGTTCCTTACTAGTTTATACAAAGTAGGAACATATACCTGGGGTATATGATTTAAAAAATCAAGCTGAAGAGGCTATAATAAGACAATCTAAATTAAAACACATTTGTTGAATAGAATGCTTCCTTGTTTATTGTCGAGTGAATTTACAGTATATTGGAAGTAGAGTCAGAGCACGGAATTGAAAACAATGTGAGCTCGGAGCAATAAGGTATTGAAAGCCAGTGAGAGTTTGAGTACTTCTAAGTGCTCAAGAGTAAGGGTGTGTTTGGTTGACGGGTTACCTCGGGGTAACTGGGAGAGGGAACACGTTTTTGTGTTTTGGTGTTTGGATAGAGGGTTTTGTGTTGAGTAGGTTTGTTGTGATGTGGTTGTATTAGAGTTTAGAAAAGTGAGTAGTTATTGTGATGTGATTGTATTGAAGTTTGAAAAAGTGAGTAGAAGTTGAGTATTTTATAATTTTTAGATGATATGATGGTATATATATTATTTTTTGATGGAATAGATGAAAGAGAAATGATTTATATAATGTATTAAAAAAATAGAAGAAGAGTGAACCCCAGAAGTGAGAGAAGAGGTGGGTTTTGGGGGGTAAACCCCCAAAGGGAGGATTAACCCTCAATCCAAACATAGCCTAAGAGTGAGAGAGGTACACTGATACAAAATTTTAGTAAGAGTGATATATGCAAATTGGAGGAATCCTCTTCCTTTTATAATATAGTCTAAGGGAAGTTGTTCCTTTCAGCTAAAGATGCCAAATCCAAAAGAATGAGCTATATAATGGTGCTAATGATCAAAACATAAAATGGCATGTCTATTTGCTGAATATTATGTCAGTCGATTTAAGCAAGAGCAGTTAAATGAAAAATAATAGGACTCGACTAGTTCTTCTCAATGTTCATAAATCCCTCGTAATCGCTCTATGTGATAGTCGACTAAGAGATGTAATTATTCAGCTGAAGGCAAGCTAGTCGACTAAATTTATGAATAGTAGACTAATTTGGGTTTCACTACCCAATGGTTAGAATATACCTCAAGTATTGACTTGGTGACATGATTACTCGGGTGAGCGACTGTATGGTCGATTGGTTGCTTTATTCGATGGACAATTTTTTTAATGAAATTTTCTTTTTTTCTTTCATAAAGATCCTATGAAAAATAAAATAAAAAGTCTTCAAATTCAATCCAAAATAACAAATGAGGCATCTGATTAAAATATATTTTGATCTTCAGGATTGATATGATAAAATTATTCAAATATTGTGTGCCATTAACATATAATCTTTCATAGTAATAAATCTTTGATAGAATAATTTGTTACCGATTTTCCTGCAATAAGGGTTCACAAAGCCAAATAAAATGTTACAATGTTCTGTTGCGATCTGTGTTGGAATCTAAATTTAGAAAATGTCTTACAGAGAGACTGGTAGGAGACTGGTAACAACAAGTTGCGTCGCCAATCCTTTTTGTATGACAAATCTAATTCTTCGAAACACAACATCCATAGACCTGGGAAACATAATATTTGCAATTGTCTTTATCAAAATTGAAATGTGAGAATAGACATAACAATCTCCTCATTTATAGTAATAATAGAAAAAGCTATTGATAAAGCAAAAAGTTCCCCAATCTATAACTTGAGTTTTATAATAAGAAGAGTCATTCTAAAGAATGAATTCATTTGGAAAATCACAACATTGTATATTTTCTCCTTTGGAAATTATGAAAAAGAGCAAAGAAAACATAACAAATAGGAATCAAAAGATATGTGATATAAGAAAAACAATGATGATTTCATACTTTTATATCTATTGTCATGGTTTCACACTTGTAAATCTATTGTAAGTAAAGCTTCAAACATGAGAATAAGTTACTTCCACCCAACAACACACAAAAAAAAACCTACGGGCTTCAAGTGATGGAAATGAATCCTCTGCTATAGAGAGGATTGCAGCAGAGGTGTTGTAATGATCAAAAAACCTACGACCTTAATTGCTATTTTATCTTAATGGTCAAACATTCGAATCTTTTTTAAATTGAATTTAAGTTGTTTAGATCATGATCGAGTGTTTAACCATTAGGATAAAATAGTAATTAAGATCCGATTCGCGTGAGATTTGGAAGATATGTAGAAAATTAACTTAAGATTAAATCTATAACATTAGATTTTAGAATCAAGATCACAAAAAAATTAGGGAAGATTACAACACTTCTGCTACAATCCTCTCTACAGCAGAGAATACGTTTCCTCAAGTGAGGGGTTGACCTAACATGAGAATAAGGAATGTCACATGATAAATGAAGTAAGACGAATCCACAATTTGAAATATGGAGTAGTCATGACATGATGAGCATTCACAAATATATGAACATGGAATTATAGAGGATAGCACAGTTATATTGCCCAATTAACTGAAAACTATAAAAAGATTTGCAAAGAATATCTTTACGACTTACGAGCAAAACGTATTAAATAGATATGCCTTGCGAAAGTACGAGTTGCCATAGAGAAGTGGTAGAATCTTGTTGGATTAATTAGGGAGATCAGCCCTATGCATGAGACGAAGAAGAATATTGCATCAATTGAGGTGCCGTATAATCAAGATGGCATAGATTATAGATGTCGTGCTTTGAAAAGAAGTGGTGATAATTCCTACTTCTGTGAACAATTTTTACCCCAAGTTGAGAGCAGAACTAAGAGGGTAGGATGTGAATACCTTGAATAAAGTGATCATGATGGATGATTACTAACTTTACTCCATTCTAAGTGACCTCGTGATGGATTGTCATTCATCTACCTTTATTCTTCCATTTTGTATTTAAATCCCTATTAAAATAACGATAAATACTGCTAACTTCTATAGGTTAACATTCATAATTCATCTGTAATTAGTGTATAAACACTTGTATTTAAATTAAAATTGAAGAAAAAGAAAAGAAAAGAAAAAATGAAGTATTAAAGATACTGAATGACCCTAAATCCCGATACCAAGTCAATACTGACTAGATCGATAAGGAATAAAGTAGTGGGAGATAAGGGTCAGATACACACAGATAAACCTATTTCTTTATATTGTCATATCTATTTTTACACTATTTTATTTACACTTATAAGCATCTCAAACAATAAAATTTTCAACATGAGACTTGTACACAATAATATATAGAAAAATATCATAGTGCACTTTGTACACTCAGATGAAAAAGCTGCAAACATAATTTCGTTGCTAAATATCTACTCAATACAAACTCAAATTGAATCAAACTCACTCTATTATGTTTCAAATTAAATTATCTATCTAATGAAAGTAGTTTCATTGGAGTTAAGATACAAAAGACACATTTTGGGGGTACTATTGTTGTACATAAAATTAATTTATTTCATTCTTTGTATTTTTACTCTTTTTATAATTTTGGATAATTGTATATGTTATATAAAATATATTTAAAATATAATCATAAATAGAAACATTTAAAATACACTTAAAATAAATAATACATTATAATATATAAGTATATTGTACCTATAAGATATATTAATATAATTATTTATACATAATAATACTATAAATATATAAAATATATAAACATAATAATATGAATATAAAATACAAAATAAAATAAAATATGAAAAATACTTGTATATATACATATATGAGTAAAATATGATTGCTCCATGGCAATAGCCAACGGGCTGCTCCACCCGTATTTTTTCTCCTTTTTATTTTTTGGACAATAAAAATATATATGTTCATCACTATATTCCCCTAATATGTCATTCGGATTTCATCAGAAACAGAGACTCATATGCCCTTCATCCAAAACAGGTAATTTTTACGGTCTTAGAATTGTTGTAATTGATCTGTTTTGGATGAAGGGTATAAGGGTCTCTTTCTCTGACAAAATTTGAATGGAATATTAGGGAGATATAGTGATGAAAATATAAATTTTTATTTTCCAAAAAATAAAAAATAGGAAAAAAAATGAGGGTGGGAGTAGCTCGTTGGCTCCTCCTAGGGAGCAACCACATTTTACTCATACATATATACATGTAAATATTAACATCTCACAAATGATGTTATAAAAATAAATAAATAACACAATTTTTTTATTAATTTATAAACTTGTTTATGTTGTAAATTTTATTTAATAAAATCATTTATTATTTTTTATTGAATTTACACATATTTTTAATTTCCTTTTGTCCTGACTTGGTCCACATGGACCAATCAAGACACAGCTTTAGTTGGTCTTAGGTCAACTGTACCTTTGGTAGGTAGCGACATGTTAGACTCCACCTACCACCCAGACTTCGTCGATTTTTTTAGCATGATACACATCTCCATTTCTTCATGAAATCTCTGCAACTAAGCAAGCTCCATCACGCTATACTCCTAGATCCATCAGACAAGCTTCGATTTGCTCACAAACCCAAATTCTTCCAAGCCTCTTTGTTCTGCTATAAAACGAAACCCTCCACCTTCGATTCGAGTTTAATCACTCTTGAACCACCCAAAGCCATGGATCGAACACTAGAGGCTTCTCCCTTGTGAAGGAGGCAGGATCCCTCGATCTTAGATGTGGAGAAGGAGGTTTTGAGGAGGTTCATGCATAACTGGACTTACCTCCTAGTGGTTTTGCTTCCTAGGTCCTATCACTACAAGAAAATGTAGAACAGGCGACGGTCATTATCCGTTGCCAATGAGAGATTAACCGTCCCCTCTGATCAGAGGAGACAGTAATGAAACCATCTCCATAGCCAGCGTCCCATTTGTCATAAGCGACGGTTGTTGACATCGTCCCCTATAGTCACACATAGGGGACGGTCTTGACCGTCCCATAAAGTCAAGTAGAGGGGACGGTTATGACCGTCCCTTAAAGTCAATTATCAGGACGGTCATGACCGTCCCTTAAAGTCATTTAGGGGGGACGGTCAGAACCGTCCCAAAAGGTTATGTAGTGGAGACGGTCATGACCGTCTCTTACGATAACGAAAGAGACAGTCACGATGACTGTCCCCTCTGTTCATCTGCTAACAAAAAAATTTTCATTATCCCCGATTTTCTCTTCATTTTACCCTGCAAATAGTGTCACTATAATTTAGTACCTGTTACAATAATTGTTTCTTCAATATTATGATCAACACAGAAAATAACATTCATTCCACATTCATAGCTAGACGAAGTGTTAGAACTGACGAATACGCTACAAGATTCAAATAAAAGTACTCAAGCATAAAGTATTCAAACAAAGTAACCTACTTTGCAAAGTAATTGTCCAAAATAATTATACAATATACTACACTATATCCTACCAAGTAACCAAACTATCTATATGTCATCCTAATCGTCGTTCTCATCGTCGTCGTCGTCATCGTCATCATCATCAACATCATCGTCATCTTCTTCTTCTTCTCCGTCATCGTCGTCACCTAGCCTTGCAACGGTATTATCCACTTGTGTTGGGTGGCTAGTCGACGCTGCACCTTGATGTGCCTGCATGAATGCATTAAAAATTGCCATTTGCTGTCGCAAATCTTGATCTCGATATTCATGCTAGACACTTGACTCTCTAATTCCCTTTCCCTTTGTGTCTTCTGAGAGGAAGATGACGAGCCGCTCCCTACTCCATACCAATTCCGTATGGTGGCACCACGACCACCATAACAGACTCGTCCTTGATGCTCTGGACTGGTCGCCTGGAGGAAGGCCGCATCAAGAGCAAGAGACGGTTGACTCGTTCCAGTGTTGTCTAGAGAGCCAGTGGTAGTGAGCTTGACCATCTCCTCCTAAAAATTTATTTAAGTAAGTTCAAAATTCATTTAAATTGTAAAAAAGATGCAAAAATATTATGAATAGCTTACATGAATTGGACCATAGATAGGATCTACTCAATGAACTTCCCCACCCACATCGTGACTCTTAGACTTCTCAAAGACTTCCATTCGGCTGGGCGCACGATTGTTCTCCACTGCCTAATGTGAAAAGATCACTAAAACATATGATACATTTTAATATATAATGGATAGAATTTAAACATAATTCATAAAGTAGATTACTTACAAAGTCATCCTTCAGTTGATTTGTGTTTCTTCTCCCCATTCTATGGGTAGACTTGAAACCTTTCCTCTGATTTTCAGCATTTCTCCTTGAGATGCCCTATACAAAGATAATAATTTTTATAAAAGAATCCCAAGCAATGCATATATAACATGTACATATATATGTCACATACCACATGTTCTTCTCCCATACAAATATAAACCAACGCCCTCCATTGGTCAGCGGGTACATTTGGAGGATAATTTGCCAAAAGAGTCTCCAATGGAAGCTCCGGGTTGAAGTACTTAAAAATTTTAAATAAAATTACTTACATACTTAAATGATGAAAAACCAAGTTATTGTACTCACTCGGGCCTTCAGACGACCTCGATATTTACGCAACAACTCCGCTCCATGTCCTAAAATCAGAGCATCGATGGCCGGGTCACGATCCCATGAAAAACTAGACTGCAAAGAAAAGTAAGCAAACAAAATTAAGTTTATACACTGAACAACAACTTTGCTTTGTTATTATTTTAAATGGACCAGTGGCTTGGCCATGGCAGAGGGGACGGGCATTCATGACCGTCCCTATTACATTATTATAAAAGGAGACGATAACCCAAAGACCGTCTCCCATTATGTGGGTATTGGGGACGGTTGTCGATTGACCGTCCCCAAAAACTGTCAATAGGGACGATCATACTGGAACCGTCGCTAGTTGTCGTCCCGAAAGGTATAAATTCTTGTAGTGTATGACAAGGTGAGACCCTATTTTCTATCATTTTAGTTCCGTAATTAGTTTCTTAGAGTATCCAAGCATTTTATTTCTTTCGAATTCATCATAATTAGTGTAAAAATAAAAAAAAGCAAGTACGTCGAAGCTCTAGGCTCCAGCCTTTGTTCATCACATTTCACCAACTTTGCTAACCCACTGATCAGACCATTTCGATCCCCTTCTCATTATCCATGTTTAGATCACTCACTCCACCTCGATTATGCAAAAATCATGATCGTTATTTCCCCTCCATCATCCTCGCTGGAGATCAGACCCATTCCACCTCATCCCCTCACCATTCCACCTAATATTAGGTCAAAAGCCTTCACCCTCAAGTTCTGATGCTTTTTGTGCAGGACTCAGCACCTGAGAGCCCCATCTAAGGAGTATTCGATCAAATACTTCACTCCCAGATGGCTCAACCTTCAGACCTCTTTTAAGAGAGGTATAAACCCTTCCAAAATTTCCATCAGTTGCGTGTGGCCTCCAGTATTTTTTTGAGCCATCCCCGAACCTTTGAGGTCCAACATTGGTGGAGATACGCCAAATCAAAGAAGGTCGAACATGTCCTTCTTCCCAGTTCTCCCGCAAAATCAGAACAAAATACGCTCCAGTCGGCCATCTAGAAACAAAAGGAAATGATAGTCGGGAGAACACGATGATTAAATCAAGAGAAGTGAAGAAAAAGGCGCAAATGCGTGGAGGCGATCTAGATGCACACAAGCAAACACACACAAAACAAAACCATCAATTCACCTACTCAACTTGATGAAGATCACAAAAGTGTGGTCTTTTTATCTGGTTTGTTTTAGAGTTAGGTGAGAAGTCCAGAAGTTGCACAAACACTTAGGGGAAGAATGGGATTTTGGCACTAATCATTAGCGTGCGTGCGAGCAAGTAAAAGCGAAGACAATGAGGGGATTACTCACCCCAAGATAAGGTTTTTCTTTTTGATAGATTTTAGGGTCGAGTAATATTAGCAGTTCCAATTTATTTGTTATCACTTTTTTGGATTTTTAATGAGAAATGCACGTGCCTAACGATGAATCAATTCTTTTAAGCACCTAGGTGATCAAAATCAGAGGTAGAGAAGTGGGAAAGCAATGCAAGCGGCAAATGATGATGAATGCTAAAGCGTAAATGCTCACCTTGCCTCCAGCACTCTACATGCAGGGATGCTAAGCAGAATTGAAACCTATCTATATGCAAATGCAAGCTGATGAAATCGCCCAAGGGTGAGAAACTGTTATAAGCGTGAAGCATAGTTTTCAAAATTTAGACCAAGTCCAAACAAAACTATAGGTGCATGGAAGGTTATTACGTGTTTGGACCTAATGCTAAGGACAAGCAGTTCCTACAACTAAGGGCTCAATCACACAAAAAAAACCAAACCAGAAAACAAATGAAAAAAGGTGATGAAAACCGACAAAACTGCGGTGTGCCCCCAAGTGAACAATCACTTGGAAATTGGGCCAGAAAGTCCAAAGTACCTGTATTATTACAATAACTATGGTCTCCTTCTCTCACTTAAATTACAAGAATAAATAAAGAAAATAAATGTGCTCAAAATTTGTCTTCAAAATTCTCCAAGTCCTCCTTTGTGCTAGGTCAAAAGTCGCCTCACATGGGGGCGCAGGTGCTCCAAAGAGGAGCTCCTCCCTCGATCCGTGTTCCTCGCAGAAATTCAAACAAGGAGAGTGGTTAGACAATTCAACAATAAATATCAAAAATAAAGGAAATAAATGAATGACAAAAATAGACAAATATCACAATCAAGCAAAAAGTTGATCTAAGCGTTGTTGCTCCCCGACAACGGCACCATTTATTTAACCCGAAAATCGGGCGATCTTGTGTTCCACACAAGGCGGGAACACAGTCATCGAATCGATCACATGAAATCCGGATTAAAACAATAATTAACCCACAACAATGATTAAACAATGAAAAGCGATGTGGAGTTAAAATTTATTATAACTCTACAACAAAGATGTGTATAGGTGCAAGTATGTGTAGAGTGTCGAACATAGGGAACAAGCAGGTAGATTGGGGAAAATTAATGCTCAAGACTGAATGTGATGAATTTGTCTATAAGTGTGTTATTTTTTGTTGGTTTTTAATTTTAAATTTTTTATTTGATTTTTTATGTTTATGTTTTTATATTTTGATTTTTAATTTTTAATTTTGTATTTTCTTTTTATATTTTATATTTTTATATTTTCTTTTTCTTAAAACATAAAATAAGATATATATACAATATAGGTAAGAGAGAGATAATGTATATATAAAAATTTGTAAAAATAATAAAAAAAATATAAAGAATAAATATTTTGGGATTTTATATATTTTTTTATATTTTTTGTGAATTTTCTGTATTTTTGCTATTTTTTGGTATTTTTAAAGTCAAACATACTCAAAATAATGAATAAAATAATTACCTGAAATTAAAATGGAATAAATAAAATAAAAAACAGAGTTAAAAATTCCCTAAATTAATTTTAATATAAAGATAATAAAATAGAGAAAATTCAGCAACATAAATTATATTTTTATGATTTTTTATGGAATTTCTATATTTTTATAAAGATTTTTAGATTTTTTTATTTTTTGAGTTTTCATTTATATTTTTCACTAGAAGTTAAACATACAAAAATACACAAAGTATATTTTTTGGGGAATTTTTCAAGTTGTTTTTATAATTTTTATGTATTTTTTAGTACAAACAGGGACTAAAATGACTCTTTTTTATTTTTATAAATAATAAATAGCTTAAAAAATGAAAAATAAAAATATGACGTGAAAGAGTGTTGCAACAGGAACTTATGACTATTTTGGGGGATTTTTTCGATTTTTATAGATGCATGAAATAAATAAATACAACAAAGAGAAACTGCACAACTAGCAAGGGCATTTTTGTAAATAACAGAAAGTACGAGGGCGTGAGTGTAAATTTCACAGAAATTTATAATATTTTTGGACCAATAAGAAATCAACAAAATCCCAAGGGTAATCCTGCAAAATTACCAAAGTCACAGGACTAAGCGCGTGCACTTGGTAGGGACGAAAACACAATTTATAAAAACCCAAGGGTTGACTTGCAAAATGTTTAGAAAAGTTACAACTATGTTGAAGAGTTTGTGTACTAAATACCGATATCAAAAAGACCGAGGGCATGGCCGTAAAATTGCCACCTCACGTGAAGCGTCACGTGAGGTGACGTGGCTAGGACTAGAATGTAATTATGAAAAGTACGGGGGCTATGCTGCAAATATTACAAATATAAATGAACTACAGAGGAAAGTTTGAGTATTAATAAATAATTGCAAAACTTTCTTGGGTAAAAAACACAAAATACCCAAGTTAAGGCAGGCATCCAACGGCGCTCCTCTTTTACTTGGACACGTGTCGGCTCAGGAGGAGGCGATACCCCTTCGCAGATGAGCAGCCAGGATTAGATCATGGCCCTTGATCGAATGGTGCTGGCGAAGGTAGATCCGATGGCTGCTGGAGACTTGGGGTGCCGGCCTCGATCTGATGGTGGAGAGCCTAGGAGGAAGAACAGGAAAGAATCGTCGGCTAGGCGACCTTCCCCGACCTCGTTCCTCAGCCTCCGGCACGCTGAAGAGCTCCAAGATGGTCGGAACGCTGCCTGCAGGTGTGTTCTAGATACTGGGGACTCCAAAATGGTCCGGCATCGATCGGAGGACGCGTGCGAGACCAGCGGAGCTGGCGGGCTCCAGGTACCACGGTGACGATCTAAAACGAGCCCTAGGCGCTTCCGGGCTGCTGGTACCTGCAAGGAAATGGTTATGGGGTCAAGGTTAAAATGCCTCGACCCCGTAACGGTGCAATATGGCAGAGAACGGCAAGAAAGGAGCTCGTCGGAGTAAGCTCCGGTGAGGTGGTGGTGAAGGTAGTCGGCTAGACTAAGGTGGTGGTGGTGGTGAAGGTAGAAGGCAAATCAGACGGTAGTGATCGATTCCTAAGACTAAGAGGAAGCTAAAAATACAGGAAAAATAAAGAAACGTAATCGCGAACGGTGTTGGACCGTAAAGTAAACCTCTACGGCGGAGCTTCGCCAGAGGTGGTGGAACCGGCCCTCAAGGTCTCGTCGACACTCCCAACTTGGCTAGAGGAGAAGCTGTCACCTTCTCTGGTACAGGGCGCAAGAATAGGGAGCCAACCGAGGTCAAATGGGGTTCGAAATTCGAATGAAGGTCGGTGGGAGTTTTGTACATGATGGTTCTGGCGTGCAAAGAACGAGGCGCGATGGACGATGCAGTGATGCAATCCTCGAGATAAACCCTAGGCGTGCATGCTTATCCAACGAGGAGAAAAAGTCGTGAAGACACCATCGTGATTCGGTGAAAGAAGCAACCTCGAAAAAAGGTTGAAAATGGCCAAAAACACAGTTCTGACACAAGACAAACCTCAGTCAGAGAGTTGACCGAGGTCAACCAACGGACGATTCTGATTGGTCCATGTGGACCAACTAGAAAAATCCTTGGTAAAAAGAATTATAAATCTATTAAAATAATAAATGATTTTATTAATTTTAGGTTATAAAATAAAAATATTTATTATTTTTTGAATTATTTTATTATGATTTTTATTTATTTTTTAGAGGTTTAAAATTACAAGTTACCTTTTAAGGGTTATATAGGTATATTTATCTATATTTTTAATGTTTTATTTTCATTTTGTATATTTAATTTTATTAATTTGGTTTATTATTTATATATTTATAATTTAATTTTATATACTTAAATATATTTTTATTTTATTTTTCTGATGTATTATATACAATTAAATAAATAGAACTATTATTTGTATAGGTATAAGTATAGATATTTTACCTATTTATACAAGTATTTTATTTTGTGTTTTCTTGATCTTTTTATCCTAATTTTAATATGTACATATATTATAAATAATATTTACAAAATTATAAAAATATAAAATTATAAAATTAAGGAATAATAAATAAAATGAATATTTTAATCAGTATAAGTATACAATAGGGGTCCAAAACCTAACTTTCACACCGTAACTTAGAAAAATATGAAACCACCTTCATTAAATAGGTTATTGAAAAATATACACAGTTAAAGGTGATTTTGATATATTTTGAGTTTTTATTTGAGAGATACAGGTCTGGGAAGTTGGACTTTTGGAATTTTATTCAAATCATAAATTTTTATCTGTGCATTATTTTTGTATGAGATCTATTTTGTATTTTTCTATATGTAATTATCTACAACTTTCATGACAAAGTTTCTTTATTTGAAGTATAAAAAGTGAAACTAAAAATAGGTCCTAAAATGAAGGAAAATGAATCAAAATAAAAGGGAATTTTATTGATTTTTGGCCCTTATCTCCCCCTACTTTATCCCTTGTCGACTTAGTCATCGAGGTGCCTAGGTCTCGGGGTTTTGGGTCATTAAATATTTGCAATATTTTATTCTTTTTTCCTTTTCTATATTTTATAATTTTGGCATTAAAAATATTATTTTGTATACTATGTACACAATAATGCATGAATGATAAAATGCCTAAATTAAGCCTATTTACATGCATTTACTAGATTTTTAAGGCCAAAATGATAGAATAAAGATGATGAAACTGGGATTCATCATCCCCCTATACTTGACTTTGTTAGTCCCTAGCAAATACTTATGCAATAAGTGCAGGAAAAGAAAAAGAAAGAAAAGAAAAAAAAGAAAGATGGATTAAATTTAATTATCAAACTTGTCTTCACAAAATCAAAGTTTGGAGCTTAAGTCAGACCTTTGAAATTTTAGTGCGGGCAGAACCTTAATGGGAATCGAATTTGAAATCCAACAGCCTTCGAGAATCCCAAAACTCTGCTCAAGTCTCCTCAATAGCCAGGTCAGAATACTTCAACTCATACGCAAACCCTTACGACTATGAATCTGACTCGTACAATGTAAGTGATAGTGGCTTTCCCCAACTGAAATGACAAAGAGACTGACTTCTCCAGCATGACAACCCAATGATTCCCTAATACAATAACTCCTTCCTCGAGGAGCGGGGTATTCCCTTCTAAGTTCAAGTAACACCCAACTCAAGAGGAGGGGGTGAAGAGAAGAATGGACGGTAGCCAGTGTAGCTACCTATCCTAGGATGCAAGACCAGTCTAGTCAAGTCATCCAGCTGCAAGCTCACATGATTTGACTTTGAAGCTCAAGCTTGCTTATTTTCTATACAACATATACACATACTCCGGCAGGCATTTTATTTTTCTACAAGCCTGTCCACTTTTTTTGGAGTTTTTTCTCTCTTTTTTTGAAATACTATTTACAACAACTTATACATAAGGAGTTTTTCCTCTTGAGCTAGTAGACTATCCCTCTTTTGAAGCTTAATTGCAACCCACACTCTCCTATCTTCAAAATTCATCATCACCGGACGGGTTGGGGTGCACTTCCCTCCCTAGAGGAAGACAAATGTTTCCACTTGTGTGTGTCTCATACCGTCAAAATCCAACCCCCTCACCATTCCAACTGAGTCAAGCCAAGTGAAAGGTGCAGGTGTCCAAGTTAGGTCATTATCAACAAGAGTCGTTGTGCTCCAAAATACTCTACTTAGACAGTCAAGAATCCATTGAACCAAATCTTGTGATCCTCAAAAAATTAAGTCAACTATACATGAAGTATCTCAATTCCAGCTCCTATAAGGTTCTTGTTATTAGGTAGATTTTAAGGTCCAACCAAGCTCCAATCTTCGGATTTAACTTAGACTTGTTCAACTATCAAATTCAATCCGAAAAATGCAAATGCCATGGAAATGCTATGCGGAAAATAATTTTGTTATGCAATTTTTCAAAGATTTTGAATTTTTTTATAGATTTTTGAAAAGGATGATGCATATGCATTTTTTGTATTTCAATTTTGCAAATGTTTTTGTGATTTTCAGTTTTGCAAATGTTTTTGGGATTTTTGAAAACAAAATATTTTGGTTAAAAACTAGGTAGAAAATATTTACACAGGGATGTATCTTATATTTACAAGAAGTGGATTTTAAGAATTCATAAAGGGTAAGTGATCAATTATATATATATATAATGAATTTTTGTGTGATGTATATATTCCTCAAACTTATTTGAAAAAGGTTTTTCAAATAATTTTGAAAATTATAGTCCAAAATATATTTGCTACAAACAAATTTTCCAACATGTACACACATTTGAAAATCATTTTGCAAAGGTTTTTCAAACAGTATATATAGATTTTTCAAATATTTTTGCAACCATTTTTCAAACATTTGCAAATAGTTTTTCAAATATTTTTATTGCACACAAAGAAAATAAATTTTCAAAATAAAACAATTTAACAAAGGTTGAAAATATTGAACAAAATGTTTTCCAAATAGTTTTCAAAAGATTTTTCAAAGAGAATTTTAAACTATTTTTCAAACATTTTGCAAAACATATTTTAACCTAAATTATTAATCAGTAAATACAAAAAAGAGTTTAAGGAATAATCAACATCTTTTTATTAAGGTTTTTAATGAATTTAATAGTGTCTTTAGCCATTATTATTAATAAAAATATGAAAGTACGAGTTATGCCTAAAGTATATACGCAGTATATACGACCCTCCCATACTTAGCTTGAGCTATGTCCTCATAGATCAGAAAGAGAAGAGAAGACATAACTCGTACTGAGTATGGAAAAGTCTAAAGAATAAGGAGCTAAGAAACGAATGAACGAATGAGAAGTTGACCGTCCCCCTATACTTAGTATCAAATAATCCTAAGTATAGAAGACTGTACACAAAGTAGGGAGGGTCAAGGGTGGGAATGAACGGATCGTACTCGGACTGTCTCCCCCATACTTAGGGTAAGATATCCCTAAGTATAGATAAGAAGAGGAGACAATGGAGAGGATCGAAAAAGTGAAAAAAAAACTTAGGGTGCACAACTCCCTATACTTAGGACAAAGTACGTCCTAAGTATAGGAGACTTACAAAAGGGGGCGACACCTTTTCGATAGATAAAGAAAATAGAAAAGGAAAAGAAGAAAAGAAGAAAACTGATGAAGATGGAAGAAGAGATCGGAGAGAATGTACACATCACTCCCCCTATACTTAGGGTAAAAGAAGTTCTAAGTATAGGCAACAACAGGAGTAATGAAATAGAATGACGAATGAACACTCGGCTCATCCACCCCCTATACTTAGGACAAAGTACGTCCTAAGTAAGGCATACATGAGAATGGGGTGGATGAGAAAAACGGAAAAGGGCGGAAGTGAGAATATACAACAGAGTGGATGTACAGAGATCAAGAAGGTCGAAAGCAAACCTTCTTGTGGGACCGTTGAGGAATAGATCTGGTATGCTGCAGGTCGACATCAGGGTCCACAGTGGATAGAAGCCGATCAGGATCGACAGGGTGAAGATCCTCAGTGGTCCTAGGGAGTGAAGGTACAGACGGGTCGGTGGAAGTAGTATGGCTAGGTCTGCCCTTGGGAGTCTCGGTGATATCAAAGTGGAATGGAACGAACTCATCATCATCGGAAGAAGTAAGGTCAGTGTCGTTCTGCGAGGTTTCATCTAGGTCACAGTCAAGACCAAAAGGAATGAACTCATCAGTGGAAGTAGTCGAACTATGTTCGTCCTCAAGAATCTTAACTGGATAATCTTTTCATCAAAAGGGCCGAATTCCTGGATAAAAGCAACAAGATCGAATTCGGCCTTGGTCTCATCAATATCTGAATGAACAGGAATGGACTCATCAGTGAAAGAAGTCAAGTCATGTCCATCATGTCCGGTCTCTAAATCTTCCCTCTTCTCTAGGGTATCGATCATGTAAATCTTGCGGATGTCATCAACACATCGCCAAACACCATAAGAAGGAACTCCGAGGTCCATACTTTCCGAGTCTTCCTCCACGGGGAGGAATTCTTGGGTCTTAGTGGATTCCAACATGCAACAAAAATCTCTGATAGTCTCGTCAAGGTCATGGTCCACGAGGTCAGCCAAGATAGGTGTAGTCACATCAGGTGCAGGTCTCTGATCGGCAGGGGGTGCGTTGATCAACACTTCACTTTCGTCAACAGGACGGAAGCGATTCTCTCCTGATCCATAGTCAATAGCGACCCTCGTAGATGCGAGAAAAGGTCATCCCAGGATGATTGGAGAGTGCTCCCCAGTGGAGGTCTCCATGGGCAATACGACAAAATCAACATTGTACCTCGTGCCCTGAATCGAAATGACGATGTTTTCAAGGATACCTTTTGGCCTCTTTATTGATCCATACGCAAACTGAATGATCATCATGATTTTCTTGAGAGGCCCTAAGTGAAGAGACTATACCAACAAGAAGGGTAATATGCTAACCGAAGCACCACCGTCAAGGAGAGTGTGATCACAAGTAAAGTCAGAGATGGTACATCTAATGAAAGGTGTAGCAGTGTTCCTCTTCCAAGGAATGAGACGATGTATGATGGCATGGGCAGTGGCCATGGTCAAGATATGATGCTCAGATCTGCTCCTCCATTTTCTCTTCTTATGAGGAGCAGATAATTGGGTCATGGCCTGCTTAAGTAGGGCGCGGATGATCTTCTGAATGGTGGCCACCACTTCGGGTTCAGTCAATATTTTTTAAATTTTTAGACCTCCTCCGTACAAGGCAGAAGGTCAAAATCAGCATATACATGAGGAATGCTAGGAGCAGTCTGTACAATGGTATTCTCAGGGTCAAAGGTGGAATAGGGGGAGAATGGTTGTGTAGATGAAGGGTCTAGCAAGTGGTACCTCTCCTCACAGTCCGACTCAACCAAAGGTCTCCCGAACTCTTTTGGTTTTTTAAATTTTTCTCATTTTTTTGTATTTTTGGCGATTGCAAGCTCTCATGATAATCCTCAAATGAATCCGAATTCTCAATGAATGGAGCTACATTCTGGATCTTATTTATGCTAATTATATCACTCATCCTTTAGTTCATATGCTCCATCATCTGATTCAAGATCTCAAGTATGGATATCATGAAAGGTGACTCCAAAATCTCAGGATCGGGTGTGTCGAGTGTGGGTGGTGGATGCGGACAAAAATCACATTCCGGATCAGGATACTCAAGGAAGAGCGGGTTGTCGAAATGTTTAGGAGATGGTGGTGGAAATGATTGGTGAGGTCAAGTTCAAATCCTTAAATAGTGGTCTGGTCAGATATGTACAAAAATCAGGAGCAAAGTCCTCTTGAAAAAAGGGAGGTGGACCGACTGGAATGAACGAGGGATCCGTAAAATCCAGACAAAATACGCTCTAGTCTGCCATCTCAAAACAAAAAGAAATGATAGCGAGAGAACACGATGATTAAATCAATAGAAGTGAAGAAAAAGGTGCAAATGCGCATAGGTGATCTAGATGCACACAAGCAAACACAAGTAAACACACACAAAACAAAACACTCAATTCACCTACTCAACTCGGTGAAGATCGCAAAAGTGTGGTCTTTTTATCTTGTCTGTTTTAGAGTTAGGTGAGAAGTCCAAAAGTTGCGCAAACACTTAGGGGTTGAATGGGATTTTGTCACTAATCTTTAGTGTGTGCGCGGGCAATTAAAAACGAAGACAATGAGGGATTACTCGCCCCAAGATAAGGTTTTTTTCTTTTTGATAGGTTTTAGGGTCGAGTAATATTAGCAGCCGCAATTTTATTTGTTATCACTTTTTTTGGATTTTTAGTGAGAAATGCACGAGCCTAACGATGAATCAATTCTTTTAAGCACCTAGGCGATCAAAATTAGAGGTAGAGAGGCGGGAAAGCAATGCTAGCAGCAAATGATGATGAATGCTAAAGCGTAAATGCTCACCTTGCCTCCAGCACTCTAAATGCAGGGATGCTCAGCGGAATTGAAACCTATCTATATGCAAATGCAAGACCGTAAAATCGCCCTAGGGTGAGAAACTGCTATTAACGTAAAGCACAGTTTTCAAAATTTAGACTAAGTCCAAACGAGACTATAGGTGCATGCAAGGTTATTATGTGTTTGGACATAATGTTAAGGATAATCAGTTCCTACAACTAAGGGCTCAATCATACAAAAAAAACAAAACCGGAAAACAATGAAAAAAAGGCGATGAAAATCAACAAAACTGCGGTGAGCCCCCGAGTGAACAATCACTTGGAAATTAGGCTCGAAAGTCTAAAGTTCAGAGTACCTGTATTATTACACAAAATATGGTCTCTCTCACACACTTGAATTACAAGAATAAATACAAAAAAATAAATGCTCAAAATTTGTCTTCAAAATTCTCCAAGTCCTCCTTTGTGGTAGGTCAAAAGCCGCCTCACGTGGGTGCGTAATGGCTCCAAAGAGGAGCTCCTCCCTCGATCTGTGTTCCTCGCAGAAATTCAAACAAGGAGAGTGGTTAGACAATTCAACAATAAATGTTAAAAATAAAGGAAATAAATGAATGACAAAAATATACAAATATCACAATCAAGCAAAAAGCTGATCTAAGCGTTGTTGCTCCCCGGCAACGGTGCCATTTGTTTAACCTCAAAATCGAGCAGCCTTGCATTCCACACAAGGCAAGAACACAGTCGTCGAATCGACCTCATGAAATCTGGATTAAAACAACAATTAACCCACAACAATGATCAAACAATGAAAAGTGATGCGGAGTTAAAATTTATTATAACTCTACAACAAAGGTGTGTATAGGTGCAAGTATGTGTAGAGTGTCGAACACAGGGAACAAGCAGGTAGATTAAGGCAAATTAATGCTCAAAACTGAATGTGATGAAATTGTCTATAAGTGTGTTATTTTTTGTGGGATTTAATTTTATATTTTTATTTGATTTTTTATTTTTAGGTTTTTATATTTTGATTTTTAATTTTTTAATTTTATTTTTTCTTTTTATATTTTATATTTTTATATTTTCTTTTTCTTAAAAGAAGAAAATAAGATATATATATACAATATAGGTAAGAGAGATAATGTATATGTAAAAGTGGTAAAAAATAATCAAAAATACAAGAAATAAATATTTTTGGGTTTTATATAATTTTTTACTATTTGTGTGATTTTTCTGTATTTTTGGTATTTTTTGGTATTTTTAAAGTAAATAATACTCAAAATAGTGAATAAAATAATTGCCTGAAATTAAAATGCTGAAATAAAATACAAAATAGAGTCAAAAATTCCTCAAATTAATTTTAAAATAAATATAATAAAAAAGAGAAAATTCAGGAACAGAAATTATATTTTTATGATTTTTTATGGATTTTCTATATTTTTATAAAGATTTTTAGAGTTTTCTATTTTTTGAGTTTTCATTTATATTTTTTAGTGATTTTTAATCAAGAAGTTAAACATATAAAAAGACACAAAATATATTTTTTAGGAATTTTTCAAGATGATTTTATAATTTTTGAGTATTTTTTAGTGCAAACAGGGACTAAAATGACTCTTTTTGATTTTTTATAAAGAATAAATAGCTTCAAAATGCAAAATAAAAATATGGCATTAAAGAGTATTGCAACAGGAACTTATGATTATTTTTGGGGATTTTTTCGATTTTTATAGATGCATGAAATAAATAGATACAACAAAGAGAAACTACACTACTAGTGAGGGTATTTTTGTAAATAGAAGAAAGTACGAGGGCCTAAGTTTAAATTTCACGGAAATTTATAATGCGAATAAAAATATTTCTGGACCAATAAGAAATAAACAAAATCCCAAGGGTATTCCTGCAAAATTGCCAAAGTCACGTGACTAAGCACGTGCACCTGGTAGGGACGAAAACATAATTTATAAAAACCCAAGGGTTGACTTGCAAAATGTCTAGAAAAGTTATAACTATGTTGAAGAGTTTGTGGACTAAATACCAATATAAAAAAGATCAAGGGCCTAGCATAAAATCGCCACCTCACGTGAAGTGTCACGTGAGGTGACGTGGCCAGGACTGGATTGTAATTATGAAAAGTACGGGGGCTATGCTGCAAATACTACAAATATAAATGAACTGCAGAGGAAAGTTTGAGTATTAATAAATAAATACAAAACTTGCTCGGGTAAAAAATGCAAAATACCCAAGCTAAGGCGGGCAACCAACGGCGCTCCTCTTTTACTTGGACATGTGTCAGCTCAAGAGGAGGTGATACCCCTTCGCAGATGAGCAGCCAGGATTAGATCCTGGTCCTTGATCGAATGGTGCTGGTGAAGGTAGATCTGACGGCTGCTGGAGACTTGGGGCATCGGCCTCGATCTGACGGCGGAGAGCCCAAGAAGAAGAACAGGTAAGAACTGCCAGCTAGGCGACCTTCCCCGACCTCGTTCCTCAGCCTCCGGCATGCTGAAGAGCTCCAAAATGGATGGATTGTTGCCTGCAGGTGTGATCTAGACGCTAGGGACTCCAAATCGCTCTGACATCGACTGGAGGATGCGCGCGAGACCGGTGGAGCTGGCGGGCTCCAGGTACCACAGCGACGATCCAAAACGAGCCCCATGTGCTTCTGGACTGCTGGTACCTGCAAGCCAATGGTTATGGGGTCGAGGGTAAAATGCCTCAACCCTGTAATGGTGCAATATGGCGAAGAACGACAAGAAAGGAGCTCGTCGGAGCAAGCTCCGGCGAGGTGGTGGCGAAGATGGTCGGTTGGATAAAAGGCAAATCAGACAGTAGTAATCGACTCCTAAGACTTAGAGGAAGCTAAAAATGCATGAAAAATAAAGAAACATAACCTCGAACGGTGTCGGGCCATGAAGCAAACCTCTATGGCGGAGCTTCGTCGGAGATGGTGGAACCGGCCCTCAAGGCCTCGCTGACATACCAAACTTGGCCGAAGGAGAAGCTGTCACCTTCACCGGTTCAGGGCACAAGAATAGGGAGCCAAACGAGGTCAAAATGGGGTTCAAAATTCGAATGAAGATTGGTGGGAGTTTTGTACAGGATGGTTCTGGCGTGCAAAGAACGAGGCGTGGCGGACGATGCAGCGATGCAATCCTCGAGATAAACCCTAGGCTTGCATGCTCATCCAATGAGGAGAAAAAGTCGTGAAGACGCCATCGCGATTTGGTGAAAGAAACAGCCTCGAAAAAAGGTCAAAAATGGCCAAAAACACCAGTTCTGGCGCAAGACATACCTCGATCAGAGAGTTGACCGAGGTCAACCAACGGACGATTCTGGTTGGTCCACGTAGACCAACTAGAAAAATCCTTGGCAAAAATAATTATAAAATCAATTAAAAATAATAAACGATTTTATTAATTTTAGGTTATAAAATAAAAAATATTTATTATTTTTTGAATTATTTTATTTTTATTTTTATTTATTTTTTAGAAGTTCAAAATTACATTTACCTTTTAAGGGATATACTGGTACATATATATATATATTTTTTAATGTTTTATTTTTATTTTTTATATTTAATTTTATTAATTTGGTTTATTATTTTATATATTTATAACTTAATTTTATATACTTAAATATATTTTTTATGGTATTATATACAATTAAATAAATAGAACTATTATTTGTATAGGTATAAGTATAGGTATTTTACCTATGTATTTTATACAAGTTTTTTATTTTTGTGTTTTCTATGTTTTTATTCTAATTTTAATATGTACATATATAATAAATTATATATAGAAAATTATAAAAATATAAAATTATAAACATAATGAATAATAAATAAAATGAATATTTTAATCGGTATAAGTATACAATAGGGGTCCAAAACTTAACTTTCACACTGTAACTCAGAGAAATATGAAACACCTTCAATAAATAGATTATTGAAAATTATATATAATTAAAGTGATTTTGATACATTTTGAGTTTGTATTTGAGAGATACAGGTCTGGGAAGTTGGAGTTTTGGAATTTTATTCAGATCATAACTTTTTATCTACACATTATTTTTGTATGAAATCAATTTTGTATTTTTCTATATTTAATTATCTACAACTTTCATGTACAAAGTTTCTTTATTTGAAGTATAAAAGGTGGAAATAAAAATAGGTCCCAAAATGAAGGAAAATGAATCAAAATAAAAGGGAATTATATTGGTTTTTGGTCCTTATCCCCCCTACTTTATTCCTTGTCGACCTAGTCATTGAGATGCCTAGGTCTCGGGGATTCGGGTCATAAAATATTTTCAATATTTTATTCTTTTTTCTTTTCTTTTCTTTATTCTATAATTTTGGCATTAAGAACAGTATTTTGTATACTATGTACACAATAATGCATGAATGATAAAATGCCTAAATTAAGCCTATTTACAAGCATTTACTAGGGTTTTTAAGTCCAAAATGATAGAATAAAGATGATGAAACGGAGATTCATCTCCACCGTCGGATCGAAAGCCCATTCCAGTTCTAATCCAAGCTTCATAATCGTGGTTCACCACAACCCTCTGATAGCACCAATGATCTAATCATACCCGTGCATCATCAAAGCGGTATCAGCCCATCTCGGTTGTTGATAGCATACGTGGTGCCCATCCAACCGTCCATCAGCAAATGTTGTGGGTAATTTACACCGAACCCCATGTGCATTTTTGTATATATTTTTAGTACTGTCAATATAATATTACGTACAATAATATTTAGGGATATTTGCAAGAAGGATCTTGAACTTCTATGTTATTGCATTTTAGACCTTCTGCCTCTGTGTTACGCCATATGAGGTATTTTAAATATTACATGTGTACCCCTTAAGTATCTGGACTTATTAACAAATGCATGTTTACTTTATTTAAAATGCAAATAGTTCCATGCTAGTTGTGTTATTTTATTTGTGTATAATGTTCATGTTAAATATTTTTATTGTGCTAAAATTGTAGGAAAAACATTTTAAGTGCTTGATACCATGCTTGTTCATGTATAAATTTATTTAAGCATTTAAAATAGTTTTCTTATTGTTAAAAATATATAACATGCATTTATTCCCTATTTAAAATAAAAACCCATAAAAATTTAAAAAAAAAGTATTTTCTAAAAATTCAAAAAAAAAAGAACTATATCATATTATATTCTGCCACATATCCAAAAATCACTATTTAATACAAAATTTAAAGCATAAAAATCACAAAGCCCTAAAATCTTTATAATAATTAACAAAAATTTTATAAAAAATCCAAAAGTACTTCTTATTGTTTTTATTTTTTTCTTATTATATTTATTACATATTAAAAATAATTTTTGGTTTATTTTGGACTTATTTATATTTAGTAAATCCGAAACAGTCTCAGACATTTAACTTATTCAATATTTTGTACATTTATTAATTTAAAAAATCATAAAAATTAGAAAATTTCCATAAAAATTAAAAAAACAAAATATAAAAAGATAATAACATTGAGTTCTGTATTTATGGTATATTTTGACTTATTTAAAAGCATAATGAGCTATATTATACATGCACACTATATATTACTTATATAATCTATAATATCTATATTACTATATATTAATTATATACATATTTTAAAAATAAAAAAATTAAAAAAATTCAAAATTAAAAAAGAAAAATATATATAAATATAAAATATAAAACAAATTAAAAAATCTAAAAAATTAAATGTAATTAAAAACCCACATAAAAATACAAAAAGTACAAAAAATCATTATTAAATAACAATAATTATTAATAATTAACTACACACCATTTGCTTCTAGTGTTAGACTCTCAGACTGCTTGCACCTATATACTTTTTAATTTGAGTTATAATAAAGTTTGACTCACATGTTTTATTGATTAATTTATCTTTTGTGGGTTAATTGTTGCTGATTTGATAGTTGGTTAACACAACGATTGTTGGCTTAGCTTGTTAAGTCGATGGACCAGCTCATCATATCTACAAATGGCATCGTTGTCGGGGAGCAATATTTTGTATTTTAGGGTAGTTTGTATATATCTATGTGTCTTATTTGTTTTATTCCTTTATTTTCTGTTATCTCTTTATCTATAAATTATTTATCTATTCTAATCATCTTCTTTGTTTGACTTTGTGCGAGGCGAAGATCGGCTCCTCTTATTGAGCCGATTGGAGAGAGCAATAAAAGTTGACAGGATACCAAGAGGAGTAGAGTAGTGTAGCATAGCACAGATCTCTATTATATTTTTGTTAGAGAGAGACATTTATAACTAATTGTAATAATTCGACTCTCAGACACTTAGACACTCTTGGATCCATTTCATCAGGTGTTTGTTCACCTAGGGGGGGTCCATTCGGTTTTCGTGTAGTTTTCATCACATTTACTTTTATCCTCCCTATTTTCCCCTTTATTTTCATTTGTTTCTCACGATTTGTGTTTTTCATCTTCTTTTATTTTTATGTATTCGTTGGTTGAGCCCGTATATATCTAGGATTGCTTATTCGGTAAACAATTCCAAAACCCTAATGTTTGCATGTACTTGTAGTCTCTTTGCTTGAACTTAGTCAAATCATTTGGTTCTTTATGCTAATAGCAATTCTTGATCTTAGGGTGATTTCTTCGAAAGCATATCATATATATTAGTTTTAATTATATGCACAGATAATTTTGCATGCGGAGTGTTGGAGCAAGGTACACATTCTATCCCATGCATACATTCATAGTTTTCACGTGCATCGGTTTTTCTAACTTTCTCCCCCAATTTTTTTGACTCAGAATAGTTGAGAATCGAAAAATTCATTAGGCAAATTGCATTGAAATATACTTAAAAAAAGGAAACCAAAAAACATAAAAAAGAGACTTCCAAGTAAACCTTGACCATAATTAAAATCGATAATTTGACTTCATTGGTTTGGGTTCATAAAGCCCCCATTGTATTCAGGTACACTCCAAACTGAGTGAGTTACAACCCTTAAGGATTAGAGGCCAAAACCCGGCTTGTTTATTCTCTTGTGTATCGTATGGGCTTGTGAAGTAATAGTGCTTTTATGGGTGCATGGGAGAGTAGGGTTGAGTTCGAGAAACCACGATTTTCAATGCGTTAAAAAGTATCTTTTATGTTATCATTACTCACATGCAAAAACCATAGAATTTCATATAATACTTATTCAACTACAAGACAAGAGATATCAAATAAGTATAAGGCATGTAGAGGATTGATCCACAAGGATTCGAACATTTTTGTGCGAATTTTTATTCTATTTAAAAAGGTATTTTTGATTTTATTGACTCAAATCAAATCCTATTTTTACTTTTATTTCTAGAACATAAAATTGATTAAAACGGTCACTAAGTTCTAGACATCTTAAGAATCACATACGAATTTTCTCGGTATTTTTTGGATTTTTCTGTTATTTTTAGTGATTTTTTAAATTGTAAGTGGCATGAATGTGAATAACATTTACACCAAGGGAATAATCAAAATAATTGAAAATCACCTTAATGGAAATGAAAATTTTCCAAACTCAATTGTTTAATGGGTAAATTGCAGTGATAGTAAAAAGAGTGTATAAATTGCAGAAATGTCTTCTGAGGTGAAATAAAAATATCTAAAAAGGAATTGCTTAGGCATAATTTTCACATTGAATAAAATAACAAAAATGGGTAAATTGCATAAAATAAAGTAAAATTTTAACTAATTGTAAAAAAATCCAAAATGCTTTAAAATACTGAGAGAAAATGAAAATTACGAAGAGGTCCCTGGGACCCCTTCCTTCTTCGAGCAGAGGGTGGCCGGCGGAGGCCACAACTATGTGGTAACGACACGTAAAGGAGGACTGCAAGGAGAAGGGGTGACAGAGTCGTAGCTCACAACGACAAGCAGGAAGGTGGTGGTGGTAGTGGCCAACCCACTGATGAGTCTTCTGGCTTGGAGGAGGAGAGGAGCTCCAAGCTCCCACGATGGGTCCCTTCCTTTGCTCGTCCCCCCCCTATATAGTCAGCGAGGGAGAGGAGGAGGCAATTTTGGCATAAGGGGAGATAGTGCATTAGCTGCAAGGGAGGTGAGGCGACACTAGAGAGAAAGGAGCGAGGGGGTTCCTGTGTGCACTGGCTATAGGAAGAAGGAGGTTGATGTCTGCACCTTTATTTTTTATTTTTTGAATTTGAAGAGGGGAGAGGGGATAGGAGAGCCCCTTTGGGCCTTTTTTAAGGAAATCTTGAAAAATAAAAAAAAAAGATTAGAAATTCTAATATGAGCTTGGAGCCCATAATTATTTAAAATTATTTAATCCAATTTTTTCTTTCCTTTTTAAAATTAATTTGTAAGGAATGTTATACCATTTTAGATGATTTTGAGTAGGATGAGCATAAAATTTATGAAAAGAAAATTAGTGTGAAATGGGAAAATGGATTAAATACAAAATTTTGCTCAAAAAGATATAAAAGACATGATAAATCATCGATTCATCATACCCACATACTTAACTTTTGCTAGTCTCGAGCAAAACAATGATGTGCAAAGAGAAATAGAAAATGATTTAGAGAAGATGCACGGAAGGTTTACAACGGACACACCCACAAAGTTTTGAGATTTTCGATCCAATCTTCAACAAATAATAGACTAGTTAACCTTTATATTAATAACGTGTTCGGACTCCTTTTAGATTTTAGCATTCAATTTGATAGTCCTCAAGTTCTACTAGATTTAGTTGGTTTCGTTTTTAGGCCAAATTGGGTCATCCTCATCAACAGATATTCTCTTTAACATTAAATTGATTTTGAACTGTTTGTGAAGGTTATATCTCTTCTTAATTTACGAGATACGTATACCATACATCTTTAAGCAAGGTACTAAGAGATACACAAAATCTAAAGCATGTACTCTTTCTAAGTATAGGCTTATTCTCATCTCACCTGAATCTGTCAGCAAAAGAATATAGGTGCATTTTGTAGAGAACTTGGATTTTCTGTAGACCGCTTTGGTCTGTTGCTCTCATTTTTTTTCCTTTTTGTAGAGCATAACCTAGGCCTCTTTGATCTCTTTTTAAACTAGTAGCAATATTAGTCTGCTACTTGCTTATTTGGTAGAGTTGGGTTATTTGAGTAGGTTTTTCTTTGGGAGCTCTTTGCTTTGCATATGCATTTTTGGAACAGGCATCCCTTATTGTGCATTTTTATAGGATTTTTGTGGCATCGGGTGTCAAGAGTGTACATGTATAAAATATGACTTTTTGATACACTGTACATGGTAAGTTTGCTAGCAAACCCTAACTTATAGAGAATAATGGCCCTGAACTTAGATCACTGAATTTTGCTTAACCCGAGATTCTCTAGTCGCTCCCTTCCCTTGCTAGAGTTTGAAAAATCCCTTGTAAACGCAAAGTAAGTTGAACTCGGGTGTATGGTGTAGTTTGTTCAATAGTCAATCAAGAGTTAAAGAGTGCTATTGCAGTCAAGATGATATATTTAGATATATTTTGGTCTCTGCATAAAATTAGTGGAACTTGAGGAATTAATTCTAAAATAGACTTGAAGAAACAGAATATTTAAATCTAGTAAAGTCCTATGAATTAAGTGTGTTAAGATCTTCTTGGTATAAGTCTAGAATTCATAAAACATCAGACTTCTAATCCTCAAAACTTTGGAGAAAATAAGGAAATTATTTGTGGATTTTTGAAAAAAAATCTTTTGTTTTTTTTTAAAATTTAGGAGTTTTCGAAAAATTTTGTGGAATTTTGGTATATGCAAAAATTGGAATGTTTGAAAAATATACAAAAATTATGCAATGTTTTTTTTGAAAAATGTTAGAAATTTTTGAAATTTTTATAGTTTTTTTGAAAAATAATGCCATAAAAAAAGAAATATTTTGGGTTTTTTGAATAGAAGCAACGTAAAACAAAATGGAATGCATGAAATGAAATGGGTTCTTTTAATATGATAAATTAATAACGACATGCATGAAATGTGATTCACCACCATGCTAAGAATGAACCATGTCCCCATGGTGATAAAATCGTGGAAACATAGAATGCGGAACAACACGAGTTGACAGAATGCAAGATGCAAGTGATCAAAGATGCTTTTCAGTATTTTCTAATTTATTGTGCCCCTTTTTATGGGGTTTCTCCCATACTTATGTTTGAACTACAATTAAGAGAAATTGAAGAAAAAAATGCAAGTTAGAGAAAATGCATGAAAGATAATTGTGGAGTTTGTCCCATGAAGTTGGCTGATTTTATTGCCCTCGGCTGGGCTCCAAGGTTATTAATAATCTGTGTCTCGAGTATGCATGACATTCGTGTTTGAAATACTGCAGTGAGACATGTAACTGGGGATGGATTAGCGAAAGTGTGGAGAGATGGCAGACACAATTAGAAGGGCATTTGACCTAAGATAACTCTAGAAATGAATGGACAATCATGGGTGTGGGTAAGATATCTTACTTGAGCCATACCAGTATAAAATCTGAATCAAGAGAAATTAGTATTTCGAATGAGATTTCTAACATGTCTTGAGACTCGATCGGGTAGAAAGGTGGGGTATAGGCCTCTAACAGATTGTGTGATTCACAGTCATCTCCCTCCAGAATATCAGTATAATTATCCCATAGGGTGTCCTTTGTTAATTCTAACTTAAAGTTTAGATCAAGCCATTGGGATTTGTACTCGATAAAACCAAAGGGTGGGAAGGAGGGCTCTTCTTTCCTTTAGATGGATGTGGAATTTTTTTCTCACCCATGAGAAAGCCATCAGGGACAACATCCGATCTAAAATAAAGGGTTAATGGTAAAAGGTATGCAACACTCAATCTCTCAGATTCTTCATTCATATCATCAGTGAACTCATTGTATGAATCATAATCAGTTTCATCTATATTCTCAGATTGTGTCTTAGAACAATTATCCCATAAATCAATATTAATTTCTTCTTCTCCAAAATCATTCTCAATTTCATTTACAAATTCACCAATTATTTTGATAATCTCCTTCTCGAAAATTATATCACTCGACTCATAAAGTTCATTCTCATTTATTTGAGTCAAGAATGTTGAGATTATACATTTTGTTCCTTTTCAAAATAAAATTGAAACTCACGGTAATCTCTAAAACCAAAATCCAATATTTACATTTCCAAATCACCTAGTGAAATCCCAAATTTAGAATCCTCACACTTGTTTAAATACACATATTCCATTTCTAGATCAATGAGATTTTCAAGAATCACATGATGATCATTAGAGATGTTAACAAAATTATTTGGTTCAAGATCAAAGGAAGTAGATGGGAACATGACTAAATAGAGAAATTCCTTTTCTATTCTCAAAATTCATATTATCTTCTTTCCCTAGTGAACACTCAAGTTGAGACCCACCCTAGTGAAGGATGAAACATGCTCAACACACCACAATCAGATTCCAAGTCCAAATTACACGCACGAGCCCTCGAATGAGAATCGCTAAAAAGGTAATTATTACACAACATATTTATAATGAGTGCAACAACTGTATAATTAAATCTCTTGATCTTTAGAGTTGATTCTACAGATCCTCGTTGTAGGAGCTCTCGACTCCTCGCATCTGCATCTCTCAAGTGTCCTCAGTCCTCATGGGCCCTATCACAAAATAACACATTAATTAGATATAATATAGAGAAATAAATAGCAACTGAACAAAGCAAAAATGCAAGTCAGTCACTCATTGACCTAAATGTCATAATAATCAATCTAATTAAATATTACAAGTGCCATCTAACAAATCGCTAATTGGCTACATTGATATGGTTGAGTTGTAGCACGACCAACTAGCGATCTATCAGAAATCGAGCTAGATATCTCCACGAGGAGGGGCTCGATTTTATAAATTTTTAACCTAGAAAAGTCCAGGGTCGGTATTTGAGATGCGAGCTATCTCAAGATTAGTTAAATCCTAATACCTAAGTTAAGTGATATATTAAGATATCTAGGTCAATTATGCACATACAAAACTACGAAAAACATAACAAATAGGAAAGCATGCATTTTTAGTTGGTTTCATGCAAGTTATACTAAATAACTTAATGTAACATAATGAGAAAACATGCAAACATATGCATACAAACAAATAACCACAATTCATCACCTAAAAATATTAATGAAATGATCACTAAATATGAGATTAATTTCATGGGCATTTGATGCTTCAAAATGGACGTAGGTTCAAGCAGATGGCATCTAAATGACATGTGAAATGATGCATATGTATCAAATAAAATATTCCTATTTCACATGTCAAATCCGAAAGTAATATGTGCCATTAGAGATAATCAAATAAGCATCCAAATGAAACTGAAATCACATAAAACAGAGTCCAAGCGCTCTAAAAGAAAAATAGAACAAAATATATACATAAACATCACAAACATGCCATGTTAGGGGTATAAATGGAAAATAGAAGAACCGGTGTGCCTTCCCTATAATTTTCCAATCGCGTAGGGAATATTTGTATATTTAAGAATTAGAAGAGCCCCCGTGCAAAATTCCCAAGCATGCCACGTGACACGCGTATAGAGGGACCTGTAGAAGTGGGCAAGACATCAACTATATTTTCCCTGCCCCCCTCACGTGCGAGGCACTCGCACGGAGGCTTGGTCTAAGGTGTGGGTCGGTTGTAGGAGGCTTGGGCCACGTGGTTGGCACAAGTAGCCTTGGGAGTGGTTCAGTCCCATTGATCTTGGAGTGTCGTGTACTAGTCACTGGAGGAGTGAGGGCCGCCCGATCATGATGATCGAATGGTAGCTGCTACTCAATGTCCTCATCCTCCTTCTCAGCCGGTGGTTATGTTGGAACTCTGGTAATCCTCCATGTCCTTCCTCCTTTCTCTAGAAGGTGCACTGAAGGTCTTCACACCTTGCTAGAATCCACACAAAGCAGCTAGATGCTCAAGAGAAGGTTCGAGGTGGCTGGTGTAATGGGGCGATGAAGCCTCGCCGAAGGTTAAGCTCTAAAATGTAGTTCTCCCACGACCTCCAACCATTAAAGAATTGGGAGGTCTGCAAATGTTATAAGATAACCGAGGCATCGTGCATGCATGTACGAGTGAAATGGAGACCTGTAGGGGGGAAAGAGGGTGGAGGTCCAATGGGTTCCTCCACCGAGGTGGCAAAGGAAAGGGGTCTATGCAGTGGAGGTTCTAGAGGAAGAAGGAGGGTGACCAGAATGGCTGGCAAAGATGAGCGATGTACGAGGAAGGTGGAGTTGCAGTTAATGGAAGGTGAAGAGGTGTAGGTGATGTGAATAAAAAGGGAGAAAACAAAGTCAAAGAGCATAGAAGATTACCTTGAGATTGAAGATCGACATGAGGCAAAGTGGGAGGCTTGGACTGAGGTTGAGGCTGACTTTCGATCGTTGCTAGACTCTTCCAGCCATGGAGAGCAGCTTGAATGGTCGAGCTAGCAGTAGTGTCATGGTCGGAAGGGCCGTAGGTCAACACATGGACCTTTAGCCATGATTGCACATCAAGTCCTTGCTCCCATGTAATAAGAGGAGGATGGCAACTAGGCTTAGGACGTAAAATGGTCGACATGGGCGAAAGTGATCAGAGGAGGTATATATGAAAAGGTGAAGGGTGATTTCCATGTGGTGGACATTGAAGCTTCAATTGCCTTGTGGTTGCTCTAGAGAGTGGGACATGGAGGGTAGAGGGCTCCCTGTGGAAAAGTATGGATAGGTCAACGTCGAGGAGTAATTGATAAGTGGAGAGGTGGTCTGAGGTGGTTGAGAGATCGTGGAGAAGAAGGGCACTTGGTGAGGCATCTTGTGTTGATGTGGAGTCGTTGGAAGCTAAAGATGCATCTGGACCATCTGATGGAGCCAATCAAATGGTCGAGGATTGGGCACGAGTGATGTCTCCTAATCAGATCTGTTGTTCGGATCTAAGGGCTGAGAGGAGTTGCGAATGATGGCGGCAAGGAAAGAAGGATCTGGTCACGTGGCTAGTGATGGTGGTGCCATGTGGACTAATAGAAAAAATAGAAAATAAAGAAAAATAAAAAAGAAATATTTACATGTGTCAAATGAAAAAGTGTCGAACATGAAAATTGTAGATCTTTTTGAGATCTATAAAGTTTTATGTAGAACACAAAGTCAAAATAGGTTATTTATATGTGTGTGTGTATATATATATGTGTAAGTATTTTTAGATAATTAAAATTAGTTATTTTATTTTTTTGTGATTTTTTTGCATTTTTAATTTGTATTTAATGTCAAAATAAATATTTACAAAATTAATATAATTTTTATGAGTTTTTTTATAATTAAGAAAACATAGAAATACAGTCACACTTATAGAAATATTTATATACATTAATTAAGGTTAATTTATTTACATAGGGTTAGTTGTTAAAGTTAGTTAATTAGCTTTGAATCTTATTGAATAGTTTAAGTTAGAGGGATAATAAATAGAAGATATGATGATAAATCATAGATTTATCGTGTGGCCATCGAAGGAAGAAAAGGAGAATGAGGATGGAAGAGTTGGGTGTGGGGGATAGGAGGGAAATTTTTGACCAAATGGCAGAAAGGGGAAATGAAGTTGGGTCTGGAAATTTATAAGACGGTGTGGCCACACTTGCAATCACTGGTGGTCGCATGTCTACTGGCACAAAGTTGCGATTATAGATGGTCACATCAAACGCATAATAATATGCTTTAATAAGTTGTTGCTTATTCAAATATGTAACCACATCTTGTGGGTTTGTGGGTTCAATATTTACTGTGACCACAAACCTACAACATGTGGTCACATGTGTGTGTTAGTAAATGAAAAGTTTTTTCGTATTGAGGGGCAAGGGCAGAGGAGGAGGTTGGGGTAGAGGGACCTTTAGGCGGAGGGGCAAGGGCATAGGAGGACGGGGAGAAAATGAGGAAGAGGATGAAAAAGGAAGAAGAGGATCAAAATCGAGCCTTTTTAAAGTTGAAACCTCTCTTTTCTTTCAATTATGTTTTTGCCCATAAGTTAACGACTGTTTGGGAGGTGGATGATGATAACTAACCTAAGGGGAACAAGTGATAATGGTGCAAGATATGGGCACAATTGATATTGAATAAAAAGGGAGGGGCGTAGTTACAATATCTAAGAGGGGCATACGAGTAAAAACCCAAAAAATTACTTGAATAGATCTATTCTCAATGTTGTGGGAATTTCTCTTTTTACAACTATTATTTTTAATTCCAAAAGTAAAAAAGACCACTAATTGCTTGGGAGAAAAATAAAAAATTCAAATTATACCCCAACAATATACTATCTTATAAAGTAGTCATCTAATTTTGTAACTAGACCAAATTGTTGGAGGAATTGGTAACTAAATCTACAAGCCAAACCACACACTAGCACTAATCCTTTATTGGCATAAATGTACATGTACAATACCCTTACGGATGATCCTTAAAAGTACGGGTAACTTGGAGGCATAATCTGTTGGGCTTAAAAATTGTGAGGAAATTTCGAGTCTTCAACTCTGAGGGCCATTTTGGTTGCAAGGGTATCATGAGGTATTCTGGACATACTCTCAGCTCCATCCCTGTATTTTTGGGTTGAGATTACTTGTATGGACTCTACAATTTCCTCGGTATAATATCTTTTTAACCATGTTTAAATAAAAAGTTAACATAAAAACATGTTATAATCATTAAAATAGTTAATATAACATATAATCAATGTGATATCACATCACATTTACCATTCCAACCCTCCCATTCTTCTAACGATTCAAACAACTATTATTCATAGGAAGTTATCCCCAACTCAATTACCAAATAAGCCCTAAGTATTGCTTTTCTTACCCACAAAACACCAGACTTTAGTACAGGACCAGTAAGATATTGATATTGGCGAGGATAGAATCTCAAGGATATCGAGAGGACAGGTCATTGCCATCACTATCCTTGCCGTCTATTATTTCAAACCCCCCCCCCCCCCCCCCCCCCCCAAAAAAAAAAAAAGATGCCCAAAAAACGCCGTTTCTTTTTCAATAGCATAACGTTTGCAAGGACTTCAATGGACTCGATCTTTTTTTTCTAATCTAGAGACATAACAACCATAGACTCCTCATTATTTTTTCTTTCCTCCCACCCCCATAGAAACTTGTTCTCTTGGTCTATGTCCCTCCGAACATAACCCTGTCACTATAGGCCTCCCTCGCAATGAGCACCATATTTGTTATCCTCTGGTCAATTGGTCATAAAAATAAACTTTGGATATTTGTTGTTATGTATCGATGTTAAGAGTGCCAATAACCATGGCCACCACTATCTCGCCACCCCCACTACCATCTTATCATGTATCTATGCATGCATGCATGAATGCATGTGTGTATCTAAATTAGGAATTGGATGAAATGTCGAAGAGAGAAGAATTTTTAGATATTTAATTTATACACACATTCACATGCATGTATATATATATGTGCATGTATAACACCCTGCACACACCACGCATACTCACACCACATACATACACATGCGCACAAATCATATATGTATGTATTATGTATGTATATATATTTATATACACACATGTATATATACCAAATAAATATGTATATATGCGTGTATATGTGTATGCATGCATATATGCATGGGTTTTTTTCTATATATGTTTATATACACACATATACGTACACAAAATTGAATAAACTCAGACGAGCGCAATAGATTAAGATGGAATTTGTAAACATGAAATGATCAATAGAATATCACGAGAAAGGATTGAAAGAAGAGAGAGATAAAAATAAAATAAAAGGTATGAAACATGAACGGTTGGACATGCTAATTTGCAGAAAGTATAAATTACCAAAACTCGACAAATTAGGAGGCTAATTGCATAAAAGTAAAATACCAAAGTAGCCTTAATTAAATTGACGACAAGAATGAAATGCGAATGAAAAGAAAAAAAGCATAAGTAGAAACTATCAAATATCTTGAAATAAAACGAGACTGGAATAAAATGGCATGGGTAGACCAATAAAATTCGAATGGAAACGCAAAAAAGAATAGATGTGTAAATTAAAGCAACAAGTATCTTCTTATGAGCCATTTAAAGACACGGATAAACTAGAGAAAGCCCTTGCAGTAAGGTATTCAATAATTTGATTTTTGTTCTTATATCTTTCATAGTTAGATATGTAACAATGGATATTATTCTTACTTGATTTTTTAAATTCATAATACATATTGTATTTATCGTTATATTTCTAATAACAAATCATATATGAATAATTAATCGCTGACTTTTTGTAGTTAATGTTATATTTACCAATGATTAATATAAATTTTAACAATTAATCAATGAATATATTTATTAAACGAACCTTTAACAATAAATATGACATTCATTGTTAATTACAATAATAAATGCTAACTTTGCAATGAATAATATTCATTGTTATATATCTTACATGAGAAGATATGACAACGAATATGTAAGCTATTAGTTACTTGGATAAATTTTATTGTATTGGAACATTGGGTCAATTTTGTTGTATTGGAACATTGAAGGATAAGAAAATTATACTATCATACATTAAAACGAATATGAATATAAAACAAGTTTAGTCATATACTAATAAATAATAAAAGTACTTTATAAAGTAACTTAAATATACACGTTCAAGATGTTTAGAAATAAAATATATATTATATATTTTCATGACAATTATATCAAAAATGGTCATTAAAATCATAAAATTTTATTAAACACAACTGTAAATAAATCTACAAATATACTTGTAAATTAAAAAGGATATGTGAATATTTGTGAATGTTTAAGTAATATCTATATCTCTATCCTTTTTAAAATGGATAGAATATCAATATCAAAATCTATATATGAAATAAATATGGTGGATCGGATACAAATACCTCTATCTTCATTTCGTCTCTACTTGAAGATCACTCGTGTTTGTAGTGCCGTTGTTATAATTTTGTAAATGAACTTTAAAACGTAAAATGTGGTATACAATCTTTAAGATCTGTTTCAATATGGTCCACTATCACAAAAAATTAATTGTTCATTTTTTCTCTCTAACCTTAAATCTCATTAATTCAAAACCAATTTGACACGAATCACAAAAATCAAATACCATAATGTTACTTTTTAAAATTCGGTGTATAATTCTTTTGGATCTTCTATCAAAATGAGAGAGAAATTTGCTACTAACGACTTATTCACGCAATCCGTATCCTGTCTTTACTTGGAAAAAAAATGTTGCCGACAAGTTGGTCCCCTCGTGCGAAACGTTTACACCTAATGTATCTACTCGTGTTTTATCTCACGTCTCACCAATTGCATGGACTCAAATCTTCCACATCCATCCTCACACATTCACATATATGAACCAACGTGGTACGTGCAGCACTATCACATTCCTACCTGTCTATCTACATGTGGTGTGATGATCCAACTAATACCATGGGGGTACGAGAACGTGATGAAGGAATGGAGACCACCACATGTAAGCATTAACCACTACCCTAGTTTATAGAAATAGCACGTGCCCCACTGTCGAGGCCCTGTTCAGTGGACACGTGACATATAATTTAAATAAATAGATAGCATATAGTGGCTGGAGGCCATCATATATCTCCACGGTAAAAATGAAAGTGATGATCACGATATCCAATGAGACTTTCGAGTCGATTCATATTCGAGGTAATAGATTCAGAAGAGGAATGGAAGGATGAACTGGGGAAGGAGGTTAACAACACTTTGGGTGCGTTTGGTTCGTGGGTTATCCAGGGGTGGATAACCCGATTTTGTGTTTGTGTGTTTGGTTGGTGGGTTAAGGGTTGAGAGGGTTTGTGTGATGTGATTGTATTGGAATTTGAAAAAGTTGGTAGTTATTATGGTATGATTGTATTGAAATTTGAAAAAGTGGGTGGTTGTTGTGATGTGATTGTATTGAAGTTTGGAATAGTGAGTAGAAGTTGAGTATTTTATGATTTTTAGATGATATGATGGTATAATATATATTTTTTGGTTGGAAAGAGAGTGGGCCCCACTAGTGGGTTAGGAATATGGATTTTGGGAGGTAACCCACCCAAAGTGGGGGGTAACCCCCCCAACCAAACGCACCCTTTGGGTCCCACACGACTCGCTTACTTACCATGTAATGGCTTCTTCCTTGCTTATAAGCAGCAAGTCGATTGCCCCAGAGGATTAGGTGATAGTACGCATAGCATGGAGCAAGAGGGAATGCCGTGACTTTTGTATTCTGTCAACACAAGTATACCAGAGAGAAGATAGATTAGGAGTTGTCCCAAAGAAGGATGTTCTTATGCAAAATGGCACCACTCGCCATGGGTTGCAAGCTTGCACCTGTATGTAGATAGGGGATCGATCGAGTCATATAAAAGAAAGTCTCAATCCTCAGGGGGTCATGTTAGTGGATGAGGCACACTTACTCATTCCAAAAAGTTATAGGACTTACTCCATCCAAGAAATTACGTGACTGTATATTAGATCATGCATAACTTTGTGTATCTGTCTTATAATTCAATTTATATGGATCCTATCCTACACATCGTCATTAAATCTGGTTTGACAATACAAATTCAATGGATCTTGTTTCATGTTATTTGGAAGATGCTATCACTACAAGAAAAATGATTATGCCATATGCGAAGATAACATGGTCACATTCTGATGCAGCAACTCATGCACCTCAATGAGATCACATTTTAGCTGCATTTTTCCTAACTAATTCCAACAACTAGCTCTCTCAAACACATCGATTCTAGTAATGAAAACCCATTTCTTCCTCCTCCCACATTGGCAAGGTCGACATCTACATCTCCTTCGTCCGATCTTAACCTTTCGATCAGGGAAGACTATCATCTCTAACTAGACCAGGCCAAAGTGCTGGTCGGACCGGGCTATGGGCCAAGCCAAACGGGCCAAGATTCTAAAATCCCCATGTCCAAGGCCCGACCTAGCCCGGTCCACGGGATATACTTCAAGGCTCAAGCCCGACCCAAGTTTGGACCGGGTCGGGCCGGCCCATGTGCCAAATGTAAAGTATTTTTTTATTAATTTTTAATCAAAATTATGGAGATTAATGCTTTTAGCATCATCCTATCTTTCTAAATCCAAATAACCATAATATGTGTTACTTTGCATGTAAACTTAAAAATAAGATGTAATATTAATAATGTAAAACAAAAACTTGAAGTATATTATATTAAATGTATCTAAAATATAATTTTTAAACCTATATTTTTATATATGTGAGCCGAGTCGGGCCGGATTTTATGGCACATGTCCACGACCCGCCCAGCTGACGGGCATGCCAGACTGCGGGACAGGCTGAGCCAGCCCATTCTTGAAATCCCTTCCCGATCCATGAGCAGGCTGGGCGGGCGAGTCCCCGGTCCATTGGCCAGGTCTATCTCTAACTCACACAGAACTACATTATAAGCTATAAATCTTATAATCTTATAACAGAGACCTTGGACTGTTATTAATTTATGTGGTGTGTCGAGACATGTTTCATCCTTGATTAAAGAGTTGGGCTCGACTTGAGTGGTTGATTCAATTAGGAAGGCACACAACTCTTAGAGCTATTTAGGTTTTCTATTTGTGCCTGATTAAATGAGGTCACACAAAAAGATTCACCTAATAAAATCACTATAGCTCGATTAGCCAAATCAACTTAATTCCTACCTGCTAATATAACTTCTGGTTAGGCGTGTTTTATCAACTTACATATCATATAGTTGCTGCCTCCCGGACAACAGTATCATCTGATGAACTTCACCTGATCGGCTGCTCTAAAAGGATAAACCAGCGTCGTTGTGTCGACCAGGTGAAATTAACAGAAAAAGATTTGTAGATTTTCATAACACTTCATTCGAGCCTCCATTTCGCATCCTTTCATCCAAAAAGATTCTTGTGGATTCGGGCTTGGTTTCTAACAATGTAGGAGGTCGCAAGCTCTTGAATGATCAGAATTTCAGCAGAGCTTCGATCTTGATCTTCTTCTCCGGCGAGGCCTCACTACTAGGGATCTCCAAATCTTGTCTGCCCTCAATAGAATCTTCAGCATCTTCATGATGGCATCCGGAAGCTACCCGAACCTTCATCGACCACACGAGCGAGGAGGAGCCATCAACTCTTTGTTGGGGCTCTGTTGCCCCACCGCTGCGTAAGGAGGAGAGGGAAGAACACAGAGCATGATCGTCGTTCGATCGACTCCGACCGATTATCATACAACAATGCAGGGACATGCACGTCACCTCACCAAACCAGTGTTTCGATCCTCTACTTTGGATCATCCGAGCCGACAACTAAAGCGCTATGTTGCGACATGTGGCCCGACCCTGGAGCGTCTCCCGAGCCTAGCCCCACATGAGATGAATCACATGATGGGGCAAATTACAATGCCTAGACTCGTGTTTTCCTTAATTGAATTTCAATCCAAAGCATGCAAGGCATGTGTTGCCTAGGTAAATTATAGATAAGCCACATTAACTTTTAATAATTACATTTATAGCCCATGTGGGATTTTTGCAATATATACCTATATATTTTTATATTTGCATTTTAGTCCATGTAAGGGACTTGTTTGTAGTAAAAAGTGGAGTTTTTATTATTGTTTCTTTTCATTTATGCTCATGTATTGTACCTTGAATAACTTTTAATCCACGTAAGAAAATTCAATGATTTTGGTCTCGTTGAAATATAATTTTATTCTATTTAATTTGATGCTATTAATTTTTGATTTGATCTATTTATCACATATTAAAATTCAGAACATATATATTGTCTTTTCAATATTGCTGTTAAGTTTACAATTGATCCTCTTATTGTGTAATGATCTATGAATCACTCTGATTAACCTTAAATATCTTTAATCTGATTAGGAATATTAGGTATATATAGTGAACATTTATTCTTGATGAATCACCAACTCATCATCTTTATTCATCTATTTTGGCTTAATTCCTTATAAAACACATGTATATAGCATTAATTCTCACTTCTTAATAATTCATAACCATCTGGTAGTAGTGTATTACTATAATTATTTTAATACAAAATAACTACATAAAAAAATAAAGAAAGAAGAAAGAAAAGAAGGTTATATATTTATATATATGTATTAAATACAGACTAATCTTGACCGCGGGAGTCGGTCAAGTCTTGAGCTAATAGACAAGGAATAAAGTAGGGGGGGAAATATGGTCCTTAATTTATAAAAATTCAAGAAAACCCAAATTTTACACGTACACATTCATCGATATTCTTTATGTATATTTCTTGTACTCTTTTATTTATCAATTCAATCTCAAATAAAAATATTTTCTTCTTGAAACTTGTACATAAAAATGTACTTTAAATAATAAAAATATTTGCAAAAATAAATCATGTACAGAATAAAAGGAACAACAGTCTGAAAAAGTCATAAAGTTAGGATGGAAAGATCAATATCTACTCCATATAAACTCAAAATGAATCAAACTCATTTTCAGTTGTTCAAAATAAAATAAGCTTTAAAATGAAAGTGGTTTCATAAAATTTGTAGTTAAGATGTGACAATCGATCTTTTGGATTGTTATTATACCTTCATGTATTAATTGAACCGATTAAAAATTTATTTATTTCTTTGTAATTTTGTAAATATTTTATTTTTGTACACATTTTATATTATTTATATAAATACAAATAAAATAACAAAAATAAAATTAATTAAAAATAAAATAATTGTATTTATTGCATAGGTATATTGTATCTATATTGTATATAAGTGTATTTATTTAATTCATTAAATAATATCATAAAAATAAAATAAAAATATATTTAAAATCCTCTAATTATTCTATAAATAAAAAACATGAAATAATGTGTATATTTGTAAAAAAAATAATTAAAAGCATGCATATTGTGTATATGGGTATTTCATACATGTAAATAAGTGTAGTTTAATTATTTAACAATTTAAATCAACTTATTTAAATTAATAAAAATCATCAAAACTTAACTTATTAAATTATAAACATTTTCTATGTTGAAAATTTTTTATTTAAAATCATTTCTATTTATTTACTATTTCTTCCTATTTATTTAATTACTTTTTGTCATTTTGTGTTTGGAGTTATTCGGATCGCCTTCCTTTTGGCTGGACTCGGGTCCGTTGACCTCAGCCTCTTCTACCCATAAACCTGATTCCAGCCTAACCCACCTTCTCTGATTTATTGTACCTGATTTCTTCCTCCTTCGTACCTGAATTCTTCGCATGGTAATCCACCGAATAACGTAGATCCATCATCATCAACAACAAAGCCTTTTCCTACAATTAAGTAGGGTCGGCTACATGGATTCTTCGCCTCCATTCAGATCTATCTTGGGTCAATCCCGGGCTTATATCCACAAAACAAAGATCCCTTCGTATGGTCTCTTTCCAACACTTCTTGGGTTGTCCCTGCCCTCTCTTAGCCAGCTCAACATCCCAACACTCGCATCTCCTAAACTGGTGCATCAGCTGATCTTCTTTGCAAATGACCAAACCATCTTAAGCGGTTTTCTCGCTTCTTATCCTCGATCGGAGCAATACCCACTTTCTTTCTGATTGCATCATTCCAAATCCGATCTTTACGTGTGTATCCACACATCCACCTTGGCATTTTCATTTCTGCTACACCCATTCTCTGCACATGTCTATGGTTTACAAGCTTTACTCTCCAACTCATGTCTCCAGACCTCAAGCTTCTCATTTACTCCATATCTAGTCTCGTCAATCAACACAATATCATCAGCAAATAGCATACACCAAGGTAGCTCATCCTGAATGTGACTTGTCAATTCGTCCATAATCAAAGTAAAAAGAAATGTACTCAGATCCATCATCATCATCAACAACAACAACAAAGCCTTTTCCCACAATTAAGTAGGGTCGGCTACATGGATTCTTCGCCTCCATTCAGATCTATCTTGGGTCAATCCCTAACTTATATCCACAAAATAAAGATCCCTTTGTATGGTCTCTTTCCAATACTTCTTGGGTCGTCCCTGCCCTCTCTTAGCTGGCTCAACATCCCAACACTCGCATCTCCTAACTGGTGCATCAGTTGATCTTCTTTGCAAATGACCAAACCATCTTAAGCGGTTTTCTCGCATCTTATCCTCGATCGGAGCAACACCCACTTTCTTTCTGATTGCATCATTCCAAATCCGATCTTTACATGTGTGTCCACACATCCACCTTAGCATTTTCATTTTTGCTACAGCCATTCTCTGCACATGTCTATGGTTCACAAGCCAAGATTCAGATCCATAGAGCATAGCAGGTCTCACGGCTGCTTTGTAAAACTTTCCTTTAATTTTTGAAGGAATTTTCTGAACACAGAGAACAGCAGAGGCTCCTCTCCACTTTAGCCAACCTGCATTTATTCTATTAGTAACTGATGGGCCAAAATTCAGTCAATCCGGATCAGTTCAAAATATCACTCGGGTCGTTGCGACCCGGATCGATGAGAATCTCAACCCAATCAAGAAAAAGTAAAACAGACCACCAAAATCAGAGAAAAATCAAATAAAAGCGATAGCGGTCCTGGCTATTAGATTAGCCTGGTATAGCGACCAGGGTCGGACTCAGGGAGCACGTGATGGCCTCGCGGCCTACGAAGTAGTCTCAAAAAGAAATAAAGTAAAAGAATGTATTTTTGGTGGATTTTTAATTTTTATAATTTTTTTGGATTTTTAATTAATTGAGAAAATAAGGAAAACAAAGAAACAAGCCAACACAACAATTTATTTAATACCTCAAAAATCAATCAAAATTTCAAATAAAAATGTTTTTGTGTATTTTATGATTTTTGCTATTTTTAGTGAATTTTTGGTATTTTTCTGATTTTTATTTAATTTTCTAAAAATAAAACAAGGCAGGGAAATGGGGGTACTGTCCAGTCAGGAGTAAAATGCCAATTTAAAATGCAAAAGGGCCTATTTAGCTCCTGGAGGTAATTTTCCTATAAAATAAAAAGTCTAAGGAAAATTAAGGCACCAAAATTATTATTTTTGGATTCTTAGATTATTTATTAGAATTTTTATAAGGTTTTTAGTGTTTTGTAATTTTTATGAGTTTTATATAATGAAAAATGACCAAATTTGGTCAGAAAATCAAACAAGCCAAAAGACAGATTAGCTAATTTTTTTATAATTTTTAGATGAGTTTTAATATTTTTTGTGATTTTTCAAGTCAAACAGTAAAGAAAAAGGCTGTTTTTGAATTTTTAAAATATCAAATAAAAGCAAAAATATCTCCAAAAATTCTAGAAAATTTTACAACATGGCAGGAGCCATGTATCCAATTTTCATTGAATTTGGAGTGAGTTTGATATTTTATCAAAATTAAAACTTAGGTACAGTGCACAGGGACATGTACGTAAATACCCAAAGTTTCAAGGGGTCCGGTGCAAAAATCCCAAGAAGTCACGCGCGAAGCGCGTGTCTGGGGCACTCAGGGACCTATTTGCAAAGAAATAAAGTTTCTGGGCTAAATAATAACAAGTATTAAAAGCCCAAGAACCTTAGTGTAATTTACCCACTAATATACGTACATGCACAAATAAATCACGCACAGGGGTATAAATGCAATTAACTAAAAAGATTCATTCATTAAGTAACATCCCAGAACTACAAGGCTACGCATGCAAATTACCCAACAAAGCATGTGTCGATGCACGTGACACACTACAGGAAGGGGCATACATGCAAATATAGAAAATAACAGGGTCCAAAGTGCAATTTACCTAACACACATAAAATACGAAAAGTATTTACATGACTAAAAGCAAACTACTAAAAGAGAAGGGCCTAAGGGTAAATTACCCTTTATTAAGTCGACCGTCGAATGGGCGCCACGCGTGCTGATCGACGGCTGAGAAGAGGTGGCGCCCAACGCTGAGGTCTTCGGTCTGATCGAGCGGCTGGGGTGTCGCCACGTGGAGGATCGGTCGGCTGGGAAGCGACGTGGGACGCCCTCGCTGATCGAACGGTCTCGATCAGCCCTCCAAGGATCGACGGTGATGGCTGCTCCTCAAATGGATGGTGGAGATCAAAACTGGAGCTGGAGGTGCATCGGACGGCTCTGAAGGATGGAGGACGAACTGGGCTCCGGCGAACTTCGCCGGGCTCGTGAAGGCATTGGACTCCTCATCGAAGGCCTCTGATGATCGGAGAAGGAGCGTGGAGGCCTTCCGCGTTGAATGGCAGCCTCCGATGACTCGACGGAGCTCGGGGGAGCTCAGGAGAGGTCGGCGGAGGTCGCCTGGTTGCACCTGGATGGTCGGGCCCTCGGATGGGCTCGAATAGACCTGCAAGATGGCGCAACACACTCGCGGGTCGAGGGCAAAGTGCCTCTACCCCGTTAGGAGGGGTGACGGTGGTCGGTGAGGCGGGGCGGTCGAGCTCCGGTGAGGGGTAGGCGGTGGAGCTCGAATCCCCAGCTCCTGTACGAGCTGGGTCGAATGGAGGGGCGTAGAACGTGCGCGGAAAGAAGGCGAGTGTGATGGTGCGGTCCGATGATCGAATGGAAGGTGGGGGTGGCCGGAATCGATGATGGTCGTGACAGCGAGATTTGGGGCAAACTAGAAATTAAAGAACAGGAAAAGGAAATAGGTCTACCTAGGTGGTCGAGTCGACTGGGGATGAGCTGTTGGTGCTCTGGTCCTTGCCTCGCGGGTCGTCGTGGCCCGAGGCTCGAGCTCCTGCTTCAGGCGGAGCACGGCGGCGCTAGAGCTCGCCGGATCTGAGGTCCGGTCACCTACACCTCTCTTCAACACCACCGACGGAGAGCTGTCACCTCAGGGAAGGCAGTGGAGGTCACGGGACTGCAAGGTGGGGAGCCAAAGATTCGGAAAAAGGAGGCGGAGCTCGGCTTTTATTAAGCCAAGGGTCCGGTAAGATTCGATCGGGTAGGGCAGCGTGGAGCGCGGACCCCGAGGCGGGCATGCCGGCAAGGGTGTCGGATGTGTCGTGAGTGAAACGGACCCTGGGTATGGCGGAATGATGATCAGATCTGGAGGGGATAATTAGGAGAAGTCGGGTCAGGCATCCAGAATCCGTGGGAAGTGGTCCATAGGGGGGAGTTGACCGGGCGGTCAACATCCTCGTGGACCAATGGGAAGCAGCCATCTGGAAATGTTTGAGAAAATCAATTAAAAATAGTAAATGGCTGAATTATTAAAAACTTAAAACATGAAATATTATTGTTTTAATTTTTTCTATTTTTTTGATGATTTTTAATTAATTTTTCGAAATAAAAATAGGGTATGTACACTTTATGCTATACATAGGTATTTACACAATATAGGATTTTTATTTTTGATTTTTATACATTTTTATCCCCATTTTATATTTTATTTATTTATATCATAAAATTAGGAATAAAAAGATATTTTTATTTTATTTTTATTATTTATATACAAGGGTGAAATAAATAGATATATGCATCTATATACATGGTATATGTACAATGTGATTTTTTGGTTTTTAATTTTGTACTTTTTATTTTGTTTTTGTTTTAATGGTTTTTATTTTATTTATTTACAACATAAAAAGTAGAATATATACAAATTTTATAAAAATTAATTTTATTTATGTATAAGGTGAAATAAATATAAGTGTGGTTGTATGTACATGATGGATATATACATAAGTGACTCTTTTTATTTTCTTTTTAATCTATTTTTGTTTTGATTTTTATAATAAATATATACACAATAAATACAAGTCATTTTATTCTATTTTTTTAGAGGAAGATGTTTTTATTATATTTACAAATATATTTACACACATGAGCCCCTATCTCCCTCTACTTTGGCTTTTATGCGGTCATGCCCATGCTGAGCCCTCCCTTGGGTTAGATTGCTCAATATTTATTCTAAATATTTCCTCTTTTTATTTTTAATCTTTATTCTTTTATTTTTGCACAAAAACATGCTAATTATTACTTTTTACGCCATGCATGCTTTAATTATTTATATTTACAAATATATACATGCATTTGCAAAGGTTTTTGTAGCTAAAATATAAGAATAAAGAGTGATGAACGAGTATTCATCACCCCCCTATACTTAACTTTGCTAGTCCCTTAGCAAACACTTATTTGAAAAAGAAGTGAAAAAGAAGAAAGAAAAAGAAAAAGAGAAGAATGTGCATGGATCAAGGTTGATTATTAAACTTGCCTTCATTAAATTGAGGTATGGAGCTCGATCAGATCTTTGGATTATTAATGTGTCAGAACCTTATTTGGACTTAAGTTTAAAACTCAACAGCCTCTAAGTTCCACTAATCTATAATCAGGACTCCTCAATATTCCAGATTAGAACAAGTCACCAAACACAAACCCTGAAGACCATGAATCTTTCCTCGTCCTGTGACTGTGAAGTATAAGCTCTCCACCTCAGAAATGGCAACTTGACAACCCTCCCCAACAAGGTAACTCTGTGACCTCAAACTGGCCACTCTTTCCTCGAGGAGCGGGGTATTCCCTTCTAAGTTCAAGTTCAATCGGCTCAAGAAGAGGAGGAAGAAGAGAATGGACCATGGCCAGTGTAGCCATGTATCCTTGGGAGCTTGACTAGTGTAGCCAAGTCTCCCTACCGCAAGCTACATAAGGTGGATCATGAATCTCAAGCTTTGCTTATTGCACTCTATATACATACTCCGGTGGAATTATCATTTTCTCTCAGACCCACCACTTTTTTGGAGTTATTTTCTTTTTGCATTTTTTTTCTTTCAAGTGCATCTATACATCATATACATGTGCAGCATATATACAAGGAGTTTTTCCTCTTAAGCCAGTAGACTATCCCTCTTTTGAAGCTTTATTGCAACCCACGACTCCTGTCGTTAGACCTCATGGCAACCAGACCAAGTTGAGACACACTTCCTTCACTAAAAGAAGAAGAGAGGTTCTGCCTAGAAGTACTACCCTCATATGCTACCCCAAGTCAAGGAAGACTGCCTCCTCACCACCTCATCCGTAGAGAGCTCGGTGCAAAGTGCTGGTGTCCAAGTAAAGACATTGTCTATATGAGTCATGTGTTGTTGTTAAGTGCTCTACTTAGGCTCATTGAGATGACATGTGACCATAGCCTAGTGGACTTAAAGAATTAAGTCATCATGGACCTGAAAAGCCTTAAACCTAAGCCCTATAAGGTTCCTCTTATAAATTAGGTGGATTAAGATCTTAATCAAGCTCCATTTTGCAAAATTTTTGAAAAATGTTTTGAAATCATGAATGGATGAATGCATGAAGTGCAAGTTTTGCAAAAGTATTTACACACATTTACACAAGATTTTTGCAAACTTTTGATTTTCAAAACATTTTGGAAAAATTTTGTACTATATACATAATTTTGATAAGAAAATATTTACACAAACTTTACACAAAAGATTTTTGAAATCATTTTTACAAAAATAATTTGTACACTAGCTATTTATGTGCAAATAAAAGAATGTTTATGTACATAAAAAATTTTTAATTTTTGTGATTTTTAGGGTTTTTTTAGCCATTTTATTTATTTACTCACTCACACAAAGTACGAGTTATGGCTAAAGTATATATGAAATATATACACCCCCCCTATACTTAGCTCGAACGATGTCCTCAGAGTCAAGAGCGATGAAGAAGACATAACTCGTGCTAGGTATAGGGAAGTGAAAAGGAAGGCTATATATAAAGACGAATGAATGAATAAAAAGTCAAAAAGACATCCTATACATGCGAAAGGGAGTTGTACCCAATGGTGTCTTGAAAGACATCCTATATGCCCACAAGACCGAGTCCAAAAGCTGTGACCAATCCTTTCGGTCAGGGCGGACGACTTTCTGCAATATAGTCTTGATCTCCCTGTTCGACACCTCGGCTAGACCATTCGTCTGTGGATGGTAAGGTGTGGCGACTCGATGGTCTATGCCGAACTTGCTAGCAAGGGCCTTCACCTGGTCGTTGATGAAATGAGACCCCCCGTCTGAAATCAATACTCGAGGTACCCCGAACCGCGTGATGATGTGCTTCCTCAAAAATCTGCAAATTGTCCTCGCATCAGCAGCTCGGGTGGGGATAGCCTCAACCCAACGACTAACATAATCTACGGCCAACAGAATGTACTCAAATCCCTGACTCTTAGGGAATGGACCCATGAAATCGATGCCCCATGCGTCAAAAACCTCACAGAAGTGAATGTGCTGCATCAGCATCATATCACGCTATCTGCAAGTGCCCATCCTCTGACAGTCAGTACACCTCTTCACGAACTCATCAGAGTCCTTGAAGAGGGTAGGCCACCACAAGCTGGATTGGAGCACTTTCTGTGCCGTTCTTCTCCCAGAATGGTGTCCTCCTGCCTCAAGCTTGTGGCAGTATGTGAGGACGCTATGGTGCTCCCCCTGAGGAATGCACCTACGCCAGACGCTATACCCTCCTTCGTGGTAAAGGATGGGATCCTCCCAGTGGTAGGACTTGGCCTTCGCAAGGAAGGTCTCAAGCCTCTGCCTGGTCCAATCTTGTGGGACTTTCCCAGCAACGAGAAAGTTCACAATATCGGCATACCACGGGAGTGAGGCGATAGCAAGGATCGCCTCATCTGGGAAGGTCTCACAAATGGGATCAATATGCTCAGACTCCTCAGGCTGCTCTAAACGAGAGAGATGATCCGCCACCACATTCTTGACTCCAGGCTTATCCTTGATCTCAATGTCGAACTCCTGGAGTAGAAGGATCCATCTAGTCAGTCTGGCCTTGGCATCCTTCTTTGCCATGAGGTATCGGATGGCGGTGTGATCAGTATACATGGTCACTCTAGATCCAATGATGTAAGATCTGAACTTATCTACAGCGAACAGTACGGCTAGCATCTCCTTCTCCGTGACTGTATAATTCCGCTGCGTGGAATCCAATGTGCGGCTAGCGTAGTGGATAGCAAAGGGGACTCCATCCTCCTCTGTCCCAGCACGGCCCCCACGGCAAAATCGGAGGCATCCGTCATGATCTCAAATGGGAGAGACCAATCAGGTGGCTGGAGAACAGGAGCCTCAATAACACTCTGCTTGAGAGTCTCAAAGGACGAAAGACACTTGTCATCGACAAGGAACTCGGTGTCTTTCGTCAGGAGGTCGGTCAACGGCCGGGCAAGCCTGCTGAAATCATGAATGAATCGTCGATAGAAACCGGCGTGCCCCAAGAATGACCGTAACTACCTAAGATTGGACGGCGGTGCGAGTTTTCTAATGACATCTACCTTGGCCGGATCAAACTCCATGCCCCTGTTGGAGATGATGTGGCCAAGCACCGTCCCTTGAGTCACCATGAAGTGACTCTTCTCCCAAGATAGCACCAAGTGAACCTCTATACATCGCTGGAGTACTCGGTCTAGGCAGTCAAGACATGAGTCGAATCCGTCGCTGTAAACCAAGAAATCATCCATGAAGACCTCCAAATACTCCCCTACCATGTCCGAAAAGATCGACAGCATGCATCTCTGAAAAGTCGCAGGGGCATCGCATAGCCCAAATGGCATGCGTCGGAAGGCGTATGTGCCGAAGGGACATGTAAAGGTGGTCTGCTCCTGGTCCTCAGGAGCGATGTCCACCTGGTTGTAGCCCGAGTACCCATCCAGAAAACAATAATGGCTCTTCCCTGCCAGTCTCTCAATGATCTGGTCAATAAAAGGTAGGGGGAAATGATCCTTTTTGGTGGCCTGGTTGAGTCTCCTGTAGTCAACGCAGACCCGCCAAGAAGTGGGTACTCGTGTAGCAATCTCCTCTTCCGACTCATTGATCACAGTCGTGATGCCTGTCTTCTTGGGCACCACATGCAAGGGGCTGACCCACTTGGAGTCAGAGATGGGATAGATAAAATCGGCGCTCCACCATTTCGAGATTTCCTTCATGACAACCTCTCTCAGATTGGGGTTCAGCCGCCGCTGGAACTCACGCGACGGCTTTGCCTCATCCTCAAGATAGATATGGTGGGAGCACAGGTCCGGACTAATCCCCTGGAGATCTGCTACGCTCCATCCGATTGCCTTGCGGTTCTTTTAAAGAACCCCCATCAAACGGGATTCTTGCTCTCCAGTCAGATCGACGGAGATGATGACTGGGTACATCTCAGGCTCACCCGCAAGGAATCGATACTTCAGCGAAGTAGGGAGCGGCTTCAGCTCTGGACAGCTGGGTGCTGGCGAATCTGGCTTCAAAAGAAGCCGCGTGTATGCTGCCAAATCTGTCTGGGAGAATGAGAACGTACTCTCGCAAACTGGATTTGAAGAAGGCTGCTCAACTGAACTGTCTCTGATCTGCTCGGCATCTACCTCCTCCTCAGGTGTAGGCTCAGTGGAACTCAGGTCTGGCATATAATCCTCGCAATCTGCCCAATCAGACTCTAAATCCGAGGGATCTGCATCAAACAAGGTGGCATCAGTACCACCATCATCACAAAAATCCGTGTCGCGGTCAAGAACCAGCTCTGCTACCACTGAAGTATCCTGAACCAGGAATGTGCTCTCCAAGCTCTCCTCTGCTGTCATCTCTGCACCAGCGGTGTCTGAAAATGAGAGGATGGCCTGTGCTGCGGGGTCTGCCCATGCTGCCTCATCGTCTGTGATCACAAAGTCACAGTCCCGGTGGATGTCTAGCCCGGCATCTGTCAGCTGCTCTGTATCTGAAGTGGTCTCTGAGCATGATCTGTCTCTGTCTCTGCAGTCCTCGACCGTCTCTATCTGTACACTCTCGCCCTCGACGCAAAAGTATACCTTCCCTCTATCATGATCAGTCACCGCCTTGGCTGTGGCCAAGAACGGACGACCGAGAATGATGGGGATATCGGTCATTGAATCAGGGATCTCCATGTCCAACACTACGAAGTCCACGGGGAATCGCAGGCCCTGAATAGTGACGACAACGTCTCGTAACAACCCCTTCGGCCTCTTGACAGATCGATCAGCAAACTGAAGGACTGTCCTGCTCTGTCTAAGAGTGTCCAACTCGAAGCGATCGAGAAGGGCTGCCGGAAGGATGTTGATAGACGATCCACTATCTAATAGAGTCCGGTCGAACCTCTGCTCTCTAATGTGACATCTGACATAAGGGGCTCCTGAATCTGGCCTCTTGGCCGGCAGACGGTTCTGGATCGCGAAACACGTGGCTTTCGTCAGCACATGGATTTCTGAATGGTGGTTCCTCCTCTTCCTCCTGACGGTAGTCCTGTCTCTCAACGAACGCTGAAGAAGGGGAATGTGCTGCAAAGCCTCCTGAAGAGTCAGCTGGATATGGAAACGATCTATTATATGCTGGCTGAACTCTTCCTGATCTCTCTTTTTTGGATTTTCTTTTTTCTTCCCCTTCCCCATCTGAAGGGCTCTAGGGAAGGGGATCACTGGGTCCTTCTCAAATGAAGGACTAGGAAAAGGTCTAGACGGCTCGACGTCCGGATCCGCACATACATCAATCACCACAGTGGGACCAGAAAAAATCAAACCTTTCCCTTTATTCACAACATGGTTCCGAGATACATCAGGAGAAGGAAAAACAACAGACCTCTCTACATGAACTCTGGTGACCTCAGTACCACCAGTGGCTGGATCAACTGGACATCTCGCAGCCTCAGTACCATGCTCTGGCTCGGCATCAGGAGTGGCCTCAGTACCACCTCCTCGAACTGGTGAAATGGCAGCCTCAGTACCGCCTGTGGAGTCAGCATCCTTGGTGGCATCAGTACCACCGTCATCATCTCGAGCGGTCTCAGTACCGCTCTCCTCCTCCTCATCTGGCGCTCTAGGTGTATCCTCATGACGTCGCTCAGACGAGGCACCGCCTGTTGGCATCCTACCGCTCCTAAGTGTGACAAAATCAGCATCAAAAAGGTCTGCAGACATATCATCAAATGGATCACTAGGAGTGGCATACTCAGTGTAAGCTACCTGCTCAGATTTCCTCTTCAGGCTGTTGGGGTTCGGCTCGATCTGGGAAGGGATGGCGGCCTTCCCTCTCACTATGTCCCGCATCTCCTGGCGGAACTCGTCCATCTCCCGTATGAAGGTAGCCTGCTTGTCCGTGAGGAGGCGGGCTATATCGTCCAAAGCGGGGCTCTCGTGGGAGCCTGACGGGTAGCCTCTCTGGTAATGAGGCTGCTGGAACTGGTGCTGCTGCTGCTGAGAGGGGTATGGGTGTGGTGGATGCTGCTGCTGGTGAGGCTGCTCACGCCTCCAAGACTGTCCCTGCTGATAGGGACGAGGACCATAGGACGACTGCTGCTACTGCGGTGGTGGGTACACTGGGGGCTGCTCCTGCGGTTGGTGATCTCTCTGCTGGCTGTACTGGCCTCCCTGACCAGATGGCTGTTGCTGGGGCTGGGTACCTCCGTTCCCCCACCTGAATCCGGGATGGTCTCGTCGGATTCCAGGTTGAGGGCGGTCATACCATATCCCGTTGACATCCATCAACGACTCTGCATCGTACTAGGCTGGCGGAGTACTGCCAGAGGCTGATCCGGCTGGTATACCACCATCTGCAAGTCTGGAGATGGTGGTGACTGGTAGGGTGGCTGCGGCTGCTGGTACGGCTCCGCCTGTACAAGGTGAACCTGTCTAGGCTGCTGGTGTGAGCTGGAGCGCTGGGACGAGTTGCTGCTGCTGCCGTGATCGCCTCGCGACTGAAGACGGGGCTGGGAAGCCGTCTGTGCCTCCTGGAGACACATGAGCTGGGTCTTCATGTCGCTCAGAGTCCGTGCCATCTGCTCCATCTGAGTGATGCCCTGGCACTGCTTCTTCTCTATCAGCTACATCCGATCCAACTTCTCGCTAATGATGCCCATGTCCGCAGCTGAAGACTCTGCCTGTGCTGCTGCTCTAGGGACGAACTGGAGGGACCGGCGTTGACCCGTTCTATCCTCTGGTACTGCACGGGTCCTGGCTGCTGGGGTCTGCCCTGAGTATACAACCTGGTCTGAGACATCACCATGTAGTTCTAGGCCATCTCCTCGTAGATGGCCCAGACCTGGTTGTGATCCTTGGCGAAGTATGACCCGCCACAAGAAGCGTTCACCAAGCCCTGGAGCTCTGGTGTCAGCCCGCTGAAAAAGCTCTGCATGAGGTTGGGCTTGGAAATGTCGTGGTGCGGGCATCGATCAGTCAGCTCTCGGAACCTCTCCCATGCCTCATGGAACTGCTCGTTGGGGAGCATGGAGAAGTTGCTGATAAGGGCTCTCGCTGCATTGGTCCGCCCGAGTGGATAGTACTTATGCAAGTACTCGGTGCGGAGCTGCTCCCAAGTGTAAACAAACCTCCCCAGATGCTTCAGCCAGGTGGCTGCTCTATCTGCCAAGGAAAAGGGGAAGGCAATCATCCGAATCGTGTCCTGGTCCACCTGGCGGTCGTGGACAGTGCTGCAAATCATCAAGAACTCCTGGAGGTGGAGATGGGGCTCCTCAGTGGCGAGCCCGTGGAAATGGGGGAGCAACTGCAAGGTGTCCGGGGGGAACTTGAAGTCCCCCACGATCGCTGGTAGCACGACCCAATGATGCATCAGTGTCGATCCGGGGTTGTGCAACTCCCGCATCGGTCTCGGTGGTCCTCCTGCCGCGGTTGCGGCGGCTGCGGTGGCTGCTACTGCGGCTGCTGCATCTGCATCATCCGGTATCCTCGGCCCGTCTCTCCGCTGCTCTCTCTCTGCTCTCATCTCCTCCATCTCTCTCCTCATATCCAGTATGAACGCTCCCTGATCTCTCAACTGCTGCTGAATTGTCTCGAGGGAGGCGATCAGGGTGGAGTTGATCGCACCCTGGTCCAACACGAAGTGCTCAGGCTGTGGACCTCGACTGCGATCGTCAGAACTGCCGGCCATGGTGTCTGCAAAATCAAATGACCCAAACTCAGGTACCGATAAATCAGCTAATCTCTCCTCTGGCACTGGTCTCTCGGAACCGAAAGAAAGGGGGTCGAGGGGGAACAGGGCGGAATCATACTCGGGCTCGGAGAGCGGGTCTCGGCTCTCGCGAGCCAACCAAGATGAACGGGTAGACGCACCCGAAAGCGGTGCAGCCAGAGGTTGCCTAAGAGATCGTCTACCCATCATCGTGATGTAGCAAGTAAGACGGATGTGATCTGGAGAAACTATGATCAGAAAACAAACCCCTCTGTTCAGCAACGCGACGCGAGCTGAAGACCGTGAAAGTTCGGTCAAATTATCTTGTCAATTTTTATTTTGGTGAACAATCAATCTATCAGAGCGATTACGTGACCTGCTGGGATACCCGATACTACCCCAACCGACTGTCCCGCACGAAAGAGTCGATAATCAGTCGGGAATAGCACCGGAAGGCTCTACCTAGTGTACGGGTCACTCTCTCGCACAATCAAACCAACCAATGAGGGGGTTGCTCTCCCCAAGACAGATTTTTTAGATCAGGTGTCTTTTAGGGTCAATAGCTTAAACAGTCTCAATTTTATGGTTTTTCTTTTTAATCTTTTTCAATAAAAACAAAAGCCTAACGAATTTTTCGGTTCTCCTGATTATTAAGTCAAAAACAGGGGGAGAAGACGAAAAAGCCGATGCGCGATGAAATCAATGATGCATGCAAAGATAGAAATGCGTACCTGTCTCCAGCACTCTACATGCAAAGTGATCCGCGCAGAAATGTAAAGATTGAAAGAAACTACCTATATGGTGCAGCGGTAAAAAGCCGAGTCCTAAACAGGCAATTTCTACTCGAAGAACCGTCTAACTGGTCACCGATCCTTCAAGCAAAAGGGTCCGATCTCGGTCTACCCCTCCTCCTCCCGACACATCGGGTTCAGGAGCAGCGCTTGGCAGGGCAGGCTACGGCATGTAGGCTACGAAGGGAGTGAGTCAGTTATTTTTATTAATGATTTATTAGTAGATCCAATTACGTTCTATAGGAACAGGCAATCAATTAAGTGTGTGGATCCTACTAATTACGGCATAGTCAAGCAGAAAATCCTAAATCTAGGGGCTCGAGGAAAAACCGCGTAAAACCGTAAAAGGCAGTGAAGAAAAACAAAACCGTGAAAAGCCACAAAAAATCCTAAGGGTCCCCCGAGCACACCGGTGCTCGGCGAAATAGACCCACTACAAAATCCAAGTCCACAGTCTGTACCTGTATTATTACAAATAATCAAATGAATAAAAATAAAGACTAAGCTAATCCTCGCCCACTCAGCCTCTCTCTCACGCTCTCCTGCAGCTCCGTGCAGAAGGGAGCTGCCTCCAAGTCCCGCGGTTGCTCCGGCTTCTCGAAAGCTGCCGCCTCGGTCCTCGGGACCTCGCAAGAAAGAAGACAAGTGTCAAATCGATAAAATAATCAAATATAAACAAGAAATAAAAACAGGGGTATATGTGCAGAAATGGCAAAGGAAATAAACAAGCAAAATCAATCAAAAATAAAAAGAAAAGAAAATAAAATAAAAGAAAATAAAACAAAAATAAAATAAAAACAAAAAGCCGCGAAAAACCACGGACTCAGAAAGAGCCGCGGAAAGCCGCGAAAAAGAAAATAAAGTAAAAATAAAAACTACTAAGCCGTGCTCCCCAGCAACGACACCATTCTGATGGGCCAAAATTCAGTCAATCCGGATCAGTTCAAAATATCACTCGGGTCGTTGCGACCCGGATCAATGAGAATCTCAGCTCAATCAAGAAAAAGTAAAACAGACCACCAAAATCAGAGAAAAATCAAATAAAAGCGATAATGGTCCTAGCTATTAGATTAGCCTGCTAAAGCGACCAGGGTCGGACTCAGGGAGCACGTGATGGCCTCGCAGCCTACGAAGTAGTCTCAAAAAGAAATAAAGTAAAAGAAATGTATTTTAGGTGGATTTTTAATTTTTATCATTTTTTTTGGATTTTTAATTAATTGAGAAAATAAGGAAAACAAAGAAACAAGCCAACACAACAATTTATTTAATGCCTCAAAAATCAATCAAAAATTCAAATAAAAATGTTTTTGTGTATTTTATGATTTTTACTGTTTTAGTGAATTTTTGGTATTTTTCTGATTTTTATTTAATTTTCTAAAAATAATACAAGGCAGGGAAATGGAGGTACTGTCCAGTCATGAGTAAAAGGCCAATTTAAAATGCAAAAGGGCCTATTTAGCTCCTGGAGGTAATTTTCCTATAAAATAGAAAGTCTAAGGAAAATTAAGGCACCAGAATTATTATTTTTGGATTTTTAGATTATTTATTAGAATTTTTATGAGGTTTTTAGTGTTTTGTAATTTCTATGAGTTTTATGTAATGAAAAATGACCAAATTTGGTCAGAAAAACAAACAAGCCAAAAGACACATTAGCTAATTTTTTTATAATTTTTAGATGAGTTTTAATATTTTTTGTGATTTTTCAAGTCAAACAGTAAAGAAAAAGGCTGTTTTTGAATTTTTAGAAATATCAAATAAAAGCAAAAATGTCTCCAAAAATTCTAGAAAATTTTACAACATGGTAGGAGCCATATACCCAATTTTCATTGAATTTGGAGTGAGTTTGATATTTTATTCAAAATTAAAACTTAGGTGCAGTGCATAGGGACCTGTACGCAAATACCCAAAGTTCCAGGGGGTTCGGTGCAAAAATCCCAAGAAGTCACACGCGAAGCGCATGTCTGGGGCACTCAGGGACCTATTTGCAAAGAAATAAAGTTTCTGGGCTAAATAATAACAAGTATTAAAAGCCCAGGAACCTTATTGTAATTTACCCACTAATATACGCACATGCACAAATAAATCACGCACAGGGGTATAAATGTAATTAACTAAAAAGATTCATTCATTAAGTAACATCCCAGAACTACAAGGCTACGTATGCAAATTACCCAACAAAGCACGTGTCGATGCACGTGACACACTACAGGCAGGGGTATACATGCAAATATAGAAAATGACAGGGTCCAAAGTGCAATTTACCTAACACACATAAAATACGAAAAGTATTTACAGGACTAAAAGCAAACTACTAAAAAGAGAATGGCCTAAGGGTAAATTACCCTTTATTAAGTCGACCGTCGGATGGGCGCCACGTGTGCTGATCGACGGCTGAGAAGAGGTGGCGCCCAACGCTGAGGTCTTCGGTCTGATCGAGCGGCTGGGGTGTCGCCACGTGGAGGATCGGTCGGCTGGGAAGCGACGTGGGATGCCCTCGCTGATCGAACGGTCTCGATCAGCCCTCCAAGGATCGACGGTGATGGCTGCTCTTCAAATGGACGGTGGAGATCAAAACTGGAGCTGGAGGTGCATCAGACGGCTCTGAAGGATGGAGGACGAACTGGGCTTCGACGAACTTCGCCGGGCTCGTGCAGGCGTCGGACTCCTCCTAGAAGGCCTCTGATGATCGGAGAAGGAGCGTGGAGGCCTTCCGCGTCGAATGGCAGCCTCCGATGACTCGACGGAGCTCGGGGGAGCTCAGGCGAGGTCGGCGGAGGTCGCCTGGCTGCACCTGGATGGTCGGGCCCTCAGATGGGCTCGAATAGACCTGCAAGATGGCGCAACACACTCGCGGGTCGAGGGCAAAGTGCCTCGACCCCGTTAGGAGGGGTGACGGTGGTCGGTGAGGCGGGGCGGTCGAGCTCCGGCGAGGGGTAGGCGGTGGAGCTCGAATCCCCAGCTCCTGTGCGAGCTGGGTCGAATGGAGGGGCGTAGAACGTGCGCGGAAAGAAGGCGAGTGTGATGGTGCGGTCCGATGATCGAATGGAAGGTGGGGGTGGCCGGAATCGCTGATGGTCGGCGACAGCGAGATTTGGGGCAAACTAGAAATTAAAGAACAGGAAAAGAAATAGGGCTACGTAGGTGGTCGAGTCGACTGGGGATGACCTGCTGGTGCTCTGGTCCTTGCCTCGCGGGTCGTCGTGGCCTGATGCTCGAGCTCCTGCTTCAGGCGGAGCACGGCGGCGCTAGCTCGCCGGATCTGAGGTCCGGTCACCTACACCTCTCTTCAACACCACCGACGGAGAGCTGTCACCTCAGGGAAGGCAGTGGAGGTCACGGGACTGCAAGGTGGGGAGCCAAAGATTCGGAAGAAGGAGGCGGAGCTCGGCTTTTATTCAGCCAAGGTCCGACAAGATTCGATCGGGTAGGGCAGCGTGGAGCGCGGACCCCGAGGCGGGCTTGCCGGCGAGGGTGTCGGATGTGTCGTGAGTGAAACGGACCCTGGGTATGGCGGAATGATGATCGGATCTGGAGGGGATAATAAGGAGAAGTCGGGTCGGGGCATCCAGAATCCGTGGGAAGTGGTCCACATGGGGGAGTTGACCGGGCGGTCAACATCCTCGTGGACCAATGGGAAGCAGCCATCTGGAAATGTTTTGGAAAATCAATTAAAAATAGTAAATGGCTGAATTATTAAAAACTTAAAACATGAAATATTTTTATTTTAATTTTTTCTATTTTTTGATGATTTTTAATTAATTTTTCGAAATAAAAATAGGGTATGTACACTTTATGCTATACATAGGTATTTACACAATATAGGATTTTTATTTTTGATTTTTAATTTGTTATTTTTTATACATTTTTATCCCCATTTTATATTTTATTTATTTATATCATAAAATTAGGAATAAAAAGATATTTTTATTTTATTTTTATTATTTATATACAAGGGTGAAATAAATAGATATATACATCTATATACATGGTATATGTACAATGTGATTTTTTTTGTTTTTATTTTTGTACTTTTTATTTTGTTTTTGTTTTAATGGTTTTTATTTTATTTATTTACAACATAAAAAGTAGAATATATACAAATTTTATAAAAATTAATTTTATTTATGTATAAGGTGAAATAAATATAAGTGTGATTGTATGTATATGATGGATATATACACAAGTGACTCTTTTTATTTTCTTTTTAATCTATTTTTGTTTTGATTTTTATAATAAATATATACACAATAAATACAATTCATTTTATTCTATTTTTTTTAGAGGAAGATATTTTTATTATATTTACAAATATATTTACACACACGAGCCCCTATCTCCCTCGACTTTGGCTTTTATGCGGTCAGGCCCATGCTGAGCCCTCCCTTGGGTTAGGTTGCTCAATATTTATTCTAAATATTTCCTCTTTTTCTTTTTAATCTTTATTCTTTTATTTTTGCACAAAAACATGCTAATTATTACTTTTTACATCATGCATGCTTTTGGTCATTATTTATATTTACAAATATATACATGCATTTGCAAAGGTTTTTGTAGCTAAAATATAAGAATAAAGAGTGATGAACGAGTATTCATCAGTAACATCTCCATCAATTTCCCCATCATGTTGTAAAATAGATCCCAGATATCTAAAAGAATCTCTCTTCCGAATGTTATCATCACCAATCTTCACCTCCATTCCTTCATCATTGCTTCCATCAAAGTTGCACTCCATATATTCTGTCCTAGCCCTACTTATACGAAATCCTTACTCTCCAACTCATGTCTCTAGACCTCAAGCTTCTCATTTACTCCATCTCTAGTCTCGTCAATCAACACAATATCATCAGCAAATAGCATACACCAAGGTAGCTCATCCTGAATAACAAAGATCCATGCCAGAATAAATTTTCATCTCATGATGCCTCGGTTCAAGCGCTTTCTCATTTTGAACTTCGATCCACACCATCCTCTATAAATAAGAGCACCCCTTGATTCGTTTTGATCCATTTTTCTCTATTTTCTCCATGGGCTTGATCATCTGTGACAAGAGATTGGTAACAACAATCGATTCCCAGCAAGGAGGAGCATGAGAAGGAGAAGATCAACGAGATCCACAATCAGCGATCGAAGCTCCGTCATGCTGCGTTTCTTTGACTTTCCATCACCGAATTGAGGCCAAAACTATCCCATTTCCATTGCATTTCAATTTTAGGTATATTTAGATATTTTTTAATTCTAGTTCATTGTAGTTTGATTTGATTATTAGGCTTATAGAATCAACCCCTGATCTGCTCGATCGGAGGTCAATTTGATATGATTTCAACTCCAAATCATTCCGATCACCTCATTTGTCTGATTCCGCTTCTTCACAGAACATTTCTGCAACCTGATCAACTCATATCTTATCCAGATATGAGAATTTGTGTCTCACTCCTTCACCCTCATAGAGATCCAACAATTCACTATCATTGTGTGTTGTTTTTGCTAAATAACCCCAGCCGAAGGACCATCTTCTAGCTAGAATAAATTGCAGGTGTTGAGCCACTTCTTGGAGAGAGATCTAAGTCTTGGAGCAGTAACTGAAGGTCCATTGTGCACATCACCTTTGGATCTCCGATCAGCGAGACCTGAATCTTATTTCCACCTGAGGCAGACGTAGATCCATCTGAGGAGTCGACCGCAGTGATCAGAGTTTATATCTGGACCAGATCTGGAGAGATCAAGGCAACCAAAAGTCACCTAGAGACATTCTTCTGCGTTCTTCCATGCAACTTCTCCTTCATCCTATCAAGAATAAGGAGTTCTAGATCCAATCGAGGCCATTCAGCCACACCCAATTCTCAGTCGAGCTATCAGATCCAGCAACTTCAGATCTCAAACGCATGATTCGCACGTGCCTTGCATGTTTTAGTGGTGAAAATTGAATCATTTCCAATGTTTGTTTCTTTATTTGTAAATAAGTCACAATACGATACGTGTCATGCCATGATAGTTTGAATAAATGCACTAATGACCCTATTCCTTTTACAAATTGTATTTTAGTCCTTCCTCTGTAAACTCACGTGGTCTAACACGTGTTTTTTTGGTGAATTTACAATATATGTCGTAAATTTATTTATTAATAAAAGCTCTATTAATTTTTTGAAATTACATTTTTCGTTCATAAAAATCACAAATCACCTGTAGCAACATATGAATTGTTAGAATAATTGCATAATTGCCATGTTCTCTTTTTGCTTGTAATAATTAGTCCAAATACATATGAAAATAACATTCTAGTCCAATTTCTGTTGCATTTAATTTCTTCATTAATTGCTCTTATTAATCATCTAAAATGCTCTAAAAATCCATAAAAATTCTATTAATCTCTGTCTCACATAATTTTTATTTTTAAAAATTCTTTTATTTGTGATTTTTAAAAATATAAAATTAGTGTTTATTTTCTATATTTGTAATTGAAAATTCATAAAAATTCGAAACTCTTTGAAAAAATATAAAAAATTACATTGGCTTTCTTTTATTGTATTTTATCACCTATACAAAAATCAACTGAAAATTCAATCAGGAAACCATAAAATTTGAAGATACATAAAAACTTGAAATAATCATATAAAATAAAAAAAATGCATTTTTGGTATTGTTTGAAAGCTTAATAAAACTCTAATGTATAAAATTGATTTCCATATTTAATTCATTTATTTTCTATTTTAGAAATACGAAAACAATAGTTTATTTTTCCTTTAAAAATTATTTTCAATAAAAATCAATAAATAATTAATAAAAATCATGAAACTCAGTTAAAAATCGAATAAAAATAGTAAAAAGTCATAAAAACACAAAAATATTTTATTCTTCATTTTTTAGAATTTTTTATATTTTAAACTTCCAAAAGGCTTCTTTTTTTACTTTTGTATATATTATCTTCATAAATTGATTTTTGAAAAATAAATTTATTTAAAATTTTTCAAAATTAAAAATCTATTAAAAATAAAAAAAATCAGAAACTATAAAAAGTATTAAAAATATAAAAAATCCATGAAAATATAAAAGCATTAAAAAGGTATAATAAGCAAAAAAAAGGAATTGAAATAAAAATCTTCATTTATTATCAATAATTAATTCCCCTTTTTATTTGTTTGCTCCCTTATTTCGATTCAGTAAGCTATACCAGGTTAATTTGTAGAATTTTCTCTTTATTGGAATAAAAAATAATTTTGTTTGTATTGGTTTTGGGTTGCGACGACACAATGATATCATTTCCACATATGCACATTGATTCATTTTCTTCTCATATTTTCATCAAATAATTTCTAAAAATATGAAAACTTTCAATTCAATCAAATGGGGCGCCCCTGCTGGGGAGGCACAGTGAGGGTAGATAGTTTTCTTTTTCTTCTTTGCTTACTTGTTTGCTTTATTTAATTTTATCTCTCCTTTATTTTTTTTATATTTTCATATAAAATTATTCTAACATGTCTCTTTGTTTCACCTTTGTTACGAGGGTCCGACGAGGATCCACTGAAGATCGATTTTTCTTTCTAGTTCCAGTTCATTTTAGTTACATTTTATTCTTGTAACTAATTTGTAATAATTGTTGGTACTTGCCCTTTTTCTATTTTCATAGAGACATTTTCCTTTTGTGCTTGTGCGGGATCTGTTTCACCAAGTGCGGGTGCACTTGGGAGACCTCCTCGCAGTTTTATTTTCATCGTTTTTATTTTTCTTCCTCCCTATTTTTTCTCATTTTTTCTATTTGATTTCAATGATTTGAGTTTTTGCCTTCATTTTTATTGGTTTTTTTATGATTGAGCCCCTAGTTTTGCATTTCTATTATTGGTTGATCTTAGTAATTATTTAGGTCCAAACCCTAATAGACTTTCTGTGCCTATAGATTTTTCGATCTGGACATTGTCAAATAATTGGTTCTTCTCGTTAATAGAAGTTCCTGTTAACAAGGTTTCTGTTTTGCATTCATATAGGATATATTTATTTTATATGTGGATCATTTTGCATGTAGACTGCTGGAGCAAGGTATGTATTCTTACTCATGTATGCATCATTGATTTCACACATATTGGCTTTTCCAACTTCTTCCCTTGATTTCTTAGACTTATGAATAAAGTAATTGGAAAAATCGTTAGGCAATTTTTCTTGAAAAATATCCAAAAAAGTGACAACCAAATAAATTTAGGGCTGCTAATTACACTCGACCCCTAAAATTAAAGGTAAAGATTTATTTGTATTAGGGAGAGTAAACCCCATTATTGATCACATGTACTTACCTCCAGACAGAGCGGGCGAGGATGTAACTCTAATGAATAGAGTAAAAAATCCTGGACTCGTGTCCTAAGCACCCGTGTATTACTCTTTGGTACACGGTCAAGCTGCAATCACTTGCCTCCAATCATAGAGAGTCATTTTGGTGTGCTTCGCTTCACATAATCCTTTGGGCATGATATAACCCAGTAGCCCGAGTAGATGGTTCCAGTATGTTGGGGAGGTGTGAAGACGTACACTAGGTGACACCACTTGTGAGTTTGAGTTAAGTAACTGTGTGTATAACTATACCATAAAATTAAAAAGATAAACGTCCAAACTTTCACGATCATCATTGTGTTGAGTTGGTGAATTTGAGGTTTTGATTTGTGTTTCTTTAATAGAATAAAGATCCTTCTGCGTGTTTTGTTCATTTCTTCACTTCTTTCTTCTTGATTTGACCTTCATGTTATTGCATCTTCCTTTTGCATTGTAGATATCAGATTAGAGTAATTTTTGTTCAGACTTCGCAAACATATATCTTTACTCTCCAGTTCAACCGTCTTCACTTCAGGATGTCCCTCTTCCCGAATTTTCCTCTTTTTCTTTCACACCATATCTTTCACCAATAAATCCTTTGTTCGAGATGGATTCCCATATTGATCTTTTATTTGATACTCCTTCATTTCTGATGACTGATCGAGTGCCTTTCACACTTATAGAGACCGAGTCAGATTTTGAGGACTCGATGGCAAGGGACCTGTGACTGATCAAATTGAGATCAACAACACCAAGTTGGCTACTATTCATGCTATTTAGGCTCATCTTACATAGTGGGCCACACATGCAGAATGGACTGAGAGATATGCTCTTAGAGATAAGGAATGACAAAGAGAGGAGAGAGGAGGATCAATAAGGAGGAGGCAAGAATTGGGGAGAACCTGAGCAGAATAGAGCATAACTGTGTAGATGCTAAGCTCATCCTTAGAGATTCCTACAACCCAGGAGCAGAAAAGACAGTTTGATTCAGATTCCTGTGGTTCATCGGCTTTTAGAGCTGAAGCCTCAACTACTTCCACTTCTCCATATTTTCCATGAACATGCCAATGAAGAACCTTATATACACCTTTAGCAATTCGAACGCATATGTACCACGATGCACTACCCTAACATTCTATTAGAGGTAGTGAAGATGACAACTTTCTCCTTCATCCTTATGCATAAGGCACTTTATTGGATTAATCATTTCGGAAGGGTGGTGATGTCTTGCAAAGAGCTGAGATTAGCTTTCCTGAACAAGTATTATCCCGTAGGACAATTGAATTAGATGCAATCATTGATAGCCAACTTCTCCCAGATCTCCCATGAGTCTATTCACGAGGTATGGGAATGATTCAAAGAATTTACGGAGAAGTGCCTCCATCATGATATACCAAAGATGAGTCTTGTGCAGAATTATTTTGGGGTTTTGAGCTTAAAGAATAAGATATTAGTAGATACCGCTTGTGGGGGTTCACATTTCAAAAATGATGAGGATATCCTTTGGCAAATCTTTGAGGAGATGGTGGAGAGTTCAACAACATTATCATCTTCTCGTGCATTCCCAGAAGCATCCTTCTTCTATTCCCCACAAGACCATCAACATGATGACATCTCATGATGTGGATAGGGTTGATAGTTCAGACTTGAGCATTATTGAAAATCACCTATCCAAAGTCGATATTATTGAGAAATAGTCACAATAACTTGAGAAACTAAATGTCATCGAGCAGAGGACAAAGAAAATGGATAAGCTAAATGAGATCACAAAGTATTTGGAGTTGCTAGTTAGCATTATCCATGCATGTCAGAGTTCGAGTGCTACAGCCGAGACACCTGCACCAGAGCATAGTTCTTCTCCTTCTTCAGCACAATCGAGTTCTAGATTACCACCTACCGTTCAACACGTGTACTACATGTAGATTCCAGATCAGGGACCGCAGCAACAGACTCCATCATACATGGTGACATACTATCTAGAGACTCCATTCTATTCAGAGCTACAGTTCCCACCTCCACCTCCAATTCAGGAGGTGAATGGTATTTGGAGCAACCAAGAGTGCAACCATACCCATTTGCCAGGACAGTCTCAATTGGATTCTTAGACCACCCCTAGGTCGGTTCACCAGTTCCATGGAGGTCGACCATACCAGCACCAACACCAGCCTCAGTTTCAATCTCCACCACACTTCTAGACTTGGAGACAGGGTTACCAACAAACGCAGCCTGCCCATATCAATCTTATCACCAGCAACCTGCACAGTATTCATATCCTCCTCTTTAGTATCAGTATTCATCTTATTCTGGGTACTGGCAACAGCCTTAGACACACCTTCAGCCTCAACAACCCCTTATCGTTGAGCATCCAGAGGCACCTTTGGTGAACCCAGCACTTGATTACTTAGCCCAACTGATTAAGAACATGAATGGCATCAAAAAGAGGCTTGATGACCTGACAACAATGAAGATGATTATCCCAACTCGTGTATAGGACAATCCCAACAATTTCTGTCGTAAAAAGGAGCGGGTGGCACATCACGATCCATACACTCCCAAGATAGGAATGACTTGTGATTTTTCATGTTTACCTAATGTTGTTACTCTCAGGGGTGGTAGGAGATTGCAGTAGCTAGCACCAGTAGGATTGGGGAATAAAGCCACTGACCGAGCTTTAGCTTCACCATCTTCATCTAGTAAAACAAGATCGAGTGTTGTAGTCGATGGAGGAGAATCCACATCATCAAAATACCAAAAATATGAAGTAAATCAAAAAGCTCAAAAAGACAATAATGGGAGATGCAAAACCAAGTCAGTAGTTGAAAAGAGCACACCAATTGCAGATCCACCTTCTTCAGCAGCAGGCAGAGCAGCCTGTTTTTCTTTTCCTTTTCCTATTATGAATGACATTGTACAATTTGTCTGGTTGTCCATATGTACATGTTGATTCTGATATGAATAAAATTGTTGATTCATATTTGTGCCATTTCCCGATGCATTGAATAAGAAACACATTAAAAAATATAAATAGCACTATCTGACCCAGGGCGGTAGAGATTCTACAGAACATCTTCCTTGAGATGCCACTCTTGAAGCCCATGGAGTATATGCATGTCACAAAGAAGGGGTTGAAAGAAGCTTGTACATCTAAATGTCTATTAAAGAAGAGAAGACGTAGCAGGACAGGATGCCACATTGTTACCATGGCTACTGCAAATGTCATAAACATCAACTCCCAAACAAAAAGAAAGATAAGGGCGAACCCATTATTAGATGCCGGATTTTAGATCTACAATTTTATCATACTCTTTTAAACAATGGTTCATCAATTAGCCTTATGCCTTTCTCATTACTTGAGCATCTAAAGGTTGGACCTCTTAAGAAGAGTAGAATGATCCTTCAATTTACAGACCGATCTATCAAGAGGCTGAAGGGCAGACCGATCTATCAAAAATAACATGTTTTGTAATTTTTTTACATTTTTCTCTATTTTTGGTAATTTTATATAATTATTCTAATTTTTATTTTTTTAAAGTGATAAAATATACAAAACAGTGAACATATGAAAATATTCGGGATTAAGTCCAAAATAAATCCAAAGTATTATTAATATGTATAATAAAAAAATAGAAAGAAGTATTTTGGATTTTTTCTATAATTTTTAATAATTTTTATAAGGATTTTAAGATTTAAGGATTTTATGATTTTTATATTTTATCTTTTGTATTTTTTAATGATTTTTTGATATGTGGTAGAATATAGAATAATAAAGATAATATACTTTTTTAGAATTTTCGGAGAAGATTTTATAATTTTTATAGATTTTTATGCAAAACATGGAATAAATGCATGTTTTTGTATTTTTATAAATTAGGAAAACTAAGTTAAATGCCTAAATAGAGTTATGTAAGATTAAGCATGGCTACATGCATCTATATTTATTTTCTTATGATTTTCAGAGCAATAAAAGTATTTTGTAAAAACAATATACTAGAAAATAAAATACACAGTTCACTTGGACTTGTTTGCAATTAAAATAAAGTAGATATGCATTTAATAAGAGGTTCAGGAAACATAAAGTCATATACGTAATTTCTACAATGCCTCATGTGGTGCTATACGCAAGGTAGAAGGACTAAAGTGCAAATACCATAAAGTGCGAGGTCCAGACGCTAAATCATCCAAAATATATTACAATCCATTTAATATTTACATGACTTAAAACAAAAGAAAGTTGGCGGAAGGGTGCGTGAGCAATGTATTCACAAGGCGTGCAGATCCAACAGTGGATATGGATTCACTTATCGATGAACGACCATGATTAGAAGATGATGAATCATTAATGAACGGGTGTGGCTCATTCCTGGCTCGATCATTCAATGGAGACGACTCAGGATCAGATATGGCAGTTGTGTCTGGGTGGTGCTCTTGATCTGATGGCTATGAAGGTCCCTGGACGAACAAGGAAGAGCACCTCATGGAGTGAGCTTCGATCGAGGTTTCCTCGCATCTCTCATGTCCTCTCATGTTTATGATGGGTGATGCAGTTTCCTGATGCCCTTACACGTCCAATGGAGGCTTTAGAAGGGTCCATACCTCACTGAGAAGAGGTCTAGAGGTCGAGCCACCCGAGGGGTGAAGTCTCCAATCGAAAACCCCTCAGATTGGGCTCTCACGTGCTCAAACCTACGTAAAAAAATCGATGCTCAAGGGCGAAGGCTTTTGCCCTATTATTAGGTGGAATGATGAATGAATGAGGTGGAATGAGGATCTTCGGCGATGTAATGGAGGATGGAGATCGAACACCTCGATCTGTGCAAGATCAAGGATAAAAGAGGTGATCTGGAGATGGAGAATGTGTAGAGGAACAAAATGATGTGGTCGTTGGGTCGAAACAATGGGTTATAGGCGATGAACAAATGTTAGAGCTCCAACATATTTTTTTCTAAATTTTTAGCTAATTACAAACAAAATTAAGCAAAGTAAATTAAAGATCTAAGCTAAAAACTAAAACAAAGCTAAAAGGATAGAAAAGAGCACCTCACCTGGTTGGAGGACATGGGAAGTTGAACCGACGGAGCAGTTATGGTGATCATTTGAATCGCCTCAGAACACCTCCTCCTATCCTTGGATCGATGGGGCTGACCACCTGTCACAAGAGAGACTCTCCAAAACTTCAATACTAGGGTTTTAAGGTGTATCAAGTGATTAGATTTGAATCGAAGGTGGAGGGTCTTGTTTTATAGCAGAATGGAGAGGCTCTCAGAAAATTAGGGTTTATGCTCGAATCGACGAACGCACTGTGAATCTAGGAGCATGGTTTGATGGAGGGGTAAAATGCGCAGAGATTTTGTGAAGGATTTGAGTCGAATGGAGCAGTATGCAAGGCGTGAAAACTCAGTGAAGTCAGCAGGTTGGTGAGGTCTGACAAGTCAAAGGCTCAAGTAGGTACAGTTGACTGGGGTCAACAAATGAAGGCCCTTGATTGGTCCACATGGGACAAAATATAAAAAAAGAGAAATAAAAATAGAAATAAAATTCAAAAAGAAATGGAAAAATGATTTTATTTAAAAAAATTAAAACAAAAAAGTGTTCCTTATTTTCTACACTAATTTATAATGATTTTTATTTATTTTTACAACATTATTTGTTAGGTGTGAATTTTTACATGTACATTTATAGGTATATATACTTATATTATATATATAATTTTTATTTTATATTTTTAATACTTATCATCATATTTACATATTTACATATTTATAATATTATTAAGTACATATTTACAGATTTTTGTTGTATTTTAATAATTTTATTTACATATATAAATAAATACATGTATATATCTTATAGGTATAATATATTGATATATTATAATGTATTATTTATTATAAGTGTATTTTAAATGTTTTTATTTATGTTTATATTTCTAATATGTTCTAAATAATATATACAATTATTTCCAAATATAAAGAAAGTAAAAATGCAAAGAATAAAATAAATTAATTCTATATACAAATACTCAGTACAATAGTAATCCAGAAAATCGACTTTTGTATCTTAACTTCATTTTTAATAAAACTAATTTATTAGATAGATAATTTAATTTGAAATACAATGGAGGTGAGTTTGGTTCAATTTGAGTTCATATAAAGTAGATATTGATCAATGAAATTTTGTTTTCACCTTTTTCATCTACGTGTATAAGTTTCACTGTGCATGATTTTTATTAGATATTATTTTATAATTTTTTATATATTATTATGTACAAGTTTCATGTAGGATATTTTGTTATTTGAGGTATATATAATGAATAATAAAATAGTGTACAAAGGCTATTTACAGAGTATAAAATTAGGGTTTCTCTTTGTGTATCTCACCCTTATCTCCCCTTACTTTATTCCTTGTTGACATAGTCAATATTGACTTGATCTCGAGGTTTAACATTATTCAGTATCTTTGATAATTCATTTATTTTTCTTTTCTTTTCTTTATTCTTTAATTTTATATTTGAATACAAGTGTTAATGTATTAATTACAGTTGAATATTGAGTTTTTATTTGTATAAGTTAGCAATATTTATAGCTGTTTTGCTAGAGATTTAAAGACAAAATAATAGAATAAAGGTAGATGAATGACTATTCATCACCCTATATACTTACCTTTACGAGTCCCTAGCAAACATTTATTAGAAGAATAAGCGACATAAAAGAGAAAATAAAGAAAAGGGAAATAAATAACTTAGAATGATAATGATTTTTAAACTTATCTTCACAACATCAATATTTGGAGCTTGGTTATAACCTTTAGATTGTTAGTTTGTTCGGAACCTTATTGGGAATAGGATCTAAAACACAACAGTCCTTAAGTTATATAATCCTCTATTGAGATCGCTTGATGTTTGTTTAGTAAAAGATACACATGTGTAGTTATAATACAAAATGTTTACCTATTTATAAAATTGATGGTATTTTTTACAAAATAGGTACGACCTTCCTGAACTCGTGGAGGACCATGTCCTATTGGCACTATACATACATACATACATACATATTTACATATATATATATATATATATATATATATATATATATATATAGGGGGCCCTTCCAATAGGATGCATCTTTCATGAGTCAAGAAGGCCACTCTCTTTTTGTAGAAAACATGAGCACTTTTATGTATACAGTTTGTATTATAGAGGCACATTATAAATCCAAAATCGCATACAAAACTGCACATTATAATACAAACATAAAAACTGCACATTATAATACAAACTGTACACAAATTCTACTGAAGTCATCGTATTTTTTTTACAAAACAGTCGGCCTTCCTGAACTCAGAAAGAATTGCGTTCTATTGGAAGAGATCCTATATGTATATATAGATATATACCTACACACACAAGATTTAATGGGGCTACCCCAAGGGGGAGCTAACTTGGCCATCCCCACTTTTTTTTCATTTCTTAAGGTATTTTATGAAAACATCTGAGGGGTTTTAGATTAATATAAGACATCATGTTCTCATTCAAATTCCATGTAATACATACATTCCTAACCCGTCCATCTAAATGGGGTCAATTGCAGCAATTCTAAGACAATTAAAATTTGACAATCTTTATGGATAAGTTAGAAATTATGTTCGTTTTATGCAAAATCTGGATGAGAATATGGTATCAGAGAGTGATCTAAGTCTCTCCAGGTGTTTTCAGAAAATACCTTAAGAAATGAAAAAATATAAGAGTGGGGGTAGCCAAGTTGTCTCCCCCTAGGGGTAGCCTGATTAAACCCCATGTATATATAAAAAACTTTAGATATTGCGACACTTTCCTAGATGTATGGAAAGCCAATCATCTTATACATTCGTAATCAATCAAATGATTACGATTAATGAATTGTTATCTATAATTTTTTATTGTTGAAAAATCCATTATGGTCATTTTGGCATATTCTATATTTAGGATGTAACAAATATCTCTACAATAATCCCTCCAACAGTCTCTTCCATCTCTTTATCAATGCTGACACATGAGGAGGAGGTTGTTGCACGTCGGTAATGGCATGCAACAACGACAAAGGGAGAACGTTGGGCGGTGGATGTAGCGTGTTGCTCTGCAGTGGTTGGTGATGGCGTGCTACTATGTGGATGTACAACGGCTGCTTCCCACGACGGTTTGGCATTTCTTTAACCTTCATGTCAGGGGGAAAGAAGATGGATTCTTGAATGTTCTTTTTTTGCAGCCAATGGATGCAATGGTTGCGCATAGAGGAGGTGGATCATGAAGGAGAAGGGTGAAGGAGAGTGCGGGTGGAGGATATTTGTGGTCGGAGGATGGTGCGGGTGGAGGAGGTGGATCGTAGAGGAGAAGGACAAAGGAGGGTGCCAGTGGAGGAGGTGGATTGTGGAGGAGAACATTTGAGGATGGTGTGGGTGGATGAGGGATGCGAACGAAGGATGGCATAATCAATTTTTACAATATGAGATCATTTTTTACAATCTAAGATCTTTTTTTACAATATCAGATCCTTTTTTACAATAAAAGATCCTTTTTTACAAATCATAAATCATTTTTTACATTTATTTTTCTTTTATAAATTGATAACAATATCGTATTTTTTTACAAACTCAGGTATTTTATTACAATATTAGATCATTTTTTACAATCTCATATTATTTTTTACAAATCTCAGGTCATTTCTAATAATTTTAGATTGTTTTTTTTCATTTATCATCTTTTTTATTTCTAACAATCTATTTTTTGTTACAGAAGATAATATAAAGGTCGACCTCATTTGAAGGACCCTATATATAGGTACATACATACATGCATACATAGATACATACATTGTAGGACTTGGGAAGCTCGGACACGGCCGGGGATCTGAACAAAGATTTTGCACACCCATGGCTACTCCTACCTTTCTATTTTTGTTATTTTTTTTAAAACTCACGGAGGGATTTAAATCATATATTTTCATGATGCTGTCATTCAATTTTCGACTCAATTCGATATTCCTATCCCATCCATCATCCCTGTCAGAATTTGATGGTCTCAAAATTGCTAAAATTGATCTATTCTAGATGGACATGTTAGGAATGCGTGATTTTTTTATGAAATCTGAATGACAACATTATGACAGTATGTGATTTAAATCGCCCCATGAGTTTTTAAAAAATATCACAAAAATTAAGAAAAAGGAAAGGGAGCAGCAAACTTAGCTATTCCCTAGTAGGATATATATTTTACCCACCCACTCACTCCCCCCCTCCCCCCCCACACACACAAGAGGAAGCCTACACTTTGTAGGCAACTTCCTACAACTCAATTATTTTTCATTATTTTTGTATTTTTTGAAATGAAATTTAGTGGGATTTAAATCATCGTATATCATCATCATGCAATTCCAAACTTAATATCCATCCATCAAAAACCATCAAATTTTAACGGTCTTAGAATTGTTGAAATTGACCCAATGTAGATGGACATATTGTGAATATGGATGTCAATCTGTGTATACCGATTGGATACCTGACCTGAATCCACCCCATTTAAATATCTGAAACTCGACTCATCTACTTTTAAACGGGTTTGGGTTTTAAATTTACTAACCATGCAGGTATTGATTTGGGATTACCTTGTGGGTACCCAAACCCAAACCCATCCAGACCCGAATAAAAATAAAAATAGATGTGTGTATTGCATTTTAGTCAAACTCATCAATTCCATTTCATATATAATAGATATCGATCTGCACAGATAAAAATCTAACCTAATTTTCTCATCTCCATCCATTTATTCATATTCAACTATTTTTTATACTATAATAAATAAAAACTATCAATCCATAATAATTAGACACATAATATATAAACCTTCAACATTCTCTACACATTGCACATTTTTGTATACCACCATATTACATGATCTCCCTCTATTTAGTCTATGTGTGAAAATATTATGAACATTATGAATAACTTAAGACTTTACTATGTCGAATACGTGGGAACCCATTGTGTGCACACATATTTGTCGAATATATTGATACTCACTCGACATTACCCCTTTAGTAAAGTGGACGAGTATGAGTAGTGATTTTATAAATGGGTACAAGTTTGGGAATATTGATACTGCAAGAAACCCTACCCACCCCAAATCTGACTCGTTGGCATTTCTAATTAGGAATATATGTTTTACACGGAATTCGAAACACATATTGTACTTATCATTCTAAATAATTCTCTCGTAGATTCATTTTAAAAAATAGACATTTGTGACATCGGTGCATATAAACTTAATGCATCTCAGTATATACACCTTACTTCCTATATATGTATTTATGCATGCATAAAAAGCCATACATGCTTAGATACTTAAGCCTATATAGTAGCTGTCTATACGTGGTAACTATCCTAAAAGTAGAGAGATGGATAACTTGTATTCACAATAAAACCAGTGTTAATATAAGAGATGAGATTAACTCGCAACAAATAACATATGCACTAACCGCTACCACAGGCCGTGAGGTGTGATTACTCCAAATTCAAAGAAGCGTACGTGTAATACTAAGAATCTGGCAGGACATATATGCAAACATATATATTAAAAAATGATGAGGTATTAGTTTCCAAGAAGTTTGAACTTCGTTCTCGAAAAGCGCCACATCCTCCGCAGTCACAAGGGAGGGGAGGGGAGGGGAGTGGGACCTCCCTAATGGATTCTCCCTCCCGTCGAGGGAGGAAGACAGACGACCTCTGGATTTGGGGTTTCATTTCTCCACCACCACAACCGTCCACCTCAACTCCTCTTCTCACTCTCTTTGCGATCCACAGCACCAAAACCACCAATTATCATTCTTTCCGTCTTTTATGCTTCTTACCAACATCTTCACTATTGTTGTACCCCCCAGGTATTCGTGGAAATGCCTCCGCGAGTAATTGTTATTGAGGGTGACAACACTTTGAGCCCCGAAGAAGCGTGATTAGTGGATGTCTTCCAAAGAATCAAACGTACAAAGCATAGCGTGAGAGGTGGTAGCAAAGATTGCTCCTTTGCTTTTGTCTTATCGACCCATCATTAGAATTCTTGGTAAACGATGCCCTCTGGGCCGAAGAAAAGGAAGGCTGCTAAGAGGAAGGAGGAGGCGTTGCACATCCACATAGGAGATGCATCCGTGGCGTCTATTCCATCGCCAGGTGACCCACCTTTGACAGCCTGCAATCTGAATAGTCCTCTTCCTCTCTCTCTTTTTGCCACAGCTACTTGATTGCCTTTTTAGCTGTCTTGGCTGAGTTGGGTTACTTTTCTTTTTCACTTTAATGCGTTGTGTTTAGATCTTTATAGCTGTTGCTGAACTCTGCCTATTTGTAAGTTCTTTCTGTTGGCTTATGGCAGGGACCGATATCGAGAGTGGTGGAGAGATGGCATCTCCGATGACCCCTGATGACCGAGAGGTTGAATCGGTGGAGGTAATGGAGGTCGCTTGCGGATTAGGTGGAGAAGTTGGGCTTGAAGATACTTTGGAGAATGGTGGACATATTTCAGCATCCGTTGAAGAGCAAGACACCATGACCCGAAAGAAAGAAGAGCCTGTAGATGCTCCTTATGAGGCGCGGAAGGTTGAGAGTGATTTATATGCTCCTAAACCCAAAGATGAGATCGTTAATAATATGGTCGCTTGTGAGGATGGCTGTATTGGTGATTCTGGAGCTGCTACGGTAAATGAAATGAGGAAGGCGGTCTATGCTGGGGAGAGTTCCCATGTCATTGAACAGCCTGTTTCTTGGACAGAAGAGGTTAAATCATCTGAAGTGCCAATTGAGAGGATTGGGGGGCTGTCCCCAGGTGAGGAAAAATTGGCAATTGAACCAGTTGGGAAGATTGAGGCTTCGATCATGGTAAATCCCGTGTTGGCATTTTATAAGCAAGAGGATGTGAGCTTGTTTGGTACCCCAAGCAGCAAGCCTCCTACTGGATTTGTTGAACGGCTGTTGGATGTGGGCAGTCGGGAAACCGAAAATGCAGTATGGTTGCATTTTTTCACTTTGGTTACTGAAATTACGTAAATTTCTTTGTAATGAGTATGGCTTGTCTCATCTGTTTATATTGGTTGGCTTTGCATCCAGGTTGCTCTGCCTCCACAAGAAGCACGTAAGACTTCCTGGATGAGTTGTTGCGGCCTTTTGGATGTATTTTCTGGATCCAACAGATGAATGTTGGTGAGCAATATTTTCAGAGGAACTCCTATATCTACAAATATAAATGATATTTTCAACTTTGTTCGTCGATTAGCATCTGTGCCCCTTTATTTTATTCTCCCGAGAGACGCAAAGTTAGCGCATCACATGCTTATTGTTAGCATAATGTTGCAATGCTTTTACGAATTTTCACACGATCTAAAACTTTAGAATGCACCTCTTGTAAAAAAAAGCTTTACCATTTATTATTGGATGTGAATATATTGGCATGTGAGAGAATGCAACAGTCTGGTAACACTTGAAAGTTTTAAATTGCAACCATGCTTGGAAGATCTCAGGAATCCCCGAATTTTTTTATCAAGATCTTCTTGATATTGTGGAGAGACGTGAAATGAAAAGTTATATTCCATCGTAGCCCTAGAGTTCTTTTATATAGGAGATAAGCTCTAAGGGAAAATTATGTAAAGTAGGCAGGCGAAATAAGAAACTACGAAATATAGAATACAGAATGAAGACAACGAGATATAAATATCTCAACACTCCCTCTCAAGCTGGAGCATATATGTCTATCATGCGCAACTTAGAACAACAATGGTGAAAAGGACCCCTCGCAAGAGCTTTGGTAAACCTATCTACAATCTGATCGCCTGAAGCAACATGAGAGGTGGAAATAAATCCCTTCTGAATTAGATCACGACTGTAATGACAGTCTACTTCTATGTGCTTTGTTCTTTCATGGAAGGCTGGATTATTGGCTATGAATAAAACGGCTTGGTTATCACATATGAGGTGCATAGGAAGAGGCACCTCAATAGTTAGGTCGGTCAGGACATACTTGACCCACATCATTTCCATACTCCTTGGGCCATGCCCCTATACTCTGATTCAACACTAGATCTTGCCACAACTGTTTATTTCTTACTCTTCCATGAAACCGGCGAGCTACCAACAGTGAAGCTTGAAGTGGACTTCCTGTCCCTGGGACACCCAGCATAATCTGCATCCACACATCTACTAACTGTGAGAGACGTGTCTCTTCTAAATAAAAGTCCTGCACCTGGAGAAGACTTCAGATATCTCAAGATCATGCGAACTGCATCTATATGAACCTGCCTGGGTTGCTCCATAAACCGACTGACTCTGCTAACTGCAAATGATATATCAGGCCTAGTGATAGTGACATAAAACAACTTGCCTACTAGCTCTCTGTACCGTCTCTTATCCACTTCCTCAGAGTCATCATCGTAGAGCCTAGCATTGGGATCCATTGGAGTAGTGGCATGTCTACATCCTGTCATGCCCGTCTCATATAGGAGGTCAGCGACATACTTCCTTTGTGTCATTAGCATACCATACTGATTTCTTGCGAACTCTAGACCAAGGAAGTAACGTAACTTGCCAAGGTCCTTGGTCACAAACTGTTGTCCATTGAAATCCTTAGCTGCCTGAATGCCCTGATGATCTCTAACTGTAACAAATTAACAATAATGTTATCAACATAAATAAGAATAACAATGGTACCTCTCTGGGTTCTCCTAATAAATAGGGAATGATCTGTAGTAGATCTGTCAAACCATTGTTGTTGAATCAACTCGGAGAGCTTATGAAACCAAGCCCTCAAACTCTGCTTAAGGACATATATGGCCTTGTGAAGTCTGTACGCCATACTGGACTCCCCCTCAGCAACAAACCTGGTGGCTGCTGCATGTAAACTTCCTCCTGCAAGTCCCCATACAAAAATGCATTCTTGACATCTAATTGAAAAAGCAATCAGTCACACACCACATCAACAATAATAAGAATCTGCAGCATAGAATGACGTGCAACTGGAGAAAATGTATCCTGATAATCCACCCATAAGTTTGGGTGAATCCACGAGCAACAAACCTGGCCTTATACCTGTCCACAGTACCATCCGCACGGTGTTCCACTGTAAACACCCATTTGCTGCCAAGAACAGATGCACCAGGAGGAGTCCTGACAACACTCCACATACCATGAGACTGTAACACTACCATCTCCTCCATAGCCAGGCACCACTGACTGCTCTGCAACGCCTCCACATAGGACTGTGGTATATCCACAGCCAATAGGCCCACAACAAACCTTTGAAAATATTCCGAGAGTCGAGCAGAGAAACATGAGAAGCAAGAGAATGCATTGTGCATGTACGCCTCTTCTTCCGTAGTGCAATAGGCATATCAAGGTCTTCAGCTTCCTCAGTAGCCGAAACTGGATCATCTAAGACATCCTGCACCTCAAGCTGCACACACAAATCACAAGTGCCATTAGATGAACTCAAATGCTTAGAACATACCTGGGGCGTGCTGGATAACGGAGGAGGCACATGAGCACGAATTCGGTGCTAGTACACTTGCGGAAAGAAGGTAGATGATGGTGGAGGAGGTGGTGTAGATCATGGTGGAGATGACGGTGTAGTGGGGCCTGGAGTAGATGAAATCAGAGGTAGAGGCATGTATACCTCTTCTCCATTCTATGAAGAAATGAGCTTGTCACCTGTAGGAGAGAACAGACTCAAAGAAGGTGACATCAGCACTAACATAATATCTTCGTCGAATAGGGTCAAAGCAACGATATCCCTTTTGTGTCCTGGAATACCCAACAAACACACATTTGACAGCTCTAGGAGAAAGCTTGTCAAGATCTGGAGACATCTGTTGAACAAATGCAATAGACCCAAAAACATGAGATGTAAGAGAGAAAAAGATCCATCTTGGGAAACACAATCGAGAACGGAATCTTCTCCCCTAGGATCGATGAGGACATGCGATTCTTCAAGTAGCAAACAGTTATAACATCTCCCTAGTATGAATGAGGAGCATGACTCTAGATTAATAGAGTCCTGGTAACATCCAAAAGGTGGCGGTATTTCGTTCAGCCACCCCATTCTGTTGAGACGTATAAGCATAATATGTTTGGTGCACAATACCATAGGTTCTAAGAATTGAGCGAGTTGAGTACTGCAAAACTCCAAAGAATTATCTGAATAATTATACTTGACATTAACAGAGAAAACATTCCTTATTTCATTAATAAAAGACTGAATAACATGACCAATATCAGACTTATTCTTAATACGAAAGACCCATGACAATCTTGAAAACTCATCGACAACAACAAGATAAAACCTATACCCCTGATGGTCTGGGACACGACTTGGACCCCAAATATCAAAATGGATCAAGTCAAAAAGACTATGACTGCTTCGACCCTGACGACTCTGCAATGTAGACCGATGTGCTTCCCAAGTTGGCATGCCTCGCACTGAAAAGTAGAGAGAGAGGAGAAATCCAAGGAAGGATGTGACACAACTTTTGCAGAGGAATGTGACCAAGTCGAAGATGCCATACATAGGGAGAAATAAATCCATTGCAAAGAGAAGAAACACCAGCATATGGGGATTGTACTAGTCTATAGAGACCTCCTTACTCACGGTCAGGTCCAATCATCCTGCTTGTAAGAATGTCTTGAAATACAAAAGCAGAAGGATAAAAAATGACACGACAATGTAATCCTTGGTGATTTGACTAATAGACAATAAATTCATAGAAAATCAGGAGCATAAAGAATATTCTGAAGTCGCATTGCGGGGATTAACTGCACCTCCCCCTGACCAGTGATGGGAGAGTGTATCCCATCTGCTATTACCACTGATCTCCCTGGCTGAGTCGGACTGTAAGTGCTAAACTTCCCTTTATCACCACAAAGATGATGGGATGCCTCTGAATCCATAATCCATTCTGAGAAATCTACCATGTAACAGCTAGTAAGAGCATATGCTATACCTGATGTGGACGTTGATGCTGAAGCAACTACCTTTGAGGATCCTGAAGGAGAACTGGTTGACTCAGGAACATGCATAATCTCCCTGAGTCGCGCTACAAGTTCATCAAATCTCTGATCAGAAGCAGGTGATGGACTCCCAACTTGCTGAGTTTGCTCTGCAACCCGTACTGAAGTAGGAAAACCATGCTTAGAATAGCATGTTTCATCAGAGTGGCCTGACCTATGGTAGTAGGAACATGACTGACGGGGTCAACTACTCCCTCCCCTGCCACGGTTACCTCGACCATGGTACTGCATAGGGTTTCCCCTGCCACGAGAAGCAGCAATAGCTGAAGAGGTCTATGACTGTTGAACACTACTAAAAGATATAGAGAGCCTGCTTAATATGTGGTATGCCTCCTCCATTGGAGGTCTGGTGGCATCAATAAGAATCTGTGCTCGAGCAGCATCGTACTCAGGATCGAGGGCTGCTAGAAAAAAATAGCCATCACTGAGTCTCTGTACGCCTTGAGCTGCTCTGGAGTGGCAGTCAAGGGGATGAACCATGGAGTTTCTCAAACATACTCCTTAGAGAAGTGTAAAGGGTATGGAGAGGGCGGCCATTCTGCTTCGACGTGAAGATATCGTGATGAAGTTGCAATCAAGGTTTGAAAAAACGAAAGGCGGAACGAGGTGCTTTACCTGGAAGCGAGGCGAGGCGTATCCTCGAGGCGGTCGAGGCGTAAGCCTCAGTTTGTATAGGAAAATAATTACAAAATATATAATAAATATATTTATTGGTGAACTAAAGTAATCTGACAAACATATAACATATAACAATATAATATATGATGATATTATGAAGATAAGAACATGGATAAAAAGGATATGTCAATGCCATAAACATTTCTACTAAATTTCTACACAGTCAAAAGGAAATCATTACCTGTAACTATCATTAAAATAGTTATCAAAAGGGATTGGCTATAGTTATCATTATAGATTTCCAAATTGTTGATATGAAATATATAATTTGAATTCTAACCGCATGATCTACCAGACCCAGATGAAGAATGATTTGATGTCCCCCCTGTGCCACCATACCCTACCAGTACGGGGCTCTTGCTGCCCAGTCAGCGAGCCTGGGGGGGCTAGGGGGGGGCAGATTGACCCCCCTGCGGGAGTTGCAGGGGGCAATGCCCCTGTCCCCAAATTTTTTCTCATGTGGTATTCGAATTCACACACGGTTTCTTATATGTTTAAGGGCGTAATAGTAAGTGATCTCTAAAATAATCGAACATGTTAATGGTAAATATGAATATTGAAAGAGATCAAATTTAAGCATTCATCTTGCATAAATATATAGTATATACTCAACAACTAGACCTTTATAAACATCTAAAAATACTAATAGGACTAATTATTTACTTAAAAAATTCTTGAAATAAACCCAAACGCCTCACCTTGCGCCTCCCCTCGCCTCGACTCGACCGCCTCGGGCATCTGAGGCGTACGCCTCAAGCAGGGAGTCCGAGGCAGTCTCCTCGGGGCGTTTTTCCTCCGCCCCGTTTCGCCTCGACCGCCTCAGCGCCTCGAGGTGCGTTTTTTCAAACAATGGTTGCAATATCTTGGACTCATTTTTCACCGGAGAGTACATGGCGGCGAGAATGTCCCACATAGCCTTTGCAGTAGGCTGACTCAGTATGTTATTGGCTATATCCATAGACAGTCGTAGATAGCCACACACACGCATATGTGTCATCTGCCTCCCATGAGGCATTAACCCCCTGTTTTGTCACTTGGCTTCTCCTTCATGAGGATGTGCTTCTTGCCATTTACTGCATCAGGCTCATGAACTACATGACACGTTTTTCATAGTTCGTTCCATCTATTTTGACGATGGGCGCTGGACCTTTGAAGGCACCAGGGATGAAACATCTGCTTTGTTGTTTGACATGATGGCAACAATATCCAAGACCGGGTCTGCAAACTGTACTACTTGCGTCTACATTGACATATGAGGAGATGGTTGTGGGTGTAGACTCATACCACAACCTCTCCCATCCGTTGGAGCCTCCTTTGGGTAACTAGGGTCATTTTAGATGATTAAATCACGCCCTAAATACTCAGACGCAGAACTAACAGGCGACGAAACCCGCTGAAGACTACACGAGCTGCAGGAGCAGAGAATTTGGTAGTCTGGATGGCAGCCTGATTGCTGTGGAGGGCCCGTAGGCGGTGCCACGGATGGTGCCGTGAGAGGCGACGACCTGGACTGCCGGTTCGGATGACCCGCTTCGCGGGAAGGGTCCGGTGGCGCTGTGGGATGAGGTTGATGGCGGCGCAGTCAGAGGCTGGCGACGACAGCGCAGGATGGGGCCGACGGCGGTGCGGGAGGAGACCGGTGGAGGCGGCGCCCGGCTATGATTTTTGGTGGGGTGGGGTGGGGTTTTCTAGGGCACATGCTCCAATCTAGGACCGTTGCTCTGATACCATGTGGAAATGCGTGAAATGAAAAGTTGTATTCCATCGTAGCCCTAGAGCTCTCTTATATAGGAGAAAAACTCTAAGGGAAAATTACATAAAGTAAAAAGACGAAATAAGAAACTACAAAATAAAGAATAAAGAAAACGAGTCAACCGATATCATATGAAGAAATTCTAGGTTGAATCAAATACTTGTGTAAAGACATAATTAACCTTATTTGTAGTTAGTTAATGGACTTGTTCAGATCATTTGAAACATATGTTTAGTGGACAGAAATTTACAAGTTTTATGTTAAATAATAACCTGAGATTCTTTTGGAGCTGTTGAGAAAAAATAAAAGATGTTTATTCCATGAACCCTAGGCTCTCTTATATAGGATAGTAGCCTATGGGTAAATTAAATAAGACATTCATAAGTAAAGGGAATTAAAAAACATTACGGGAAACATGAAATAAATAACATAACATAAATATATCTCTATACCCCCCTCAAGATGGAGCATAGATGTCGATCATGCTCAGCTTGGACGAGCACTTCTGAAAAGGTCCTATGAGTAAGGCCTTGGTGAAGATATTTGCAGTCTGATCCCCTGAGTTGACATGAGATGTTGAAATAAAATCCTTCTGGATCATATCTCATATATAGTGGCAATCAACCTCGATGTGCTTGGTGCGTTCATGAAATGTTGGATTATTTTCAATAAATATAGCAGCCTGATAGTCCCATTCCAGTATCATAGGAAGGGGAACCTCTATATAGAGATATGTAACAACAGCTCGAACCCACATCATTTCTGTACTAACTTAAGCCATAGCCCTATATTCAAACTCAACACTAGATCTGGCTACAATAGTTTGCTTCTTGCTCCTCCATGAGACAAGAGAATCTCCAACATATACAGCAAATCCAGTAGTGGACTTCCTATCCTTTGGACACCCTGCATAATCTGCATTTACGCATGCTGAGATGGTTACCTCCTTGTCTTTTCTAAACAGTAGACCTGCACCTGGAGATGATTTAAGATACCTGAGTATCATTTGTATAGCATCCATATGGACCTGACGTGGTTGCTCCATGAACTGGCTCACCCGACTAACAACAAAAGAAATACCGGGTCTGGTAATGGTAACATAAAGAAGCTTTCCTACTATCTCTCTGTATCTCCCCCTATCAACCTCATCACTATCATCATCATATAGTTTCATGCTTGGATCCATGGGTGTGGTAGCAAGTCGACAGCCAAGTATTCCCGTGTCACTTAGCAAATCAGTGATGTATTTCCTCTGAGTCATCACAAGCCCTTGTTGATTTCTGGCAAACTCCAATCCCAGAAAGTATCTAAGGACTCCAAGATCCTTGGTGACAAATTCACAACGCAGAAGTTCTTTCGCCCTCTTGATTCCTTGTATGTCATCTCCTGTAATAAGAATATCATCAACATACACCATAATAGTAATCATACCTCTGGATGTTTTCTGTATAAAAAGAGAATGATCTGCATTCGAATGTTTGTATCCTTGTTTCTCAAACAAGTTTGAAAGCTTCTGGAACCAAGCTCTAGAGCTCTGCTTAAGGCCATAGATTGCCTTATAAAGTCTACACACTTGTGAATACTCTCCCTCAACAACAAATCCAGGTGGTTGTTGCATGTAGAATTCCTCTTGAAGATCGCCATACAGAAGTGCATTCTTGACATCTAACTGAAACAACGACCCATCTCGAATTATGGCAACAGAGAGAAGCATCCGTAAGGTGGAATAACGAGCAACTGGTGAGAATGTGTCAAGATAATCCACCCCGTATGTTTGAGTAAACCCTCGTGCAACCAGGCGTGCCTTGTATCTATCGATGCCACCATCTTCATTTTGCTTAACTGTAAACAGCCATTTACAACTCACTGTAGATACTTCAGTAGGAGCTGGGACGAGGCTCCACGTGCCTCTCGACTGAAGAGCAACCATCTCTTCTTCCATAGCCAAACGCCATCGACTGTCCTTCAGAGCCTCTTGATAATTCTGTGGAATGGCCACGACTGATAATGCAACTGCAAAATTCCTGAAATCGTTAGTCAAGCGATCAAAGGAGACCATGGATGCTATAGGATATGACACACATCTACACTTCTGCTTTCAAAGCGTAATAGGTAGGTCCAAATCTGCAGCCTCTACATCTGTCCCCTATAAAGAATCCTGCTCAGGTAGACCATTAGACCCATCATTAGAAATGTTGTTATCAGAACATACCTCATGCGTGCTAGATGATGAGCGATGACCATGAGCAGAGGCAGACCGACGGGTATAGTGTTGTGGCAATGGTGGACCTGGGACCGTTATAGTAAGTGGAGGTGAAGTAGGTAGTGGTGATGGGGGTGGTGGAGGTATGGGAGGTAATGGCGGTGGTGGTGGTGGCATGTATATGTGATCATCAATATCTGAAGACGTCAACCGATCACCTGTAGGAGAAAAGTACACCACAAAATCAAAAAAGATGACATCGACACTAACGTAATACTTCCTGCATAGTGGATCATAATACATGTAACCTTTCTGTGTGATGCAGCGTGACCCCAAATTATGGGGCCACATTTATTCAATTAAATAATTATCATTTTTATTTACGTTTTTAGCGGTCGTAGTGGTCTAATTTAATAATTGAGATCGCATGTGATCTCAACGTTGATTTCGTAGAGTTTAATTATAATTGTTGGTCAATTAAATAATTAGAGTCCAATTAAGTTAGTTAGAGGTCAATTAGGATTAAATTAGTTGTAATTTGAGTATTTACTATTTTTGTAAACCCTCTCTCCTATATAAAGAGAGGGTAGTCCATTGTTTTAGTCAGTCCATTATGAATTAAGAATTTGAGTTGATCTCATTTTATCCCCTCTCCTTCTCTCTCTCTCTCCACGCGATCTCCGCGGTCTTCTCCTTCCTCCATCTCTCGTTACCGACGAGATTTCTTCCTCTCAATCCCTCCAATTTCTCCCCTCAACCATTCTCTTCTTCTACCAAAAATCCACCAAAAAAATATATTATAATTTTTATCGTCGACGCCGATTTCGATCCGCATCAAGTGGTATCAGAGCATGGATTTCGAATCGTACCTACGATTCGACGATCCGATCGACTATTGGTGTGCGAAGTTCGGTCTCCGCCGTCCATCTCGTGGTTCGCATCGCTCAAAAAAGTTCCATCAACGTCTTATCGCATGCATTAAGGTGCACGAATGGTTGGACGCTCAAATCGACGACGATTCACACGACAACGACAAAAATCAGAACGCTCGACTTGCTGTTCAAGCCGATTTCGAAGCAACAAATGAAGGTACCTTCACTCATATCAAAGATTTATGTGATACAACCGCTATACAAGAAGAAGACGAAGATTTGGGCCCTGTTTTTGACGAAAGTCACTGTGGGGAAGAGTTGGACGTCCTCGAACTACAAGCGGTCGAATTTATTATCCCAAAGGAAAAACAAATCGCCGAAGTTGCTGTCATTGCTCTAACTGAAGCTGACAAGGAGGAGGCTGCATCGCTATCGGCACTTTCTAGGCCCTCGTCAGCATCGATCCCTCCACCAGTCATGCCGCTCCTATCTCCACGTCAGATCCCGGTGATACAAGCTCAGGCCCCAAGACACCATCGTAGGGTTTCATACAACTCCCACCGCCGCCACCATTGGCGCCCCCTCCCCGGCAACCACCGTCTGGAGAGGTCCCGTGGACGAACTGGACAATGCCACGACTTTCGATGGGGGTTCCTTCGGCACCGCCCCTGCTTTCCCCATACGCGGGTATGCAGAGAACGACAACCATCGCCCTCCGCAGCGCGCAGGCCCTGCTGTGGAAGGAACCACCGGTCGCGCGGCCTGCGAGGTGGCCTTCGTTGTTGTGGCACGCACTTCAGGCGCGGTCGTCACCGAGCACAGGAGTTGGGGTGGTATCGCAGCCTCCCTCGGCGCCGCCCGACCGTCTGGAGCCGCTCGCGAGAAACCCCAGGCGCGGCCGCACGAGCAGCCGCTCGCGAACGCCTCGACAACCTCGGCGCCACCCGACCGTCTGGAGCCGCCCGCCCGCCCGACCGTGAGAAACCCCAGGCGCCGCCGTTGCGGGTTTACGGGTCCCGCGCGCCTAAAACACCACAGGGGCCCCGTGCCCTAACCAATCGGCCGAAATGGAGGGGAATCAAATCCCTGGAATTATGGGATCGGGTATTGAGTGGGGAAAATTGCAACATTAAATCCCCACATCCCTCTATTTACAGAGGAGTCCAGAGCAGTGTGAAAAGAAAGAAAAAGAAAGAAGTGCGAAAATTGCGCCAACGCCCCCAAATTGAAAAAAATTACAAACGTAATGTTGAAGGTGATCCCATGGGAGGAAATTGAAACCCAATTCAAGGATGATTTCTCCAACTATCCACCTACATCACGCAATTCGTCAGGAGCCGAATTTTTTAAAGCGGTGGAGAGTTGATGCAGCGTGACCCCAAATTATGGGGCCACATTTATTCAATTAAATAATTATCATTTTTATTTACGTTTTTAGCGGTCGTAGTGGTCTAATTTAATAATTGAGATCGCATGTGATCTCAACGTTGATTTCGTAGAGTTTAATTATAATTGTTGGTCAATTAAATAATTAGAGTCCAATTAAGTTAGTTAGAGGTCAATTAGGATTAAATTAGTTGTAATTTGAGTATTTACTATTTTTGTAAACCCTCTCTCCTATATAAAGAGAGGGTAGTCCATTGTTTTAGTCAGTCCATTATGAATTAAGAATTTGAGTTGATCTCATTTTATCCCCTCTCCTTCTCTCTCTCTCTCCACGCGATCTCCGCGGTCTTCTCCTTCCTCCATCTCTCGTTACCGACGAGATTTCTTCCTCTCAATCCCTCCAATTTCTCCCCTCAACCATTCTCTTCTTCTACCAAAAATCCACCAAAAAAATATATTATAATTTTTATCGTCGACGCCGATTTCGATCCGCATCACTGTGTCCTGGAGTACCCAACAAAAACACACTTGACGGATCTAGGAGAGAGCTTGGCAATACCTGGAGACAACTGGTGGACGAATGCGACTGAGCCAAACACACGAGGAGTGAGTAAGAACAATTCCTTTTCAGGAAAGGTAAGAGAGAAAGGAATTTTCTCACCCAAGACTGACGAGGGCATGCGATTAATAAGATAACACGCTAACAATATTGCCTCAAAAAGAATGAGGAGCACGACTATGAATGACAAGCATCCTAGTGACATCAAGCAAATGACGATTTTTCCTTTCTGCAACACCATTTTGTTGGGAAGTATAGGCACGTGATGTTTGATGAATAATTCCCTGGGTTGAAAAATAATTGGAGAGAGTATTAGTACAAAATTCCAAGACATTACCAGTTCTCATAATTTCCACAGAAGCAGAAAAAACATTTTGTACTTCGGTTAAAAATTTTTGATAACATCTCCAGCTTCTGATTTATTCTTTAATAAAAATACCCAAGACATACTAGAGAAATCATCAACAACAACTAGATAAAACTCGTGTCCCTGGTGATCAGGAACACGACTGGGACCCCAAATATCTATATGAAACAACTCAAAAATGGAGCTACTGCTTTGACTCTGATGACTGGGGAAGGCATAGCGATGGTGCTTTCCCAACTGACATGTCTCACATTGAAAAGACGTGTGAGGTGAGATCTGAGGCAGAACACGACACAGCTTCTGGAGCGGGAGATGACTAAAGTGCAGGTGCCACATAAATGGTGAGACAGGTCCATCGAATAGGGAGGAGATTCTGACATAGGGAGTTCGAACTAGGCGATAGACACCGCCCTGCTCACGGCCATACCCAATCATCTTGCCCGTGAGGATGTCCTGAAAAACAAGAGAGGATGGGTCAAAAATTGCTCGACAATGTAAATCCTTCGTAATCTGGCTAATGGACAACAAATTCATAGAGAAATCAGGTGCATGTAACACGTTCTGTAGATGCATAGAGGGTGTCAAGCTAATCTCCCCCTGTCCAGTAATTGGGGAATGGGTCCCATATGCAATAACCACAGTTCGTCCTGGAGGAACTTGTCTATAGGCTGTAAGTTGACCCCTGTCTCTACACAAATGATGTGTGGCACCAGAGTCCATAATCCATTCTATAGTATCAGGTCCACTACTGCTAGTGAGTGCATAAGTACTACCTGAGATACTAGAGGAGGCTGAAGAAGCTACATCTGAATGATTCTCAGGTGCTGATGAAGACATGGTAGAACTGGCTGGAGGTATGATGCCCCTTAATCGTGCTACAAGATCATCAAACCGCTGATCCATAGAGGAGGCAGCTGGAGGCTCAATTTGCTCAGCCACACGAGCAAAGGCAGGAAACCCATGCTTAGAGTAGCATGTGTCTTCGGTATGTCCAGAATGATGACAGAAGGTGCAGGGCTGACGAACACGACCTCCTTTACCTCGAGGTCCTCGTCCACGAAACTGAGAAGAGCCTCCTCGATCTCAAGAAGCAACTATCGCTGAAGAGGTCTGACTATCAATGGAAGATGGAACAGTGATCCAACTGAGCCTACGAAAGGCTTCTCCATTGGAGGAATGATAGAGTCTGCTAAAATCTGAGAACGGGCCGCCTCAAACTCATGATCAAGGGCTGCCAGGAACACACCAACCATGGTGGCATTCCGATAAGTCTTCTGCTGCTCAGGGGTGGCTGTCAGAGACATGGAGCTATAGAGCTTCTCAAACATCCCACGCAAGGATATATATAGCGAGTGAAGAGGACGTCCATTCTGCTTGATAGTAAAGATATCATGCTGGAACTATAGAATCTTCGTCTGTGAATAAATGGCAGCAAGAATATCCCACATCGCCTTGGCTGTAGGCTGATGAAGTACATTGACGATCTCCAATACCAATGTTCCTGATTGCAAAACCTTGGCATAAGCATCATCCGCCTCCCATGAGGCGTTAACTCCAGTCTTCTCGGCCGGTTCTTCATCGGTAAGAATATATTTCTTACCTGTAGACTTCATCATACTCATGAACTGCATAGCCCACTGTTCATAGTTTGACCCATCCATCTTTACTATAGGCGCCGAACCTCTGAATGCGCCTATGGAGGGAACCTCGACCTTGCTTTCTGACATGATGGCTCAAGAAGACTCGGAATGAAGACTCGACACGGACTTGTCTACACTAACATAGAGAGATATGGTTGCATGTGTAGACTTATGCAACCAATCTCATCAAATACGAAGGACCCCGATGACGACGACCTTAAAAGAAGGGGGTCAGCCCGTGTAGAAACAAGGGCCGCAAGGAACTGGGCGATGGTGCCCTGCGGTTGTGGGGTGCCCAGGCGGCGGCAAAAGCCCCGCAGGAACCCAGGCAGGGGATGCGGTGGCCCAGGCGGTGGTTGCTGGTGCCCTGGCGGGGCTGCAGGAGCCCAGGAGGGGCTGCGGAAGCTCGACTAGGCAGCAGGGGCCCAGGTGAGGCATTAGAGGCCCATGCGGGGATGGCAGAGCCCACGCGAGGAGGTGGCAAGCGACGACGACGGGGGCTCGGTCGACAGCAAGGGGCGACGGTGGCGAGCGTGGAGAGGAAGGGTCTTAGGATAGAGGTTTCGGAGCTCCGATCTAGGACCGCCGCTCTGATACCATGTTGGAAAAACGTAAAAGATGTTTATTCCATGAACCCTAGGCTCTCTTATATAGGAGAGTAGCCTATGGGTAAATTACATATGACATTCATAAGTAAAGGGAATTAAGAAACAGTTCGGGAAACAAGAAATAAATAAGGTAACATAAATATATCTCTACATGAGCATTAGCTAAAATCTTGTTTGTTGAGGAGAAAATGAACATAGCATTCATCTAACCCTAGAGCTCTCTTATATAGGAGAAAAGGCTCTATGGGTAAATTACATAAACAGGACAATGAAAATAAACGATATATGAAAGAGCGACATGGTAACACGAATATCTTAACACTCTCCCTCAAGCTGGAGCATATATATCTATCATGCTCAACTTGGAACAACAGTAATGAAAAGGACCTGTAGCCAGAGCATTAGTAAACATGTCTGCAATTTGATCTCCTGACGCAACATAAGATGTTGAAATAAGTCCCTTTTGGATCAAGTCTCGAGTGTAGTGACAATCTACCTCGATATGCTTCGTCCTTTCATGGAATGCTGGATTATTAGCTATAAATAAAGCTGCCTGATTATCGCATTTGGGATGAATAGGAAGAGGTACTTCAATCATTAGATCGGTCAGGACAGACTTGACCCACATCATCTCTGTACTACCTTGGGCCATTGCTCTATATTCGGATTCTGCACTGGATCGAGCAACAACAGTTTGTTTCTTACTCTTCCGTGAGACTAGTGAGCGACCAACAAACACAATGAAACCTGAAGTAGACTTCCTGTCATTAGGACACCTAGTATAATCTGCATCTGCACACCCTGTAACTGAGAGAGACGTGTCTCTTCTAAACAGAAGACCTGCGCCTGGAGATGACTTCAAATATCTCAAAATCATGAATACTGCATCCATGTACGCCTGCCTGGGTTGCTCCATGAACTGACTTACTCTACTCACAACAACAGATATATCGGGCCTGGTAATAGTAATATACAATAATTTTCCTACCAGTTCTCTGTAGCATCTCTTGTCCACCTCCTCAGATCCGTCATCGTGAAGCTTCACACTAGGGTCCATCAGGGTAGTAGCTGGTCTACATCCTGTCATACCTGTCTCAGATAGAAGATCGATAACGTACTTCCTTTGTGTCATAACCATACCCTGCTGATTTCGTGCAAATTCCAATCCAAGGAAGTAACGAAGCATACCCATGTCCTTGGTAACGAACTGCTTTCCAAGAAAATCCTTAGCTGCTTGGGTTCCCTGTGCATCACTGCCAGTGATAACAATGTCATCAACATAAACCAAGACGACGACAACACCTCTCTGGTCTCTCTTTACAAAGAGAGTATGATCTGCATTAGATCTGACAAACCCCTTCTGTTCTATCAACTCTGAGAGCTTCTGAAACCAAGACCTCGGACTCTGCTTAAGGCCATATACAGCCTTATGAAGATGGCACATCATACTGGACTCCCCCTCAGCAACAAACCTAGATGGCTGCTACATATAGACCTCCTCCTGCAAATCACCATACAAGAAAGCATTCTTGACATCCAACTGGAAAAGTGACCAATCTTGGACCACATGCACAGTAACGAGAATTCGTAGGGTAGAATGACGTGCCACAGGAGAAAACATGTCTTGATAGTCCACCCCATATGTCTGGGTGAAACCACGAGCAACCAACCTGGCCTTGTATCGGTTCACTGTACCATCAATGCGATGCTTCATAGTAAAAACCCATTTGCTACCAACAATAGACGCACCTGCTGGAGGGTTGACGACACTCCACGTACCCCACGATTGTAACACTGCCATCTCTTCCTCCATGGCTAAACGCCACTGACTGCTCTGTAAAGTCTCCTGCTACGACCGTGGTATCTGGACAGCTGACAACCCCACAACAAAGTGCCGAAACTCCGTGGACAGACGCTCCAAGGAAACATGAGAACCAAAGTCTGCCCCATTTTTGGGGTTCATCGTACGTGCACATTTCTGCCTCCGAAGTGCAATAGGGATATCCAAATCATTGACAGAAGTAGTAAAGATATTATCTGCACCCTGGACCTCATTCTGTACATGCAAATCACCCATGCCATTAGAAGAATTCAAATGCTCAATACATACTTCGGGCGTGCTGGATGATGGAGGAGGCGCATGAGCATGGGGTCTTCGCTGGTAGACCTAAGGAAAGAAAGTAGGAGACAGTGGTGGTGATGGTGGTGGAGGTGGTGGTGGTGGAGTAGAACATGGTAATGACGGAGGAGGAGGCATATAGATATCTTCTCCATCCTCTGAAGGAGACTCAAAGAAGGTGACATCGACACTGACATAATATCTTCGTCGAACAGGGTCAAAACAACGATATCCCTTTTGGGTTTTGGAATACCCAACAAACACACATTTGACAGATCTGGGAGACAGCTTGTCAAGACCAGGAGAGAGTTGATGAACAAACGCAACCGAACCAAAGACACGAGGCGTAAGCGAGAAAAGATCCTTCTCGGAAAACGCAATCAAGAACGGGATCTTCTCCCCTAACACCGAAGAAGGCATACGATTTACCTGATAACAAGCAGTTAGAACCGCATCTCCCCAATAGGAATGCGGAGCACGACTCTTAATCAAGAGGGTTCTGGTAACATCCAAAAGATGTCGGTGTTTTCTTTCAGCCACCCCATTCTGTTGGGAGGTATATGCACACGATGTCTGATGCACAATGCCATGAGACTTAAGAAATTGAGTGAGTTGACTACTGCTGAATTCTAGAGCATTGTCACAATGTATGTACTTGACTCTAGTAGAAAAGATGTTCTCCACTTCATTAATAAAAGACTGGATAACAAGACCAGCATCAGACTTATTCTTAAGAAGAAAAACCCAAGACAACCTAAAAAACTCATCAACAGCAACAAGATAAAATCTGTGTCCCTGATGATCTGGGACACGAGTAGGACCCCAAATATCGAAATGAAATAACTCAAATAGACTATGACTACTTGGACCCTGACAACTCTGGAAAGAGGACCGGTGATGCTTCCCAAGCTGGCAGGCCTCGCACTAAAAAGTGGAGCGAAGAGAAATCTGTGGAAGAACATGAACGAGCTTTTGCAGAGGAAGGTGACCAAATCACAGATGCCACATGTACGGAGAAATAGACCCAGTACGTAGAGAAGATGAGGCACCAACATACGGGGACTGCACAAGTCTGTAAAGGCCCCATTGCTCACGGCCACTTCCAATCACTCTGCCCGTAAGTATATCCCGAAACACAAGAGCAGATGGATCAAATATGGTATGACAATGTAAATCTCTGGTGATTTGACTAATTGATAATAAATTCATAGAAAATTCAGGGGCATAGAGAACATTAGGAAGCCTCAAGGTAGGAGTCAACTGCACTTCCCCTTGACCAGTAATGGGGGAATGTGTACCATCTGCTATCACAACTGATCGTCCAAGCTGGGTAGGACGAAAGTTACTAAACTAACCTTTGTCACCACAGAGATGATGTGATGCACCTGAATCCATGATCCACTCTGACAAGTCCGCCCTGTAACAAGTAGTAAAGATGTCGTGCTGGAGCTGGATTATCTTCGACTCATTCTTCGTCGGTGAGTATGTGGCGGCGAGAATGTTCCTCATAGCCTTCGCCGTTGGCTAGCTCAGAATATTATTAGCTATCTCAGAGGACACAGTCCCAGATAGCCATAATCGTGCATAAGCATCATCTGCCTCCTATGAGGCATTTATCCCAGTCTTGTCACTTGGTTCCTCCACCGTGAGGATGTGCTTCTTGCCATTACACTGCATCAAACTCATGAACTGCATGGCCCATAGTTCATAGTTCATGCCATCCATTTTGACGATGGGGGCTGGACCTTTGAAGCCCCCCATGGATGAAGCATCTGCTTTATGATGCAGCGTGGAACAGAAATATAGGGCCGCATATTTATCCGCTAATTTTATTTACGTTTATTTGAGTCGTCATATTTTTAGTTAAATAAATGGGATCGCCTGTGATCTCAATTAGTTAGAGATTTAAATTTCAACTTAGTCGGTTAGTCGGTTAGAGTCAATTTAGGATAATTAGTTGAATTTGAATTTGATTTCTATTTTTCTAATCTCATCCCTCCTATATAAAGGGATGAAGGTCTTTTGTTTTAGGTAGTTCAGTGATTTATAAAATTTGAGATTTTATCTCTCCTCTCCCTCTCCTTCTCCCTTGTCGTGGTCTACACGCCTTCTCCTCTCCATCCCCTCGTGTTCCCGACGAGTTCTCTTCTCAACCCCTCTATTTCTCTACCACCGAAAATCCCACCTTCAAAATATTTATTTTCTGTCGCCGCGCAAAAATCATTTTTGCATCAATTGGTATCAGAGCATGGCCTACAGATCGTCCTCACGATCTAACGATCCGTCCAGGCGTTCACGCCGATAGGCGACGAAAGACTATCATGCGTTGGAGTGGAAACGGCAAGCCGAAGAAGCTTACAACCAGGACATGGACGCACGACGTAAGTTCCAAATTGCCCAGTCCAAATGTCGAGATCTAGTGGCTGAATTCAAGGCTATGTGCGCCGCCCTATCAAAGTTGTCCGCTACCGAAGCCGTTATCCAGACTTGTGATGAAGAAAAACTCGTCGACAACGACGAACTGCTCGCAGTCCAGGCCGCTTCAGATCAGCCACCATCGACGATATCGCCCCGACAACGGTTTCGGCCCAGCGGCAGCCTTGCCTTGTCATCCTCGCACCCTCGGCCCCCCTTCTCGCAGCACCTGCGGCCCAAGACAAGCCCCCAGCCCCAGCCCCATCCATGTCGCCACCGCCCCTTCCCACTGACCCGACACCCCCATCGAAACCCCAAGCCCCATCGCCTCCATCTTCCTCCCGCCGGCCTTCCCCCCCGTGCTCTTCTCTTCTCCCTGTCTCTCCCTCTACAGACCCGCACCCCTCCTGCGCGCCATTCATGGCGCCACCGCCTTCCCCTCCTCCGCTACCCACCCTCGGCCCCAACCCCTGCACCTGCGAACCCAATCACCGCTCCACCCTCGCCGCGAACCACCTCCAACCCAGTCACCTTTGCGGCACCATCGCCGTCCCCAAAGCTCTCTCCCGTACCCCCAGGGAAGTCCCCAGCCACAGAGCCCCCTCCCGTCGAGACCCTTGCGCACCCACCAACCCTGCTGACCCCCTCGCGCACCCACCTTCGCGCCTCCGCCTTCCTCCACCCTCTCCGCCTCTCTTCGCATACCGCCTCCCCTCCTCGCCACCTCTCCCGCATACCACTGTCCTTCCTCGCCAGCCCTTCCCCACGCGCGCCCACCACCCCTCACCCCAGGACCTCTAACGACATCGGCGCCTCCCTACCTGTGCCACCACACCTGCGCCTCCGCCTTCTTGCCGTCGATCCTCGACTCCCAGCGCCACCACCTTAACCCATCTCACAGGTCGCGTCAACCCCGCCCCAATAACACCTCGGCTGGCTGCTTGCGCCTCCCAGCAGTCACCCTCTCCTTCGCCGCCACCCCGCTGGTCTTCCCGTGTCGCCCCCGCGTGCATAGTTCGCACCGGCCACCCCGCAGGCACCGCCGATCCATACTCCCCGGTGGCGCCTGCCGCCGCCACGGTCAGAGAAAGAGATGCCGAACCCTAACAAGAAACCCGAAATCTAAGGGGTTCGATTCCCCTGAAATGTGGGATTGGGAGTTACCTTGGGAAAATTACAAGAAGGTTCCCCCATGCAAAAGTTTTATTCAAAGGGGAAAGTCAAGAATTCCTATTATGAGATTTGTTTAATTGAAGGGGTACGAAAATTGCAACCAACCCCCCTGCTGCAGAAACATTTAAAAAGGAGTGCTGAAAATAGGAAATCTGGGAACCCTCCTTATCCAAATAGGACTAGGACCATGGGTTTCACCTATTTAAAGGCCCCATGGCTTAATTCCCTGGACACATCTCCTCCTCTACTCTCCTTGTGCTATTGCTTCGCTATGGACTCTCCACGGACCGAGTTGATCATCATGAAGATGCCCCATCAGTTCTTCGAACACCACGTCAACAAGAGGAAATCTGGATGGACGCCCGCCTATGCGCCACACCTGCTCTTCCACCACGAAGGCCACGTCACCAACGCCCGCGTCGCGCATGTGTGGATTCCTCCATTCGCTCAACACCAATTCTTCAAGGGGATGATCGAGAACGCGGATTCGAAATTATCAACCTCCACGCCGGCAGATCCAGCAATTCGTCGGGAGACGAATTTTTGAAAGCGGAGGAAAGTTGATGCAGCGTGGAACAGAAATATAGGGCCGCATATTTCCCCGTTAATTTTATTTACGTTTATTTGAGTCATCGTATTTTTAATTAAATAAATGGGATCGCCTGTGATCTCAATTAGTTAGAGATTTGAATTTCAAATTAGTCGGTTAGTCGGTTAGAGTCAATTTCTATTTTTGTAATCCCACCTTCCCCACGCGCGCCCACCACCCCTCTCCCCAGGACCTTTAACGACATCGGCGCCTCCCTACCTGTGCCGCCACACCTGCGCCTCCGCCTTCTTGCCGCCGATCCTCGACTCCCAACGCTACCACCTTAACCCATCTCACAGGTCGCGTCAACCCCGCCCCAATAACACCTCGGCCGGCTGCTTGCGCCTCCCAGCGGTCACCCTCTCCTTCGCCGCCACCCCACCGGTCGTCTCGTGTCGCCCCGGCGTGCATAGTTCGCACCGGCCACCCCGCTGGCACCGCCGACCCGTACTCCCCGGTGGCGCCTGCTGCCGCCACGGTCAGAGAAAGAGATGCCGAACCCTAACAAGAAACCCGAAATCTAAGGGGTTCGAATACCCTGAAATGTGGGATTGGGAGTTACCTTGGGAAAATTACAAGAAGGTTCCTCTATGCAAAAGTTTTTATTCAAAGGGGAAAGTCAAGAATTCCTATTACGAGATTTGTTTAATTGAAGGGGTACGAAAATTGCTACCAACCGCCCTGCTGCAGAAACATTTAAAGAGGAGTGCTGAAAAGAGGAAATTTGGGAACCCTCCTTATCCAAATAGGACTAGGACCATGGGTTTCACCTATTTAAAGGCTCCATGGCTTAATTCCCTGGACACATCTCCTCCTCTACTCTCCTTGTGCTATTGCTTCGCTATGGACTCTCCACGGACCGAGTTGATCATCATGAAGATGCCCCATCAGTTTTTCAAACACCACGTCAACAGGAGGAAATCCGGATGGACGCCCGCCTATGCGCCACACCTGCTCTTCCACCACGAAGGCCACGTCACCAACGCCCGTGTCGCGCATATGTGGATTCCTCCATTCGCTCAACACCAATTCTTCAAGGGGATGACCGAGAACGCGGATTCGAAATTATCAACCTCCACGCCGGCAGATCCAACAATTCGTCGGGAGACGAGTTTTTGAAAGCGGAGGAGAGTTGATGCAGCGTGGAACAGAAATATAGGGCCACATATTTATCCGCTAATTTTATTTACGTTTATTTGAGTCATCGTATTTTTTATTAAATAAATGGGATCGCCAGTGATCTCAATTAGTTAGAGATTTGAATTTCAAATTATTCGGTTAGTCGGTTAGAGTCAATTTAGGATAATTAGTTGAATTTGAATTTGAATTTGATTTCTATTTTTGTAATCTCATTCCTCCTATATAAAGGGATGAAGGTCTTTTATTTTAGTCAGTTCAGTGATTTATAAAATTTGAGATTTTATCTCTCCTCTCCTTCTCCTTCTCCCTTGCCGTGGTCTACACGCCTTCTCCCCTCATGTTCCTGACGAGTTCTCTTCTCAACCCCTCTATTTCTCTACCACCGAAAATCCCACCTTCAAAATATTTATTTTCCATCGCCGCGCAAAAATCATTTTTGCATCACTTTGTTGTCAACCATAACAATGACAATCCCCAAGACTGGGACCCATAACGAACAAGACTTGTGTCTACACAAACATATGGAAAGATAGTTGTGGGGTGTAGACTTATACCACAACCTCTTCCATTCTTCGACGCTGCCTTTTGGTGGCTAGGGTGTTTTAGATGAACCCACCACACCCTAGAGGTCCAAAGGAGGACCTAACTCTCGATCAAATGCGAGATGGAGAACACGTAGGGCTATGACAGCCCTAGAGGGATGGCGGCGTCACCTCACGCGTGAGGATGACAGCAGGGGACTGCCCGTGTGGTGAGGAGACCTGGCGGCAGCGGTGAGGAGGCCCGGCGGCGGCGGTGAGGAGGGAGGCCGCGCAAGGAGAGGGGGTTCTTAGTGGGGAGGGGCTAGGGTTAGGTCACAGGCTCCGGTCTAGGACCGTCGCTCTGATACCATGTTGAGGAGAAAATGAACATAGCATTCAACTAACCCTAGAGCTCTCTTATATAGGAGAAAAAGCTCTATGGGTAAATTACATAAAGAGGACAATGAAAATAAACAATATATGAAAGAGCAACATGGTAACACGAATATCTTAACATTGTTCATGTTTCTTACTGCTAGGCTGCCAATATTTCCCAACTTGATTTTCTTTGGTTGAACTCATTTAAAAGCATGATATCAATGTTGAAAAACACACCGAAGATTGACTTCAGTTTAGCTTGTTTATACAGCTGAAGCAAATTGGTCAATGAAGTTTTACGGAAAATCCGTTGGATAAGTACCCGATGTGGACATGGTTGATTAGTTAAACATTGATTTATGTAAGTTTCAAAAAAAAAACATTGATTTATGTAAACAAATAGTGGCATTTGACCTTCTACCTTGTCATCACATCTTTCTAATACTTCACGATTGCAGTCACTTACATTTCAGAACTTTTATTTTGTGATGAAATGTTTCCTTTTTCTCTCTAATCTATTTATTAGGATAGAATTGATAAAATTGATATAAATTTCCTTTTGAGAACCTTATTTGCATTAGGTTTTATTTCATTAAGTTCGTTATAATTTTCTACATGCCCGTAAATGGAGAGTGATCCTCACGTATAGGTTTAGGGTGAGATGTAAATGGTGAAATTAATGAATACTTGTCAGGTTCCAATGAGGTTAAAGGGTTTTTTTTTGTGCGAGGTTGATGTTCCTCGGATGGAACTTAGTACAGTTTTTGATGGATTTTATCGTCTGATTAATACATGGGTTGAGATCCATCGTCGATATGTAGATTCACAATAAGCAATACACAACAAGTTGAAGCAACATCAATAGTTTATCTATCTAATCAAAGACATCAAGTATCAACACTGCATGAAGTGATGGAGGAGATTGGAGGCCGTGGCTTATGTCACCTCTCTGTGTCTCAGCATGGAGACTTCCGGATCATCTATCTGTTGGGAAATCAAGGGATTCCCTTAACCTGTCCTGCAAAGGATGGCTAGCAGCGGAACGTTCCCTACACGGAAACCAAGAGTAATAATCGTAGCACAATAATCAAGCAACCACAAAGAGACGAGAAATTTACGTGGGAAGACCCTCCTTGATGTGAGAGAGGGGAAAAATCCACGGGGTTCGACGACCCACAACAAAATCCACTAAGTCGGAAAAATAAGAGGGCACAATATCTTCTCAGTTTTGTTGCCCAACAAAACTGAGGCTCAGCTACAAGAATAAAATCAGATAACTGTCACCTTGTATTTGGAGAACACGATACCATTGCTTCTCCTCGTCAGGAGTTGTCCCTCCTCGTGCGCGATTCTTCCTTGCGCGGACGCACCTTACGCCTCTGCGGACTGCTCTTCACGCCCCTACGGGTTGCTCTTCACGCTTTGCACGGACTTGCTCCTCACGCCTTGCGTGGGCTACTTCTCTCCTTGATTAGGGAGAGAGAACTAAGAGAGAAGAGAGGGGTAGATGCTTGAGTTGGGATAATCCCCAATGCCATGCATGAGGTCTTATTTATATTACTCTTGCCTCCTCTTTCTTCTTCTAGTCCTATTTGGAATAGGAAACACAAGTCTTACTCCTATTGCAAATAGGTACCCAAGGGGATAATTGTTCAACAACCTTCATCCTCTTCTTTCTTTATTTTTGGGAATGGATAATAACCAACAACCTCCCCCTTCGATCTCAATGGGGAGGTGTCTCCATGAACATGATCACTGAGCGGTGACACCGTTCAACTCTCTACAGAGCTGCAGCTTGTCACAAGTCACGGCCTTCGTCAGCATATCTGATGGATTTTCATATGTGTGGATCTTTTTCAGAATGATATGCTTTTTGTCAATAGCATCTCTCAACCAATGATATCACACATCTATATGCTTTGTGCGAGCATGGTGCATCGTGCTCTTGCTCAGATCAATGGCGCTCTGGCTATCACAGAAGACAATCAACTCAGTCTTTGCATCCAAGTTCACCAAGAAATCGTCGTAACCACAACACTTCTTTTCCTACTTCTACTACTGCAATGTACTCAGCTTCAGTTGTTAAGAGTGCAATGTATTTTTCCAACTCAGATTGCCACAAAATCACTCCCCCTGCGAAAGTGAAAATGTACCCGGAAGTCGATTTCCTCTGATCCACATCTCCTGCCATGTCAGCATCTGTGTATCCACAGAATTTGGGATCTGACCTCCCAAACATCAGACACATACTTGAGGTCCCTCTCAAGTATCTCAAAATCCACTTCACTGCTTCCCAGTGATCTTTCCCCGGATTCGACATGAATCTGCTCACAATGCCTACAACATGAGCAATGTCGGGTCTAGTGCAAGCCATGTCGTACATAAGGCTGCTAATTACGGACTGGTAAGGAATCTTGGTCATCTCAGCGTTCTCCTCAGAAGTAGACAGACATGTCTCTTTCGTCAACTTGAAATGAGTGGCAAGGGACGTGCTGACAGGCTTAGCATTCTTCATGTTGAACCGCTCTAGAATGCGTTCAACATGCTTCTCTTGTGACAACCTGCTTCAACCTGTCGCGAGTGATTTGCATCCCAAGCGTGTTGCTTGCCTTGCCCAAATTCTTCATCTCAAACTCCCTGAAGAGTTCCCTTTTGAGCTTTGCAATCAATCCAGAATCATGACCAACTATCAACATGTCATCCACATAAATCAATAGGATAATGAACCTGCCATTGGGAAGACGTCGAACGTACACATATGGATCTGCTGTAGTACTCTTGTAGTTCTGTTTCGTCATGAAGGCATCAAACTTCAAGTACTAATGTCTAAGGGCTTGCTTCAAGCCATAGAGACTCTTTCTCAGTCTACAAACCATGTCCTCTTTCCCTTTCTCCTGTTATCCCCGTGGTTGCTCCATGTAGATCTCTTCCTTCAGGTCACCGTGAAGAAAAGCCGTCTTCACGTCTATCTGCTCTAGCTCAAGGTCTAGGCTTGTAACAAGGCCTAGCACCAATCTCACAGAATTCATCTTCATAACTGGTGAGAAGATCTCATCGTAGTCCATGTCCTCCTTCTGATTGAATCCCTTCACAACCAATCTAGACTTGTAATTCAGTTGCTTGCCACCATCATTTGTCTTCAGCTTGTAGACGGTAGACCCACTTGTTCTTCAACGCTCTCTTGCCTACAGGAAGATCAACAAGATAATAGGTATGATTTTTTTCAGAGACTGCATCTCTTCTTTCATTGCATTCTGCCAATGATATCTCTCCTTATGCTCTTGTACCTCCTCAAAAGTGCATGGCTCATCATGTTCAGTCAGCATCACGTACTGAGAAGTAGGATAGCGGAATGATGGCTGATGTGTCCTCCCAGATCTCCTGACCTGAGGCTCTGCTGCATCTGCTTCTTGATGAGGTTTCTCCCCCTGTCTAGGATCCCCTGGACCTGCAACAACGGGGTCTGCATCTGGCTCATGTTGTTCTGGTTGTGCATCTTCTATATCTGTACCTGATACTAGAGAAAAATTTGAGTCCTCATCATTGTCATCATCCATAGAAATCTCATCCGAGTCAACATCACCACTGTCATCCTTAGCCAAAGTCCGGTTTCTCATAAAAAAACACATTTTTATTCCTGGTGATGGTCTTCTTCCTTGGATCTCAAAGTCGGTATCTGAACTCCTGATCTCCATAGCCAACAAAAATATAGGGTACTGCCTTGTCATTAAGTTTCTTCCTCTGTTCCTTCGGTATAAATGCATAAGCTTTGCATCCGAACACCCTCATATGAGCATATGAGGGATCTTTCCCAAACTAAATGCGTTCAGGGACCTGAAAATTCAAGGGAACATATGAAAATCGAGTAATCAAGTAACAGACGGTCCGAACCACCTCAACCCAAAAGGTCTTGGGCAGCTTCGCTGTCTTCAGCATGCAACAAACTCTTTCCACAATGGTCCTATTCATCTGTTCAGCGACACCATTGTGCTAGGGTGCGTCGGGATCTGTCCTTTCATGCATGATCCCGTGCTCTGCACAGTAGCTCTAGAAGCCGTGAGAGGTGTACTTCCCTCCATTGTCCGTGCACACACTTCAACACTTTGCCTGTGTCGCGCTCCACCATGGCATGAAATTTCCTGAAGCAATCAAAGACTTGATCCTTCGTCCTCAGCATAAAAACGCACACCTTCCTTGATGCATCATCAATGAAGGTCAGAAAATACTTATTTCCACCCAAAGACGCTATGTCCATGGGACCACACACATTAGAGTGAATCAACTGCAGAAGGTCTTCCTTCACCTTTGATCTGGTCTTGAAAGGTGCACTCTTGTTCTTTCCAATCTCACATGAATCACAAGGTGATAGTGTTATGTTTGTGTGACATGGTATCAACTCCTTCCTGCTCAAAAATTGCAAGCCCTTTTGGCTCATGTGTCCAAGCCAACGATGCCAAAGATCTGATGCGTTAACCTCACTAGCATGTAGGCTGTCATCCATGACCTTCATCCGAGTCTTATAGAGCATGCAATAAAACCTGCCTCTGGCCATGATAAGAGAGCCCTTGCTGATCTTACATCTGTTGTTGCCAACTTCAGATGGTAGCCCTCCCTATCCAGTTGAGATCCGGATATGAGGCTATGCCACAAATCAGGAACGTGCATGACATCCTGTAGAGTCATTGCACATCCAATATTAGTCTGAACTGAGATGGTGCCCATGCCAATGATCTTGGAGTAACTATTGTTCACCATCTTGACTCTCCCAAAATCTTCCTCTGTATAAGAAGTGAAGAACTCCCTGTGTAGTGGAGTCACGTGGTAGGGGGCGGTCGTATCGACGACCCACTCGGAGTCATCCCTTGCATGTAGACACTGCTCCTGAATAGTGAGAACCAACTGATCATCATCGTTATCGACTACTGCTGCAACAATGTTCTCATCTTAATCTTTCTTTTGATTCTTTTTGGCTTTTGCTTGCTTTCTTCTCAAGACTCTACAGTCTCTCTTTCAGTGACCAAGCTTGTTGCAATGATGTCACTTTCCTCTATCTTTGGACTTCTCTCTGGGTCTCTCTCGTGATTTTCCCCTACTGCTTGGCCTACTTCTTCTTTCAACTGCGTACATATGTGAAGAAGAGGACTCTCCATATGATCATCGTTTGATTTCTTCATTCAGGAGACTGCTCTTGACCATAGGGATGGTCAGCTTGCCATCTGTAGCGGAGTTGGTGACGGTAATCACCAGGGTTTCCCAACTGTCTGACAAGGAACCCAGTAGAATAAGCACATGTAATTCATCATCCAGTGCCATGTTCATAGTACTCAGTTGATTGATGAGACTCTCAAACTGTAACGTCCCGGGCTTAGGTCCCCGCTCCGTTATCGAGAAAAACTGACCCTGACAACTTGTTTGATTCGGGCCCAAATGGACCCGTTGACAACCACCCAAAATGCTTAAGCCCAAGTTGTCAAGTAGTAATCCCCACCACTTATAAACCACACCCACACTTCGTGAGTTTTAGGTATGGCACTATGTTTGGGGTTGGGATGTTACAACCTCCCCCACTTATATTCGCAACGTCCTCATTGCGACATGGTCCATCACTTCTTTCCAGTGATAGTGGCGGCTGCACGCTCCGGGTAGCCATTTCCTCCGACCTCTTTGTAGAGGCGGCTCCACCTCTCGGGTAGCCCTTTCCACTATCAGAGAGAATTTGGCTCTGATACCATTTGTAACGTCCCGGGCTTAGGTCCCCGATCCGTTATCGAGAAAAACTGACCCTGACAACTTGTTTGATTCGGGCCCAAATGGACCCGTTGACAACCACCCAAAATGCTTAAGCCCAAGTTGTCAAGTAGTAATCCCCACCACTTATAAACCACACCCACACTTCGTGAGTTTTAGGTATGGCACTATGTTTGGGGTTGTGATGTTACACAAACTCATTCAAGTTCTCAGCAACTTTCATCCCGTCCTTATACTTTAGATTCACCAACTTTCGAATCAAGAATGCCTTGTTGGTGGCTGTCTTCTGCTCATAGAGCTCCACCAGTTTTTCCCATAGTTTTTTTGCATATGTCTCTTCTGCGACATGGTGGAATACCGATAAGTCCAGTCATTTTCGGATGGTGCCGACTGCTTTCCTGTTCAGTTTCTTTCAGTCACCTGCGGACATGCCCTCGGGCTTGGTTGTTTCTTCTTCCACCGCATCATGGAGGTCCTTGTAATACAAGACGTCCTACATCTTGGCATTCCGAATTTGCCAACTCGTGCTCATCAGCTTGATCATTGTGCCTTCATCATCCTTTCCCATCTCGACAACACGGGCTCTGATACCACTTGTTGGGAAATCGAGGGATTCCCTTAACCTGTCCTGCAAATGATGACTAGCAACGGAACATTCCCCACACGAGAACCAAGAATAATAATCGTAGCACAATAATCAAGCAACCACAGAGAGATGATAAATTTACGTGGGAAAACCCTCCTCGATGTTAGAGAGGGGAAAAACCCACGGGCACGACGTCCAACAACAAAATCCACTAGGTCGGAAAAATAAGAGGGCACAATATCTTCTCATTTTTGTTTCCTAGCAAAACTGAGGCTCAACTACAAGAATAAAATTAGATATCTGTCACCTTGTACTTGGAGAACACAATACTGTTGCTTCTCCTCGTCACGAGTTGTCCCTTCTCGTGCGCGATTCTTCCTCGCGGATGCACCTCACGCCTCTATGGGATTCTCTTCACGCCCCTGTGAGCTGCTCTTCGTTCCTTGCGCGGACTTGCTCCTCACGCCTTGCGTGGGCTACTTCTCTCCTTGTTTGGGAAGAGAGAACTAAGAGAGAGAAGAGAGGGAGAGATGCTTGAGTTGGGATAATCCCTAATGCCGTGCATGGGGTCTTATTTATACTACTCTTACCTCCTCTTTCTCCTCCTAGTCCTATTTGGAATAGGAAATACAAGTCCTACTTCTATTGCAAATAGGACCCCAAGGGGATAATTGTTCAACAACCTCCATCCACTTTTTTCTTTATTTTTGGGAACGGATAATAGCCAACACTATCTAGGCTTGCCTCTAGTTTGTTGGTTGCACCAGTTTGACTGGTTGACTATGGTGGAGAAGTTTGATTGGAATGTGGCATGCGTCGTGCTTGGGGGGGGGGGTTGGGATCCCCTTGAAGGTGGTCCTTTATGCAATTCCCATATTCTTTATGTTCCTGCTTCCTGTCGGAGTATATGGGCATTTGGAGGTGCTTATGAGGAGGTTCTTTTGGTCGAGCTTGGGCGAATAATCGTGAGACACCCCACTAGTTAGCTAGAAGGAAATGGTTCTTTCTGAGGAGGATGGTGGGTTAGGCCGGGCGTCCTTGGCCTAGAGGAGATGAATGCGATGTTGTTTATAAACGAGTTACTTGGATTTGGGATTGTGGTTTCAACCTTCTCTATTCTTTGTTGGGAAGCATCTATGGGGTTTTGATACATTTTTCTCGGCAAACTAGGATGATGCACACCCTGTCGAACCTTTCGGGGGTGGGGGGTCCCTTTGTTCTTCCAAAGATATCTCCTACTTGAAGCTTGTCTTGGGGATGTTGACTCTTTCCGAATATAGTTGGATGATTGTCTTGGGCAAAGAGACTTGTGTCGCCATTTACCTCGTCTATTTGCATTGCCTACCGATGGGGCATGGTGGTTCATGAGGCCTTGGACACGGTGATTTGGCACCCCTAATTTCGTTTGGAGCTTTTAAAGTAGGGTGTGATGGACTTCCTATCACTGGCTGAGTCCCTTACTCTCTCTCTCTCTCTCACACACACGTGCGCGGATGGTTTTCTTAGTGGACTTGATCAGTGAATGTGTACAAATGACCCTTTTATAAGGAAGGTTTATCAGGTGCTTTATGCATTAGCAATTTTTGACTTCGGGATTGCTATGCCGGAGTACAAGCAGATTGATGGTTGGAAGATCCCTCGATGGGTCATGGTTTTTAGGTGATGACAAGGGCTTGAAGGGCCATGCTCTTGGGGGGATCTGATGGCTCCTACCAATGCTAATGTTAAGAGGGAGTAGGGGGCCTTGATGCATGTTCTTTTGATGTGCCACTTCGAAAGACATCTGTGTAGAGATTAATCTCAATAGATGGTTGTTGGGAGTGGCTATGCTTTCTGGGAGTTAATTAGGCTGCCTCATCAGGCTGCCTCATCTTGTCTTGATGTCATAGAAGATCCTGGTGGCTGTCATTCTTTGGGCGAATTGGCTTGCGATATTTGGTGTGATTTTTTGAAGCTAAAGGTTTTACAGGGAGAATATACTAGAATATGCCAGAGTCCTATGGGATTCTCAGATTTTTGTAATTTTGATACTTAAGTTGTGTATATAATGTTTTTGGGTGCTTGTCTCGAAGACGTCACACCCTTTGTTCTTTCAAACAAATATTGCATGAAGTGATGTATGCTATGATCGCCGTGATACAATTTTGATGAGGTGAGATCTAGTATCTTGAGGTCTCGAAGGCCGTCATGTCTTAAAGATGAAGCTTGGGTTGTGTGGTTGTCCTGGCTATATCTTAAATCTCACATGCCACGTGTGACATTCAAGGCAGATCTTGTGGGTTGTGCTTGGTAGATGCATATTGCAATACATGAGATGACGTGCTTGGCCTAACCAACGGAAGAGTCACCATAAGCAGTTGTTACAATTTAGTTCTTACAACAAGATTGTCAACGCTGCAATGAATGACCATTATGTTATGAGGGGTTTCTTGTTGAGAAATGCCTGCTTAAAACCCAAGAGGATTCATTAAACATGAAATTAGATGTCTGACCCTCTGGGCCCATAATTATTTAAAATTAAAAATTTGATGAGGTTCAAACTTACTTGAGAAACCACGTCGACTAAAAGAAAGGTAAGTGTTTAATATTTTACAGACCAAATTGATTTAGAAAGAAAATTAAGGATAGTGGAGGCTTGGTGCACTGAATTGATTTCCACAACTGTAAGTATGAGGTAGTCAGATGCCAATGGTGATGATTTAACAGTCTTTGTTATATTTTCCAGGTATTCTAACGTGATGCATGGTGAGGATCTATACATTCATTTTTGGTGAAATCCAGATGGTGTTCAAGAGAAAGTGGGATGGTTATTCCTTGAATTCCCATCCCATAACGACATATCCAAACTTGTCTCAAGATAGAATATTTCTTTGATCAAGAAATTCTACCGAGGTACAATAGATTGCAATCAAATTTAACGTGGAGATTTGTTGGTGTTGATTTTGATTCGACATTCAACAAATGGTTTGATTATATTTTTTAGGTCCTTATTGAACTAGGCTGATATTGTTCCAAGTCTGCTAGCATTTTCTATATGCTTAAGCAACGCTCTCATTATAGGCACATCATGGAGATGTAGATAGTGAAAGTAATAAAGAGCCTTTTTTCAAAATAGGTTTCTTCTATGATTGTACATAGACACGACCTATTTACGAGGCATGCATTTTATGGGTTATGTGAGGTTTGAGTATCAATGACTTGCTCTTTTTACTTTCTTTATAGAGGATTACTTTTTTTACTTTCTTTCAAGAGGGTTCTTCTTTATAGTGGATGAGGTTTTTCGCTCCCTATTAAGAGCTTAATATGTAATCCTAAGCCTAGGGGTATTCCAGACATCTCCTTCTATTAGAGATAATATCTATTGTGACCCTAGCCCTAGGTCTCCAAGTATATGAGGAGACCTAAGGTCTATTCATGATTAAGGAATTACATCTCTACAATTCAACTTGGTATCAGAGCTAATTCCCCCCTCCACCCTTCTTCACCACCACAATCACCACCCCATCATCCGAAGCCCAAAGCATCATTCTTGCCCATTATCCTTGCTCCCATCACCCAATGCTCGAAGCACATCGCAATCAGGGCGGGCGGCCGCCATGAGGTTCTCTCCATGTGGCCGTCTACTCCTAAAAGGAATGGAGTGTTAGACATGTGAGCCCCGGACGAACTATTTCTACAATAAATGTTATTGCAATCTTTTATATCAATAAAAGTTATTTATTTATTTTACTCCGTGACTGAGATTAAATGAATGAATGCACTTATAAGGTCCCTTAGTACAATCAGGGTTATGTACCATGACCATCTTAGTAATCATAAAACTGTTGATTCAATGGTTTAAGGATCCAGATGGGTGTTCATAGTCAAGTATAATCCAGACAGGTCAATATCTAGATACAAGGTACGATTTATGGCAAAAGGGTTCACACAGACTTATGGTGTTGACTTTTTTGATACATTCTCTCCAGTTGCTCATTTATCCACTGTACGTATTCTCATGTCACTTGTTGTACAACTTGATTGATCCTTGCATTAGCTTGATGTGAAGAATGCATTCCTTTATGACGACCTTCAGAAGATTGTTTATATGCAACAACCTTCCGAGTTCGAGTCTCAAAGGGAGTGTCATAAGGTTTGCCTACTACACAAGGTCATATACGGTCTCAAGCAGAGCTTTCATGTATGGTTTTTGAAATTATAGAAGTACTAGAGAATATAGTCTCATCAGATCTTCGGCCAACCATTCTTTGTTCATAAGAATGGAAGAGGAACCATGGCAATGCATGTCTTTGTGGATGTATCATCCTCACAGGAGATGGCTCTGATGGTATTATAGAAGTTAATAAACATCTAGTAGATTATCAAAGACTTGGGGCCACTAAGATACTTCATAGGGATTGAAATAGTAAGATCCAAGTGGGGCTTAATCATGTCTCAATGAAAGTATGCCACTGATTTGCTTTAGGAGACATGGATGCTAGGATCCAAGCCATCATAGATACCTATGGATCGTAAGGGACACATATACGAGTCAGGGGACATTGAAGACATCGGTTGTTACATGCACCTAGTGTGCAAACTGTTGTATCTTACCATCACTCAACAAGATATCTCTCTTGCGGTCGGGAAACTTAGCCAGTTTATGGATTCTCCTACTTCAACTCACTTCAATGCATGCATGATGGTACTAAGGTACATTAAGTCATCTCCAGGGAAAGGTCTATTTTTCGCCAAAGGTAACAATCTCCATATCATGGCCTATTTAGATGCAAACTATGGTGGATACATTATAGATAGAAAATCCGCTACCGATTTCTACACTTATTTATCAGAAAATATTGTCTCTTGGAGAAGTAAGAAACAAACAGTGTTCTCACGCTCAAGTGCTGAGAGTGAATACAGAGCCAATGTCATGGAGCTGCACCAGAACTAGTATGGGTTTGATTGGTACTCATGGATCTTCATATCACCCTCACCAATGTCATGGAGCTTAGATGCGACAACAACACAACAATACATATACCCAACAACCCCATGTTTCACGAATACACCAAACATGTGAAAGTTGATTGTCACTGTACTAGAGATCTGGTGCATAGAGGGCTACATCAAGCTTACAACGTACCATCTGCAGATTGATACACACACACACGCACACCCACGCACACGCGCACACGCACACGCACACGCACACGCACACACGCGCACGCACGCACGCACGCGCACGCACGCACGCACGCACGCATGCACGCACGCACCCACCCACACACGCCCACACGCGCACACGCGCACACACGCCCACGCGCGCACGCGCACGCGCGCGCGCGCGCACGCGCACACCCACCCACACGCACGCACGCACGCACGCACGCACCCCCACCCACACGCACGCACGCACGCACGCACGCGCCCACACGCGCCCACACGCGCACACCCACACACGCGCACACCCACACACACGCACGCACGCACACGTGCACGCGCGCACACACACACACACACACACACACACACACACCCCACGCACGCACGCACGCACACACGCACGCGCACGCGCACGCGCACACACGCACGCACACACGCACGCACGCACGCACCCCCACCCACACGCACGCACGCACGCACGCACGCACGCGCACACCCACACACACGCACGCACGCACACGCACACACACACACACACACACACACACCCCACGCACGCACGCACACACACACACACACACACACACACACGCGCGCGCGCGCGCACGCGCGCGCGCGCGTACGCGCGTACGCGCCCACACGTGCCCACACGCGCACACGCGCCCACACGCGCACACCCACACACGCGCACACCCACACACACGCACGCACGCACACGCGCGCACACACACACACACACACACACACCCCACGCACGCACGCACGCACACGCACACGCACGCACACACACACACACGCACACACACGCACACACACGCACACACGCACACACACGCACGCACGCACGCACGCACGCACGCACCCACGCGCGCGCGCGCGCACGCACGCACCCACGCGCGCGCGCGCGTGCGCGTGCGCGTGCGCGTCGCACACGCACGCACGCGCACGCGCACGCGCACACACGCGCACACGCACACACACACGCACACGCGCACACCCACACACGCACACACGCGCGCACGCGCACGCTCTAGCTTGAAGGGGAGTGTTGAGAGCTTAATATGTAACCTTAACCCTAAGGGTTCGTTTGGTTGCAGGGCTGGGCAATGTTGGGTTGGCCCAGCCCGGGTTACCCCTCCAACCAAACAGCCCAATCCTCCTCACAGTTTACTATTCACATGGGTGCCCTTGCCCAACCCAACCCTGCCCAACCCTGCAACCAAACGACTAGACATCTCTTGCTATTAGAGATAACCTCTATTATAACCCTAGTCCTAGGTCTCTAATATATAAGGAGCCATAGGGTTCTATTCATGATTGAGGAATTACATCTTTGCAATTCAACTCTCCCCTAGGTTTCCACTTTATGAGGTTTTCCTTGTAAGTTTGATTTTACTTGCATGCTTGACTATATCACATCTGATGATTTTATCGTCTTCTCATGCCAACAACTATGGGAATGCACATTTGCGATGATAAATACACATTCTGGATTTGGAGATTTAAAACGATGAACATTAATGAGTCAAATGTCTCTTGTTTCCAATGCTTTGTAAGTTTAGTTATTGTAGACATTACCAATCGAAAGTCATCAAGTTACTAGCATGCTATTTAGAAATCATTTTATAAAGTTGATACGTGGATGGATCTTATGCTAATTTTTTTAAATAATCAAGTACCGACAAGGTTCATGAAAGCATTATGCCTATGCGTTCAACCAGGTCACCGAATAGTGATTAAGCTGTATGCAAAGTATATACGGTTCTACGTGATTATCTAACTTTTAATTTAAAAATAAATAAATATATACATAAACCTTATCAATGATTGAAAATTCATTGAAAATTCACGGTCATAAAATAAAACACTTAAAATAAAAGATAAACATCATTATAACACCAATCATATGGGGTTGTTGGTCAAAAATCGTTGGATAGATTAAACATAACCAAGTAAAAAAAATATCAAAAAAAATACGTGTGGGCAAAATGGATCAGCATGCAACGACTTAAAGAAAAAACTGCACTCATGATTGAAATAACCAAGTGTCGTCATAATCCCATCACATTGAATTTCAAGAGTTCGAATATCAATATGTGTTGATCTCCATCTTTGTGTTGATATTAAGTAGATAATGGTGAAGCCTTCTTTCACTTTAAGTAGAGTCGGCTACATGGACTCTTCCTCAAATCTGTGTTGAAAGATCCAACTATTTTTTATGCTGGCCGTCGGCTACCTAACGCAACCCCTACAAGGAAGGATTTGAACCCTAACCTTTGGGTGGTAGACACACTGCACTACCACCTGATAGTTGTCTCCAAGCCAAGATTCAGTCTTTATCTGTTTCATTTAGAGGTTACTTTGTCAGAATAGATATTTTCCTCTGACCAATGGTGAACACCTTGAAAACCCGAGATCAGAGCACATAGTTGTCTGCGTCCTTGAGTTTGATAGAAGTCCCCTAAACCGTTGTAGTAGATGTGGAAAACAAGAGTTTGATCTTGGTAGGAGTCGCGTCCATTGTGGTCGGAACGAGAGACTAACAAAGTGCCAAAGAGATCTATCATGCATTAAAGAAGTAGAGAATCAGAGAACCGCTGATTTTGCGCGAGGATAGCGTTCGTCTGGGGATTCTGTGATGGGACTATTGGGAATGAATAACCAAATATAGTGTGAATACGCAATCGATCAACACCATGGAAGCACGTGAAAGAAAGAACAACCCAATATAACGGTGGTCGGTCATCTCTTGCGATCACCGGAGAAGAAAGCTCACTATAAGAAGAATGGGTACAACTCTCTCTGTTATGTCGCTCTCTCACCTCTCTCTCTCTCTCTCTCTCTCTCTTCTCTTGTGGTATTCTCGCTGTGGTGTAGAGGCAATGCCTCCACCTTTTTCTATATAACCCAAATAAAACCTCATAGTCCTATTCCCAATAGGACTATAAATAGAATACAACTCAACTAATATTAGGACTAGGAGTTCAATCCCATTAGGATTCTTAATCCTAACAATCTCCCATTGAGTTGAATTCCGTCACAATCTCGTCATCGCCTTGAGTCTGCACTGGGTCATCATCGTCATTTACAGGTCTCCTTAGCAGAATCTCATCAACTCTGGATGATGCACCCATCACTGGACGCCCTCAACGTGTTCCTTCTCAGGCACTCGCACATTTCAGTATTATGCATCATGATGCGGCACCACAAATCTCTCGTCACTAGAGATTGCGCCGACATCATCTGGTAAAGTGAATCTCACTCGCTTCTCCTTATTGCGCATTTCTGCAGCAGAGATGCCGATAACTTGCTGCTCTCTCATCGTCCTGCTCGTCCTAAGAATAACTGGAGCTCCGTCACCTGTCACGACCCTTCCCTCGAGCTTATACACCTTGTTCGGCATCCTTGTCCCACGCATAGCCACGCGTGCTCCCTTGGTCTCTCTGAGAACTTCCCCTTCAACGGTGACTCAATGTCCTCGTGACTCGATCGTTCCTAGTAAAATCAGATTCTTCTTGATCGTAGGAATGTGTTTGACAGCTATCAGAGTTCGCACTACTCCATCAATATGCGAAATTGCACTGATCCAATTCCCTTGGCATGGTGAACCTCTCCACCTCCCATCTTAATCGTGCCATCATTGCATGCCTAATATATACTAAGCTGATTCCTAGATGAGCACACATGATCTGAACATGCTGAGTCCAGAAGCCATCTTGAATATGCCTTCATCTCCCTAGAGCAATCTTGGACAATCGAGTATTTTGTGACCCTCCTTGTCAAAATAGAAGCATTTGATCGGATCCCGTGGCTTGGATCGACCTCTGAATCCTATCTTCCTTGATCTTGAACGTCTACCCTCGGTTGCCAGCACATGATCTTCATCATTTGTTGCCTCATCCTTTGACCTTCGTCGAGACTCATTCATAAGAAGCGAAGCAACTGTCTCGTCTAATGTGCTGGTCTCCTTGCCATAGACGTCACAATATGATCGTAGGAAGATGAAAGGGAACTCAACAAGATCAGTACCTTATCCTCGTCGAAGAGAGATTCTCCTTTCGCATTCTTCTCCTCAAGTGTGAGCACATCCGTCAGAATCTTATTGAAGCCATCCAAGAGCACTTCAAGCTTTGTTCCATCGGTCATCTTTAGATCATAGAGCTTCTTTTTCATCAATAGTCAGTTCGTCAAAGATTTTGTATCATCCCTCGAGCTTCATCCAAACCTCTGCTGGATCCTCCATGCCGATGGCTTTGTGAAGGGTGTTGTCTACCCAGAATAATTGTATTGTACTGTTTGCAAGATCCCTCATCTCCTTCCACTCCTCCTCTTTCATCTTCTCTGGCTTTTTTCTTTATACAGGAGAGCTTTCACAAGTCCTTCTCACGTGAGTATGTTCTTCACCGTTGTTGCCATAAGGTGAAGTCATTTTTTTCCGTTGAAGGGTTCCCGGAGAATGATGCACCCCTCGATGTGAATTTCGCCATCCGCTTTGCTATCGTACCTCCTTGTACGATCTGAAAAATCAAAGCAGAGTCCTCTCGATACGAACTGTCCAACTCGTCCTGAGTGCACAAAAAATCCTTATATGGACTCCTGGATCACCTCAATTGGACTTTGGATGCTCATGATCTCAACGGTTCACCATAACCGTTGGTACTTCACAGCCTCTGAAGAAGGCACACCTATTGCGTCACATCATCTCCTTGAGGTCGAATCTCGCTTTGATCCGCTACGTCGTATCCCTCGATGTTATTGAACCAAGCTTTGATACTAGTTGTTGGGAAGAACAACCGGATAAGGTGCGGATACGCAATCGATCACCACCACGGAAGCACGTGAAAGAAAGAACAAGCAGATATAACGGTAGTCGATCACCTCTCGCGACCACCGAAGAAGAAAAATCACTATAAGAAAAACATGTACAACTCTCTTTATTAACTCACTCTCTCACCTCTCTCTTCTCTCACTCTCTCTTTCTTTTCTCTCGTGGGTATTTCCTCTTGCTGTGGTGTAGAGGAAATGCCTCGACCCCTTTTTATATAGCCAAATACAACCCCAGCAGCCACCGCAGGCACCGATGGGGCAGAGCAGAGAGCAACAACAACATTCCGGTCCTTGTCAATATCAACAACCTCAGTGGAGGCAGAGCACATACCAGCCTCAATATCAGCAACATTATCTTCCACAACAACAACCAGCTCAGCCACAACTCAGTACCATCGAGGCAACTCATCCGGGTCTCATGGACCTTTCCATGACAACCCGGCTTTAGAATATCTCGCCAACCTGATCATCGACCATCAAACATCTTTTAGGCGAGAAATGGATGAGTTTAAAACCCATGTCAAGTATCTGATCAAAGGGAAGTCTGCCTTGCCTACCCAGATAGAGCCCAATCCGAACAATCTGAAGCAAAAATCAGAGCAGGTAGATTTGACCGAGCCCACCCTCCAGTCACAGATATTTTCCGATGACTATATTTACTATGATGACACTGATTTCATTTCTCTTAGGAGCAGTAGGATGCCAATAGGCGGAGACTCTACTAGGCTTGAGGAGGATATTCTGGATAATACAAGCGAGCCTGTAGAAGACATTGATGGCGGCACTGAAGCCGTACCCTTTGACGATGGAGATGGTGATGCTGAAGCCACCAAGTCTGAAGAGCAGCCAGATCTGAATGCCGACGTAACTGCTTTACCATTCTTTATATATAGTGATGATGAGAGAAAATCACAAAAAAAATGTACAAAAGAGAAGAACTCGAAAAAGAAATAAAAAGATAGTTGATCAATGCATCTCTTTCTGATGATTCGAGAAAAGCAAGTTCCAGTTTTACAAAAACATTTCCTTCTACTTCTTATGAACCTCCGATTGTACAGACTAATCAGGAGGATGTACAGATTCCGTTTCCCAAAGCACTCTGCTTAGGAAAAGGTGATAAAAAAGAAAACAACAAAAATATCCAAATGAGTGATCTGACGAAAGAGATGCTCGACAAGTTCACGATCCAACTCACTCTTTCGAAAGCCTTGGCACACATCCCTCTTCTGCAAAATGCCATAAAGAACGAACTACAGTCCGCAAGAAGAAGAGGCAGCGCAATCACTGTTCTGAGATTCATGTGCTGACCAAAGAAACCTATTATGCTATTTAGAACCGTCTCTCAACAAAGAGAGCAGATTCGGGAGCACCATATGTCAGATGCAAGATCCTCGATCAGACATTCGATTGGACTCTATTAGATAGCGGATCTTCGATTAATCTCCTTCCTTCTTCCTTACTCGACAAGTTCAAGTTCGGGCCTCTTCGACCAAGCCGAACGGTCTTATAGTTTGCTGATAGATTGGTCAAGAGGCCTAAAGGTTTAATCGAAGATGTTATCGTCACCATTTAGGGTTTGCAATTTCCCGTGGACTTCGTCGTGTTGGACATGGTGGTCCCTGAATGCGTGACCGATACCCCGATCATACTAGGATGGCCCTTTCTGGCTATTGTGAAGGCCGTTTCCGACTATGGTACGGGGTAGATGTACTTTCACGTCTAGGGTGAAAGTATACATATAGAGATGATCCAAATAATTCTAGAACAGCTGCATCAGAGCGAGCATCTGATGACGAACCCGACATCCATCAGGATTGTGACTTTGTACGAACAAATGATGAGATCATCTGGGCCGAACCTAACACCCAATCTTTCATCACACCTTCTGTCGAAGTCGAGATTCAGATATCCGAGGATGGGAGATTAGAGAGCACAATCCTAGAGCCTGATAGCGAGAATCTTGATGGAGACGATTCTGAGACGTTTTCAGATCATTCAGACATTATATATCCCTCCGAGTCAGAAGTGAATTATTCGAACTGTCAGTCAACCACAGATCATTCAGATTTCAAAGATACTGATTGGTAGTGTTTTGCCGAGTTTTTATCACTTCAGACTGCATCATCAGAGCCTACAACCAGTTTGGAGACCGAATTAGAACAAAATATCTAGCAATCTCCAGATCTTTCTAAGTCAGAGCATGCAGAGCTCACACATATCGATCGAGCAGCCTATACTCAGGCTCTAATCAAACCCGCTCTCCCTGTTCCTTCTCCCCCTGAGCTTAAACTTTTGCCTCAAAGCATGAAATACCAATTCCTTGTGGGTGAATCTAAAATATTTCCCGTCATCATCTCTTCCAATCTGACTGAAGATCAGGAATCCCATCTGATGGAAATTCTTGAAAAGAACCACAAGGAGATCGGGTGGTTAGTAGCTGATCTCCATGGGATTAGTCCTGCTCTGTACTCCTACCACATCTTTCTCAAGGATGACGCTAAGCCATCTCGTGAGTTTCAGCGTATGCTGAACCCGAATCTTCGAGAGGTAGTTATGAAGGAAATATCTAAGTGGTGAAGTGCCGATTTTATCTATCACATCTCCGGCTCGAAATGGGTTAGTCCTTTGCATGTGGTATCCAAGAAGACGGGTATCACTACAGTGATCAACGAGGACAGAGAGGAGATTGCTACCCGGGCACCGACTTCTTGGCGCGTCTGTGTGGACTACAAACATTTGAATAAGACAACCAAGAAGGATCACTTCCCGTTACCATTCATTAACCAGATCATCGAACGGTTAGCCGGGAAGAGCCATTACTGTTTTCTTGATGGGTACTCAGTATATAATCAAGTGGCCATTGCTTCAGAAGATTAGGAAAAGACGACATTCACCTGTCTGTTAGGAACGTATGCTTTCAAACGGATGTCCTTTGGAGTATGTAATGCTCCAGCTACATTCTAGAGGTACATGCTTTCGATATTCAGGGACATGGTGGGAGATATCTTGGAGGTCTTCATGGATGATTTCTCGATCTATGACGATGATTTTGATTCCTATCTTTCTAGCCTAGACCGCATGCTTTAGAGGTACATAGAGGTTAACCTCGTACTTTCTTGGGAGAAGAGTCATTTTATGATGACTCAGGGGACGGTTCTTGGTAACATCATCTCGAATCGGGGCATGGAGGTGGACCCGACCAAGATGGATATCATAAAGAAACTCAATCCACTGTCCAATCTAAAGCAGCTACGGTCTTTTCTCGGGCATGTCGGATTCTACTGACGTTTCATACGAGACTTCAATAAAATTGCCCGATCGTAGTCTGATCTTCTCGCGAAAGACACCGAGTTTATCGTTGATGATAAGTGTTTTTCAGCGTTTGAAACTCTCAAGAACATGGTTGTAGAAGCTCATGTCCTTCAGCTACTCGATTGATCTCTTCCATTCGAGATCATGACGGTCGCCTCTGATTTTACCGTTGGGGCTGTGTTGGGACAGAGGAGGGATGGGATTCCATACACCATATACTACGCTAGCAAGACTTTGGATTCCGTGCAGCGAAATTACACTGTTACAAAGAAAGAGATGCTACCCGTAGTATTTGCCTTATATAAGTTTAGATCCCACATCTTAGGATCGAAGGTCACGATTTTCACTAATCATATCACCATCCGATATTTAATGGACAAGAAGGATTCGAAGATACGTCTGACCAAATGGATCCTTCTACTCCAGGAGTTCGACATCGAAATCAAGGATAAGCTTGGAGTCAAGAATGTGGTGGCGGATCACCTCTCCCGGTTAGAAACACCCGAAACTTTTGAGTTTGATACACCAATAACCAAGACCTTCTCCGATGAGGTGATTCTTGCTGTCGTCTCGCTACCATGGTATGCCAATATTGTGAACTTTCTTATTGCTAAGAAAGTCTCACAAGGTTGGTACAGACAGAGACTTGAGACTTTCCTCGCGAAAGCCAAGTCTTACCATTGGGAGGATCCGATCCTTTATCATGAAAGAACGGATTCCGTCTGGCGTCGGTGTATTCCTCAGGAGGAATACCAGAGTGTTCTCATGTATTATCATCAATTAGAAGCTGGAGGACACCATTCAGGGAGGAGGACAACATATAAGGTGCTCCAATCCAGCCTTTGGTGGCCTACGCTCGTTGCGGATGCTCATGTATTCGTAAAGATATGTACTGACTGCTAGAAAATGGGCACTTGTGGACATTGAGACATGATGCTGATGCAACCAATTCACTTTTGTGAAGTGTTTGATGCATGGGGTATCAACTTTATGGGTCCGATTCCTAAAAGTAAGGGGTTTGAGTATATCCTTTTAGCTGTGGATTATGTGAGTCGTTAGGTAGAGACTATTCCTGCCCGAGCTGCTGATACGAACACGGTATTCAAGTTCCTAAGAAAGCATATCATTACGTGGTTCGGGGTCCCTCGTGTTCTGATATCAGACAGGGGTAGCTACTTCATTAACGACAAGTTAAGAGCACTTGCTAACGAGTTCGGTATAGACCATCAAGTTGCTACTCCGTATCACCCTCAGACAAATGGTCTAGCCAATGTCTCGAATAGGGAGATCATGACGATCTTGCAGAAGGTTGTTCACCCAGATCGAAATGATTGGTCGCAGCTTTTGGACTCGGTTCTTTGGGCCTATGAACATCGTTCAAGACTCCATTAGATACGTCTCCCTTTTGGCTCGTTTATCGCAAGCCATGCCACTTACCTATGGAAATCAAGCACAAATCTTTATGTGCAGTGAAAGAAGTGATCTTTGATCTGGACGATTCGGGAGATCAGAGATAGAATGAACTGGCAGCCTTGGAAGAATTACGGGATGAAACCTTCACGAGTAGCCTTCATTATAAAGAGTGGCATGATTCTCACATCAGCCACAAGCAGTTTGAGCCGAATCAGAAAGTATGGCTATTCGATGCGAGAGTAAAGCTGTTTCCAGAGAAACTTCAGAGCAAATGGAAAGGCCCCTATCTCGTGCGAAAGGTGACCGACAACGGTAACATCGATATATCTGAGTTATCGTCTAATTCCACCTTTCGGGTCAATGGTCAGCGGCTGAAACCCTTTCTCGATCATGAATTGTAGATCGTTGGAATTGCCCCCATCTATTTTGTATGAGATGATCTTTTCATTCTTTTACTTTGCATCTCATACCTGATTTTCAAAGATCTCTTGTATATATTTTCGATTTTATTCTTCCTCCTTCTATTTGTCTTACACTCTTAGATAGATTTTTGTTATACTTAGGATGTGCTTTATCCTAAGTATAGGGGGGTGTAGACACCGTGTTTAATCACTCGTCCTGTTCGATTACCCCTGTTGTTTCTTATACTTAGGGTATGCTTTACCCTAAGTATAGGGGGTGGGGGTAATCTCGCTCATTTCCCCTTTTGATCGTTTTCGGTTTTTGTATCGTCTGCTCCCTTGCTTGCCCCTCACCTTTTGATCTTCGTCTGTATACTTAGGGATACTTTACCCTAAGTATAGGGGGGACAAACTGAGCCATTGAGCATGTAGATTCTCTTTACCTTGATCATCTTCAGGTTTTGAGTCTTCTATCCTTGGGATCACTTGATACTAAGTATAGTGGAGATGATCGACTTCTAATCGTTTATTCATCATTTTTTTGAGTCATTATAGTATAGATTCTTTTCACTGATCTATACATAGCCCGAGTTATATCTTCCTTTGCCGTTTCTTTGGTCACTATGAGGACATAGTTCATGCTAAGTATAGGGGGTGTCGTATATATATGCTATATATACTTTAGAAGTCATAACTCGTACTTTATTGTATTTTTAATAGTATGGCTCTCTAAAAGTATGTGTGCATATTTTGGGTTTCTAAAAGCCGCAAGAAAATCGTAAATATGACTTATTAAAAAATAGCTTAAAATTTGTATATTAAAAAATGTTGTAAAATTCTCTGATAAAATCCTTAAAACTTGAAAATAAATCCTTGTAAAATATGTATAAAAAATGCGTATAACTTGTATATAAAATGTGTATAAAATCCTTTATAAAATTTACAAAATCCGTGTAAAATTTGTGTAAATGGAATTAATCTACTAACTCTTTCAAAAAGACCCCTAAAAATCAAAAAGTTTAAAATCTAATAAAAATTTAGAAAAGTCTTTAAAAATCACATAAAACACTTAATATGAGAAATCTACTTCATAAAAAAATTGTTGCATTGATTGGTATTTTTCAGAATAAGTTTGATTCTTGAACCAAATGGATCTAAGTCTGAGAGATGGAGCTTGGTTTAGACCTTAATCCACTTAATTCTAATCAGACTTTATTAGGAACTTGAATTGAGACTCTTTAGGTCTTTTAGACTTAATTCTTTGGGTTCTATGAGACCATTTTCGGAATTCAACTTGAAAGGGCCTAAGTAGGACACCCGGTGTCATCCCCAAGGTTGCAAAAAGCGGTATGCGGTATTCAGTCGGTAGGGTCACTGATTACTGATTAAACGGTATACGAGAGTTTAAATGGAAATTAAACGGGTTATGTGGTTTTGCATTTTTAATTAATAAAAATATTATATATATAATTAATAAAAAAAGTATAAATAAATAAGAAATATAATCATAGATTCACAATATAGATCAAATATTATCCAATTCAAGGAATGTTTCATCCAAATTTCAAAATAGATAACATAAACAACAAGAGTTCATAGTCAAATGTCGAAATAGACAACATAAAAGTCATGGATAATGGTGATCCTTTGAAGAAAATAGACCAATGCGTTTAAAAGACCATTTAAGACTGTTTAAAAGGCTGTTTAAGGTCGTTTAAGACCGTTTAAGCGGACTGTCCGTTTATAGGCCGTTTTTCATTAAACGATGCGACCGGGTATCCCGCATGCGTTTAAACGCCCGTTTAGACCGTTTTTTTCATCCTTGGTCAGCCCTTTAACTCTTCTCCATTTGAACCAATTTTGAGCTCATGCACTTTACACTTAGCTCGACTTGCATAGGGCTGCGAAGGGCAATCCATTTCGGTGGTGTGTTTCCATCCTTGTCTGGCTAGTGATGATGTCTTAAGATGGGAGAGATTGGGGTTGAAATAAAGCTTCGGATGAGGGAAGGATCTGCTGGCACAATTTTTTCTAAGATCCCAAAAAATGGACGGAATGAAAAGATTCTATATCCGTCAGGGCACAAAAGACCTATGCAGTGCAACAATTATCACTGCCAAAAAGAAGCCGAATACATCAAATTCCAAAAATGACCACAATGGTCCGAGCTTCAGAAAATCCTGCATGTCTTCGTGGGCTCAATGGGAGTGTATAACTGGATGGACGGTTTCTTCGCTTCTCTAGGGCGGGAAGAGCTAAAATCTTTCACACACAATACTAATTGTTTTCAAAGCTGAAAAGTTTGCGTGATGAATAGGTGGATCTGAGCTGGCTGTTAAGATAGACCTGGATAAGGATTTGTGGAACTTGAGGGCTGTCGAGGCTTAAATCTTAATCTAATAGAGTCTCGACACACTATTAATCCAAAGTTCTGAATCAAAGCTCCAGATTTTAGGTGAAGTGATATTCGGTTTAAAGAAACAATCATGTTCTAAGTTCTTTTATTTTCCTTTTTCTTTTTCTTTTCGCTTGTACTTATTTATAGAATAAGTGTTTGCCAGGGGACTAGCAAAGGTAACGCATAGGGGAATGAAGAATCCGTGATTCATCACCTCTATTCTTTTATTTTAGCTAACATCCTTGGTAAAATATATGTAAATATCCACTAATTCCAATTAATTATCATTATAACCACAAATATTAATATTATATATTTAACACTTATTTTTAGAAAAATAAAAGAATAAAGAGAAAAAGAAAAATAAAAGAAAAGAAGGTTGTAAATATGAAATAGATAAAAACTGATCCTAACCCCGAGACCATGTCAATATTGACTTGGTCGACAAAAAAATAAGTAGGGGGAGATAACGATCCTAACCTATAAAAATATCAAGAAAATCAAGACCAAAAATATAATTTATCCATTTATCATAATATAAATAATTCACCTATTTTATTTATCATCAAGACAATCACAAACTAACATACTCCATTTAAAAAGTTGTTCATAAAAATATATATTATTTTATAAAAATACTTCAACATAAAAATAATTAATCGCAATGGACCAAAAAAGCCGCAAAAGCCGACTTCCGAGGTTCATAACTATTTGTAGAAAACTACAAACGGACCAAACCCACTTTTGAAATCTGTTTTATACACTATTTATTAAAAATATCAAAAAATTATTCGAATAAAACTGATGAGTTTTGGTGTTTCGGACCCGTTGTCTATATGTACTATATGTAGAAACTTCTCAAATTTTTAATTAATTAATCGTAATCCCGATTAACTTAATTTCTTTTCCTAAAATCTTATAAAATTGTACATAAAAATATAAAAATAAAATTAAGTTAAAGTACCAATAAAACCCGAGGCTTCAAAGCCGCTACTTAAATTTTTCGGACCTCATAACTGGACCGTATGAACTCCGAATTGGGCAAAACTCAATTTTAAAATTCATATTATTCAATTATCTACGAAATGACACTTTCGCTAAAATAAGAGCTAATGCGAAAAACATGGTTTTTGGATTTGTATTAGTATATGGTACACTGTACCGTAATATATTATTATTTTGGGATTTTATCACTTGTGCCCCTCCGAGATATCGCAATTTCAGTTATGCCCCTATCTTTTTGGTAATATCAGTTGTGCCCCTCAAAACTTGCTCCGTCATCAGTTGTGCCCTTCCGTCAGGTTGACCGTCAATGAATTGACTTACCCATGGTTTTTTCAAACCTTGGTGTGGTTAAGAGGGGTATTATGGTCAAAATAATACCTTGATGAACATGTATAAACCTCCACACATCTTAGTTGCTTTTTTTATTCGATAAAGATCTGAACGTTGACCATGTAGAAATCAAAAGAACAACAAATAGAACGCGATGGCTCGTTCAGAGTCATCCATTTATTCGATACTCATAACCTTCAATCGGATCAGCCCTTCCAGCTTCCACCCGAATCGGGCCAGAGCCCCTTCGGCATCCTCGAATCCGGCGGCCAAGATCGCCTCCTCTGCGTTATCACCCGGTCCCACGCACGACGCCAGAACCCTGACCTGCCGAGCTCCGGTGTCTCCTCTTCCTCGGACAGTCTTTCCTCTTCATCCTCCTCCCACGGTGGCACACAGCCATTGCGGTACTCCCATCCACCCCAACGTATGCTGTCGGGATCCCGATTGTAATACCATGGCACCCACAACGGAATGTCCAGGGCCGTTGTAGGGGCGCCCATCACGGGGGGGTCAGGAGGAGGCTCTGCGCGGGCTGTGGGAGGTGCCGAGAATAAGTCGACATGCCGGTAGAAGAAGCGGGTGGAGACACGGCGGTTGGAGACGGGGGAAGTGCTGGTACCGGTGCTCGCTGCGAGGGAGGGTGTTAGGAGGTCGGAGTTGCGGTGCTGCTCGGCCAAAAGCAGGGCTTGGGCTACGTTAATCCAAGCGACAGAGGAGATGATGGTTGCGAGGACCCACGCCATGACTTCGCGGGGGTCCATTGCGATGGTCGACACATCTTAGGGGAGGCGAGGGTGGAGGGAGGCGAGGGCAGGGGGGCGGGGGAGGTCTGGGCGGAGGGAGGCTAGGGCGGAGGGGCGGCAGGGGGCGGCGTCGGGGAGGGGAGACGAGGGCAGAGGGGCCGTAGGGGATGGGGGAGGTCGGGGCTGCCTCGAGGCTGGGGCGGAGGGGCGGCGCCGGGGAGGGGAGGAGAGCTCGGGGCGGAGCTGGGCGGCACGTGGCAGGGGCGGCGCCGGGGAGGGGAGGGGAGCTCGGGGCGGAGCTGGGCAGCACGTGGCAGGGGCGGGGCGGAGAGGGAGGAGGAGGAGGAGAAGGAGGAAGAGGATGGGCAAGAGGAGGAAGAAGAAGAGGATGAGGAAGAAGGTTAAAATGACCTCCTAACCTTTTTTTTAATGTAATTCCACCTATGTCCTCAAAGTTAACGGCCGTTTGCACTGTGGATGGACGGTTACTAACCCGAGGGGCACAAGTGATAAATTAGCAAGTTTTGAGGGGCACAACTGATATTACCAAAAAGATAGGGGCATAACTGAAATTGCGATATCTCGGAGGGGCACAAGTGATAAAATCCCTATTATTTTATATAGGTTAATTTATAATTATATACTTTATATATATATTTAAATAAATAGTTTTTTAATTTAATTAATTCTTTTAACTATTTAATTAGTTATTAATTATTTAATTATATACTTATTATTTACTTAAATAATTTATTAATCATACTTAATTAATAATTATTTATTTAATTACGAAAATAATACCTTAATACCTATTAATTAATTAATTTAATTAATTTAATTTAATTTAATTATTTTTATTTTTTTGTATTTTCTCTCTCTTTCCTCTCCCTCTCTCTCTTACTTTCCTCTTCTTCTACGTTTCTTCTCCTCCAAGCCCGTCGCCGACCCATCCTTCTTCTCCGACGGCCCCGTCAACCGCCCTAAGCTCCTCAACCACCTGGCGGTTAGACGTTACCCCAGCCGTCTCTCCTTCCTGCCACTACCTCTGGTGACCTCATCCTGCCATCCCTATTTATAGCCGCCCACTTCCCTGCGCGCTGCCTATCCGCCATTTTCCACCATTTTCTCCACCTGTGACCTCGAGAGAGGTTGAGCGTGAGAGTAACAGTCACGCTTATCTCTGCCGTCGAGCGAGGAAAAGAGGAGGGAAGGGCGATCCACCGTCAGCATCGTAGTTCCGCTCCGCCGCGCGTGTGCCAGTCTCCCAGTCGCCGCTGGTCGAGGTGAAGATCTCGGAGTTCTGCTCGAGCTCCGCCGTGGGCATCGGCGCCCAGTTTATTTCAAGTAGGTCTTCTTCACCCTTTGTTTCCCGTTCTCTGCATCGCCATTTCTCTTCTCCCTTCTATCTCAATCCTTTTCTGCTTCCTGTCTGAGTCAAAATCGAAAACTCTCGATCCAAATTCTGATTTAGTTACCTCATCCCAATCGAATCCAGCTCTTCACGAATTTCTCCATACCGTCACAGGATTCCATTATCCATTCCCCATTTGTTCTGACGATTAGCCGAGGCATCGTCCTCGAGCATTAGATTTCCATTGCAGGTTTAGATATGTGGACGTGCTTGGAATACACACATTTGAATATCGTCATCTGAAGCAAACTTCATCTGGAGATTTTCTCAAGCATCTCCAAATTTGCTTGTAATATCCAATTGAGATTCCAACGCATGGAATCTACAAGGACACCCGATGTGAGAGTGTTGACATTGAAGTCTGAAGATTCGATAGAGGAAACCCGTACCTGATCTGAGATCACACGGACTACTTCGAGCAATTGATTCGAGAGAAAATAGCCAAGCATCGCTGTCTTCATCAAACCTCGCTGTTGAACCAGAGTCGTAGGACCATAGACGTGATCAGATGCACGCCATGCATCCAGAATCTACACGGAGATCCAAGTCATCTCTTAGACGATCGTCACTCGAAGTGTCACCTCCTCCTCGAATATCTAATGTTCGAGATCGAGAAGTACCAACGGAGATCTGCATCAAATCCGAAAAAATGTCACCAACTTCTCATTTGGTGAAGAACATCCCTCTCTCCAGATCACTCAAGGACCGCGCGATCAAATCTAATCTGACGCCAGTCGCTGCTCCACGCGTCAGCTTCTTTACGCATCACCGCCCCACCGCTTAGGAGTGTCTCGCGCCGCTCACATGATTTGCTGATATTATCTGGTCAAATTACTATATACCCCTCGATCCTGTGGTTACTCATGAATAAGTTCAGGTCCAGGGGGAGTAGCTGAACCACGTGCGAGAGCATGCTACTTTGTGGAATTTTGCGCAGATACACCTGCGATTTCTGTGCTTTTGCACACGTGCACCTCAAACTTCCCAGAAACTACATTCATATCCCTAAAGCTATATATATATTATACATACAATATACTCAATAAATAACAAATAAAATATAATAAAAATACATAAAAACACCGTATAACACACCATATACGGTATAGATAAGTTTTGAAAAGAAATAAAATCACTTTCTATTCTTAATAGATCATTTATAAAACTCTAAAAATATAACAAACTTTCAAAACATATAAAAAATATAAAATCATATCTAAAAATCCTATAAAAATTAGCTACAATAATTTTACAATATTTTTCACAATAGATCAAAAACAAAATAAAAATCAAATATTAAAATCAATAAAAATACAAAAATATATAAAAACTTGTAAAGATCATAAATAACTAAATAAAAATTCCCTAAAAATGCACAATATACCATTTTAAAGATAATTTCATCTACTTCTATATAAAAATAAAATAAAAAGTTTTTCTTATTGATTTCAACTATAAAAATAAAAAATACATCACAATTTTCAATAAAAACTTAATTTTTCACCTTAAAAGTAAATCAAACTTCATAAAAATATAAAAATCCATTAAAAATCCATAAAAATAGTAAAATAAAAAATATAAAAAAATATTAAAATAAAAATTAAATAAAAATTACAAAATATTTCCTAAAATAGAAATCACAAAATACCTTAAAATTCACAATAATAATATAAAATTTCTTAAAAATCAAATAAAAAATCAAAAAATTCTTTAAAAATAAAATAAAAATTAGGGAAACCCTTTGCCTTAGTTTCTATAGTTTAACCCTAGTTTATTATTAGTCTGCCTCTCTGAGTTTGACACTCCTATGCTTAACCGCTATATACTTAAGTTTAGGAGTATAAAAATAATAAAAGAAGATTAACTAATCCTTAATCTTTTTCTGGTAAAACTCACCTGGTCGATACATGGACCGTGAATTTCTCTCTGTCTCTTTTGCAGGAATAGAGAAGCTGATCAGGTGATGTTTTTCAACAATGATTCTGGATTACTAGATTATGTTATCTCTCTCCTGATTGATTGGAGGAGGAGAGGGAAGAGTAGAATCAAGTGGTCCAGATTCACTACTCTCATGCTCTCACATTTTTTGGCTCTCACAAGATCAACCTCCCCCCCTCTCTAGATATGCCCCTTCCAATGAGGTGCACCTTTCCTGCATCATTGGAAAGCTCATCACGAGATCCGTTAGATCTCAATTTAACAGTTCGTTCTCCAAAAGGGTATTTTAGTCTATATGCTTTCCATTTTGAATTTGAATTTGATTTTGAATTTGAAATTCATTTAGTACTTTTATTTTTACATTTTTAGCATGAATGTTTGGTATTTTTTGTTGATATTTATTCAATGAGGTTTCATCAATGTAGTAGCATTTTCACGCTATGCGGAATACCACAACTCTTTGTAAAATCTGCATTAACATTGTAGAAGTGTATCCTGCATTGTAAAATAAAATCAAAGTTAGCAATAGTATCATTAGTGTAATTGTAATTTGGATAATACTATTGTAAAAGTTTGCCCACGTTTTGTAAAATCTGTCTAAATACCTACAAAAAAAGAATAATTAGTAAACCATCTATTATAAAGAGGAAAGAGGTAAGTGTGAAAAATTTTTGTGAGATTGTGAAAAATGATATGATATTAAAAAAAAATACCTTGGATTGTAAAAAAGATATGAATTCTTAGAAATTTATAAAAGTAATGATAAATGTAAAAAACATGAGATCGTAAAAAATAATATGCAATTAGTAAAAAAAGATGTGATATTGTAAATAAAGATTTGAAAAATGTAGAAAATGATATGAGATCGTAGAAAAAATCTTACCCTCCTCTTCTCCCATTGAACCACCCCCATGATGGCCCTCGTGACGACCATATCCATTGTCGTGCTCACCATTCTCGTAGTGACCCTCGTGATGACCATATGACATGTATCGTGCCCTTTGTTGTCATGGTCCTTTCCCTCATAATGACCTCCATAGACACTACCTTCTCGATGATGTTCGCCTCCTTGCTGGCGACTACCATAGCCATAGCCTCCCTATTTAGATAGGGCCACCAACAATGTCATCGCAGCAAGACGAGGAGGCGGAGGCTTCAAGCGTCGCCTTGCTTGCCACTGACGTGGTTGTGGGAGTCATGAACATTAACAATGGCTCTCCCAATGCATATACCAAAAATAGAATGTGTGGTTGTCACGTTCTATTTTTAGAATGTGACAAAATGACTAAAATATGTTTTTTAACATTAAAAAAATTAGGATAATAGTCTATTGATCGTGACTGTTTGATTAATTATGAAGGGGTGAGATGGCGGGCTTTCCATGCATTTAGGAAAGGTACACCTTATTGGATATATTTGCTATATATATAGTAATTATGGAGTTTGATAGTACGAAGACGAGCTTTCCTTCTCCTTCTCAAACTTTTCCTAATATACTTTTGTAATGGGTTCTCTTATATTAATGACATTGGGAGGGGGTCCCTGATCACACACACACACACATAGAGGAGTGATCCTGTGAGAGCAAAAAACTATGGGAGCATGAGAGTAGTGATTCTGAACCACTAAATTCTGTCTTCTCTCTCCTAGTTGAATCTAGTGGTCCAGAATCACTGCTCTTATGCTCTCACAGCTTTTTTCTCTCACAAGATCACTCTTATATATATAGGGGCCTTTCAAATTGGACTTGATCCTTCCATGTGTAAGAAAGGCCACGATCATAGCCATTAGATTCATATCTAACGGCATGATCAACTTGTTAGCCCAAAAGGTATTTTTGTCATCATGTTTTGCTTTAATTACAGATAGTATTTAATATTTAGAAATACTAAATATAGCTAGATACAATTTTCGTATTTTTTCGTAATGCCATATTTAAATAATGTCCAGTTTTATACCATGGAGCATAACGTGGGACAACTGTTTGTATCTTTACACGTTTTTTTTGTATAATATGTGATTCCTTTTGTAACGATTGTATGTTTTTTTGTATAATCCGTGGTTCAGTCAAATTTCATTAGTCATTGTAAAATTTGTATGGTTATTTGTAGAATACATTTCATATTAGCAATACATTAGGTATTTTTACGTTTTTTGAATTATGTGAAATATGCAATCCTTTTTTATAAAAATGTATAATACATGTTTTCAATATGTATAATACACATCCAAAATGTATAATACACATCAAAAATATTTAATGCGCATCCAAAATGTATGATACACATAAAAACTATATTTTTTCATTCGCATCCAATTGATATGTAAAAATACACATCAAATATGTATAATACAAATCAAAAATATAATAATAAACATCAAAATTGTAAAAAAATACACATGAAATATGTAAAACAAAGTGGTTGCTTGGCCTCCTTGTGAGCGTGTCACTCACAACCTTGGCCGTCGCTGCCCATACCGCATCTCCGAAGATCCTGCCAGTCACCGCGAGACCTCTGCGGCAAGGAGCAACTCCTCCGCGTGAGGCGCTACAGCTCCCATCGCTGTCCACCAAAGGCCGCCGCCGACCTCTTCAACAACCGCCAGGAGTTGCCGCGACTAGATCCTCCATCTCTCTCTTGGAGAGCAGATCCACCACTGACGCCACTCTGTAGTTGAACTCCTTGCAGGCAGCTCTGGGTAGAGACGCACCTCTGCCATCTCGCCATTACCACCCTACTTGGAGGAGCTCTTCAGCCATCTGCCCGATCCGCTACTGACGCCGCTCGAAGCAGTCCGGAAGTGTGTGTCGCCCCGCGCGAAGGAGCACCGCCTTCCCTGGATCTCGCGCATCCCTCCTCCGCTCGACGCAACATCTGACCTCCTCCGCAGAACCAACTACACTGCCCGTTCCTCCACCTCGGGCCGACCGCCGCACCGCCAAGAGTGCAGGAGCACCCGTTGCTCCCCATCCCGTGCTAAGCCACCGACGACCTCCGCACGCTCCGCCAGGACCTCCACCCACCGCAGACCGCCCGCCTGGAGAAGCTACGTCCACGCGTGAAGTCGCAAGCTGCCGCCCCCTGCTTGGAGAGGAAGAAAGGAGAGGCAAGCATAAGAATGAAGCCTCAAGATGCCAAAAAATTAGGGTTTTTAAATTTTAATAAACAATTAAGGTGACGTTAATGGAGGATATAATTGAGGTGTACATACTATATTTGGATAATGTATAAAGACCAAAATGGATTTTTACTTAATTTATAAATAATATTAACATGCCATTAATACTTACCACACGATTAATTACGAATGCTTGAGATTGATGGCCTTCCTTATAGATTGAAGGACCATGTCTCATTTGAAAGATATCTTATATATATATATATAATCAATTTAGACATCTTTCCAATGTATTTTACAATTTCTTATTTCATAGATTTAATAATAAATATTAATACAACATGTATAGTGAATAAGATTATAAAATTTTATTATATTGGATGAAAATATTAATTAAATTTGGATGTTATATTTTACAAAATCATTTTTTACAATGTGCAGTTTTTTACTTTTACGAAATTTTTACCGAGTTTTTACTAAATTGATAACGACCTTTACAACTCAGAAAAGACCCACATTATTTGATTGCTCCCCTATATATATATATATATATATATATATATATATATATGTGTGTGTGTGTGGGCCTTTCTTGAAATTTAAAAATCCATCACCAAATTTTTAAATTGTATCATAATTTTGTAAAATATAAAATGCACGTTGTAAAATAATGATGATCATGCTGTTTTGTAAAATATAGCATCCATATTGTAACTAACATTTTTTGTCCAATATAACAAATTTTTTTATAAATCTTTCTTGATATACATATTATGTTCATATTTATTATTAAATTTATAGAGTTAGAAATTGTAAAATAAATAGAAAAATTCCTAAATTGATGTGACTTTCCATGCATCCAGGGAAGAGCCACCTCATTGGAAGTTTCCCATATATATATATATATATATATATATATATATATATATATATATATATATATAGAGAGAGAGAGAGAGAGAGAGAGAGAGAGAGAGGAAAGGGAAGCTACATCATGATGTAGCTAACCTTAGCTACATCAGGGGCAATTCCGTCCTCTTTTTTATTTTTTTTTCAAAATTTCCACGATGGATTTTCATAACTGTATCCCTTTAATATGCATTCAAATTTCGTCAGAAACAGAGACTCCTACAGCCTCCATCCAGAACAGGTAAAATACAGCAAATCTGTGACCGTTAAAAAATGACTGTATGGATGGAGGCTGCCCCCTAAGGGGAGCTAACTTAGCTCCCCCCACCATATTTTCTTCAATTTATTTATTTTTTTTTGAAATTTTTTTCCGTGAATATTCATCACTATATCCCTATATTACGTCATAAAAATTTCGTGTAAAATAGAGGCTCCTACGACCTCCATCCAGACAGTCATTTTTTTAACGATAACGATCTCAAGATTTTCTAAATCGACCCCGTCTGGATGGAGGTCGTAGGCATCTTTGTTTTGCATGAAATTTGAATGGCATAATATAGGGATATAATAATGAATATACATAATTTTTATTTTCAAAATAATTAAAAACACACAAAAAATGGGGCCGGGGGAGCTAAGTTAGCTCCCCCTAGGGGGCATACACATTTTACCCATATATATATATATATATATATATATATATATATATATAAAGGATAGGGAGTATGCACCCAGGTGCATGTAATTTTACATGCACTCGGGCTTATAACTTCCACTTTTTTTAACTTTTTTGAAAATTATCACCATCTATATTCATCTATATATCCCTCCATAATTCCGTTCGAATTTCATCAGAAACAGAGACTCCTATGCCCTCCATCTACAACATGTCGATTACAACAATTCTAAGACCGTTAAAAATGGTTGATGGAGGGCATATGAGTCTCTGTTTCTGATGAAATTCGAATGGAATATTGGAGGAATATATAGATGAATATAGATGGCGATAATTTTAAAAAAGTTAAAAAAGTGGAAGTTATAAGCCCGGGTGCATGTAAAATTACATGCACCTGGGTGCATACTCCCTATCCTCATATATATATATATATATATATATATATATATATATATATATATATAGAGGGCTTATCCAATGCGCACAGGGCCCATTTGAGTTGTGGTGAGCACCAAACATGGGCTCGCCACATGTATTTCCATTTGAATGTTGCCTATTTCGAAGGAGCACAATTTTAGCAGGATATTAATTAGTTTGAGCCTTTTATATTTCCAGTTATATCGAGTCCTTAAAAAAAGGAAGACGGTTTTGGAAAGATAAATGCAAATCATTAATTTCGTACCGAAGAAATAATCGTTGTCAATTTTATCAGTAATGTGTATATTATACTCAAGTAATTATGTGTTGCGAGATCAGTAATACTGAAAGAGTTGTCAGTATTTTACATCTGTAATATTACATTGTAAGGATATCAGTAATTCATTCATATTACTCAAGTAATACATATTCAGTTATCAAGTAATTAATATTTTGAGATCAGTAATTAAGTATGTAAACTACTAATGTCCATACAATGATTACTGATTACATATATCCATTTTACTGAACTCGTTATGATTGTTACTAATGTTATAGTTACTAAATGCAGTGTTACTGACGCACCTCTTATTTACTTGTATAATCTTTTAAATTACTTATAATGCATATGAAAATTACCGATCAGTTGTTATGGTTTTACTAATGTCATAACAACTACTTACTTGCCCAGTGTGTATATATTACTGAATTTTGAACCATATAATAAAATGAATGTAAATTACTGACCATTGTTTGGGTATTACTAATCTCGCAACAACCATTTACTGTACTATTGTATATGTGTTACTGATTACATTTCTTTGTTTGTTGTTACTTGATTTTATATCATTCTTATGGAATCTGATTTGAAGACAACATTCTAAATATAATTGATTCAGTAAGAATGATAGAAGGACAAGTAACACTTAAAAAAATGCCTGTAACATAGGCAAATGACATCAGTAACTTTGTATAAATAAATATGTAAATAACTTTTACGTTTGTCTCAGTAACTTTCACGTTTGTCTCAGTAACTTTCACGTGTGTCTTAGTAAAAATACACATATGTCTCCTGATTCAAATCCAATTGCATGTCATTCCTCGTTGTTTCTTCTGATATGATGCTCTCATGATCCAATGTTTCATTTTTTATTTTTTTCATCCACGAATGATGTTGCGAGTTGTAAAACATCAGAGGTATTCGGGCATCTGATATACCTGAAATAAAAATGAATTAGTAAACTAGTAGTTGGAAATTGTAAGAACTAAAGAGGGAGCAGTAACAATTATGAAGGCAGTAGTAAAACTAAAATATCATCTCAGTAAACAATGTAAATACATTAGTAACTCAGTATATTTTTAAAAGAATGCATGAAAAGTAACAATTGTGTTGGCGATAGTAATATAAAATATCTTATAAGTAAATTAAGTAAATACATTAGTAATTCAGTATAAAAGATTTAGTAAGAATGGCAAACTGACAAGTAATACGCAGTATTTTCTTAAGATACATAAGTAGCTAGTGAATAAAAATGAATCAGTAAGAATAATATATAGAAAAGTAATTCATGCCATATTATCAGTAACTTTGACAAATACCTTAAGTAATTTAATATCATTTTTTTTAATAATCTGACTCGGTAACATAACGTGATATAAGTAATTTTTCGTGATTCAAAAGTAAATAAATTGAACATGATCCTTCTGAAGTAGTGTTTTCATGATCCAAATCTCCTTCTCATATGATATTCTGACGATCCAATTCCAACCAAGAATCAACATTCACCATTGCTTCTAAGATATCATGATTCAAATACAATCGCAAATAATCAATCACATTAAAAACTGAAATCAAAAACTCGAAAAACGATGAGATTCTACCAATAACGTGAAATAAACGTTTAATCTTCAAAAACGAAACCTTACATTGGACAAATCGATCGTCTCAGTTTACAATATCAATCTCCTCACGCTGTAAATCGCCAGATCAATCCCTTCCCTTGTCGTTGCAATACAATATGTTTCTTTAAGTGCGTGCTATTTTTAGACTTTCTTATAATTTCCAATTTAGTTTTCTTCCCATTATGATTACGGTTCCTACTATTTAGGGATTGAAAATATCTCCTTAAAAAAGGCAATACACGTGTAAAACTATGATGGTTGGATTAAGATCAAAGGGCTGAAAAGAGGGGCTCACCGAAACTCAAATGGGCCCTGTGCGCATTGGATAAATTTCCTATATATATATATAGGAGAAACTTCAAATGAGGCGGGGTCTCACCATATATATGGTGAGCCACCCTCAATTTTGGCATCTTTCCAATATATTTTACAATTTCTTGTTTCATACATATAACAATAAATATTAACACAACATGTATAGTGAAATAAAATTATGAAAATATTATTATAGTGGATGGAAATGTTGATTTAAATTTAGATGCTATATTTTACAAAATTCATTTTGTTACAATGTGCAGTTCATACTTTTACAAAACTGTTACCGAGTTTTTACTAAATTCACAGTGGCTTTTACAATTTCAGAAAAGCCCCCACCTCATTTGAAAGGTCCCCTATATATATGGGTAAAATGGGGCTGCCCCCATGGGGCGAGCTAACTTGGCTCCCCCCGCGCCATTCTGCCCATTTTTTTATTTTTTTTTGAAAATTTCTTCCGTGGATTTTCATCAATATATACCTATATCATATCATTCAAATTTCACGCGAAACAGAGACTCCTACGACCTCCATCCGAAAGGATCATTTTTAGCAATTCTGTTACCGTTAAAAAATGTCTGTCTGGATGGAGGCCGTATGTAACGACCCGGATCCACATGACCAGCGGAAGCAATAATAAATGACATGCCACGTCGGATCCGAACGTTACTCATGCATATCAAATCCACAATTAAGGAAGACGATTGGAAGGACAAAATAATAAATAACTTGAGATACTTCAACTAAGAGGATAACATCACTTAACAACTTGACATAATCAAAGATCAAGTTGCATCATTCAAGGGACCTCATTGACGAAGACAATAACTATAATAGAACAACTCATAGAATGTTTCTTGGGTACACCTAATCATAAGGCAACGAGAAGGAAATTAACACTACCGAAAGAAAATGATAAATCTTCAACCAGCCAATCAACAGCCTCAATGCTCTTCTACTCCTCCGAGGAACCTGCGGCAGGGCAAAACCACAGGAGCGGAAAAAAATGCTCGTAAGCCAAACAACTTAGCATGCGATAAGAGGGATACAAAAAAATTCGAGAATGCTTTGATAAAATTACCAATAAGTATGACAATACGGTTATATCCATAAAATATAAGGAGTTTCATATTCTCAATAAATGTGCTTTAAAGTTGCACGTATATCCTTATACTCATTCTTTTCATAGAATATGCCTTTTTCTTAACTACCGCTGGCACTAGCGGCTTTTCCATACAAATACAAACATTCACTTGTATTCATTTCGTGATGACATCAGCTGAGTCAATAGGTGGACTTTCCACTAGGTTCTACTGAACCTGACACCCCCGGAAGGTGTTGCCCTTTAGGCCATGTGTCCGTATCGGACTCGGTAAGGGGACTCTAGAGGTGGCTCCCACCATGATGTGTAGCACTTAGCTCCGCTTACCGTTATTGTGCCAATGGATACTTTGTTCTTCTACAATTCGATTCTTAGCTCTTTCGTTAGAATTACTTATTTTATTTTTGGGACTGATATAGTAGTTAATATCTAAATGTGATATACTCACTCGAAGATCGATACCCAGTTTTCTCTCTACAGGCATGATCTTAACATGTTATAATCATACTTTACACAACATAAACTACATTTACTGCTATTCAAGATGAATCCGATCAGTAGTTTTTCCACTGGATTCGCTATTAATTAGAATATACAGAATAATCACATGCATTATTTCATAAAGCCAGGAGTTGGCGTATGATCGCAGGACTCCAATACATATCACTACGATTTAATTAATTAGCAATATGCTCTCATTTGCTTCCCTTAACCCACGCATGTCCACATTATATCATACGTAATAATAACGGCAGGTTATTGATGGCAAAAAAAAGAGTATTTAATCTTGGCCCCAACCCCATGTACCCGTTATTCCCATGTAGTGATTACGTATATAAAGAAAGAAATAGGTCTGTGGCTTATCAGTAAAAGATAACGTCGGGCTCTATACTAACAACAGATATGTACGTGAAAAAAAAAGAATTCCTAGGCCATTATTCAATCATTTTCATAATTTTCATAACTGAAATCTTATCCTTCCATTTTATGAACGTGTGATCTATCTTAGATAATCAAAAGGATAACAGAGTATAATAGAAAGGTAATAGAGTATCCCTCAATTGGATTGTCAAGGCCCTTCAAGGAGGTTGATCAAAAGTGATCGAATGTGAATGAATAATCAATGGATTATGAAAGAATAATATGCAATATAAATATCCGACGCTAAAAAACATGATCAGTCCTATGGAGAAAAATCGACGGCTAACATCTTCTACGAGCAATAATCGTTTATCAATAATAGCCGAGTTAAAAGGAATTGACGAAAATAATGCTAATCCTACATTTTGAGCCAAGATAGAAATTCGAGATCATTGAACAATAGAACACATACCGTATCCGCAAGGGATATATGATGAATACTCATTCATCACTCTTTATTCTTATATTTTAGCTACAAAAACCTTTGCAAATGCATGTATATAGTTGTAAATAGAAATAATTACCAGAAGCATGCATTGTGTAAAAACCTATAATTAGCATGTTTTTGTGCAAAAATAAAAGAATAAAGATTAAAAAGAAAAAGAGGGAAATATTTAGAATAAATATTGAGCAACCTAACCCAAGGGAGGGCTCAGCATGGGCCTGACCGCATAAAAGCCAAAGTAGAGGGAGATAGGGGCTCATGTGTGTAAATATATATGTAAATAAAATAAAAGTATTTTCCTCACAAAAATAGGTTTGTAAATACTTGTACATATTTATAGATATAAAAACAATATAAAAATAGAAAAATTAAAAAGTAAACAAAAACATCACTCATATAGCCACCATGTATATATACCATTTATCTCATATTTATTTAGCTTTGTAAATAAATAAAATTAATTTCCAAAATTTTTGTAAATACTCTATATTATATAATGTAAATAAATAAAATAAATTAAAACAAAAACAAAATAAAAATAACAAAATTAAAAATCCAAAAATACTTTGTAAATATACCATGTATATAAATGTACATATGTATTTATTTCACCTATGTATATAAATAATAAAAATAAAATAAAAATATCTTTTTATTCCTTATTTTATGATATAAATAAATAAAATATAAAATAGGAATAAAATTGTATAAAAATAACAAATTAAAAAGCAAAATTGAAAAACCTATATATTGTATATATACCTATATATAACCCTACTATGTACACACCTTATTTTACTTTGAAAAATTAATTAAAAATCACTAAAAAATAGAAAAAAAATAAAATAAAAATATTTCATGTTTTAACTTTTTAATAATTCGGCCATTAGCTACCTTTAATTTCACTTCCAAATATCAGCCACGTGGCCTGTTCCTATTGGCCCTGGGGATTGTTGACCGCCCGGTCAACTGCCCCCCCAGGACCACTTCCCACGGGTTAGGCGCCCGACCCGACTTCCCCCTATTTTAGCGCCTAAACCCGATTCACCCTCGCCTAATTCCCGGGTCCGATTCCTTCTTGACATATCCGAGACCCTCGCCGGAGCCACCATCTCGAGATCCGCGCGCTCCAGTGCCCTACCCGCGCCCTTCTTCCCGGACCCTCCACCATTTATAATCCCAGCTCCGCCACCTCCATTCTCATCTTTGGCCATTCGTTCCACCCCCCAGTGAGCTCCATTGCATCGACGAGAGTGACACCTCGTCCCCCGTGGTGTCGAAGCGAGGAGGGAGTGCGAGACCATCGATCCGGCGCGTATCACCGCCGTGCTCCGCCCTGAACTGGAGCTCGAGCCTCGGACGTCGGCGCTCCGTGAGGCGAAGACTCAGAGCTGCGCAAGCTCGCCCACAGCCTATTCAGCCACCCAGGTAGACCCTTAGCTCTTTCTTTTTCGCTAATTTTAGATTTCCCCCATTTCGCTCCGCCGACGTGTTTCGTCGATTCCGACCACCCCATAGCTCCATTCGATCATCGGAATCCATCGTCACCTCCGCCTTCCTCCCGCGCACCTTCTCCATACCTCCATCCAACCCAGCTCGCACAGGAGCTGGGGCTCGAGCTCCTCCGTCTACCCCTCTCGCCGGAGCTCGCCCATATCGCACCACCGACCACCTTCACCCCGCCTAACCGGGTCGAGGCAGTTTGCCCTCGACCCGCGAGCTGTTTGGTCGATTTTTGCAGGTTCATCCAAGCCCATCTGAGGGCTTGGACCATTGGGTCCAGCAGCTACAGCCCCGCCGACCTCGCCGGAGCTCCCTAGAGCTCGGCTGGGTCATCGAAGACCCCCATCTGACGCGGAAGCACTCCACGCTCCTTCTCCGACCTTCAGCGTGCTTCCAGGAGGATCCCAGCGCACGCACGAGGCTGGAGAATCTTGCCGGCGAACTGTTCGTCCTCCATCCTTTGCAGCCGTCCGATCGTGTCCACTCGCCCAGATTCGATCAGAGCCATCCGCTTGCGAGGAGCTTTCACCGTTCGATCCTTAGGAGACTCGATCTGGACCGCCCATCTAGCGAAGAGGAGCCCGTCTGCCACAGCCGTCGATCACTCCACGTGGCATCCTCCTCGCCGTTGATCCAGACGAAGGATTCAACCACTGCATCCAACCGTCCGATCCCGCACGTGGCGTCCATCCAGCGGCCCGCATTAATAAAGGGTAAATTACCCTTAAGCCCTCCTGTTTCTTTTATTTCGTATTTAGTCCTGTAATTATTTAGTGTAGTTGTTTAGTTTTTGGTAAAATTGCATAGAGGACCATGCTCTTTATTTAGTTTGCATTTATGCCCCTGTGTGTTATGTAGCACGTGCTTCGACACGTGATTTGTTGGGCTTTTTGCATTCCGTGCCCTGTAGTTCTGAGTTGTTAAGTAATGAATGAAAACTTTTGAGATATTGCATTTATACCCCTGTGCGTGAAACATTTGTGCATGTGCGGATATTTTTGGGTTATTTGCAGACTAGTCCCTGGACTTTTAGTACCTGTTACTAAATAGTCCAAGGACTTAGTTTTTCTTACATTTGGGTCCCTAAGTGCCCCAGGCACGTGCCGCGCACATGACCTCCTGGGTATTTTGCACCAGGCCCCTCAGGCCTTCGGGTATTTGCACCTAGGTCCCTGTGCACAGTACCCTCTTTATATTTTTGAATAAAATAGCAAATCACCTCCAAATTTAATGAAAATTGGATACATGGCTCCTGCTATGATGTAAAATTTTCTATAAATTTTGGAGACATTTTAGACACTATTTGATATTTTTAAAAATTCAAAAACACGTATTTTCTTCACTGTCTGATTTGAAAAATCAAAAAAAATATTAAAATTCATCTAAAAATTACAAAAAAATTATTTACTGTTTGTCTTTTCTTGCTTGATTTTCTAGCCAATTTTGGCTATTTTTCATTATCTAAAATACCTAAAAATTGAAAACACTTAAAATCTTATAAAAATTCTAATAAATATACTAAAAACCCAAAAATAATAATCTAGGTGCCTAAATTTTCCTTGTTTTATTCTCTATACAGGAAAATTACCTCCAGGCTTATTTGGGGCTTCTAGATATTTTATCTAGGTCCCTTAAGCTCGGCTGGACAATACCTACAGTTTCAGACCTTGTTTGATTTTTAGAAAATTAAATAAAAATCAGAAAAATCCCAAAATTTCACTAAAAACAGTAAAAATTATAAAACACACAAAAATATTTTTATTTGAATTTTTGGTTGATTTTTAGTGCATTTAATAAATTGTTGAAGTGTGTTGTTTTCTTGTTTTTATTATTTTCTTAATTCATTAAAAATCCAAGAAATATAAAATAATTAAAAACCACCAAAAATACATTTTCATTTCTTTTTCCTTTCTTTTTGACTACTTTGTAGGCCGCGAGGCCAATTCGTGCTCCTTGTGTTCGACCCTGGTCGCTATACCAGGTTAAATTAATAGCAAGACCGCTATCTTGTTTCGATTTGATTTTATCTCTTTGGTGGTCTATTTTTTCTTGATTGACATGATCGAGTGATTGAGGTCGCGATGACCATCTTAGATATATCTGATTACCTTAGTCGCTCGGTTTCTCGTGTATTCAGAATGGCGCCGTTGCCGGGGAGCACGGCTTAGTAGTTTTTGCTTTTGCTTTATTTTTGTTTTCGCGGCTCTTTCGGAACCCGCGACTTTTCGCGGCTTTTTGTTTATATTTTATTGTTGTTTTATTTTGCTTTATTTTATTTTATTCTATTTTTGTTTTTTATTTTGATTTTTATTTGTTTATTTTATTTTGCATTTTTGCATATATACCCTCATTTTATTTTCATTTATTTTTCTTCTTATTATTTGATTATTTTTATTGGTCTGACCACCTGTCTCTTTTATTGCGAGGGCCCGAGGACCGAGGCGGCCGATTTCGAGAAGCCGACGCAACCGAGGAACTTGGAGGCGGCTCCCTTCTGTACGGAGCCGCAGGAGAGAGTGAGAGAGAGCTGAGTGGGAGAGGTTTAGTTTAGGTTTTATTTTTTCTTTCATTTGATTATTAGTGTAATAACACAGGGACAAACATTCTTGGACTTGAACTCTTAGCGGGTCTGTTTCGCCGAGCACCGGTGTGCTCGAGGGACCCTTAGGTGTTTTCGCGGCTTTTTCGTGGTTTTGATTTTTAGCTGCCTTTTCCGGTGTTTACGTGGTTTTTCATCGAGCCCTTAGACTTAGGATTTTTTTACTTGATTGTGCCGTAATTAGTAGGATCCCCGCACCTAATTATCTGCCTGTTCCTATAGTGCGATTAATTGGACCTATTAATAATTGATTAATAAAAATAACTGACTCATCTCCTTCGTAGCCTACGTGCCGTAGTCTGCCCCGCAAAGCGCTTTCTCCTACCCCCGATTTGTCGGGCAGAGGAGGGGTAGGCCAAGACCAGACCTTTGGCTTGGAGTTCGGTGACCAGTTAGACGGTTCTTCGAGTAGACTTGCTCATCTAGGACTCGGTTTTCACCGCTGCATCATATAGGGTAGTTTATTTTCTGTCTTTAAATTTCTGCGCGGATCACTTGCATGTAGAGTGCTGGAGGAAAGGTACACATTTCTATCTTTGCATGCATCATTGATTTCATCGCGCATCGGCTTTTTCGACTTCTCCCCCTTGTTTTTGACTAAATAACCAAGAGAATCGAAAAATTCGTTAGGCCTTTGTTTTATTAAAACATATTAAAAAGAAAAACCATAAAATTAGGACTGCTAAAACTATTGACCCTAAAAGAAACTCACCTTAAAATTTGTCTTTGGGAGAGCAACCCCCTCATTATTTGGTTTGATTGCGCGAGAGAGTGACTCGCACCCTAGGTAGAGCCCTCCGGTGCTATTTTCAGCTGACTACCGACTCTTCCGTGCGGGCCAGTCGGTTGGGGTAGCATCGGGTATCCCAACAGATCACGTAAGCGCTCTGATAGATTGCTTGTTCACCTAATAAAAATTGACAAGATAATTTGACCGAGCCTTTACGGTCTTCAGCTCGTGTTGTGTTGGTGAACAGAGGGTTTGGTTGCTCATCATAGTTTTTCCAGATCTCATCCGCCCTACTCGTCAGATCACGATGATGGGTAGATGCTCTCTTAGGCAGCCTCTAGCTGCACCGCTTTCGGGCACGTCTACCCATTCATCTAGGTTGGCCCGCAAGAGCCAAGACCAGCTCTCCGAGCCCGAGTATGACTCCGCCCTGTTCCCCATCGACCCCCTTTCTTTCGGTTCTGAGAGATATGAGCCAGAGGAGAGATTAGCAGACTTGACAGCAACTGAGTTTGGCTCATTTGATTTTGCAGACGCCATGGCCGGCAGTTCCGAGGATCGTTCCCGAGGTCCACAGCCTGAGCACTTTGTGCTGGACCAGGGCGCGATCAACTCCACCCTGATCGCCTCCTTAGAGACAGTTCAGCAGCAGTTGAGAGATCAGGGGGCATTCATGCTCGATATGAGGAGAGAGATGGAGCAGATGCGAGCTGAGCACGAGGAGCGCAGAGAGGGACCGAGGATCCCAGAGGATGCTGATGCAGCAGCCGCAGCCGCCGTCGCAGCAGCGGCAGCCGCGGCAGGAGGACCACCGAGACCGATGCGGGAGTTGCACAACCCCGTATCGACGCTGACGCACCACTGGGTCGTACTTCCAGCCATAGTGGGGGACTTCAAGTTCCCTCCGAACACCTTGCAGTTACTCCCCTGCTTCTGCGGACTCGCTACTGAGGATCCCCATCGCCACCTCCAGGAGTTTCTGATGATTTGCAGTACTGTCCACGATCGTCAGGTGGACCAGGACATGATCAGGATGATCGCCTTCCCCTTTTCCCTAGCAGACAGAGCAGCCACCTGGCTGAAGCATTTGGGGAAGTTCGTTTACACCTGGGAGTAGCTCCGCACCGAGTACTTGAACAAGTACTATCCACTCGGGCGGACCAATGCAGCGAGAGCCCTCATCAGCAACTTCTCCATGCTCCCCAACGAGCAATTCCATGAGGCATGGGAGAGGTTTCGTGAGTTGACTGACCGATGCCCGCACCATGATATCTCGAAGCCGAACCTTGTGCAGAGCTTCTTCAGCGGGCTGACACCATAGCTCCAGGGCTTGGTGAATGCTTCTTGTGGCGGGTCCTATTTCGCCAAGGATCACGACCAGGTCTGGGCCATCTACGAGGAGATGGCCGAGAACTATATGGTGATGTCCCAGACCCGGTTGTATACTCAGGGTAGACCCCAGCAGCAGCCAGGACGCGTGCAATACCAGAGGATAGCACGGGTCGACGCCGGTCCATCCAGTTCATCCGCAGTAGCAGTAGCACAGGCAGAGTCGTCCGCTGCGGATATGGGCATCATTAGTGAGAAGTTGGATCGGATGGAGCTGATTGAGAAGAAGCAGTGCCAGGGCATCACGCAGATGGAGCAGATGGCACAGACTCTGAGCGACATGAAGACCCAGCTCATGTGTCTCCAGGAGGCACAGACGGCTTCCCAGCCCCGTCTTCAGTCGCGAGGCGATACCGGCGGCAGCAGCAGCTCGTCCCAGCGCTCCAGCTCCTTTCAGCAGCTTAGACAGGTTCACCTTGTACAGGCGGAGCCGTACCAGCAGCAGCAACCCTCTTACCAGTCCCCACCATCTCCAGACATGCAGATGGTGGTATACCAGCCGGATCAGCCTCTGGCAGTACTCCCGCCAGCCCAGTACGACGCAGAGCTGTTGATGGATGTCAACGGGATTTGGTATGACCGTCCCCAGCCTGGGATCCGACGAGACCATCCCGGATTCAGGTGGGGGAGTGGAGATACCCAGCCCCAGCAGCAGTCATCCGGTCAGGGAGGGCAGTATAGCCAGCAGAGAGATCACCAGCAGCAGCAGCCCCCAGTCTACCAGTCACAGCCGCAGTCATCCTTCGTTCCTCGTCCCTATCAGCAGCAGGGACAGTCTTGGAGACGTAAGCAGCAGACTCACCAGCCACACCAGCAGCAGCAACCTTCCTCTTACCCCTCTCACCAGCAGCACCAGTTCCAGCAGCCTCAGCACCAGAGAGGCTACCCGTCGGGCTCTCATGGTCCTCCATACGAGAGCCCCGCCTTGGACGACATAGCCCGCCTCCTCTCGGACCAGCAAGATACTTTCAGACGGGAGATGGACGAGTTCCGCCAGGAGATGCGAGACATTGTGAGAGGGAAGGCCGCCATACCTGCACAGATAGAGCCGAATCCCAACCGCCTGAAGCGGAAATCTAAGCAGGTTGTTTACACTGAGCACGCCACTCCTAGTGATCCGTTTGATGATATGTCTTCAGATCTGTTTGATGCTGATTTTGTTACACTTAGGAGCGGTAGAGCACCAGCAGGCGGCGCCTCGTCTGAGCGACAACACGAGGATCCATCCAGGGCGCCAGACGAGGAGGAGAGCGGTACTGAGGCCGCTCATGATGATGACAGTGGTACTGATGCCACCAAGGATGCTGATCCCACCGGCGGTACTGACGCCGCCACTTCACCAGTTCGAGGAGGTGGTACTGACGCCACCCGAGTTGCCGAGCCAGAGCGCGGTACTGAGGCCGTGAGATGTCCAGCAGAGCCAGCCCGTGGTGGTACTGCGGCCACCAGTGTTCATTCTGAGAGAGTTGTTGTTTTTCCTCATTCTGATGTAGCTCGGAACCATGTTGTGAATAAAGGAAAAGGTTTACTTTACTCTGGTCCCACTGTGGTGCTTGATGTATGTGCGGATCCGGCCGTCGAGCCGTCTAGACCTATTCCTAGTCCTTCATCTGAGAAGGACCCTGTGATCCCCTTCCCTAGAGCCCTTCAGATAGGGAAGGAGAAGAAAAAAGAAAAAGACCCAAAAAAGAGAGAGCAGGAGGAGTTCAGCCAGAGCATGATCGACAGATTTCACATACAGCTGACCCTTCAGGAGGCTTTGCAGCACATCCCCCTTCTTCAGCGTTCTTTGAGAGATAGGACTACAGTCAGGAGGAGGAGGAGGAACCACCATTCAGAGATACATGTGCTGACGAAAGCCACGTGCTTCGCGATCCAGAACCGTCTGCCGGCCAAGAGGCCAGATTCAGGAGCCCCATATGTCAGATGTCAGATTAGTGAGCAGAGGTTCGATCGGACTCTATTGGATAGCGGATCGTCTATCAACCTCCTTCTGGCAGCCCTTCTCGACCGTTTCGAGTTGGGCACTCTTAGACAGAGCAGGACAGTCCTTCAGTTTGCTGATCGATCTGTCAAGAGGCCGAAGGGGTTGTTGCGAGACGTTATCGTCACTATTCAGGGCCTGCAATTCCTCGTGGACTTCGTAGTGTTGGACATGGAGATCCCTGATTCCGTGACCGATATCCCCATCATCCTCGGTCGTCCGTTCTTGGCCACAGCCAAGGCGGTGACTGACCATGATAGCGGGAAGGTATACTTTTGCGTCGAGGGTGAAAGTGTACAAATAGAGACGGTCGAGGACTACAGAGCCAGAGAGAGAGCATGCTCAGAGACCAGCACAGATACAGAGCAGCTGACAGATGCCGGGTTAGACATCCACCAGGACTGTGATTTTGTGATCACAGACGATGAGGCAGCATGGGCAGACCCTTCAGCACAGGCCATCCTCTCATTTCCAGATACCACTGATGCCGAATTGAGAGCAGAGGAGAACTTGGAGAGCACAACCCTGGTCCAGGATATTTCAGAGGCAGCAGAGCCGGTTCTCGACCGCGATGCAGAGTTTAGTGATGGTGGTACTGATGCCACCTTGTTTGATGCATATCCCTCGGATTCAGAGTCTAATTGGGTAGATTGCGAGGATCAGATGCCAGACCTGAGTCCCACAGAGCCTATAGCTGAGGAGGAGGTAGATGCAGAGAAGATTAGAGACAGTTCAGTTGAGCAGCCTTCTCCAGATCCAGTTTGTGAGAGTTCGTTTTCATTCTCCGAGGCAGACTTGGCAGCTTACACTCACCTTCTTCCGAAGCCAGATTTGCCAGCACCCAGCTGTCCAGAGCTGAAGCCGCTCCCTACTTCGCTGAAGTATAGATTCCTTGCGGGTGAGCCTGAGATGTACCCAGTCATCATCTCTGCCGATCTGACTGGAGAGCAAGAATCCCGTTTGATGGGGGTTCTTGAAAAGAACTGCAAGGCAATCGGATGGAGCGCAACAGATCTCCATGGGATTAGTCCAGCATTGTGCTCCCACCATATCTATCTCGAGGAGGGGGCGAAGCCGTCGCGTGAGTTCCAGCGGCGGCTGAACCCCAACCTGAGAGAGGTCGTCATGAAGGAGATTTCCAAATGGTGGAGCACAGATTTTATTTATCACATTTCCGACTCCAAGTGGGTCAGCCCCTTGCATGTGGTGCCCAAGAAGACGGGCATCACGACTGTGATCAGTGAGTCGGGAGAGGAGATTGCTACACGAGTACCCACCTCTTGGCGGTTCTGTGTTGACTACAGGAGACTCAACCAGGCTACCAAGAAGGACCATTTCCCCCTGCCTTTTATTGACCAGATCATTAAGAGACTGACAGGGAAGAGCCATTACTGCTTCCTGGATGGGTACTCGGGCTACAACCAGGTGGCCATCGCTCCTGGGGATCAGGAGAAGACCACCTTTACCTGTCCCTTCGGTACATATGCCTTTCGACGCATGCCATTCGGGCTATGCAATGCCCCTGCGACTTTTCAGAGGTGCATGCTGTCGATCTTCTCGGACATGGTAGGGGAGTGTTTGGAGGTCTTCATGGATGATTTCTCGGTCTACGGCGACGGATTCGACTCCTGTCTTGACTGCCTAGACCGGGTACTCCAGCAATGTATAGAGGTCCATTTGGTGCTTTCTTGGGAGAAGAGTCACTTCTTGGTGACTCAAGGGACGGTGCTTGGCCATATCATCTCCAACAGGGGCATGGAGGTTGATCCGGCCAAGGTTGATGTCATTAGAAAACTCGCACCGCCATCCAATTTGAGGCAGCTACGGTCATTCCTGGGGCATGTTGGTTTCTATCGGAGATTTATTCATGATTTCAGCAAGATTGCCCGGCCGTTGACTGACCTCTTGACGAAAGACACCGAGTTCCTTGTCGATGACAAGTGTCTTTCATCCTTTGCGACTCTCCAGCAGTGTGTGATTGAGGCTCCTCTTCTCCAGCTGCCCGATTGGTCTCTCCCATTCGAGATCATGACGGATGCCTCCGATTTTGCCGTAGGGGCTGTGTTGGGACAGAGGAGGGATGGAGTCCCCTTTGCTATCCACTACGCTATCCGCACATTGGATTCCGCCCAACGGAATTATACGGTCACAGAGAAGGAGATGCTAGCCATAGTGTTCGCCCAAGATAAGTTTCGATCTTATATCATTGGATCTAGAGTGACCTTGTACACTGGTCACACCGCCATCCGATACCTCATGGCAAAGAAGGATGCCAAGGCCAGACTTACTAGATGGATCCTTCTACTCCAGGAGTTCGACATTGAGATCAAGGATAAGCCTGGAGTCAAGAATGTGGTGGCGGATCACCTCTCCCGTATAGAGCAGCCTGAGGAGTCTGAGCAGATTGATCCCATTTGTGAGACCTTCCTAGATGAGGCGATCCCTGCTATCGCCTCACTCCCGTGGTATGACGATATTGTGAACTTTCTCGTTGCTGGGAAAGTCCCACAAGATTGGCCCAGGCAGAGGCTTGAGACCTTCCTTGCGAAGGCCAAGTCCTACCACTGGGAGGATCCCATCCTTTACCACGAAGGAGGGGATAGCGTCTGGCGTCGGTGCATTCCTCAGGAGGAACACCATAGTGTCCTCACTTACTGCCACAAGCTTGAGGCAGGAGGACATCATTCTGGGAGGAGAACGGCATAGAAAGTGCTCCAATCCGGCTTGTGGTGGCCTACCCTCTTCAAGGACTCTGATGAGTTCGTGAAGAGGTGTACTGACTGTCAGAGGATGGGTACTTGTGGACAGTGTGATATGATGCCGATGCAACCCATTCACTTCTGTGAGGTTTTTGACGCATGGGGCATCGATTTCATGGGTCCATTCCCTAAGAGTCAGGGATTTGAGTACATTCTGTTGGCCGTGGACTATGTTAGTCGTTGGGTTGAGGCTACCCCCGCCCGAGCCGCTGATGCGAGGACAGTTTGCAGATTTTTGAGGAAGCACATCATCACGCGGTTCGGGGTTCCTAGAGTTCTGATTTCAGATGGGGGGTCTCATTTCATCAACGACCAGGTGAAGGCCCTTGCTAGCGAGTTCGGTATAGACCATCGTGTTGCCACACCTTACCATCCACAGACGAATGGTCTAGCCGAGGTGTCGAATAGGGAGATCAAGACTATATTGCAGAAAGTCATCCGTCCTGACCGAAAGGATTGGTCACAGCTTTTGGACTCGGTCTTGTGGGCATATAGGACGTCTTTCAAGACACCATTGGGCACATCTCCCTTTCACCTCGTTTATGGCAAGCCGTGTCATTTACCTGTTGAGCTGAGGCACAGGTCACTTTGGGCAGTTACAGACATACTTATGGATCCAGATGGTATAGGAGACCAGAGGAGGGCAGAGTTAGCAGCCCTGGAGGAGTTGAGAGATACCGCCTTCTCAAACAGCCTACAGTATAAGGAGAGAGTGAAGGAGTGGCATGATTCTCACATCAGCCACAAGCATTTTGAGATTGGACAGAGAGTATGGCTGTTTGATGCGAGGCTTCGTTTATTTCCAGGGAAGCTACAGAGCAAGTGGAAGGGACCATACTTGGTGAGAAAGGTACACGGCAACGGTAGCATTGATATATCCGAGTTGTCTTCTGAGAGTACCTTTCAAGTGAACGGCCAGCGGCTCAAGCCATTTCTAGATCATGAGCCGTGGGTCGTTGATCTTGCCCCTATTCATTTTGCGTGAGATGTGGTCTTTGACTCACATCTAATGCGTCTCACGCCTGAGTTTCACTAATCTTCCGCCTTGTATAGATCCAGATGTCGATATCACTACATTCTTTAGTCCCACATCCCTTTCTTCATCTATTGATTATGCTATACTTAGGTTGCACTTTACCCTAAGTATAGGGGGGATGTAGGACCTTTGGGTATTTCTTTTGTTTCTTTCTACCCCTGTTTTGCTGCCTATACTTAGGGATATTTCACCCTAAGTATAGGGGGGGGGGGGGGTAGACCCTGTACAGTCTCCACTCGGTTTTCCCTTAGTATACAGCCTGCTATACTTAGGATTACTTGATCCTAAGTATAGGGGGAAGACCCGAGACCCTCTTAACTTTCTATTCATCTATTCGTCTATGTATATAGCCTTTCTTTTCACTTTCCTATACCTAGTACGAGTTATGTCTTCTTCATCGCTCTTGACTCTGAGGACATCGTTCGAGCTAAGTATAGGGGGTGTGTGTATATATTTCATATATACTTTAGCCATAACTCGTACTTTGTGTGAGTGTGTTAATAAATAAAATGGCTAAAAACCTGAAAAATCACAAAAATTAAAAATTTTTCATGTACATAAACATTCTTTTATTTGCACATAAATAGCTAGTGTACAAATTATTTTTGTAAAAATGATTTCAAAAATCTTTTGTGTAAAGCTTGTGTAAATATTTTCTTATCAAAATTATGTATATAGTACAAAATTTTTCCAAAATGTTTTGAAAATCAAAAGTTTGCAAAAATCTTGTGTAAATGTGTGTAAATATCTTTTTGCAAAACTTGCGCTTCATGCATCATCCATTCATGATTTCAAAACATTTTTCAAAAATTTTGCATGTTTGTAAACTTTGTGTAAATAACATCTTTTGTACATATGTATATAGTTTTTCTGGATGATAGTTGACATTTAAACTAGCCTGGAATCAAATTGAGGAATGGAGCTTGATTAAGATCTTAATCCACCTAACTTCTAAGAGGAACCTTATAGGGCTTAGGTTTAAGGCTTTTCAGGTCCATGGTGACTTAATTCTTTGAGTCCACTAGGCTATGATCACATGTCATCTCAATGAGCCTAAGTAGAGCACTTAACAACAACACATGACTCATATAGATTATGGCTTTACTTGGACACCAACACTATGCACCGAGCTCTCTACGGATGAGGTGGTGAGGAGGCAGTCTTCCTTGACTTGGGGTAGCATATGAGGGTAATACTTCTAGGCGGAACCTCTCTTCTTCTTTTAGTGAAGGAAGTGCGTCTCAACTTGGTCTGGTTGCCATGAGGTCTAACGACGGGAGTTGTGGGTTGCAATAAAGCTTCAAAAGAGGGATAGTCTACTGGCTCAAGAGGAAAAACTCCTTGTATATATGCTGCACATGTATATGTTGTATAGATGCACTTGAAAAAAAATGCAAAAAGAAAATAACTCCAAAAAAGTGGTGGGTCTGATAGAAAATGATAATCCCACCGGAGTATGTATATAGAATGCAATAAGCAAAGCTTGAGTATCATGATCCACCTGATGTAGCTTGCAGCAGGGAGACTTGGCTACACTGGTCAAGCTCCCAAGGGTACTTGGCTACACTGGCCTTGACCCATTCTCTTCTTCCTCCTCTTCTTGAGCCGGTTGAACTTGAACTTAGAAGGGAATACCCCGCTCCTCGAGGAAAGAGTGGCCAGATTGAGGTCATAGAGTTACCTTGTTGGGGAGGGTTGTCAAGTTGCCATTTCTGAGGTGGAGAGCTTAGACCTCACATTCACAGGACAAGAAAAGATCCATGGTCTTCAGGGTTTGTGATTGATGACTTGTTCTGATCTGGAGCTTTGAGGAGTCTTGGTTATAGATTAGTGGAACTTAGAGGCTGTTGAGTTTTAGGCTTAAGTCCAAATAAGGTTCCGACACATTAATAATCCAAAGATCTGATCGAGCTCCATACCTTAATTTAATGAAGGCAAGTTTAATAATCAGCCTTGATCCACGTACATTCTCTTTTTCTTTTTCTTTATTTCTTTTTCACTTCTTTTTCAAATAAGTGTTAGCTAAGGGACTAGCAAAGTTAAGTATAGGGGGGTGATGAGTACTCATTCATCACTCTTTATTCTTATATTTTAGCTACAAAAACCTTTGCAAATGCATGTATATAGTTGTAAATAGAAATAATTACCAGAAGCATGCATTGTGTAAAAACCTATAATTAGCATGTTTTTGTGCAAAAATAAAAGAATAAAGATTAAAAAGAAAAAGAGGGAAATATTTAGAATAAATATTGAGCAACCTAACCCAAGGGAGGGCTCAGCATGGGCCTGACCGCATAAAAGCCAAAGTAGAGGGAGATAGGAGCTCATGTGTGTAAATATATATGTAAATAAAATAAAAGTATTTTCCTCACAAAAATAGGTTTGTAAATACTTGTACATATTTATATATATAAAAATAATATAAAAATAGAAAAATTAAAAAGTAAACAAAAACTTTACTCATATAGCCACCATGTATATAGACCATTTATCTCATATTTATTTAGCTTTGTAAATAAATAAAATTAATTTCCAAAATTTTTGTAAATACTCTATATTATATAGTGTAAATAAATAAAATAAAATAAAACAAAAACAAAATAAAAATAACAAAATAAAAAATCCAAAAATACTTGTAAATATACCATGTATATAAATGTACATATGTATTTATTTCACCTATGTATATAAATAATAAAAATAAAATAAAAATATCTTTTTATTCCTTATTTTATGATATAAATAAATAAAATATAAAATGGGAATAAAATTGTATAAAAATAACAAATTAAAAAGCAAAATTAAAAACCTATATATTGTATATATACCTATATCTAACCCTACTATGTACACACCTTATTTTACTTTGAAAAATTAATTAAAAATCACTAAAAAATAGAAAAAAATAAAATAAAAATATTTCATGTTTTAACTTTTTAATAATTCGGCCATTAGCTACCTTTAATTTCACTTCCAAATATCAGCCACGTGGCTTGTTCCTATTAGCCCTGGGGATTGTTGACCGCCCGGTCAACTGCCCCCCCCAGGACCACTTCCCACGGGCTAGGCACCCGACCCGACTTCCCCCTATTTTAGCGCCTAAACCCGATTCACCCTCGCCTAATTCCCGGGTCCGATTCCTTCCTGACATATCCGAGACCCTCGCCGGAGCCACCATCTCGGGATCCACGCGCTCCAGTGCCCTACCCGCACCCTTCTTCCCGGACCCTCCACCATTTATAATCCCAGCTCCGCCACCTCCATTCTCATCTTTGGCCATTCGTTCCACCCCCTAGTGAGCTCCATTGCATCGGCGAGAGTGACAACTCGTCCCCCGTGGTGTCGAAGCGAGGAGGGAGTGCGAGACCATCGATCCGGTGCGTATCACCGCCGTGCTTCGCCCTGAGCTGGAGCTCGAGCCTCGGACGTCGGCGCTCCGTGAGGCGAAGACCCAGAGCTGCGCAAGCTCGCCCACAACCTATTCAGCCACCCAGGTAGACCCTTAGCTCTTTCTTTTTCGCTAATTTTAGATTTCCCCCATTTCGCTCCGCCGACGTGTTTCGTCGATTCCGACCACCCCATAGCTCCATTCGAAAATCGGAATCCATCGTCACCTCCGCCTTCCTCCCGCGCACCTTCTCCATACCTCCATCCAACCCAGCTCGCACAGGAGCTGGGGCTCGAGCTCCTCCGTCTACCCCCCTCGCCGGAGCTCGCCATATCGCACCACCGACCACCTTCACCCCGCCTAACCAGGTCGAGGCAGTTTGCCCTCGACCCGCGAGCTGTTTGGTCGATTTTGCAGGTTCATCCAAGCCCATCTGAGGGCTTGGACCATTGGGTCCAGCAGCTACAGCTCCGCCGACCTCGCCGGAGCTCCCTAGAGCTCGGCTGGGTCATCGGAGACCCCCATCTAACGCGGAAGCACTCCACGCTCCTTCTCCGACCTTCAGCGTGCTTCCAGGAGGATCCCAGCGCACGCACGAGGCCGGCGAATCTCGCCGGCGAACTGTTCGTCCTCCATCCTTTGCAGCCGTCCGATCGTGTCCACTCGCCCAGATTCGATCAGAGCCATCCGCTTGCGAGGAGCTTTCACCGTTTGATCCTTAGGAGACTCGATCTGGACTTCCCATCTAGCGAAGAGGAGCCCGTCTGCCACAGCCGTCGATCACTCCACGTGGCATCCTCCTCGTCGTTGATCCAAACGAAGGATTCAGCTACTGCATCCAACCGTTCGATCCCGCACGTGGCGTCCATCCAGCGGCCCGCATTAATAAAGGGTAAATTACCCTTAGGCCCTCATGTTTCTTTTATTTCATATTTAGTCCTGTAATTATTTAGTGTAGTTGTTTAGTTTTTGGTAAAATTACATAGAGGACCCTGCTCTTTATTTAGTTTGCATTTATGCCCCTGTGTGTTATGTAGCACGTGCTTCGACACGTGATTTGCTGGGCTTTTTGCATTCCGTGCCCTGTAGTTCTGAGTTGTTAAGTAATGAATGAAAACTTTTGAGATATTGCATTTATACCTCTGTGCGTGAAACATTTGTGCATGTGCGGATATTTTTGGGTTATTTGCAGACTAGTCCCTGGACTTTTGGTACCTGTTACCAAATAGTCCAAGGACTTAGTTTTTCTTACATTTGGGTCCCTGAGTGCCCCAAGCACGCTCCGCCGCGTGACCTCCTGGGTATTTTGCACCAGACCCCTCAGGCCTTCGGGTATTTGCACCTAGGTCCCTGTGCACAGTACCCTCTTTATATTTTTGAATAAAATAGCACATCACCTCCAAATTTAATGACAATTGGACACATGGCTCCTGCCATGATGTAAAATTTTCTACAAATTTTGGAGACATTTTAGACACTGTTTGATATTTTTAAAAATTCAAAAACACGTATTTTCTTCACTGTCTGATTTGAAAAATCACAAAAAAATATTAAAATTCAATCTAAAAATTACAAAAAATTATTTACTGTTTGTCTTTTCTTGCTTGATTTTCTAGCCAATTTTGGCTATTTTTCATTATCTAAAATACCTAAAAATTAAAAAACACTTAAAATCTTATAAAAATTCTAATAAATAGACTAAAAACCCAAAAATAATAATCTAAGTGCCTAAATTTTCCTTGTTTTATTCTCTATACAGGAAAATTACCTCCAGGCTTATTTGGGGCTTTTAGATATTTTATCTAGGTCCCTTAAGCTCGGTTGGACAGTACCTACAGTTTCAGACCTTGTTTGATTTTTAGAAAATTAAATAAAAATCAGAAAAATCCCAAAAATTCACAAAAAACAGTAAAAATTATAAAACACACAAAAATATTTTTATTTGAATTTTTGGTTGAATTTTAGTGCATTTAATAAATTGTTGAAGTGTGTTGTTTTCTTGTTTTTATTATTTATTTAATTCACTAAAAATCCAAAAAATATAAAATAATTAAAAACCACCAAAAATACATTTTCATTTCTTTTTCCTTTCTTTTTGACTACTTCGTAGGCCGGGAGGCCAATTCGTGCTCCTTGTGTTCGACCCTGGTCGCTATACCAGGTTAAATTAATAGCAAGACCGCTATCTTGTTTCGATTTGATTTTATCTCTTTGGTGGTCTTTTTTTTCTTGATTGACACGATCGAGTGATTGAGGTCGCGACGACCATCTTAGATATACCTGATTACCTTAGTCGCTCGGTTTCTCGTGTCATCAATATACACTGCAAGGGTTGGATCTAAATCGTGATCCTCCTCTTCCGATCACAACCAGCCTCGCAGCCTGAAGATGACGTCCCACACGGTGATGGAGGTTGTGTAATACTCGGCCAAGGGAGAAGAAGAATAGGTTGATCACTAGACTCCTCTCCTCTCTTCCACCCTCTCTTAAGTAATGAGATGAAGGTCCCTTTCGTATTCCAAAGATGGAATCACGTATATGGAGTGGAGGGTTGTAATGTCCATAATTGCCCCATGCCCACTCTCTCTTCTATTAGAACCATTATATTAATATTTTTAATTAAATGATGGTCTTAATTTCGGACCTTAAAAATTCATGGCCGTTACAATCTACCCACTAAAAAAAATTTCGTCCCGAAATTTAAAGGTATAAGGATTTACCAAACAATTCGGGGTACTTGGCTCGCATTTCCTCCTCCAACTCCCAAGTAGCTTCCTCACGTTTCTGGTGTTTCCATAAGACCTTAACCATGGGGATTATCCGACGTCGCAATTGATTTTCCTTGCGGTCGATGATCCTGATGGGTTCTTCTACGTAAGATAGATTTGTTTGCACTTCTGGAATCTCATGCTCTATTATATGCGAGGGATCAGCTATGTACTTCCTTAGCATCGAAACATGGAACACATCATGTATATTCTTGAATTGAGGAGGGAGACCGACCCGATAAGATACCTCACCAATTCTCTTGGTGATTATAAAAAGACCCACGCATCTAGGATTCAGCTTTCCCCTTCTACCAAATCGGACGACTCCACACATAGGAGAGACTTTGATAAAGACTTGATCGCCCAATTCAAATTGGAGATCGCGTCTCCGACGGTCAGCATAGTTTTTCTGCCTACTTTGAGCAGCTAGCAATCTCTTCTTGATTATATCAATTTTTGTTGTAGTATCCAAGACAATTTCTGGTCCTAGAATTTTCCTTTCACCCACATCATCCCAGCATAAGGGAGAACGACACGGTCGACCATATAGATCTTCGTATGGGGCCATCCCAATACTAGAATGGAAGCTGTTATTGTAAGCAAAGTCAACAAGTGGAAGGTGAAAATCCCAATTCCCAGCAAAGTCCAAAGTACAAGATCTAAGCATATCTTCCAATGTCTGTATTGTTCTTTCTGACTGTCCATCAGTCTGCGGGTGAAATGATGTGCTAAACTTTAGGTTTGTACCCAATGCATCATTTAAGCTCTTCCAAAATCTGGATGTGAAACGTGCGTCCCGATCAGAGACAATGGATACAGGTACACCATGCAACTTCACTATCTCATGAACATATAACTTCGCCAGACTCTCTGTAGAATGACCACACCGTATAGGTAAAAAGTGTGCCGATTTAGTTAATCGATCCACGATCACCCAAATTGCATCATATTTGGCACCCTTTGTGGGAGGCAAACCCACAACAAGATCCATAGTAATGTGCTCCCATTTCCACTCTGGCAAATCCAACGGCTGCAATACTCCAGATGACCTTTGGTGCTCAATCTTTACCCGTTGACAAACAAGACACCTGGAAACAAACTCTGAAATTTCTTGCTTCATATTTTTCCACCAGAAGTTCCTTTGCAAGTCCTTATACATTTTTGTACTCCCTGGATGAATAGAGTACATAGAACTATGTGCCTCCTCTAAGATCTCCTTTTTGATTTCTTGATCATTAGGAACCCATAATCGATTCCTAAATCTCAATCCACCGTCGACTGCAATCAATAACTCGCTAGAAGGCTTCTTTGATGCTTCAACCATTTGCAATAATTCCGGATCAACTTTTTTGTGCTAACAACACTTTCTCTATCAGTGCAGAGTGAACTTTCAGTCCAGCAACAAAAATATCATGGTTCCCATTTATAAAAGGTTTCCAGTGAACAAAATCTTTGACAAGCTTCCATTGCAATTTCATGCAAGAAAACTTAGCTTCCCATTTTCTGCTGAGCGCATCTTCTACTGTATTAATTTTTCCCGGATGATAGTCCAAGGAGAAATCATAATCCTTCAATAGTTCCAACCATCTCCGTTGCCTCATATTCAAGTCCTTCTGAGAGAAAAGATATTTAAGGCTCTTATGGTCAGTAAGGACCTGGAATTTCTCGCCATACAGATAATGTCTCCACAACTTCAAGGCGAAAACAACTGCAGCTAGCTCAAGATCATGAGTAGGATAATTTCTCTCATGAATTTTCAATTGCCGAGATGCATAAGCCACAACTTTATCATGTTGCATCAGAACAGCACCAAGTCCTGACCCCGAAGCATCAGTATGCACTGTGAAACCTCCAGTATCCGAAGGAAGTGTCAAGATTGGAGCGGAAGTCAACATCTCCTTCAATCTTTGAAAGCTCTCTTCACATTGCAGACTCCAGATGAATTTAGTTTCTTTCCTCATCAGTTTCGTGGGAGGTAAAACTACCTTCGAGAAGTCCCGAATGAAGCGCCTGCAATAACCAGCCAAACCCAAGAAGCTACAAACTTCTGTGACAGTCTTTGGTTGGTTCCAGTTCAGAACCGCCTCGACCTTTGATGGGTCAACAAATATCCCATCTTTTGATATAACGTAAACAAGAAATGTCACCTTATCAAGCCAAAACTCACATTTAGAGAATTTAGCATAGAGACGGTGATGTTTCAGAGTCTCTAACACTGTCCTCAAGTGTTCCTCATGCTGCTTCTTATCTTCTGAATAGATAAGGATGTCATCAACAAAAACTATGACAAACTTATCCAAGAAATCACGGAACACCCTATTCATAAGGTCCATGAATGCTGCTGGAGCATTGGTTAATCCGAATGGCATTACTCGAAACTCGTAATGCCCATATCTTGATCTAAAAGCGGTCTTTGGAGCATCCTCTGCCTTGACTCTCAGCTGGTGATAACCCGATCTTAAATCAATTTTTGAAAAGATAGCAGCCTTCTGCAATTGATCAAATAGATCATCTATTCGAGGTCGGGGATACTTATTCTTGATTGTAATCTGATTCAGAGCTCGGTAATCAATGCATAGTCTAAGTGTCCCATCCTTCTTCTTGACAAAGAGCACAGGAGCACCCCATGGGGAGACACTAGGCTGAATGAAGCCTTGCTCAAGAAGTTCATCAAGTTGCTTCTTAAGCTCTGCCAACTCTGCCGGAGCCATGCGATAAGGTGGCTTGGAGATGGGAGATGATCCCGGCATGACATCAATAGTGAAGTCAATCTCTCTATGAGGAGGTAAACCAGGAAGGTCTTCAGGAAAAACATCGACATACTCCCGAACAATGGGCACATCCTCAATAGGAACATGTTGAGCCTCTGTTTCACCACACTGGCAAGAAACGCCTTGCAGCCTTTCGACAACATTCAGTTTGCCTTTAATAAGGAGACAAACATCTGCCTCATGGGTCTCTTAAAACCCTTGATTTGGAATTCAGATTCCCCCGGCATACATAGCAGGACTTTCTTTTCTCTACAAAGAACCTGTGCATAGTTCTCATAGAGCCAATCCATTCCCAAAATGACATCATAATCTGTCATTTCTAGGAGGACTAGATTTGCGACAAATTGTTTGTTCTCAATCTCTATAGGTACTTCATGCAAGAAGGACCCACAAGTACCAATCTCCCCGACAGGTGAAGAAACAGATAGCGTAAAGGTCATCTTAGTTGTTTGTAAATTAAGCAATCTAGCAAATGTACTTGATATAAACGAATGAGAAGCTCCAGGATCATAAAGCACTCTAGCCATAAAACCTGAGACGAGAAGTGTACCTTCTACTACCTGGCTAGGATCCTCTGACTGCTCAGCTGCGATGGAGTATACTCATCCCATGATCTTCTTCTTCGGATCTGCATTCCTCTGCCTATCATCTGTGTGCTTCATCTTTGGACAATCGTGAATGAAGTGACCTTTCTGACCACATTTCAGACAAGCTCCAGTTATCTTATAGCACTCACCCCGATGGCTTCTCGTGCAATGAGGACAAACTGGGACACCAGGTCTATCAATAGGCTTGACTCTAGCCTCTTCCTTACCATGGTAACCAATCTTTATCTTCTTGTTAGGGCTTTTAAAAGTATCATGACGAACACCAAGACTTCCACTCCCCTTGCCATGCCTTTTCAGTTGATTTTGGGTTAATTGATGCTCCCCATCGATAGCTACCGCTGCATCCACTACATCAGCAAGTGTCTTAGGCATGCTCCCTAAGACTTTAGCTCGCAATCCAATCCTCAAACCCATCACGTACTTCTTTGCTCTCTCCCATTCAGTCTCGCAGATTCCCTTGCCGTACTTCTCGAGATGATAAAATTGAGCAGTGTATGCCTCAACGCCCAGTTCATTCTGCTGCAGGTCAATGAATTCCTGCCTCTTCATGATCCTTGCACGCATAGGAATGAAGTGATCCTTGAAGTGCTTCACAAAATCTTTCCAAGTCACGTCTTGGTCTTCCTTAAAATGCACACCTCTGCAGGTCTCCCACCAATCCTTTACCTGATCTCGCAGCCTGAACATAGCAAAGGTAACCTTCTTCTCCTCAGGACAATCCAAGGCACTAAACGCCAACTCAATCTCCTTGAGCCAATGTTCTGCTTTCTCTGGCTCAGGTTCTCCATTGTATATGGGTGGGTCATGTTGCAAAAATTTCCGCAAGGTAAGACTCTCCACCTTCGCATGCTCATAAAGCTTGCGGACTTGGTTTCTTTCTTCCTGTGCTGTTTCTCTCTCCATTCGAGCACGTTCTCATTCCTCACGGAGCCATTTTCCCATCTCAGTCATCAACTGCAACTGTTGTTGTTGGGAACCCGCAAGCATACGTTCACCAGGCACAAGCTCACGTACAGGTTCCATCTAAAATCATGAGATAAGATCGAGATTCAAACATCGATATATTTGTATATCGACTAAAATAGGACATCCTAATGTACCCAAGAGAACTTCGGCTCTGATACCACTTGTAACGACCCGGATCCACATGACCAGCGGAAGCAATAATAAACGACATGCCACGTCGGATCCGAACGTTACTCATGCATATCAAATCCACAATTAAGGAAGACGATTGGAAGGACAAAATAATAAATAACTTGAGATACTTCAACTAAGAGGATAACATCACTTAACAACTTGACATAATCAAAGATCAAGTTGCATCATTCAAGGGACCTCATTGACGAAGACAATAACTATAATAGAACAACTCATAGAATGTTTCTTAGGTACACCTAATCATAAGGCAACGAGAAGGAAATTAACACTACCGAAAGAAAATGATAAATCTTCAGCCAACCAATCAACAGCCTCAATGCTCTTCTACTCCTCCGAGGAACCTGCGGCAGGGCAAAACCACAGGAGCGGAAAAAAAATGCTCGTAAGCCAAACAACTTAGCATGCGATAAGAGGGATACAAAAAAATTCGAGAATACTTTGATAAAATTACCAATAAGTATGACAATACTGTTATATCCATAAAATATAAGGAGTTTCATATTCTCAATAAATGTGCTTTAAAGTTGCACGTATACCCTTATACTCATTCTTTTCATAGAATAGGCCTTTTTCTTAACTACCGCTGGCACTAGCGGCTTTTCCATACAATTACAAACATTCACTTGTATTCATTTCGTGATGACATCAGCTGAGTCGATAGGTGGACTTTCCACTAGGTTCTACTGAACCTGACACCCCCGGAAGGTGTTGCCCTTTAGGCCATGTGTCCGTATCGGACTCGGTAAGGGGACTCTAGAGGTGGCTCCCACCATGATGTGTAGCACTTAGCTCCGCTTACCGTTATTGTGCCAATCGATACTTTGTTCTTCTACAATTCGATTCTTAGCTCTTTCGTTAGAATTACTTATTTTATTTTTGGGACTGATATAGTAGTTAATATCTAAATGTGATATACTCACTCGAAGATCGATACCCAGTTTTCTCTCTACAGGCATGATCTTAACATGTTATAATCAAACTTTACACAACATAAACTACAGTTACTGCTATTCAAGATGAATCCGATCAGTAGTTTTTCCACTGGATTCGCTATTAATTAGAATATACAGAATAATCACATGCATTATTTCATATAGCCAGGAGTTGGCGTATGATCGCAGGACTCCAATACATATCACTACGATTTAATTAATTAGCAATATGCTCTCATTTGCTTCCCTTAACCCACGCATGTCCACATTATATCATACGTAATAATAACGGCAGGTTATTGATGGCAAAAAAAAGAGTATTTAATCTTGGCCCCAACCCCATGTACCCGTTATTCCCATGTAGTTATTCCCATGTAGTGATTACGTATATAAAGAAAGAAATAGGTTTGTGGCTTATCAGTAAAAGATAACGTCGGGCTCTATACTAACAACAGATATGTACGTGAAATAAAAAAAAGAATTCCTAGGCTATTATTCAATCATTTTCATAATTTTCGTAACTGAAATCTTATCCTTCCATTTTATGAACGTGTGATCTATATTAGATAATCAAAAGGATAACAGAGTATAATAGAAAGGGTAATAGTGTATCCCTCAATTGGATTGTCAAGGCCCTTCAAGGAGGTTGATCAAAAGTGATCGAATGTGAATGAATAACCAAGGTATTATGAAAGAGCAATATGCAATATAAATATCCGACGTTGAAAAACATGATCAGTCCTATGGAGAAAAATCGACGGCTAACATCTTCTACGAGCAATAATCATTTATCAATAATAGCCGAGTTAAAAGGAATTGACGAAAATAATGCTAATCCTACATTTTGAGCCAAGATAGAAATTCGAGATCATTGAACAATAGAACACATACCGTATCCGCAAGGGATATACACTGCAAGGGTTGGATCTAAATTGTGATCCTCCTCTTCCGATCACAACCATCCTCGCAGCCCGAAGGTGACGTCCCACACGGTGATGGAGGTTGTGTAATACTCGGCAAAGGGAGAAGAAGAATAGGTTGATCACTAGACTCCTCTCCTCTCTTCCACCCTCTCTTAAGTAATGAGATGAAGGTCCCTTTCGTATTCCAAAGATGGAATCACGTATATGGAGTGGAGGGTTGTAATGTCCATAATTGCCCCATGCCCACTCTCTCTCTTCTATTAGATCCATTATATTAATATTTTTAATTAAATGATGGTCTTAATTTCGGACCTTAAAAATTCATGGCCGTTACACCGTAGGAGTCTCTGTTTCACACGAAATTTGAATGACATAATATAGTGATATAGTGATGAATATTCACGGAAGAAATTTTCAAAAAAAATTAAAAAGTGGGCGAAATGCCGCGGGGGAGCCAACTTAGCTCCCCATAGGGGCAACCCCATTTAACCCTATATATATATATGAGAAAAATGCGTTTGCCCCCCTAAGGGGAGCTAACTTGGCTCCTTGTCTCCCATTTCCCTATTTTTTTATTTTTTTGAATGTATACATGGAAATTCACCACTATATTCATATATTATTCCATTCAAGTTCCGTGAAAAGAGAGACTCATATGGCCTCCATCTTGACAATCATTTTTAATGGTCACCGAATTGTTGAAATCGACCTCGTCTGGATGAAGGCCGTATGCGTCTTTGTTTCACAAAAAATATGGATAACATAATATAGGGATATAATGATGAAAATCCACGGAAGTATGTTTTACAAAAAATAAAAAAATGGAGAAAATGGGGACGGGGGTAGCCAAGTTAGCTCCCCCTCGGGGCAGTCCCATTTTACCCTGCACACACACACTCTCTATATATAGGGGAAACTCATATTTATTTTACAATTTCTAGTTCCACAAATTTAATAATAAATGTTAACATAATATGTATATCAAGAAAGGTTTATGAAAATATTGTTATCTTGGATAAAAAATGTTAGTTACAAAAATAATATGATCATCATTATTTTATAATGTGCAGTTTATATTTTACAAAATTGTTACACAATTTACAAATTTGGTAGTAGCTTTTTGAATTTCAGGAAAGGTCCACCTCATTGGAAGGGAGTGCACTCAAACAATTGCACATGCACACGCACACACACAAGGCAATTATATATAAATATCACACAACTTCAAATAACTTGCTCGTGTCGCACTATTTTATCCTAATTAATTCATTATATATGCCCATATGGAGCGGAAAATATAAAAAGACTAATAAAAAATCAAATTGAGTTAGCGAGTTGAGTCGTGCTCAACTCGAAATCGACTCAATAACCTTACGTATCGTTTATCTGACCTGAACTCGTATTCAATAGCTTTGGAACCTGACTCATAGGCTCTTATCAAGTTGAGTTTGAGTCGAATTCATTGAGCTCGAGCTCTACTGCACACTCCTATTCATCTATCCATTTGTTTCCAAAAAAGAAGGTAATTTTAGACGATTTCTTCAATTTTCCAAAAAAAAAGATGGCAATGATTAGGGATCGAAAATTAGTCTTCAAAATGTTAAATTCACTGCTCAACCATTAAACTACCCGAGTAAGGATCATATAGTTTAAATAAAAAATATGACATTATCATGTATTCTCACTTTTTAACGTATTATGACGAAAAAAATATACTCAATTTATATTTAAAAGCTATCTCCATTATAAATAAATTTGTATATAAGTATGTACATTTTCCTTACATGTTATCTTCAATACCTAAAACTTGAATCGCCGCCATCATATTATTTTTTTGATAGTGACTACAGGTTAAATAGTTATGATTGACTACAAATATTAGTATAAGTAGTTCGCAGATAACCTTAAACATATAAGTATAGCATAAAATAAACAACATAATAATAATAATACATTTTTCATTTTAGATACTAATAATATCGAATACTGACTGATGCATAAAAATATTATATAAACTTAATAGATATGGATATAAATATCTTCTTACGAATAACTATCTTGTGCTCTGCCTGATTACGGACGTTCAAATATATTTAAAACAGATGTCAAAAAACCAATTATATCCTGAATGACAATAATCTTTCAAACATTTTAAAATTTTGCATTGTCGAATAACACGTTAATAGTCTTGGATAGAGGTCATTCTTGAAACTTGAACATTAGTCTTGTTTTTTAGTATACTCAAAATAAATTCTATCACTACAAAAAAATATGTTTATGATCACGAAATTTAGCATCCTATCTTTCATAATTAAATGCATATCAATAAATATTATTTGTTGCTTGGTTCTTTAAATTGCAATGAATATCATATTCGTTGCAACATCATTATCAAAGAATATGATACTTAGAATTACAATCACAAACGATAATTTTGTGAGGAATAATATTTATTGTTATATATTTAACATTGAATGATATATTTTTAAATTATTTAATTTGGGTAAGTTAATATTATTATAGTGCATGAGACTTCCTTGATAGAGGAGGGGTATGCATCCCTTGATGCTCCCTTGGATTCGTATGTGAAACCAGACATATTTGTGACCTCCATAGCATGCACATTAGGATATATATGATATTGCAAGACCACCACCACAGACTTGCTTAGTATCATGCATAGATCTTCTTCCACTTCACCCCACCATACACCAGTTGATGCTTAATAAATATGTGATGACGGAGCATGGGGGCCTTTACCTAACAAGACTACTCATGTACGTACGTAGTGCACCGTGCACTCTATCGCCTTTGGAAGTGGGGAGATCAAAATATGAATGTATGGATGCACACTCAAATCTTTGCTCAGCTAATCATTTGATATGGTCGCGTATGTGCTGCAAAAGCAATCCCATTGGAACTATTGTAGTAAATACATGCATTGGCATCGTGTTGTCCTGTCCATGACAAATGGTTTGTCGATGGCCGTGCTCCACTTCTTTTCGAACCTCCAAAAATCCGTGTGGATTTCCGGCAACGACGCCATTTTGTTGAAGTGTCGTTCGGAAGAGCTTAACGCCCGGTCTTGGAGGAGCTTGCGATGTTCGACAAGTCGGATCCAATAATTGTTATATCGATCCTCTCTCGGCACTTAGCTCATGAACAATCAAATCAATCAAATAATCAAACCAACATGTATGATATTTCAATGCAAATGTGTGAGTCAAATTTATTTTTATTTCAACTCTACAAAATATGTGTATAGTGTATAAGTATATAGTATCAAACTACAGAGATCAAGTCGTGGATATGTTAGTTATTGTCTATTACAAAATATAAAAAACAATTATTTTGTATTTTTCTACTTTTTTGTTTTTGTGGTTTTTTAATTATATTTAATTTTTATGGATGTTTAATTTTATATTGTTATATTTTGAATTTTTTAAATTTTATTTTCTTTTTATATTTTTTGATTTTAAATTTCCTTTTCTTTTTAAGATGTAATAAATAAATAAACACACACACGCACACATATATCTATATATAATAAGATGTATATTATAAATGCTATATATGATATATATAATAAATACATAAAAATATAGAAAATACAAATAAGAACACTCTTTTTTATTTTTTAAAGATTTAAATATATTTATAGGTATATATAAATAATAATTTTAATAAGTATATAAGTATAGATAATATAAATAGTCAATATAGGGCTCTATATTTATAAATATAACTATATATATATTCAAAATTTATAAAATAAAATATTTTTTTAATATTTTCCTCTATTTTTGCAATTTTTATTGTATTTTTTTGGTAAGTTTAGATATTTTTAGTTGATTAAAAATGTGAAAACAGTAACTTATAATAATAAGAAAGATTATTTTGGGTTTTAAAAATAGATAAATATTTCAAAAATAACTAAAACTATTTTTAATATAATATATAATACAGATAAAAATATACATTATAAAACTATTTTTTGGATTTATAGGATTTTTATTAAAATTTAAAGGGTTAAAAGGATTTTTAATTATTTAAGGTTTTCTTATTATATGTTTTAGTGATTTTTGATATGGAGTTATAATATATAGTAATAGTCGAGATTGCATGGGAGGTAGAGGTAGAATTCAAGAAAAAGATTAGTATTTTAAAAAATTTACCCAAACTATTCTGAACGATATCAATATTAACTAAGGCAAGAGCATGTTTAGCAAAGGAGCATTCCGAGAATAAGTAGGTATTCTGCATCCACTACACAACGCGCAAACATTATCTGATGAAATATCGAAGAGGTGGAGTTTAGCATGATGACGAGTTTGGAGTGTACCGCAAACCGCAACAGCGGAGGCCCTTGGGTGAAATAGTTTGGACCAGAACTTCGCGTGTAGGCTAGCATTGTTTACTCGAGAAGGAAATACTGTTGGGAAGGGCCGAGTCCAAGGAGAGCCAATCTAAGTGAATTTTAAAGTCTTTAATCTCATTGATAGCATTCTGTGGTAGCGTCGGGCTAGTGCTTTTAGGAAATTTTGCTTGGCATTGAAGGAGCTTACTGCATGTGCAACCGTTGTTGTCATGGTTTTTGCATTTGCCCAAAGAAAGGGAAAAATATCTTTGAGGGATCTCCATTATTCAGATTGCCCAACCAAAATATAGATTGATCCTTGACCCCCATTTGTTTAGAGCTATAGAAATCCGAGTAGCCATTCTTAGGGATGTCAGTAATGGGTAAATGATTGGAGCAATGGATCGAGCCTTAATGATCGTTGTGCGGAGGGGACTGGGGTTTTCCTGAAGTTTAATTCATGCCTTTGGTAGCATGAAATGGTTGGTTGAAGATCTCCAAATTCGTGATGCCCCATCCATCGTTAATTAGGCTTTGGGTGACAAAGAATCTTAGATATGATTCTTAGGGAGAGACTGTTTAAACTAATTGGCCTATAGTTTGTGATGTCTCGGTGTCTCATTTTTTTATAGAAAAAGGTCATGATGGAGTAATTGATAATTCTTATTTCTTTGTAATCGAAGTTACCATGGAAGAGCTGGGAAATCATGGTCATGAAGTCGTCCTTCAATGTGATCTAGTATCCCATGAAAAGTTTCGTAATGCAACCATTCGGTGCGGGTGCTTTGACGGATTTCAAGCCGAGGATTACTTGAGATACCTCCTCCTCTATACTAATTCCAGCAATGAGATCCTCGGCTCTAGGTATTTGAGAGACGAAAGATGGATCAAATTCGAAGGGTACGAGACGACTCCCCTCGGTATCCGAGTATAGTTTTTGATAAAATTCAAGAGGTATTTTGGAAAGAGTAGGGGTATCGGTATTTGAGAAGCCAATGTCGTCTCAAAAGCTAATATGTGATTCTGACTCTTTGTAGTTGATGACACCATCTGAAGGTACTCTGTATTCCAGTCCCCTTCTTCGAGCAACCTAATCTTTGCTCGCTGATTCATGTAAAATGTAGCTTTAAAGAATATTGAGAAGTTTAAAATTATTGTTTGTGCTGGAAGAAAGATGTGTAATTTATCGAAGCCCATCATTCTTTTGTTGTTTTGTCTATCAATAACGACAGAATGTTTTTATATTCTCCGTGGGTTTAATTTCATTTTCCAAATAAGTAGGAGGAAACACCCTTTTGATGAGTCCTAAACTCAGGATATTGATTGACTTTTTAGTACCATTTATGATAATGTATCTCGTTTTTGATAGAGTAAGTTGATGACAAAGGACTATTATTGTGGTCATGCATTAGCATTACGGGTAATACCAACATATGTATATTAAAAAGCAAAATTGCATAGGGTCACATTGTGTAAGAGCCATTTTTTAATGAAAAAACAGAGACGACCTTCCCATTTATGTTAGTGGCAACTTTACAAAGTTCACAATCGTTTTAACCCAAGCTATAAAACATATTGGAATAACAAATATGCTTATAATAACATAAAAAATGTTGAATATTTATATGTGACTTGTTATTGTTGGTTATTATACAGTCCCAAAATAGGAGGGGGTTGTTGGATAATTATCTCCTTGGGGTCCTATTCCATATAGGATTAGGAGAATTATAGGTGGAGTGAGATGATATAAATAAGGCCCCATGCATGGCTTCGGAGATCATCCCAAGTCACAAACATCTATCTATCTCTGTCTCTCTCTCTCTCTCTCTCTCTCTCTTCTCTATTAGTTCTCTCTCCCCAAGCAAGGAGAGAAGCAGCCTATGCAAGGCTTGAGGAGCAACTCGTGCAATGCGTGAAGAGTAGCCCGTAGGGGCATGAAGAGAAGCTGCATCCGCAAGGAGCGTCTACGCCGAAGGCGCAAGGAGCAGTCGTCAGGGAGGTCCGTTCTCGAGGAGGTGCATCCCGTGACGAGGAGAAGCAACGGTATCGTGTTCTCCAAGTACAAGGTGACAATTATCTGATTTTATTCTTGTAACTGAACTTCAGTTTTGTCGGGCAACAAAACTGAGAAGACATTGTACCCTCTCTTTTTCGACCTAGTAAATTTGTTGCGGGTCGTCGTGCCCCGTGGGTTTTCCCCCTCTCTCACATCGAGGAGGGTTTTCCCACGTAAATTTTCTCATCTCTCTATGGTTGCTTGATTATTGTGCTACGATTATTTTACTTGGTTTCCGTGTTGGGAAAGTTCCGCTACTATTCATCCTTTACAGGACTGGCTAAGGGAACCCTGTGATTTCCCAACAAATGGTATCAAAGCTCGGTTGTCGAGATGGAGAAGGATGATGAAGGCACGATGATCAAACTGACGAGCACAAATTAGCAAATCTAGAAGGCCAAGATGGAGGACATCTTGTATTGCAAGGACCTCCATGATCTAGTGGAAGGAGAAACAGTGAAGCCCGAGGGCATGTCCGTAGGTGATTAGACGGAGTTGAACATGAAAGCAATCGATACCACTCGAAAGTGACTGGCCTTATCAGTATTCCACTATGCCGTAGAAGAGATAGATGTAAAGAAACTGTGGGAAAACCTAGTAGAGCTCTATGAGCAGAAGACGACCACCAACAAGACATTCTTGATTCGAAAGTTGGTAAATGTAAAGTACAAGGATGTGATGAAAGTTGCTGAGCACTTGAAGGAGTTACTGAGTTTCATCAATTAGCTAAGTACTATGAACATGGCACTAGATGATGAATTGCAAGCACTTCTTCTACGGAATTCCCTTCCTGACAGTCAGGAAACTCTGGTAATTATCGTGAGCAACTCTGCTATAGATGTCAAGCTGATCATACCTATGATCAAGAGTAGTCTTCTGAATGAAGGAATCAAACGACGATCATTCGGAGAGTCCTATTCTTCACATGTGTACACAGTTGAGAAAAGAGGCAGGTCCAACAACAAAGGAAAATCACAAGAGAGATAGAAATCCTGGGAGAAGTCCAAGGACATAGGAAAGTGCCATCATTGCAACAAACCTGGTGACTGGAAGAGAGACTGTAGAGTCTGGAAAAGAGAGCAAGCAGAAGCCAAAAAGAATCACAAGAAAGATGAAGATGAGAATGTTGTTGTAGCAGTGACTAATGGCAATGAGGGTTAGATGGTTCTCACTATTCATGAACAATGCGTACATGTAGGGGATGACTCCGATTAGGTCATTGAACGTCCGCCTCTTACCGCGTGACTCCACACAGGGACTTCTTAACTTCCTTTACAGAGGGAGATTTTGGAAGAGTTAATATGGGGAACAATAATTACTCCAAGATCGTTGGTATGGGCACCATCTCAGTTCAGACTGATATTGGATGTGCAATGACTCTGTAGGATGTCATGCACGTTCCTGACTTGCGGCTTAGTCTCATATCCTGTTCTCAACTGGATATGGAAGGCTACCATCTGAAGTTTGAAAATAGGTGTAAGATCAGCAAGAGCTCTCTTATCATGGCCAGAGGCAGGTTGTGCTGCACACTCTACAAGACATGTGTGAAGGTCATGGATGACATCCTATATGCTAGAGATGCTGACACGTCAGATCTTTGACATCAATGACTAGGAACATGAGCCAAAAGTGTTTGTAGCTTCTGAATAGGAAGGAGTTGATTCCATGTCACACTGACATCATACTATCACCTTGTGATTCATGTGAGGTTGGAAAAAATAGGTGTGCCCTTTCAAGTACAGATCAAAGGTGAAGGAAGACCTCCTACACTTGATTCACTACGATATGTATAGTCCTATATACACATCGTCTTTGGGAGGAAACAAGTATTTTCGGACCTTCATTGATGATGCATCAAGGAAGGTGTTGGTTTATATGTTGAGGATGAATGATCAAGTCTTTGATTGCTTCAGGAAATTTCAGGCCATGGTGGAGTGCGAGACGGATAAAGTGTTGAAATGTATGCGCACGAACAATGGAGGGGAGTACATGTCTGGCAACTTCCAGAGCTACTGTGTAGAGCACATGATCATACATGAAAGGACAGAGCCTGGCACACCCCAACACAATGGTGCCGTTGAACGGATGAATAGGACGATTGTGGAGAGAGTTTGTTGCATGCTGAAGAAAATGAAGCTGCCTAAGACCTTTTGGGCTAAGGAGGTTCGGACCGCCTGCTACTTGATTAATCGATCTCCATCTACTCCCTTGAATTTTCAGATTCCTAAGCGCATTTGGTCTCGAAAGGATCCATCATATGCTCATATGAGGGTGTTCGAATGAAAAACTTATGCATTTATATCGAAGGAATAAGGGAAGAAGCTTGACGACAAGGTGATGCCTTATATTTTTGTTGTCTATGGAGATCAGGAGTTCATATACTGACTTTGGGATCCAAGGAAGAAGACCATCACCAGGAATAGAAATGTGATTTTCTATGAGAACCAGACTTCTCCTGAGAACGATAGTGGTGATGGTGACTCGGATGGGATTGCTATTGTCGTGACCGTCCTCCCAAGGACCTTAGGTTACCTGTCAAACACGTCATTCGTCTGCTTAATTAGCGTTGAGTTAATCCGTTGTTATGAAAACCTGGGGAAATTTTTCGCTTTTTTCTATCATGACATTCACAAGATTTATTTTAGCTAAACAAGCAACCACAAGGAAACTAAAAGCGGAAGTAGATAGTACACTAGAACTGAACAACATGATATCCATTCCTTTTTCATTTCATTCATATTTACATGTTGGGGTTCCACAACACCCATATACATATATATACCAAAAATAAGGCTATAGAGGAGAGCACAACTAACAACTGTACAACTGAACTCCAAAAGACAAACCTGCTCTGAAAGTGTTTCCTCCAAAAAGAAACAACTGCAGCCCAACTACGTCAGCTACTCGATCGCCAGACCCTTGCCTGCCACAAGTAGAAAGGGGACAAGCAAGCATCTGTCATAAAATTGTCAAGTACAAATTCTACACAGTTCTATTAAGGAAAAGTAGTAAGGAAATAACTATAACAACTAGAAAACAGAAAGGTAACTGTAGTGGACAAAAAGAGAACTAGCAAGCAAAAACGGGTTGATTGATTCCTTTAAGTTATTTACTTGCTTTCGAAAGGCTAACAAGAAGAACACACTCGCTCACTATCACACCGTGTCTCTCTCGCTCAATGGAACTAACCAAACTCAAGCCTAGAAGAAAGTCTGTGGTCTTGGTCCGGTTAGGACCTCGATATCCGGGTAGGACTTCAAAGTCCAGGTTGAACCTCACACTATGACTCTGAGGTATGATGTATGCCTCATGGTTGGGGTGCCTCCATAGGCATGCGATGGTACCTTGCATCCTAACTAACTTCCCAACACTTCTTCTAGCTTTTCTCTCAACTCACATGATCCTCGGTCGACACGTGTGATAGCTTGCTCATGAGGGTGTACAAGAGGAACGTGCTCACAACTCTCTTAACACCCAACCCTCGTTAGTCTCTACTAACGGTATTTTCATCACTAGTCCCTTAGCGGAAAAGTCGTCACTAGGCAGATAGCGGAAAGTCAATCGTCTTTTACCCCATCACGAGGTCACAAGCCTGGCGGAAAGGTAATTAAAGGGGTCATCAGCGTCTACTGACCACTACCCCATCACCAGGTCGTAAGCCTGGCAGGAAGGTAATAATGAGATCGTCAGTGTCTACTGATGGGACTACAACTTAACTGGACAATTGGTGAACTGTCACATGTCTATCGACCACTACCCCATCACCAGGTCACAAGCCTCGCAGAAAGGTAATTAATTTCTGCGGTGAGGAAACCCCCGAAGGGATTCGTCTGTCTCGCCAATCCTAGTGGAAGTGTGGTCCAAGGGAAAGGCAGTGGTAGTACGACTACTACGCCACTAGAGGTAGGGAAGAGAAGAGGTAAGCTTGCCGGTCTCGACTTCCTCTCTTGTTGCTCAACTCCCGGAGGAGAAGAGTTAAGAAAAACCAGACGAGCTCGTAACTAACTGCGGAGAACCCCCAACCTAGGCTCTCTAAGAAAAACCAAAGGGTCAACGGAATGGTCTAGACAACTCGTGGATCCCAAAGAAGTGTAAAAACCGAGCCGGCTCGAAGAAAACATGTGAAAAAGACTGGGATCCTAGACCCATGCTCTCAGTGTCCGCTAACCAAGCCTGAGCGACCTCATCTCCTGCTCAGGTGAGGGTCACCGCGCTCTCGCACAGTCGGAGTATAAATCTCCATAACTAACCATATGTGACATCACCATTTCTTTTATTTTCATGTTTTTGAGTCTCCATGACTGGCCATATATGTCATCACCATTTCTTTTATTTATTTCACATCTACAAGCTGTCAGTCCCAGACCCGACCTTGTTCTATGAGAACCTCAACTGATCCTAGGTCAGGGATACATACCTGTTATGATAGTCTCTCTCTGAACTCCAACTGAAGAACATCTATCTTATGATCTTGGCTATCCTATCGGGAAACATCTTCCTTTCCTACGTCCCAAAAGATTTACAAACACCCACAAGATCGGGCTATTTATTATAGGAAAACTTGCTTCATGGCAAGTTCATATAGTCTTATTTTCATGTATGATAACCACATATATATCCTTAAGTTCATCCCCAATCTCATAACTCTTAACATGGGTTTCAAACCTACCTTTACAAGTAACAATTATCCTAAGGCACGCTCTAAAATGGTTACTAATAGGGGTTTACCCTTTCAAAGTTTTTGTCATACCAAAATAGTGTCAATGTGTGTGTATACTTCATAGTAATTCAAGGCATCTAGTCCTTTTAAGTTCACCTCCAACTTCATGGCTTCAAAGACACCATTTAAGCATTCAATTGACTTTAAAGTCTAACATTTATAGGGTCCTTTAGAGAGAATCACATGCTCCAATCATGCATCTATTCTACTCATAAATCTATGTGTACATCAAGCATATAGCGGCAAACATAAGACAATTCAAAGCATCAAAATTCTCCTAGTTACTCAAGCAAGGTTATAGCTTTCAAGACCACAAAATCCTCTAACAATCCATGTTTAAAGATCATCAAAATAGTGGTCAAAATCCAATCAAAATCATCAATGCTCAGCAATGAAATTGCAAGTGTGCACATCATCATATAGCAGTGCATCAATAGCCAAAATCATCAATTCATCCTCTCTTAATCCCTCACCTTTATGGGATTAAATCATAAATTGATTTCCCATTTCAATATAAGGAGAACATGGGGACTTGGGTTTTTTTAAACCTATTAAAGGGTGCATAAAAATTTTAATTAAAACATGCATTCAACACTGAAATTTGGCCATAGCAAGGTCCATGGACAGCAACCAAATTGGTCTCAAAATCACCACCAAGGCCAATCCAAATACATGGATTTCATGGGTATTGTATCCACCATATATACATAATCAAATCCACCAAAGGGGTGTCTAAGAATATTTCCAAAATTATGCATGTCCTTAGCCATAATGCAACAATTTCAAATCTGAACATTCAGTGAGAAGCATAATAACAACAGTCATAAACTCTTCAAAACTCATCATATTTCGAAACTAAATCCATGGATTGATGATTAACATTAAAGAGTTTCTATCAATAAGTAAATACACTCAAGGATACATGAAGAAACTCCTCAAATTCATCATAAATCTCAAATTTAAAGTGTGTGGACAGATCTGAAGACATTCAGTTACTTGTATATGAACAACAACCAAATCATTTCCAAATCACCTCTAATTCTAAAATAAAAGCCAATAATCGTAGGCCAACTTAGTGGAGATACAATCAGAAAGCAAATCTACTCAAGGGAACTCAAAGAAGATCCCCAAATCATGAAAATTATTGGTCAACATTCAGCAACAACAATCTGAACATTTCAGCAAAACTGTCCATGTATAGCCTCTCTAAAAATTTCCTAATCACATGCCATTTCGTGTCCAAACCCATGGATTGAAGGCCAACTTAATGGAATATTAATCAACAAGTAATTCTACCTAAGAGGGCTCAAGAAAGATCCCAAAACACATGCATAATTCAGATTTGAAGAACAACAACCACATCTGGACACCCACAAAAACCGTCCACTCAAAGCCTCCAAATCCCAATTTTGATCATCAAAATCCCCAAAACAAAGATTTAATTCAAGACCTGGGATATAAGTGGTAGCAAATCTACAAATGGCAACAAAAGGGGGGCTAAATTTGTACCTAAAATTCAAGCTTCAAAAGCTTGAAGAAGAACACTCCAAGAACAAGTGTTTGAGCAGTCCACACCTTGGGCTTTAAGCTTGGATTTCTCTTCTTCTTTGGCCCTTGATCTTACATGCAATGCAAGATCCAAGATCCTCTCCTCCCCAGCTTTGATTTGAGCTCTTGAAACTCAAATTTGGATGAGAAATGAGGAGTGAATCAAAGGGAGAAGGTGAAGGAAGGAGGGTGGTCGGCCATGGCTAAAAATGAAGAAGATGAGAAGAGGAGATAAGTGGGATTGAAGGGGCGTTAAGGGGGGTTTTATACCCTTGGGAAATTTGCAGCATAAACCCACAATTTCCTCTTATTTCCACTTAAGGCCCACCTATGAATAGTAACCCATACTTAATTCCAAATCCTTACTTAGCCACAAATGGCATCTCAAAATTCCATCAAACTCACTAATGATTCATCATCTTGGGCTTAGTTAGTCATTAGGATTTAGGGCTGTTACAATTATAAAAACCTCAAAGAGAGTCTCGTCCTTGAGACTCCACGTCTAAATCGGGTTTGTTTAGTCTGTCATAAAAACCTCAAAAGGTTTTTATCCCATAAAAACTTCAAAGAAGGTTTTTATCCAAAATGTGAAATGATTTGCCACACAGATAAATTGATAATTTACACTGAGAACATACCTGAGAAAAGTCGCGGGTATCTCCCTCGTGCATTCCTGCTTCAATTTCCCATGTCGCCTCCTCAACACCCTGTCAGTGCCATAGTATGTTGACCAAGGGAATCTCCTTGATCTGAAGCCTCCAAACCGCGAAATCAAGTATTCATACAGGCTCCTCCTCGTATGTCAACTCTGGCTCCATGTCAAGGCTCTCATAGCTGATGATGTGTCGAGGATCATGCACGTACTTTCTCAAGTTCGACACATGGAATACATCGTGTATGGCCGCCAGACGTGGGGGAAGTGCCAGTCTATAAGAATTTTTCCCAACACATGAAAGTACCTCGAATGGCCTGACAAAACGTGGAACCAACTTGCCACGAACTCCAAACCGTTGTATCCCCTTCATGGGCGATACACGTAGGAACACAAAGTCTCCAACCTGAAACTCCAAGTGTAGGCATCGTCGATCTGCGTAGTTCTTCTGGCGACTCTGTGCTATCAAGAGCTTCCTCCTCACTAAGTCAACAACCCTAGCAGTCTCCTCCAAGAGATCCATGGTATATAACGTATGATCGCCTACCTCTCTCCAATTGATTGGCGTAAGGCATCTTCGCCGTAAAGAGCCTCGAATGGTGCCATGCCGATGCTCGAATGATGGCTGTTGTTGTAAGTGAACTCAACAAGAGGTAAATGATCCTTCCAAGATCCCTTCCACTCTAGAGAACATGCGCGTAAAAGATCCTCCAAGATCTGTATCATACGCTCACTCTTCCCGTCCGTCTGAGGGTGATATGCTGAACTCATCTTCAGTTCGATCTGTAATGCTGACATGAACTGATGCCAGTAATGGGAAGTGAACCTCGAGTCTCTGTCAGACACTACCTCTCAGGGTATGCCATGTAACCTCACAATTAGCTGTATGTACAATCGGGCCAACTGAGAAGGTGTATAAGTCATGCCGACATGTATGAAATGGGCTGACTTCGTCAACCTATCAACAATGACCCAAATGGAATCGTGGCCTCCCGGTGTCCTTGGCAATCCCGTAATAAAGTCCATCGAAATGCTCTCCCACTTCCACTCAAGAATGGGGAGAGGCTGTAGTAAACCAGGTGGTCGTCTGTGCTCCGCCTTCACCATCTAGCAAGTCAAACACCTGCTGACATGCCCAGCTACGTCCCTCTTCATCCTGTCCCACCAGAAATGTCTGCGAAGATCGTGGTACATCTTCGTACTGTCGGGATGAATGGAAAGATGCGAACAATGCGCCTCGTCAAGTATGTCTCTTCGTAGCTGCTCATCGTAGGGAACCACTACCCGACCTGCGTTCCACATAATCGACTCTGAGATAATAAAGTCGTCAAACTCATCCTTCACTGCCCGCATGTATCTATCGTGAATCCACGGGTATGTCTGCTGACCTGCCACTATACGGTCCCAAAGACTGCTGTACCTCCGAGGTACGGAAATGGGAGAAGATGCACTGTCCTACGGATGCCAATATATCAGTGCTGCAAGTAAGTCCCAATGTCTAGCCAGTTCATTATATCCTCCGTGTGCGCTCTCCTGCTGAGGGCGTCTACAACCACGTTTCCCTTACCGGGATGATAAGAGATCGTGCGATCGTAGTCCTTCAGCAGCTCTAACCATCTATGTTGTCTCATGTTCATCTCCTTCTGATCAAATATGTACTTCAGACTCTTGTGGTCTGTGAAGAGCTCAAAGTCAACCCCGTACAAGTAGTGGCGCCAGATCTTCAGAGCGAAGACGACTGCCGCCAACTCAAGATCGTGCGTGGGGTAATTCTGCTCATGTGGTCTCAACTATCTCAAAGCATAGGCAATCACATGCCCCCTTTGCATCAGCACTGCTCCCAAATCATCACCTGACGTGTCTGTGTAAACCGGGTAGTCTTGTATACCTGACGGTAGAGCAAGAATTGGAGATGTAGTAAGTCTCTCCTTCAGTGTCGTGAAGGCCTTGTCACATGAACTATCCCAAACAAAAGGTACTCCCTTCTGCGTCAAATGCGTCAAGGGTAGTACAATCCGCGAAAAGTTGCTGACAAAGTGTCTGTAATAGCCTGCCAACCCAAGAAAACTACGGATCTTTATCACTGTCTTGGGCTGCTCCCAAGACATCACTGCATCTATCTTCGCAGGGTCCACTGCGACTCCTGCTCCTGAGATGACGTACCCCAAGAATGAGACCTAAGGTAGCCAAAACTCACACTTACTCAACTTGGCATACAATCTATGCTCTCTCAAGGTACCAAGCACTGCTCTCAAGTCGTTCTCATGGCCCCATTCATTCTTCAAGTAAACCAACACATCATCTCTGAACACCACAACAAACTTGTCCAAGTAAGGACGGAACACTCTGTTCATCATGTCCATGAATGCCGCGGGGGCATTAGTCAGTCCGAATGGCATCACTACAAACTCGTAGTGGCCATACCGTGTTCGAAAGGCTGTCTTAGGGATGTCTGTCTCCCGAATCCTCAACTGATGGTAACCCGAGCGGAGGTCGATCTTTGAGAACACCGAATATCCCTGTAGCTGATCAAATAGATCATCAATGCATGGCAGAGGAAAACAGTTCTTCACCGTCCTCTTGTTCAGCTGTATGTAGTCAATACACAACCGCATGGTTCCATCCTTCTTCCGAACAAAGAGTACATGAGCGCCCCAAGGTGAAGTGCTCGGCCTCACAAAGCCTAAGTCAAGCAACTCCTGTAGTTGTACCTTCAGCTCTCTCAGCTCTGCGGGTGCCATGCAATACAGAGCCATGGAGATCGGCTGCGTATCGAGAAGTAACGAGATCTCAAATTCGATCTCTCTAACTGGAGGTAGTCCTGGTAACTTCTCAGGAAACACGTCGGTATACCCCGACACAACTCTAATGTCATGAGCCATCGGCTCTCTATCTGTAACCTTCTGAACAAAGGCCAGAAAAGTGTCACATCCCTGATCAACCAGTCGCTGTGCTCTCAGCACTGAAATGTACTCCATCCTGGAGTCCTGCGATGTCCCCTCAAAAGTGAACTCTGTCAAGCCGGGGATCCTAAAGACAACAGTCTTCCTGTAACAGTCGACCAAGGCATGATGTGTTGACAACCAATCCTTGCCCAAAATCATGTCGAAATCATCAAGCTCTAGTAGAAGGCAGTCCACAGTCATCTCGTGACTGCCTAAGGTCATTGGTAGCCCTCTAACTATCTCTGAAATCACGAACAACTGTCCGCCTGGCCCTCGGATGTGAAATGGATGATCTACGTCCTCTGTGACTCTACCCAATGTAGCCAGAAGCCTCACAGTAAGAAATGAATGGGTAGCACCGGAATCAAACAACACGTGAAAAGGATGGCTCGAAATTGAAACCATACCTTTCACGACCGTGGCCGCGGACCGTGCCTGCTCAGCTGTAATCGCGTTAATCTGTGCCTACCCCATAGATCCGGCACTGGATCCTACTGCGCTCTAAGCTGGTCTCTGCTGACTTCTGTACCAAGATTTCCTCTCGGTAACTCTCGAATGCGGTGGAGGTGGAGGTGGTGGAGTCTGTAGCTGTGGGTACTGGGACGTGACATGTCCCACCTGCTGGCACTGGTAGCACCTGATCGCCCTGCTCGACGTAGAAGATGGACCGGCACTCTCTGCGGGTCTCGTGCTCTGTGCTCCAAACCTCTGCGACCCAGATGGTCGTGCTGCCTCAAAATCTCTACTGGCTAGTGCTCCTCCCAAAGTAGTAATGGGGGTCGAGTGAACACTGCCAGAAGAAGCCGTCCTTGTCGGACGAAAGCGTCGTGCTGACCGATGTGGTCAGAACGGCCGCCGAATAGGTCCAGACGACCCATGTGGTACTGGTGGCGATCTAAAAGTACTCCCAAAATGTCTCTCGCGGACGTCCTCAATCCGCTCTGCTGCGTCAGTAACCTCAGCGATGGTAGTCAGTCTCAGCCCTGACAACTTCTCCTAAACATCCTCCCTCATGCCACGAACAAACTTCTCTAGATTCTCATCTGGAAAATCAGCTGCAGAAGATGTGTGGCATGGCAACTCTGTGTAGCGCATAAAGTACTCTCGTGCTGTCAGCCTGCCCTGTCTCAGCTCTGCAAACAACCTGCACCGTGTCTCTCTCCACTTCTCTGAGAAGAAGTGGGCTCTGAAGTGGGTCTCAAAGTCTGTCCAAGTCAGCACATGCCCCATCTCAGACACAGTAGCCTCCTACCAATGCTCTGCAAACCCAGTAAGTGAAAACTGAACAAAGGGTAACCACGACTCTGGTGGTGCCTAAATCATTGATGAGCTCAAAATCCGAGCAACCAAGGTAAAGGTAGAGATAAGGTCGTTGCGACCTCAATCGCTCAGGTGGCTCAACGAGAAAAAGATCAGACCACCAAATAAAAGCAAAAATCAATGAAAATTAAGGTAGCGGTCTCGCTATTAGATTAACCTGGTATAGCGACCATGGTCAAACTCAAGGAGCACGTGATGGCCTCGTGGCCTACGAAGTAGTCTAAAAATAAAAACAAATAAAAGAAAATGATTTTTTGGTGGATTTTTAGTATTTTACATTTTTTTTGGATTTGTAAACTAATTAAGAAAATAAGAAAATAATAAAACAATCAACTTCACATAATTATTTAACTTCTCAAAATTCACCCAAAAATTCAAACAAAAATGTTTTTATGTTTTTTATATTTTTCTATGTTTTTGGTTAATTTTTGAGGACTTTTTTGATTTTTATGCAATTTTATAAAAATAAAACAAGACTGAAAATACAAGACACTGTCCAGTCAGGTTTCAAGGGCCAAATTAAAATGTAAACTGGCTCTAATAAAATCTGAAGGTAATTTTCCTGTAAAGTATGAAATACAAGGAAAAATTAGGCACTGGATTTATTGATTTTTGTTTTCTCTATTATATACTAGATTTTTTATGGGGTTTTCAATGTTTTTCAATTGTTATAATTTTTGTAAATCTAAAAATGACCAAAATTGGTCAGAAAATTAAACATAGCAAAACAAACAATATCTAATTTTTTGTATTTTTTAAAGTTGTTTTAATATTTTTTTGTGATTTTTAAAACTGGACAGTAAGAAAAATGCGTGTTTTTGAATTTTTAAAAATACTAAAAAGAGTCAAAAATGTCTCCAAAAAATAGAGAAAATTTTACACCATGGCAGGAGCCATGTATCCAATTTTCATCAAATTTGGAGTGGTTTTGCTATTTTATTAAAATTAAAAACCAACAAACAATGCACGGGGACCTATTTGAAAGGAAAACATGTTCCAGGGGCCTAATGGTAACACAACTGGAAAGTGTAGGGCCCAAAATGCAAAAGTCCCCGAGGCCCACGCACGATACGCATGACTCAGGCCTGGAAGGACCTTTTTGTCATTCCTATTTTAAAAGATGCAATCAATAACATTCCAGAAACACATGGCATAAAATGCAAATATCCCACTAAAACACATGGCGTGACCACTACGAACAAGGGCAAAAGTGCAATTATCCAAAATAGTAGGGTCCTCTACACAATATTTCCAAAAATAAAAGAACTACCAAACATATTTACAGGACTAAATATTAAATGCAGAAACTAAAGGGGCCTTAGAGCAATTACCCCTTATTATATGCCGAAGGCCCGATGGGCGCCACGTGTGATATCCAACGGTCGGGGAGGGTGGCGCCTCAAAGAATGGCTGTGGCCCGGATCTGACGGTCGAGGCTCAGCCACGTGGATGATCGAACGTCTCCTGTACGCTGTAACTAAGCCTCACTGATCTGACGGTCCTGGTCCACCCTCTGATGATCGAACGGCTGGCGCTGCTCCTCAAATGGACGACTGCGATCTGATCTGGAGCTGGAGGGAGAGATGGATGGCGATGGAGGATACTCCAAGAACTCGATGCCGGCGAGTTTCGCCACGCTCGTGTGCATGCAGGAGAGCTCCTCGGAGGCTTCTGAAGATTGGAGAAGATGCGCCTGGGCCTCCCGCGTCTGAATAGAGCCTCCGATGAAGCTGGAGGCATTGGAGGTGGTCCAGCGACCACGGCGGAGCTGGAGCTGCTGCTCCTGACTGTCCGAGCCCTCAGATGGGCTTGGCTTGACCTGCAAAGCACTGCAACAAACTCTTGGGTCGAGGGCAAAGTGCCTCGACCCGGTTAGAGGTGGTGGAGGTGAACTGTGCGTCGATATGGGGGAGCTCCGGTGAAGCGACGGTGGCGGAGCTCCAATCCCAGTTCCTGTGCAAACTGGGTTGGATGGCTGGATGCATAAGGTGCGCGGGGGAAAGGCGAAGGTGATGGATGACTCCGATGATCGAAAGGTGGGCTGATGTGGTCGGAATCAGGGTTCGTCAGCGAGGGATAGATTTGGGCGTAAATCAAAATTGGCTAAGGAGAAGAAGAACTGGGTCTACCTGATGGACGAGGTCGACTGGGAATGAGCCGATGAAGCTTTAGGTCCTAGCCTCGAGGGCCGTCGATGCCCGAGGCTCGAGCACCACGTCTGGACAGCGCACGGCGGCGCAACGTCGCCGGATCGATGGTCCAACTGCTCCCTCCTCGCTGCAACACGGCCGAACGCGAGCTGTCACTCAGGCGAGGGCTATGGAGGTCATAGGGTGGAATGAGCTGATCCAAAGATGCGTGAAAATGGGGGCGGAGCTCAGACTATATACATCTAGGGGTCCGACTAGATGGGAGTCGGGCGTGAAGCTCGGAGCGCGGATCCCAAAGCTAACGACAGGGCATGGATCTAGGTGGATCAGGGAGTGATTAGGACCCGGAGTTAATGGTATTAGTGATCGGATCGAGTGTGGAAAATGTGGAGATATCAGGTCGAAAACTCGGATCCGGGGCTCAATGGTCCAGGGGGGGAGTTGATCGGGGGGTCAACATCCCCCGTGGACCAATTAGAGGAGGCCATGTCATAAATATTTAGAAATTAGAAATAAAATGATAAATGGCTGAATTAGGAAAAACTTAAAACATAAAAAATGTTTATGTTATTTTAAACTATTTTTTTGTGATTTTTAAATAATTTTTTGAAATAAAAATAGAGTATGTACACTATAGTATAATATACATAGGTATATACAAAGTGGATTTTTAATTTTTGATTTTTAATTAATTATTTTTGTATATTTTTATCCTAATTTTATATTTTATTTATTTACAAGATGAAATTTGAAATATTTTGGTGTTTTTGTTTTATTTTTAATATTTATTTACAAAGGTAAAATAATTAGTTATATACAAGTATGTACATGGTATATTTACAACGTTTCTTTTGGTTTTTAATTTTGTTCTTTTTATTTTAATTTTTGTTTTGATGGTTTTTATTTTAGTTATTTACATAATAGGTTATGGAATATATAAAAAATTTTATGGAATTAAATTTATAAATTTACAAGGTGAAATAAATAGGGAAAGGTGTTTTATATACAAGGTGAATATATATAAGTGAAGAAGATTTTTTTATTTCTTTTTAATTTTTTAATTTTTATTTTGATTTTTGTATTTAAAAATATTTACAAATATATACAAGCCCATTTTATTTTATTTTTAGAGGAAAATACTATTATTATATTTACAAGTATATTTACACCCATGAGCTTCCTTATCTCTCTCTACTTTGGCTTTTATGCGGTCAGGCCCATGCTGAGCCCTCCCTTGGGATTAGGTTGCTCAATATTTGTTCTAAATATCTCCCTCTTTTTCTTTTAATTCTTTATTCTTTTATTTTTGCACAAAAACATGCTAATTATTGACTTTTACACAATGCATGCACTTCGGTAATTATTTGTATTTACAGATATCTACATGTATTTGCAAAGGTTTTTGTAGCTAAAATATAAGAATAAAGAGTGATGAATGAGTATTCATCACCCCCCTATACTTAACTTTGCTAGTCCCTTAGCAAACACTTATTTGAAAAAGAAGTGGAAAAGAAAAAGAAAAAGAAAAAGAGGAGAATGTACATGGATCAAGGTTCAATATTAAACTTGCCTTCATTAAATTGAATTATGGAGCTCGATCAGATCTTTGGATTATTAATGTGTCGGAACCTTATTTGAACTTAAGTTTAAGACTCAACAGCCTCTAAGTTCCACCAATCTATAATCAAGACTCCTCAACAATCCAGATCAGAACAAGTCTACAAACACAAACCCTGGAGACCATGAATCTTTCCTTTTACTGTGAATGTGAAGTATAAGCTCTCCACCTCAGAAATGGCAACTTGACAACCCTCCCCAACAAGGTAACTCTATGACCCCAATCTGGCCACTCTTTCCTCGAGCAGCGGGGTATTCCCTTCTAAGTTCAAGTTCAACCGGCTCAAGAAGAGGGGGAAGAAGAGAATGGACCATGGCCAGTGTAGCCATGTATCCTTGGGAGCTCAACCAGTGTAGCCAAGTCTCCCTGCTGCAAGCTACGTAAGGTGGGACATGAATCTCAAGCTTTGCTTATTTGCACTATATACATATTCCGGTGGGATTATCATTTTCTATCAGACCCACCACTTTTTTGGAGTTATTTTCTTTTTGCATTTTTTTAAGTGCATCTGTACAACATATACATGTGCAGCATATATACAAGGAGTTTTTCCTCTTGAGCCAGTAGACTATCCCTCTTTTGAAGCATTATTGCAACCCACTACTCCTGTCGTTAGACCTCATGGCAACCAGACCAAGTTGAGACGCACTTCCTTCACTAAAATAAGAAGAGAGGTTCCGCCTAGAAGTACTACCCTCATATGCTACCCCAAGTCGAGGAAGACTGCCTCCTCACCACCTCATCCGTAGAGAGCTCGGTGCTAAGTGCGGTGTCCAAGTAAAGCCATTGTCTATATGAGTCATGTGTGTGTTGTTAAGTGCTCTACTTAGGCTCATTGAGATGACATGTGATCATAGCCTAGTGGACTCAAAGAATTAAGTCACCATGGACCTGAAAAGCCTTAACCCTAAGCCCTATAAGGTTCCTCTTAGAATTAGGTGGATTAAGATCTTAATCAAGCTCCATTTCCCAATTTAATTCCAGGCTAGTTTAGATGTCAACTATAATCCAGGAAAAACTATATACAAGTATATACAAGATGCTATTTACACAATATTTACACAAATGCAAAAATTTTTGAAAAATGTTTTGAAATCATGGATGTATGCATGAATGTAAGTTTTGCAAAATAATTACACAAATTTACACAAGATTTTTGCAAACTTTTGATTTTCAAAACATTTTGGAAAAATTTTGTACTATATACATAATTTTGTTATGCACTTATTTACATAAACTTTACACAAAAAGTTTTTGAAAACATTTTTACAAAAATAATTTGTACAATAGCTATGTATGTGCAAATAAAAGAATGTTTATTTACAGGGAAATTTTTTAATTTTTATGGTTTTTTGGTTTTTAGCCATTTTTATTTATTAACACACTCACACAAAGTACGAGTTATGGCTAAAGTATATATGAAATATATACACCCCCCCTATACTTAGCTCGAATGATGTCCTCAGAGTAAAGAGCGATGAAGAAGACATAACTCGTGCTTAGTATAGGGAAGTGAAAAGAAAGGCTATATACAAAGACGAATGAGTGAATAGAAAATCAAGAGAGTCTCGACTTTTCCCCCCTATACTTAGGATGAAATAATCCTAAGTATAGCAGGTTGTACACAAAGGGAAAACTGAGTGGCGAATGTACTGGGTCTGCCCCCCCTATACTTGGAGTAAAATATCCCTAAGTATAGGCAGCAAAACAGGGATAGAAAGAATCAAAAGAATACCCAAAGGTCCTACATCCCCCCTATACTTAGGGTAAAGTGCACCCTAAGTATATCATAATCAAAAGATGAAGAAAGGGATGTGGGACTAAAGAATGTAGTGATATGGACATCTGGATCTATACAGGTCGGAAGAACAGTGATAATCAGGCGTGAGATGCAATAGATGTGAGTCAAAAGACCACATCTCACGCAAAATGAATAGGGGTAACATCAACGACCCGCGGCTCATGATCTAGAAATGGCTTGAGCCGCTGGCCGTTCACTCGAAAGGTACTCTCAGAAGACAACTCAGATATATCAATGCTCCCGTTGTCGTGTACCTTTCTCACAAGATAAGGTCCCTTCCATTTGCTCTGTAGCTTCCCTGGAAATAGATGAAGCCTAGCATCAAACAACCATACTCTCTGTCCAGGCTCAAAATGCTTGTGGCTGATGTGAGAATCATGCCACTCCTTCGCTCTCTCCTTGTACTGTAGGCTATTTGAGAAGGTGGTATCACGAAGCTCTTACAGGGCTGCTAACTCTGCCCTCCTCTGGTCTCCTACACTGTCTGGATCCAAGAGAATATCTGTGACTGCCCAAAGTGACCTGTGTCTCAGCTCAACAGGTAAATGGCACAACTTGCCATATACGAGGCAAAAGGGAGATGTTCCCAAAGGTGTCTTGAAAGACGTCCTATATGCCCACAAGACCGAGTCCAAAAGCTGTGACCAATCCTTTCGGTCAGGGCGGACGACTTTCTGCAAAATAGTCTTGATCTCCCTGTTCGACACCTCGGCTAGACCATTCGTCTGTGGATGGTATGGAGTGGCAACTCGATGGTCTATGCCGAACTCGCTAGCAAGGGCCTTCACCTGGTCGTTGATGAAATGAGACCCCCCATCTGAAATCAACACTCGAGGTACCCCGAACCACGTAATGATGTGCTACCTCAAAAATATGCAAATTATCCTGGCATCAGCGGTTCGGGCAGGGATGGCCTCAACCCAACGACTCACATAATCAACGGCCAACAGAATGTACTCAAATCCCTGATTCTTAGGGAATGGACCCATGAAATCGATGACCCATGAGTCAAAAACCTCACAGAAGTGAATGGGCTGCATCGACATCATATCGCGCTGTCCACAAGTGCCCATCCTCTAACAGTCAGTACACCTCTTCACGAACTCATCAGAGTCCTTGAAGAGGGTAGGCCACCACATGCCGGATTGGAGCACTTTCTGTGTCGTTCTCCTCCCAGAGTGATGTCCTCCTACCTCAAGCTTGTGGCAGTAAGTGAGGATGCTATGGTGCTCCTCCTGAGGAATGCACCTACGCCAGACGCTATCCCCTCCTTCGTGGTAAAGGATGGGATCCTCCCAGTGGTAGGACTTGGCCTTCGTGAGGAAGGTCTCAAGCCTCTGCCTGGGCCAATCTTGTGGAACTTTCTTAGCAACAAGAAAGTTCACAATATCGGCGTACCACGGGAGAGAGGCGATAGCAAGGATCGCCTCATCCGGGAAGGTCTCACAAATAGGGTCAATCTGCTCAGAATCCTCAAGATGCTCTAATCGGAAGAGATGATCCGCCACCACATTCTTGACTCCAGGCTTATCCTTGATCTCAATGTCGAACTCCTGGAGTAGAAGGATCCATCTAGTTAGTCTGGCCTTGGCATCCTTCTTTGCCATGAGGTACCTGATGGCGGTGTGATCTGTGTACAGGGTCGCTCTAGATCCAATAATGTATGATCTGAACTTATCTAGGGTGAAGACTACGGCTAGCATTTCCTTCTCTGTGACTGTGTAGTTCCGCTGCGCGGAATCCAATGTGCGGTTAGCGTAGTGGATATCAAATGGAACTCCATCCCTCCTCTGTCCCAGTACGGCCCCCTACGGCAAAATCGGAGGCATCCGTCATGATTTCGAATGGGAGAGACCAATCAGGCGGCTGGAGAACAGGAGCTTCAACAACACATCTCTTAAGAGTCTCGAAGGACGAAAGACACTTGTCATCGACAAGGAACTCGGTGTCTTTCGTCAGCAGGTCAGTCAACGGCCGAGCAATCCTACTGAAATCATGAATGAATCGTCGGTAGAAACCGACGTGCCCCAGGAATGATCGTAACTGCCGCAAATTGGACGGCGGTGCGAGTTTTCTAATGACATCTACCTTGGCCGGATCAACCTCCATGCCCTTGTTGGAGATGATGTGGCCAAGCACCGTCCCTTGAGTCACCATGAAGTGACTCTTCTCCCAGGATAACACCAAGTGAACCTCTATGCATCGCTGAAGGACTCGGTCTAGGCAGTCAAGACAAGAGTAGAATCCGTCGCCGTAAACCGAGAAATCATCCATGAAGACCTCCAAGCACTCCCCTACCATGTCTGAAAAGATCGACAGCATGCATCTCTGAAAGGTCGCATGGGCATTGCATAGACCAAATGGCATGCGCCGGAAGGCGTATGTGCCGAAGGGATAGGTTAAGGTAGTCTTGTCCTGGTCCTCGGGAGTGATGGCCACCTGGTTGTAGCCCGAGTACCCATCCAGAAAACAATAGTGGCTCTTCCCTGCCAGTCTCTCAATGATCTGATCTATAAAGGGCAGGGGGAAATGATCCTTCTTGGTGGCCTGGTTGAGTCTCCTGTAATCAACGCAGACCTGCCAAGAAGTGGGTACCCGTGTAGCAATCTCCTCTCCAGACTCACTGTCCACTGTAGTGATGCCCGTCTTCTTGGACACCACATGCAAAGGGCTGACCCACTTGGAGTTGGAGATGAGGTAGATAAAATCGATGCTCCACCATTTCAAAATCTCCTTCATGACAACCTCTCTCAGATTCGGGTTTAGCCGCCGCTGGAACTCACGTGATGGCTTCGCCTCATCCTCGAGATAGATATGGTGGGAGCACATAGACGGACTTATCCCCTGGAGATCTGCTACGCTCCATTCTATCGCCTTGCGGTTTTTTTCAAGAATCCCCATAAGACGGGATTCCTGCTCTCCAGTCAAATCCGCTGAGATACTGACTGGGTACATCTCATGCTCACCCGCAAGGAACCTATACTTCAGCGACGCAGGAAGCAGCTTCAGCTCTGGACAACTGGGTGCTGGTGGATCTAGCCTCTGAAAAGTCTGCGTGAACGCTGCCAAATCTGCATGGGAGAACTGAAACTCTCTGTCACTCTCAGAAACTGGAGAAGGCTGCCCTGATGGACTGTCTCTGCTCTGCTCGGCATCTACCTCCTCCCTAGCTGCAGGCTCAGTGGAAGTCAGGTCTGGCATATAATCATCACAATCTGCCCAGTCAGAATCTGACTTCGAGGGATCTGTACATCTAATGTGGCCTCAGTACCACCATCATCACATAAATCAGTCTCGCGGTCGAGAACCGGCTCTGCTGCCTCAAAAGTATCCTGAACCAGGAATGTGCTCTCCAAGCTCTCCTCTGCTGGTGTCTCTACATCAGCGGACTCTGAAGGTGAGAGGATGGCCTGTGCATCTGGATCTGCCCATACTGCCTCATCATCTGTAATCACAAAGTCGCAATCCTGATGGATGTCTAGACCGGCCTCTGTCATTTGCTCTGTATCGGAAGTTGTATCTAAGCATGCTCTGTCTCTGGCTCTATTGTCCTCGACCGTCTCTATTTGTACACTTTCGCCCTCGATGCGAAAGTATACCTTCCCGCTATCATGGTCAGTCACCGCCTTGGCTATGGCCAAGAATGGACGACCGAGAATGATGGGGGTATCGGTCACGGACTCAGGGATCTCCATGTCCAATACTACGAAGTCCACGGGGAATTGCAGGCCCTGAATCGTGACGACAATGTCTCGCAACAACCCCTTCGGCCTCTTGATAGATCGATCAGCAAACTGAAGGATTGTCCTGCTCTGTCGAAGAGTGCCCAACTCGAAGCGGTCGAGAAGGGCTGCCGGAAGTAGGTTGATCGGCGATCCGCTGCCTAATAGAGTGCAGTCGAACCTTTGCTCATTGATATGACATCTGACATATGGGGCTCCTGAATCTGGCCTCTTGGCCGGCAGACGGTTCTGGATCGTGAAACAAGTGGCTCTCGTCAGCACATGAATCTCTGAGTGGTGGTTCCTCCTCTTCCTTCTGAATGTAGTCCTGTCTCTGAGTGAACGCTGAAGAAGAGGGATGTGCTGCAAAGCCTCCTGAAGAGTCAATTGAATGTGGAAACGATCTATCATCTGCTGGCTGAACTCTTCCTGCTCTCACTTTTTGGGATTTTCATTTTCTTCCCCTTCCCCATCTGAAGGGCTCTAGGGAAGGGGATCACAGGGTCCTTCTCAGATGAAGGACTAGGAAAGGGTCTAGACAGTTCGACGGTCGGATCCACACATACATCATGCACCACAGTGGGACCAGAAGAAAATAAACCCTTTCCTTTATTCACAGAAGTGTTCCGAGATACATCAGTAACAGGAAAAACAACAGGAATCTCAGAAGACTGGGTGGCATCAGCACCACCATCGGCTGGTAGACGGGCGGCCTCAGTACCGCGCTCTGGCTTGGCATCATGTGTGGCCTCAGTACCACCTCCTCCAACTGGTGAAACGGCGGTCTCAGTACCGCCGGTGGGATCAGCATCCATGGTGGCATCAGTACCACCATCATCATCTCTAGCGGCCTCAGTACCACTCTCCTCCTCGCTTGGCACTCTGGATGTATCCTCAGGGTGTCGCTCAGACGAGTCGCCGCCTGCTGGCATCCTACCGCTCCTAAGTGTGACAAAATCAGTATCAAAAAGATATGCAGACATATCACCAAAAGTATCACTCGGAGTGGCATACTCAGTACAAGCTACCTGCTCAGATTTCCTCTTCAAGTTGTTGGGATTCGGCTCAATCTGGGTAGGGATGGCGGCCTTTCCTCTCACGATGTCCCGCATCTCCTTGCGGAACTCATCCATCTCCCGTCGAAAAGTAGCCTGCTGATCTGTGAGAAGGCGGGCTATGTCATCCAAGGCGGGGCTCTCATAGGATGGCCCATAAGAACCCGACGGGTAGCCTCTCTGGTAGTGAGGCTGCTGGTGCTGTGGCTGAGAGGGGTAAGAATGTGGATGATGCTGCGGCTAATGCAGCTGATCATGCATCCAAGACTGTTTCTGTTGATAGGGACGAGGACCATACTGCGGTGACTGCTGTGGCTATGGCTGGGTATAGGCTGGGGGCTGCTGCTGCTGGTGATCCCTCTGATGGCTGTACTGGCCACCCTGACCTGACGGCTGCTGCTGGGGCTGGGCACCTCCGGCCGTCCAACGGAATCCGGGATGGTCTCGTCAGATACCAGGCTGGGGGCGGTCGTACCAAATCTCGTTGACATCCATCAATGGCTCTGCATCGTACTGGGGTGGCGGAAGCACTGCCAGAGGCTGATCCGGCTGGTATACCACCATCTGAGTGTCAGTGGATGGTGGTGCCTGGTAGGTGAGCTGCGGCTGCTGGTACGGCTCCGCCTGTACAAGATGAACCTGTCTAGGCTGCTGGTGGGAGCTGGAGCACTGGGACGAGCTGCTGCTGCTATTCGGATCGCCTCGTGCCTGAAGACGAGGCTGTGAAGCCGTCTGTGCCTCCTGGAGACACATGAGCTGTGTCTTCAGGTCACTTAGAATCTGTGCCATCTGCTCCATCTGCATGATGCCCTGGCACTGCTTCTTCTCTATGATCTCCATCCGGTCCAGCTTCTCGCTGATAATCCCCATGTCTGTAGCTGAGGACTCGGCCTGTGCTGCTGCTACCGCGGACGAACTGGATTGACCGACGTCGACCCGTGCTATCCTCTGGTAATGCACGGTCTGTGGCTACTGGGGTCTGCCCTGAGTATACAATCGGGTCTGGGACATCACCATATAGTTCTCGGCCATCTCCTCGTAGATGGCCTAGACCTGATCGTGATCCTTGGCGAAGTAAGACCCGCCACAAGAAGCGTTCACCAAGCCCTGAAGCTCTGGTGTCAGCCCGCTGAAAAAGCTCTGAACAAGGTTCGACTTGGAAATGTCGTGGTGCGGGCATCTGTTGGTCAACTCTCGAAACCTCTCCCATGCCTCGTGAAACTGCTCGTTGGGGAGCATGGAGAAGTTGCTGATCAGGGCTCTAGCGGCGTTCGTCCGCCCGAGTGGATAGTACTTGTGCAAGTACTCGGTGCGGAGCTGCTCCCAGGTGTAGACGAACTTCCCCAAGTGCTTCAGCCAGGTGGCTACTCTGTCTGCTAAGGAGAAGGGGAAGGCAATCATCCGGATGGTATCCTGGTCCACCTGACGGTCGTGGACTGTGCTGCAGATCATCAGAAACTCCTGGAGGTGGAGATGGGGCTCCTCTGTGGCGAGCCCATGGAAACGGGGGAGGAGCTGCAAAGTGTTCGGGGGGAACTTGAAGTCCCCCACGATGGCTGGTAGAACAACCCAATGGTGCATCAGTGTCGATCCGGGGCTGTGTAACTCCCGCATCGGTCTCGGTGGATCTGTTGCTGCTGCTGCGGCTGCTGTGGCTGCTGCTGCGGCTGCTGCGGCCTCATCGGGTATCCTCGGCCCGTCTCTAGGCTGCTCTCGATCTGCTCTCAGCTGCTCTATCTCACGCCTCATATCCAACATAAATGCTCCCTGATCCCTCAACTGCTGCTGCACTGTCTCGAGGGATGCGATCAGGGTGGAGTTGATCGCACCCTGGTCCAAAACGAAATGCTCATGCTGCGGACCTCTGGTGTGATCATCAGAACTGCCGGCCATAGTCTCTGCAAAATCAAAACATCCGAACTCAGGTGCCGATAAATCATCTGTCGGTCTCTCCTCTTACACTGGAATCTCGGTCTCAGAAGAAGGGGGATCAAGGGGGAACATGGTGGAGTCGTACCCGGGTTCGGAGAGCGGGTCTCAGCTCTCGCGAACCAACCTAGATGAGTGGGTAGACGTGCCCGAAAGCGGTGCAGCCAGAGGCTACCTAAGAGATTGTCTGCCCATCATCTTGATGTGGCGAGTAAGGCGGATGAGATCTGGTAACAACTATGATCGCAAGCAAACCCCCAATTCACCAACGCAACGTGAGCTGAATACCGTAAAGGCTCGGTCAATTTATCTTGTCAATTTTTATTTTGGTGATCAGTCAGGATATCAGAGCGATTACGTGACCTGTTGGGTTACTCTATATTTTCCCAAGTGACTGTCCCGTACAGAAATAGCCGGTAATCAGTCGAGAAGAATATCGGAGGGCTCTACCTAGTGTTCGGGGGTCACTCTCTCACACAATCAAACCAGACAATGAGGGTGTTGCTCTCCCCAAGACAGATTTTTTTTAAGTGAGGTGTCTTTTAGGGTCGATAGTGGTTAGCAGTCCCAATTTTATGATTTTTCTTTTTAGGTATTTTTCAATAAAAACAAAAACGCCTAATGAATTTTTCGGTTCTCCTGATTATTAAGTCAAAAACAGGGGGAGAAGATGAAAAAGCCGATGCGCGATGAAATCAATGATGCATGCAAAGTAAGAAATGCGTACCTGACTCCAGCAGTCTACATGCAAGATGATCCGCGCAGAATTGAAAGACAGAAAATAAACTACCTAAATGGTGCAGGCAGAAACTGAGTCCCTAAACAGGCAATTTCTAATCGAAAGAACCGTCTAGCTGATCACCAGCCTCCGATCCAAAGGGTCCGGTCTCGGTCTGCCCCTCCTCCTCCCGACAAATCGGGTTCAGGAGCAGCGCTTGGCAGGGCAGGCTGCGACACGTAGGCTCGAAGGAAGCAAGTCGGCTATTTTTATTAATATTTTATTATAGGTCCAAATTACCGCGCTATAGGAACATGCAATTATATTAGGGTGTTTGGATCCTATGAGCTACGTCACAATCAAACAGAAATTCCTAAGTCTAGGGGCTCGAGAAAACCGCGAGAAACCGGAAAAGGCAGCGAAAAACAAAAACCACGTAAAAAGCCGCGAAAAACCGAACTAGCTAATGGTTCCCTCAAGCACACCGGTGCTCGGCGAAACAGACCCGAGAGAGTCTAAGTCCAAGTCTGAGCTGTCCCTGTGTTATTACAATAAATCAAATAGCAGAAATAAAGTCTAATCTAATCTAAACTACTCCTCTCCCACTCAGCTAATCTCTCACGCTCTCCTACAGCTCCGTACAGAAAGGAGCCGCCTCCGAATCCCGCAATTGTGCCGGCTTCTCGAGAGTCGCCGCCTCGGTCCTCGGGCCCCTCGCAAGACAATAGCAAAGTGTCAAATACCAAATAAAATAAAGCAACTAAAGGTAGGAAAATAAACAGGGTATATGTGTAGAAATAGAAATAAAATAACCAAGCAAAAGAAAACAAAAACAAAAATAGAAATAAAATAAAATAAAACAAAAATAAATAAAAAATAAAAAGCCACAAAAAGCCGCGACCTCAGAAAGAGCCGCGGAAAGCCGCGAAAAAGAAAACAAAAATAAAAGAAAATCAAAACGGACTACTAAGCCGTGCTCCCCGGCAACGACGCCATTTTGATGAGCTCAAGGTCCGAGCAACCAAGGTAAAGGTAGAGCAACGGTCGTTGCAACCTCAGTCGCTCGGGTGGCTCAACGAGAAAAAGATTAGACCACCAAATAAAAGCAAAAATCAATGAAAATCAAGGTAGCGGTCTCGCTATTAGATTAACCTGGTATAGCGACCAGGGTCGAACTCAAGGAGCACGTGATGGCCTCGCGGCCTATGAAGTAGTCTAAAAATAAAAACAAATAAAAGAAAATGATTTTTGTGGTGGATTTTTAATATTTTATATTTTTTTGGACTTTTAAACTAATTAAGAAAATAAGAAAATAATAAAATAATCAACTTCACACAATTATTTAACTACTCAAAATTCACCCAAAAATTCAAACAAAAATGTTTTTATGTTTTCTAAATTTTTTTTATGTTTTTGGTTAATTTTTGGGGTTTTTCTGATTTTTATGGAACTTATAAAAATAAAACAAGATTGAAAATGCAAGACACTGTCCAGTCAGGTTTCAAGGGCCAAATTAAAATGCAAAATGGTGCTAATAAAATCAGAAGGTAATTTTCCTGTAAAGTATGAAATACAAGGAAAAAATAGGCACTGGATTTATTGATTTTTGATTTTTCTATTATTTACTAGAATTTTTATGGTTTTTTCAATGTTTTTCAATTTTTATAATTTTTATAAATCTAAAAATAGCCAAAAATTGGTCAGAAAATCGAACATAGCAAAACAAACAATATCTAATTTTTTTTGTAATTTTTAAATTATTTTAATATTTTTGTATGATTTTTAAAACTGGACAGTAAGAAAAATGCGTGTTTTTGAATTTTTAAAAATACTAAAAAGAGTAAAAAATGTCTCCAAAAAATAGAGAAAATTTTACATCATGGCAAGAGCAATGTGTCCAATTTCATTAAATTTGGAGTAGTTTTGCTATTTTATTAAAATTAAAAACCAACAAACAATGTACAAGGACCTATTTGAAAGGAAAACATGTTCCAGGGGCCTACTGGTAACACAATTGGAAAGTGTAGGGCCCAAAATACGAAAGTCCCCGAGGCCCACGTACGATACGCGTGACTCAGGCCTGGAAGGACCTTTTTGTCATTCCTATTTTAAAAGATGCAATCAATAGCATTCCAGAAACACAGGGCATAAAATGCAAATATCCCATTAAAACACGTGGCAAAGCACGTGACCACTACGAATAGGGGCAAAAGTGCAATTATCCAAAATAGTAGGGTCCACTACGCAATATTTACAAAAATAAAAGAACTACCAAACGTATTTACAGGACTAAATATTAAATGCAGAAACTAAAGGGGCCTAAGAGCAATTACCCCTTATTATATGCCGAAGGCCCGATGGGCGCCAAGTGTGATATTCAACGGTCGGGGAGGGTGGCGCCTCAAAGATGGGTTGCGGCCCGGATCTGACAGTCGAGGCTCATCGAATGTCTCCTGTGTGTTGTGGCTAAGCCTCACTGATCTGACGGTCCTGGTCCACCCTCTGATGATCGAACGGCTGGTGCTGCTCCTCAAATGGATGACTGTGATCTGATCTGGAGCTGGAGGGTGAGATGGACGGCTATGGAGGATACTCCAAGAACTCGACGTCGGCGAGTTTCGCCGGGCTCGTGCGCGTGCAGGAGAGCTCCTCGGAGGCTACTGAAGATTGGAGAAGATGCGCCTGGGCCTCCCGCGTCTGAAGAGAGCCTCCGATGAAGCTGGAGGCGTCGGAGGTGGTCCAGCGACCACGGCGGAGCTGGAGCTGCTGCTCCTGACTGTCCGAGCCCTCAGATGGTCTTGGCTTGACCTGCAAAGCACTGCAACAGACTCCTGGGTCGAGGGAAAAGTGCCTCGACCCGGTTAGAGGTGGTGGAGGTGAACTGTGCGTCGATATGGGGGAGCTCCGACGAAGCGAGTGGCGGAGCTCCAATCCCAGTTCCTGTGCAAACTGGGTTGGATGACTGGGTGCAGAAGGTGCGCGGGGGAAAGGTGAAGGTGATGGATGACTCCGATGATCGAAAGGTGGGCTGGTGTGGTCGGAATCGTGGTTCGTCGGCGAGGGATAGATTTGGGCGTAAATCAAAATTAGCTAAGGAGTAGAAGAACTGGGTCTACCTGATGGACGACGTCGACTGGGAATTAGCCGTTGAAGCTCTAGGTCCTAGCCTCGAGGGTCGTTGATGCCCGAGGCTCGAGCACCACGTCTGGGCGGCGCACGTCGGTGCAACGTCGTCGGATCGATGGTCCAGCTGCTCCCTCCTCGCTGCAACACGGTCAAACGTGAGCTGTCACTCAGGCGAGGGCTATGGAGGTCATAGGGTGGAATGAGCTGATCCAAATATGCGTGAAAATGGGGGCGGAGCTCAGACTACATACATCTAGGGGTCCGGCTAGATGGGAGTCGGGCGTGAAGCTCAGAGCGCGGATCCCAAAGCTAACGGCCGGGCGTGGATCTAGGTGGATCAGGGAGTGATTAGGACCCGGAGTTAGAGGTATTAGTGATCAGATCGAGTGTGGAGAATGTGGAGATATTGGGTCGAAAACTCAGATCCGGGGCTCAGTGGTCCAGGGGGGAATTGACCGGGGGGTTAACATCCCCCGTGGACCAATCAGAGGAGGCCATGTCATAAATATTTAGAAATTAAAAATAAAATGATAAATGGTCGAATTAGGAAAAACTTAAAACATAAAAAATGTTTTTTTTATTTTAAACTATTTTTTGTGATTTTTAATTAATTTTTTGAAATAAAAATAGAGTATGTACACTATAGTATAATATACATAGGTATATACAAAGTGGAATTTTAATTTTTTATTTTTAATTAATTATTTTTGTACATTTTTATCCTAATTTTATATTTTATTTATTTACAAGATGAAATTTGAAATATTTTGGTGTTTTTGTTTTATTTTTTTATTTACAAAGGTAAATTAATTAGTTATATACAAGTATGCACATGGTATATTTACAAAGTTTCTTTTGGTTTTTAATTTTGTTCTTTTTATTTTAATTTTTGTTTTGATGGTTTTTATTTTATTTATTTACATAATAGGTTATGGAATATATACAAAATTTTATGGAATTAAATTTATATATTTACAATGTGAAATAAATAGGGAAAGGTGTTCTATATACAAGGTGAATATATATAAGTGAAGAAGATATTTTTATTTCTTTATAATTTTCTAATTTTTATTTTGATTTTTGTATTTACAAATATTTACAAATATATACAAGCCCATTTTATTTTATTTTTAGAGGAAAATACTATTATTATATGTACAGGTATATTTACACCCATGAGCTTCCTTATCTCTCTCTACTTTGGCTTTTATGCGGTCAGGCCCATGCTGAGCCCTCCCTTGGGATTAGGTTGCTCAATATTTATTGTAAATATCTCCCTCTTTTTCTTTAATTCTTTATTCTTTTATTTTTGCACAAAAACATGCTAATTATTGATTTTTGCACAATGCATGCACTTTGGTAATTATTTGTATTTACAGATATCTACATGTATTTAAAAAGGTTTTTGTAGCTAAAATATAAGAATAAAGAGTGATGAATGAGTATTCATCAATCATCATGAACACCTTTGTCACCGTCCTAAGCCACTGCTCAGCCTCGTCAGACGTACCCGTGCCCTGGAACCTGGGTACTCCAACTCTCTGGTAGGATGCGAAAACATCATGGTGTCTTGGTGCAGTATGAAGAACAAACCATGTGACCTCTACTCCTGCTACAGGACCTTGGCCTACCTCAGCTCTGTCGGCTCCTGACTCCCTCAGAATTTCTCCCTCAGAATGCTGGTGAATCTCCTCAGAGAATAGTTGCTCGGCTCTAGCGGACTCATCCCTGGATGGGTGGTATGAGAAGTCAGACAACTCCTCCATCCTCAACTCCATCCCAGTCTGTCGCTCCGCCAACTCAGTCTGCTGGGCAAGTATCTGATCCTGTCTCTGTCGCAGATCAGTAAGTGCAGCGAGCACCTACGCCATCTCTCCTGGTTGATCATGAGCTGCTCGTGGTGCCATGCTAATCCTCCCTGTATCGGATGTATACAGAACCATGGCATAGTTAAGCACACTTTAGGAAATAATCAGTTGTACTATTTCTCCTCTTGGGACACTTATATGAATGAAATGTTCTGGTGACTTGTGGTTACATAAATCTTATGAATGCCAAAAACATTTTCCAATTCGGCTTCACGAGAATTCAGAAGACTCTCGCTATTCAAAACTCAAGCTATTAAGTTATGCGAATATGTGTATCGGGGTAACTCTGCTCTGATACCAAACCTATCGTGACCATCCTCCCAAGGACCTTAGGTTACCCTTTAAACACGTCATTCTCCTACTTAATTAGCTTTGAGTTAATCCGTTGTTATAAAAATCTGGGGAAATTTTTTGCTTTTTTTTTATCATGGCATTCACAAGATTTATTTTAGCTAAACAAGCAACCACAAGGAAACCAAAAGCGGAAGTAGGTAGTACACCAGAACTGAACAACAGGATATCCATTCCTTTTTCATTTTATTCATATTTACATGTTGGGGTTCCACAACACCCATATACATATATATACCAAAAATAAGGCTACAGAGGAGAGCACAACTAACAACTGTACAACTGAACTCCAAAAGACAAACCTGCTTTGAAAGTGTTTCCTCTAAAAAGAAACAATTGCAGCCCAACTACATCAGCTACTCGGTCGCTAGACCCTTACCTGCCACAAGTAGAAAGGGGACAAGCAAGCATCTATCATAAAATTGTCAAGTACAAATTCTACACAGTTCTACTAAGGAAAAGTAGTAAGGAAAAGACTAGAACAACTAGAAAAATAGAAAGGTTACTGTAGTGGACAAAAATAGAACTAGCAAGCAAAAACGGGCCGATTGATTCCTTTAAGTTATTTACTTGCTTTCGGAAGGCTAACAAGAAGAACACACTCGCTCACTATCACACAGTATCTCCCTCGCTTAATGGAACTAACCAACTCAAGCATAGAAGAAAGTCTGTGGTCTTGGTCCGGTTAGGACCTTGATATCCGGGTAGGACTTCAAAGTCCAGGTTGAACCTCACACTATGACTCTGAGGTATGATGTACGCCTCATGGTTGGGGTGCCTCCGTAGGCATGCGAAGGTACCTTGCATCCTAACTAAGTTCCCAACACTTCTTCTAGCTTTTCTTTCAATTCACATGATCCTCGGTCGACACGTGTGATAGCTTGCTCATGAAGGTGTACAAGAGGAACTTGCTCACAACTCTTTTAACACCCAACCCTCATTAGTCTCTACTAACGGTACTGTCGTCACTAGTCCCTTAGCGGAAAAGTCGTCACTAGGTAGATAGCAGAAAGTCATCCGTCTTTTACCTCATCACGAGGTCACAAGCCTGGTGGAAAGATTATTAAAAGGGTCATCAGTGTCTACTGACCACTACCCCATCACCAGGTCACAAGCCTGGCGGAAAGGTAATAATGAGATCGTCAGTGTCTACTAACAGAACTACAACTTAACTGGACAATTGGTGAACTGTCACATGTCTATCGACCACTACCCCATCACCAGGTCACAAGCCTGGCGGAAAGGTAATTAATTTTTGCGGTGAGGAAAACCCCGAAGGGATTCATCTATCTCGCCAATCCCAGTGGAAGTGTGGTCCAAGGGAAAGGCAGTGGTAGTACGGCTACTACGTCACTAGAGGCAGGGAAGAGAAGAGGTATGCATGCCGGTCCCGACTTCCTCTCTTGTTGCTCAACTCCCGGAGAAGAAGAGTTAAGAAAAACCAGATGAGCTCGTAACTAACTGCGGAGAACCCCCAACCTAGGCTCTCTAAGAAAAACCAAAGGGTCAGCAGAATGGTCTAGACAACTCGTGGATCCCAAAGAAGCGTAAAAATCGAGACGACTCGAAGAAAACACGTGAAAAATACTGGGATCCTAGACCCATGCTCTCAGTGTCCGCTACCCAAGCCTGAGCGACCTCATCTCCTGCTCAGGTGAGGGTCACCGCGCCCTCGCACAGTCGGAGTATAAATCTCCATAACTGACCATATGTGACATCACCATTTCTTTTATTTTCATGTTTTTGAGTCTCCACGACGAGCCATATGTGTCATCACCATTTCTTTTATTTATTTCACATCTACAAGCTGCCAGTCCCAGACTCGAACTTGTTCTATAAGAACCTCAACTGATCCTAGGTCAGGGATACATACCTGTTTTGATAGTCTCTCTCTCAACTCCTACTGAAGAACGTCTATCTTATGATCTTGGATATCCTATCGGGAAACATCTTTCTTTCCTACGTCCCAAAAGATTTACAAACACCCATAAGATCGGGTTATTTATTAGAGGAAGACTTGCTTCATGGCAAGTTCATATAGTCTTATTTTCATGTATTATAACCACTTATCCTTAAGTTCATCCTCAATCTCATAACTCTTAACATGTATTTCAAACCCACCTTTACAAGTAACAATTATCCTAAGGCATACTCTAAAACGGTTACTAATAGGGGTTTACCCTTTCAAAATTTTTGTCATACCAAAACAGTGGCAATGTGCGTGTATACTTCATAGTAATTTAAGGCATCTAGTCCCTTTAAGTTCATCCCCAACTTCATGGCTTCAAAGACACCATTTAAGCATTCAATTGACTTTAAAGTATAACATTTATAAGGTCCTTTAGAGAGCATCACATGCTCCAATCATGCATCTATTCTAGTCATAAATCTATGTGTACAGCAAGCATATAGCTGCAAATATAAAACAATTCAAAGCATCAAAGTTCTCCTAATTACTCAAGCAAGGTTATAGCTTTCAAGATCACAAAATCCTCTAACAATCCATGTTTAAAGATCATCAAAAAGTTGTCAAAATCCAATCAAAATCATCAATGCTCAGCAATGAAATTGCAAGTGTGCACAACATCATATAACAGTGCATCAATAGCCAAAATCATCAATTCATCCTCTCTTAATCCCTCTCCTTTATGGGATTAAATCATAAATTGATTTCCCATTTCAATATAAGGAGAACATGGGGACTTGGGTTTTTTTAGAAACCTATTAAAGGGTGCATAAAAATTTTGATTAAAACATACATTCAACAATGAAATTAGGTCACAACAAGGTCCATGGGCAGCAACCAAATTGGTCTCAAAATCACCACCAAGACCAATCCAAATACATGGATTTCATGGGTATTGTATCACCCATATATCCAGAATCAAATCCACCAAAGGGGTGTCTAAGAATATTTCCAAAATCATGCATGTCCTTAGCCATAATGCAATAATTTCAAATCTGAACATTCAGTGACAAGCATAATTACAACAATCATAAACTCTTCAAAACTCATCATATTTCGAAACTAAATCCATAGATTAATGATTAACATGAAAGAGTTTCTATCAATAAGTAAATACACTCAAGGAGACATGAAGAAACTCCTCAAATTCATCATAAATCTCGAATTTAAAGTGCATGGACAGATCTGAAGACATTCAGTTACTTGTATATGAACAACAGCCAAATCATTTCCAAATCACCTCTAATTCTAAAATAAAAGCCAAGAATCATAGGCCAACTTAGTAGAGATACAATCAGCAAGCAAATCTACTCAAGGGAACTCAAAGAAGATCCCCAATCATGAAAATTATTGGCCAACATTCAGCAACAACAATATGAACATTTCAGCAAAATCGTCCATGTATAGCCTCTCTAAAAATTTCCTAATCACATGCAAATTCATTTCCAAACCCATGGATTGAAGGCCAACATAATGGAATATTAATAAACAAGTAATTCTACCCAAGAGAGCTCAAGAAAGATCCCAAAACACATGCATAATTCGGATTTGAAGAACAACAACCAGATCTGGACACCCACAAAAACCGTCAACTCAAAGCCTCCAAATCCCAATTTTGATCATCAAAATCCCCAAAACATAGACTTAATTCAAGACCTGGGATATAAGTGGTAGCAAATCTACAAATGGTAGTAAAAGGGGGGCTAAATTTGTACCTCAAATTCAAGCTTCAAAAGCTTGAAGAAGAACACTCCAAGAATAAGTGTTTGAGCAGTCCACACCTTGGGCTTCAAGCTTGGATTTCTCATCTTCTTTGTTCTTGATCTTACATGCAATGCAAGATCCAAGATCCTCTCCTCCCCAGCTTTGATTTGAGCTCTTGAAACTCAAATTTGGATGAGAAATGAGGAGTGAATCAAAGGGAGAAGGTGAAGGAAGGAGGGTGGTCGGCCATGGCTAAAAATGAAGAAGATGAAAAGAGGAGATAAGTGGGATTGAAGGGGAGTTAAGGGAGGTTTTATACCCTTGGGAAATTTGCAACATACACCCACAATTTCCTCTTATTTGCACTTAAGGCCCACCTATGAATAGTAACCCATACTTAATTCCAAATCCTTACTTTGCCACTTAATCCCACTTAGCCACAAATGGCATCTCAAAATTCTATTAAACTCACTAATGATTCATCATCTTGGGCTTAGTTAGTCATTAGGATTTAGGGCTATTACAGCTATGGATAATGGTATCGATAAGGACTCGGATTCTTCTTCAGTATAAGGTCACTACAAAAAAGCACTTTTGACGTGCACAGTCTACCGTGCACTAGGCGAGCACATGTGCTCGCTCAACGCCTAGCGAGCACCTAGGCTGCACATGTGCTCGCCAGCATGATCGCCCATTTGAATGTGGATGCACGGTTAAGTTTTATTAAACGGGCGAGCACATTAATAGCACATGTGCTCGCCCATTTGTGCTCGCCAAGTTGAAATAAACGCCGCGGAGAAAAGTGCGCGTCATTTTTAAGGGCGAGCACTTCATGAGCACAGGGCGAGCACTTAAGTGTGCTCGCCCGCGCCCGTAAACAGACTGCAGTGCGTCCCCGTCTCCTCATTCTTACGCGACTCCCTTCCATTCTCATCCCCTCCGGCGACAACTCCACCGGGCGTGCGTTGAGGCTTTCCCTTTTGACCATTCAATCACACATACACCCCTCTTTATACCCCTCTTTAGGTATATCTTATCATCCTTTGTCTTTGTTTTGCGTATATCATTCATTTCATAGTTGTTGTAGTAGATTTAGGGTTTTGATATTTTTATTTTTTTGTTCTTAAATTCATTCTTGTTAGTTGTTAATCTTGTTGCTTATGCTTCTTATAGTTGTTTAATACGTTGTTTTACTTAGATTTGAGTAAATTTTTCTCCAATATGGATGAAATATTTTACGCATGTTAAGTGATTGATTAAATGACACAACAAGTAAAGTGCTTAAATAGTGATGTAGGTAAATGTTGATATAGATGGAATGAGAGAAATATTAGTCTAATACTAGGTTCATATATTAGGTTAATTGAAAATTGTCATAAGAATAGTTTAATAACATTAGGAATGTTTATATATAGAAGTGCCATAACACTAGTTTCATAACAATAGATTCACTAAAAGAGGTGATGTGAGATACAAATCCTTTAGGAATAATTTTTTAGTGAATGTAAAATTAGACATTTATTAAGTTAAAATCATTGATGCGTGATAATTATAACTACAAACAAAAATTTTGATTCTGTGATAATTTTATTATCACATTAAATTTTAGTTATTGTGATTAAGTATATCACATTAACTTATAGTAATGGGTATCGTTTTCATACCTTAAATTCTGGTAAATATTTGACAACTCAAAATCATGGAGTGATGGTTCGCGGATCTTGTTATGAGGAAGATCATATGAATTATTACAGAATTTTAAAGGAGATACTAGAAGTGGAATATAGTATACCAGGCTTGAATAAAATAGTTCTTTTCTTGTGTGATTGGTATGAACCCAATGGAGGTGTAGTACTCGATAGAAGAAATAACATTGTCGACGTGGTGCAAAGAAAATTTATACGCAGATTTGAACCATTCGTCTTAGCATCTCAAGCGGATCAAGTATGTTATCTCCCACGAATATCAAAGAAGAGAAAGAGCGTTGAAATAATAACTGTTGTGAAGATAAATTCTCGAGGTTATATCTTTAATTATTACACAAATCAGGAAGATGACATAGATGAAGCATTCACACCGACACATGAACGAATAGACTTAACAGAAGAAGTCCCAATTATCGAATTGATTCGATTGGCTAATAATGAAGTTTTTTGTGTTGACTTACAAGATGATGCTGACTCTAGAAATGATGACTCAGAAAACTCAGAAAACGAAGAAATATCCTTTAATCCCACCGAAATAAATGATGAAGATTAGTTGTAAGTTTTATTACACAATTATAATCGAATTAATTAAAATCTTAAGTAATAAATATGTAATTAACTATTAAATCATTATTACAGTCATGGCAGGTTTTGGACGTGGCGGGGCACATGGATCACATAGATCCAATCGTCCATCTTCCTCAGACACACCTTCGTCCAGTAGGCATCCCACCCCGGATGATGTTCTTGATTCACAGTCTGACAAGGTCTGCCGGGTGATAGCCTACTACGAGTCTCTTGGTTATCCTCCGCCACCCTTTTACGTAGGAGGCTATGGAGAGCCATCTACCTCAGCAGCCCCTACAGGATTCCCAGTCTGGGTCCCCATACCATCACGTACATCGATGGGTTCTGACTCTCCTTCTTATGGATGTCCGAGCACCTCTGTGCCTTTACCTACTGCAGTTGGACAGATGTCGGCGTCCTACCCTTTGTTGGAGGTTACGGCGGATGGGAGGTAAAATTTTTATAGATTTCATCATTAAAATTTTCCAAATATTTATAGATTGTATCATAATTAAAATTTCTAGCAAATGTAGGGATTTTGTGAATAGCAACATGGTGGCAAAGGAGATAACCAACATAATAAAGACACACTTGACTTCCATGCAATTTAGATGGTGTCGCATCCCTGCTGCAGAACAGGAGAGACTGTTTGACATGTTTCTGGTAAGAAAAATTTTTAAGAAGTGATACATAATTTTTTGGTCAAGTTTTTTGTATCTTATAATTTGTTAAACTTTCAGAGTAGGTTTCTCCTTGGCTCTGGTCTGGGGAAGGAGGCTTATCATAGAGCCTTCATTCGTTTGGCAGAAAAGAGAATGAGCGATACATTTTTCAAGGCAAGGAAAGACTCGCATGCGAAGACGGGATGCGAGGAGATGAATTTTGAGGAGATGAAGAGGTTCCCGCCAACATGGTGTACAGAGGATAGGTATTGTACTTGTTAAATAATTTATAATAAACTTTTTAAAATAATCAATAATCATAACATAATCCTTGCAGATGGGCGGATTTCTGTGATGCATTCCTTGCGGATGATGAGTTTGGAAGAAGATCTATGGCGAGAAGGACAAACTGCCAGAAACAAAGGATTAAGTCGATAAGTGGCTCTAAAAGCCACAATCAGATTATAGCGGAGATCGTATTACGATTTAAAATTAATTTTTGGAGATCTACTTTAATATAATGCAATGTTGTTATTACATCTTAATTTTTTTTTCAGGCAGCCAGGTTGGAAAGAGAACCCTCTTTTCAGGAGTGGTGGTCGAGGTCCCACATGAGTGGGAGAGAAGGACAGTTGCAATGGTCCACTCCTGAAGCAGGAAAATTGTTGGTAAGTCTATCAATTTATTTGCAATTAAATGATATATTATAACTAATTTATGTATATTAAACTTTGTATTTCAGGATCGTTATCTGGCACTATCTGCAGATAAATGGGGTGTCGATCCAACTGGAGAGCAACCACCATTTGATAAAACGATCTAGAAGCAAGTATATATAGATAAATATTATCTTACTATACTCATTTCTAATATATAATTTTATATTAAATAATGAAAATCTTATAAGGTGTTGGAGGAGACGGACGTTGTGACGAATAGGAAGCAGACGCTTGGTGGTCTTCCTCCATATTATGTGGAAGAACATCGTCACTCCTATTCTGCATACTCTCAGCCGTCGTACACACAACCACAACCGTTCCAATCATCAGTTCCAATGGAGTCGCAGATGGCGATGATGGTGGAGCATGTGACGAAGCTCCGAGAAGAGTTCAAGACGTATATGTAAGTATTCTACTTATAGAATGAGTAATAATTTTATATTTCTATATATACAAAATGCAAGTAATAGATTTATATCTTCCATATATAATATAGGTCGCAAGGGCGTGCATCTCAACCTGAAGAGATTGAATCTGATGATGAAGAGGAGGAGGAGAACAACCCTGAAGAAGAGGCACACATGTATGCGAGGTTCAAAGAAAAGGAGAAGGAAAAAAAGAAATCAAAGCAGGGTTTAATGTCTAATTTTTTTAGATCAAAGAAGAAGTAAATTATTGTTGGTCTTGACTTCTATTGTTGTTAAAATTTTAGCACGTTTTTTAATTTATATGAACTTTGATATATTTTTTATTGTAGTTTACTTGTCGTTGTTGCTACGGACAAATATTTGTAATATTTAGATGTCAAATTTGAATGTTTGTTTCTAAGTTCATGTATATTGCGTGAATTTCACTTGTCAGTGCTAGTTATCTAGTTAACGAACTGCTATAATATATATATATGCTTAGGGAGCTCTTATAAGTACCTGCGGTGGTTTATTGGCAGGCTATACAGGTTCGACAGGGCGTCAAAACCCCGTCGAACCTGTATAATTTTTTTCCTGGAAATCAGTTTGGGCGAGCACATGTGCTCGCCAGGTGCTCGACATATGCTCTCTGATTGATCGACCCATTTAATAGAGGCGATCACATCGGCGAGCACATCTGTGCCCGCCCGATAGGCGGGCGAGCACAGAGCGTTCGAATGTGCTTTCCAACCAGCCGGAGCGACGCTCATAGAAGCGAGCACACCCTGAACGGGCACATGTGCTCGCCAACTAGCCGGGCGTGCACATGGCGGGCACTAGGCGTGTACATAACGAGCATTTATGTGCACGCCAATCCCGCCTTTTTTTGTAGTGGGTACAAACGAAGAAGATGAACAACCAGAATAACATGAGCTAGATGCAGACCCCACTACTGCACCACTAAGGGGATCTTGGGCAAGGGGAGCAACCTCATCAAGAAGCAGATGCAATAAAGCCTCAGGTCAGGAGATCTAGGAGGGAACATTAGCCATCATCCTGCTATCCTACTTCCCAGTACGTGATGCTGACTGATCATGATGAACCATGCACTTTTGAGGATGCACAAGAACATACGGAGGGAGATCATTGGCACAACGCAATGAACGAAGAGATGTAGTATCTGAAGAAAAATCATACCTATGATCTTGTTGAGCTTTCTGCAGGAAAGAGAGCGTTGAATAACAAGTAGGTCTACTAATGAAGCCATATGATGGTGGCAAGAAACTGAAGTACAAGGCCAGATTGGTTGTGAAGGAATTCAATCAAAAAAAAGGGCATGTACTACGATGAGATCTTCTCACCAGTTGTGAAGATGAATTCTGTGAAAGTGGTGCTAGGTCTTGTTGTAAGACTAGACCTTGAGCTAGAGCAGATGGATGTAAAGACGACTTTTATTCACGGTGACTGGAAGGAAAAGATCTACATGGAGTAACCATAGGGATACCCGGAGAAGGAGAAAGAGGACATGGTTTGCATACTGAGGAAGAGTCTCTATGGCTTGAGCAAACCCCTAGACAATGGTACTTGGAGTTTGATATAAGAGGACTACATCAGATCCATGTGCATATCTTCCCAATGGTAGGTTCATTATCCTATTGATTTATGTGGATGACTTGCTGATAATTTGTCACGATCACGGATTGATTTAGGTAAGGCAAGCAACATGCTTGGGATGTAGATCACTTGCGACATGAAGAAGCGCAAGTTGTGGTTGTCACAAGAGAAGTATGTTGAAAGCATTCTGGAGTAGTTCAACATGAAGAATGCGAAGCCTGTTGATGAATCTCCATTTCATCACCTTTATTCCATCATTTTAGCCTTAAAAACCCTAGCTTATGCATGTAAATACCATTAATTTATACAAATTAACATTCATTCATTGTTGTATAAATAATGTATAAAACACCATTTTCATTGCCAAAATTATAGAATAAAGAAAAGAAAAGGAATAAAATGCCAAAGATATTTTATGAATCTATGATTGTCATTCTTTATACTTTTATTTTAGCTTTATCTTTTAGCAAGAAATACCTATAAATATATGTAAATAGAATAAATTAACATTGTACAGATCCTTGTTAATATTGCATAATTAATACATATTTTCCAAAAATAAAAGAATAAAGAAAAAAAATAATTATACATTTAGAATAAATACATAGTGAGCCAAAACCCGAGAGATGGTCAAACCTTGGCCTGATCGACAAGAAATATAAGTAGGGGGAGATAGGATATTATAGATAATACCTATACAAATAAATATCTATATTTATTTTACATTTTGTGAATACCATATTATTTTTGAACACTTGTATATGGCCCCAATAATAAAATAAAAATTAGAAAATACAAAAGAAAATAAAAATAAAATCGAAAAGTCATTGTACAAAAGACACACATGTATATATTGTATAGAATACTTATTTAATTAATATATCTACTTATTCTACAAAAATCAAATAAAAATCTTTTTATATCATTCAATTTATTTTGTAAATAAATAAAATATAAAATAAAACACATTTTTTTTAAAAAAAGTAATAAATACTTGTATATAATATATAGGTATACTATACCCATACATATTACATTATACTGTATTTACCCTATCTATATTTTCCTTAAAAATAAGTAAAAATAACTGAAAAATCATTTATAAAATAATAAGCAATTTTCATTTTATCTATTTATTATTTTAAAATTATTTGCTATTTTATATTCATTATTCTTTAGATTTCTAGCTTGGAATTTTCCTATTGGTCCACGTCGGATTGTTGACCTCGGTCAACCCCTCCTCCCAGCTGACTTGACCCGACTCCACCTTCGTCGGGCCTGTTTTCTCTCCATTTTCCAGATCGGGTCAGATCTCAATTTACATCAATTCTTACACCTGAATATTCTCCTAGGATCCACCATCTTCACGGATCCGTAGGAGCACCCAGATCGCCCTAGGGTTTCACGCTTCTCCTCGAATCTTATAGACCCTAGGGCACCTCTATAAAACCTTGCCTCTGCCTCCTGAGCTCCGCAGTTCATCCCTCGTGCCACCATTTATCCTGTAACACCTCCAGCTGGGTGACAGCCTTCTGCAGGTTCCTTTATGAGCTCGGTTGGGAGCCGGGTAGCACACATCTCATCGCGTGACCAGAGCACCACCGCGACAAGCCTCCTGTGCCTTTCGCAGCCCGGTTGAGGCCAGAACCTCACCCTCCACCTCACCTGAAGCTCCTGAGTCTATCAACACCTTCATGTATTACTTATTCCCCTTGCATTTTACGTTTTAGTTTGATCTTTCATTATCCACAACCGCCACTTCATTAGCTCCAACCAGTTGGTTGGAGCCCCGTCACATATACCTATCTGCACAGATCGGCTTCGTGACTCGCCATCATACTTCCTACGCAACCGAACCCCCTTAGACTCACTTATCAGAGCGAGATTAAGGTATATCTCCCTCCCCCATGTACGTTTGAGATCAAACACCACCCACCATCGCTTCCCTGGCTTTTCTTGTGAAATAATGTTGGACGGAGCTTCATCTCCGAGCCTGGAGTTTACTTGCAGGTTTAGACATGCAAGGGGGCACCATTTGACCCTTCGATGGACCAATGGAGCAATTCCAGGTGGTGAAGCACCACAACATTGATCCTACTATTCATTGCCTCATCGGAGCTTGCCAACTGACGCAGAGCATCCTTCTAAAGGTCCTGGGACTCTTGGAGCATCGATCTGACCATCCGATCGCCATCTTTCTTCGATCAAAGCTCCCCAGCCACCAGTTCTTCCAGCACCCTTTCTTGCAGTCCGATCTGAAGAAGAAGCTCTAGACTTGATCAGACCCGTATAATGATGCACAACCTTTCGCTATCTGATCAAAGGTGATCGTCCATCTGAGCCGTACATCGTGCTACTTTTCAGAGCTGTCAGATCTTCAGATAATGGCTCATCAGAGCCGTACATCAGCACCTCTACCAGAACCGTCAGATCCTTTTATAGAGGCACATCAGGGTCGTACGTCGGAGCATACACCTTGCACACACCTGAGGGTATACTTCACTTTTTACCCTGTCTTTTATGATATTTAGCTTTCGTCGAGTAAATAAAATGTGTAGATAAGAACATTTGCAGTCAGACCCCTGTAGTTTCTTTACTTGCACTTTAGTCCAATCGGGTTTGAGTCACGTATGTCTGATCACGATATTGGGATATTTGCAGTATTTACCCTGAACTTTTCAACTGTTTTGAAATGAATGTTATGTTTTGAAATTTGCGTATATGCCCCTTACTGTGACTACGTGACGCACATGTATATTATGGATTATTTGCATAGACAACCCTTGTATTTTCTGACATTGTTATTATCAGGACCCTAGAACTTCAATATTTGCAGTTTGGTCCCTCTACACTATTTTTAATTGCATGTATTTTATTTAGTGAAATAAATAGATATTTAACTCTAATAATTACCCAAAAATTACATGTGACTTATGTTTCTATGCTCTGTTTGTGGTAATTTTTGCTAGTTAATTTTTTCACATTTTCTATTATTAAAAATTCAAAAACACCCAAAAAGTGTCATGTTTATCTTAGGAAAATTATAAAAATTCGAAAAATCATCCAAAAATTCAATAAAAATCAGGGTAGGCGTATTTTAGTGTCTAATAGCTTCATTACTAATTTTGTTGAAAAATACTTATGAAAACCAAAAAATTATAAAACACTCGAAAACCTATAAAAATTATATTAAATTGTAGAAAAAATATGAATCTTAGTCTCTATTTGTATATATTTATCTATATATTGTCACAAAATCAACCCCAGGAATTTTGGGCGTTTAATTATTTTTAACTTGTAAATTGCTCCTGACCGTGCACTGCTTGTTGTTTTTGTCACTGTTTTATTTTTAGAACAATACAAAAACATTTAAAAAATCTATAAAAATTACCAGAAGCTTTATAAAACATAAAAAACCTGAAAATATTTTTATTATAATTTTTTAGTATTTTTGAACCCTTAGAAAAATAAAAAATAGTTCTTGTTTATACTTTTTATCGTTTGTGCTTATTTCTCTCTTGTTAAAAATTGAAAAAATTGAAAAACTAAAAAACACTAAAAAGATTTTAATTCTTGAAATCTCGCTACTTAGATCTTAATTATGCTCCTTGAGTTTGACCCTGGTCGCTATATCAGGTAAATAAAAGTAGCGAAACCGCATACATTCACTATTAGATTTGTAGAGTGGTTTGCTTTTCTCATTGATTCGCTCGATCGATTTGGGTCACAATGACACCTTAATTTCATACTTGTACCGAGTCGTTCCCACGTTCATTAGTATTTTATTACCCTAAACTCCGATACCTAGGAATCTTGATGAGTAGGTTGACAAGGAATAAAGTATGGGGAGACAAGGGCCAATAATACAATAAAATTCCAATTTATTTATTCATCTTTTATTCATTTTGGGACCTAATTTATTTTCTACTTTTTATACCTAAAATAAAGAAACTTTCTACATGAAAGTTGTAGAGAATAATGTACAAAAAAATACAAAATTGAGTATATACCAAAATAATATACTGTGTACAAGTTATACTCTGAATAAAATTTCAAAATCCCAAATTCCTAGATCCATATCTCTCAAATAAGAACTAAAAATGTATCAAAATGACCGTTAATTGTATATAGCTTTTAATAAGCTATTTAATGAAGGTAGTTTCTTATTTTTTGGAGTTAAGGTGAGAAAGTAAGGTTTTGGACACCTATTGTACAATATATCCGAATAAAATATTCATTTCATTTATTCTTTACTATTATTATAATTCTATATTTTTAAAATTTTGTAAATATTATTTATAACATATGTACATATTTAAACTAGAATAAAACCATTAATAAAACATTAAAATAAAATATGTATATAAAATACATAGATTAAATACTTATACTTATACCTATATATTATAGATACCTAATTATTTAAGTGTAATTACTATATCATAAAAATACAATAAAAATATACTTATGTATAAAAAAATAAGTTATAATTCTATAAAATAAGAAAATAAAATAATAAAATCAAAAATACAAAATAAAAATAAAATACTCAAAACATAGGTAAATATACCTATAATAAAACCCTAAAAACTAATTTGTAACTAATAATCTCTAAAATAAATAAAAATCATAATAAAATACTTTATAAAATAATAAACATTTTTTATTTATAACTTTAATTTAATAAATCATCTATTATTTATTACATAATTTCTAAATAATTTAGGCTGGATTTTTCCTGGTTGGTCCACGTGGACCAACCAGGGCACACCAAGGGTTGACCGACGGTCAAGTCCTCTGACATCTAGTAGCCCCTGTCAGATATAGCTTTGACCCCTATTTCTCTATTTTTTCCCAAGGATCCAAGCATCCTTTGGGGTTGGTCCCTTCATCAAATTTTCTCCTTGATCCACGGGCTATCACGCGGGTATGCATTTCTTGGATGAGGAGCTCTGTATCACTCACTGCACCTCGATCTTCAGCCCTGCTCCACCACATGTACAAAACCATGCCCGACCTTCCTTCTCCATTTTGAATCTCCTTTTGGTCGGTTTTGGATCTCATTTTTGGAGCTCTGGATCGAGGTGGGTGACAGACACCTCTCCAATTCCTTGAAGGCATAATCAAACCGGCCTAGGGCGTCATTGCATCACCTCAGGCGATCTCCACCGCCGTGAGGTTGACCTCGCGGCTTAGCCTCGTTCGAGGTACTCTCCTTGTCTTTTCTTGCTTAGATTCAAACCTAGGAACTTTTACTGCATTTTATTTATATTTTGATCGTTTGATTTGGCTGTAATCAATCCCTTCGTAGTTCAACGGAGCTATGCTCCGACGAACTCTTCATCGTATCTCCATTGTTCCCCGGCATGCCAAACCACCTCCACATTGTTCCCTTTTGTCTTCTCATCACTCCAAGCCATTCCATACATCTAGATCCCTCATGGATCTGGTCAACCGCTCTCTCTTATCCGCCAACCATCGGAGAGCTCCGCCTGACGCACTTGATGAATTTGCATTTCATCATCTTTATTCATTTATTTTAGCTTAAAATCCCTTATAAAACACATGTATATAATACTAACTCTATATTTTTACTAACTTGCATTTGTGTGTAAATATTGTACACTTATTACCATTTTTACCGAAAAAAAATAAATAAAGGAAGGAAGAAAAAATTAAGAAAAAAAGAAGAAGATTGTATATATGTAATAGATACAAACTGACCCAAACCCCAAGAGAAGGTCAAGACTTGACCTGATCGACCAGGAATAAAGTAGAGTGAGATAGGGTCCTTAGTGAAAAAATCCAAAACAAATGTATGTGTTGTGTATATTTGTATACTACACTATTTTATATGTACATCAATTAACCTTAAACTAAATAATTTTCAAAAAAAAGTTGTAAAAAATGTTTCCTAATTAATAAAAATATTTGCAAAATAAAGTCATGTACATAATAAAAGCAACCACACTTGGAAAAAGCCACTAAGCGATAATTGAAATACCAATTCCAGCTCTATATGAACTCAAATTGAACCAAACTCACTTCTATTGTATTCTAAATTAAATTATCTTTAAAATGACCGTGATTTCATAATTTTTGGAGTTACGGTTGAAAAGTCGGTTTTCTGGGTGGTTTGTGCAATTTTAATATTTATTTATGCGTATTGTACCTGTAAATTTTTGTAAATATTGTTACTAAAATAAAAATGAACAAAAATTAATTGAATAAAAATTTTAAAACAAAAAAAACTAAATTTCTTACTTAACTATGTATATAATGTACCATATGTATAGAGTATATGTATATAGTTGTTATTCTTAAATAACCACCACAAAAAAATAAAAAATGAGTATTTTATTAAATTTATTGAGTGACGAAAATACAAAAAAATTTAATTTTTGTAAGTAATTTTAACTTTATCTCATTTCAAATTTTCTCTCTTATCTCTTATCTTCATTCAAAATTTCAAAAAATAATTCAAACTCCATTCCATGTCTATTAGTTTTGCTCTCTCTCTCTCCCTCATTTCAACTTGATCAATCTTTAGTGAGAGGAGCCTTTTCTCCGAGAGCTATCTTGTCGTAGAGAGGTGCTTAGCCTTTGAGCCATCCGGTGACAGTGAGTCGGCCTTCGTCGAGGCGATCACAGTCTTTACCGCTCCTAAGGAGAGATACATCTTTCTTTTTCTAATTTTTAACCTAGTTTAATCGTAGTTTCATTTTTCGCATCTTTATTTCGTTATCATTTTTTATCTAGATCTTAGAATCCATCATGAGTTTTATTCACCTTAGATTCCGATTTTTCATCTCACTTTCTCGATCTCTACGCGTTCTTTTCTACCTCGCACGATCTCTCACCTCTGACCACGCACGGTGGTCGGAGATCCGGTTCCATCCGCCATTTTCCTCAAAACCATACTCGTTCACGTTGTCCATTTTTATTTTGGGATCGAGCCGTCAAGCTCACATCCTAATTGTTTATAAAAGAAAATTAAAAAAACAAAAAATATCTTTCCTTCTTTGTTTCTAACATTTATTTTGCAAGATAAATAAAAAAACCAATAAATAAATAAATAAAATTATTAAAAAGCTCTCCAATTCTTGTTTTTGAAACAAAATAAAAAATTTATTTTATTTTTCCGGTTACTTTATACAATTGAAAATTAAAAAAACAAAAAAAAAATCAAAAAATAATTGCTGCCATCTCCGCAGCTTCGCCACCGTCGCCCCCTCGCCGCTGCTTGGAGCAGGCCCTCGCTAGTGTTCCATCGCGTCGCCGTAGGTGGCTGCGGCCAGTTGCTAGCCTGCGCCGCCTGTGGTAGCCGCCAACCGTCGTCTCATCACCCATCACCCGTACGGAGGAGAGCCCCTCCACATGCGCATAACACCAGACCACTGACATCGCCAGCCCACACCGCCCGTGGGAGCTGCCAACCCATTCAACCATGCGCGCCCATGCATCAACACCACATGCCATCCCCATCCTTTGTAGAGCACCAAGCCCTCGCCTCTGGAGTCCCCACCGCCGCTCCTCTCCATCGTGGGTGAGAGCCCGCGCGACACGCAGCCGACCACCTCCACGTCGTTCGTCGTCCAGCGCCGCCAGATGCGCCGCCTGCACGTGCTATCCACCCTAGACCCCTTTGGCCGCTCGCAACCTCCTTGTGTCAACCTGCGTTGGGAGAGAAGATAGGGAGAGGGGTAGCACCCCTCTTGGCTTGAGGAAGAAGCAACGAAAACAATGAACCCTAAGGAGGAATAAAAAAATTCAGGAAAATTGCACGTCCCCCCCCCCCAGTTTTTGAAATTGCAATAAAGTCTCCGCTTTCCAGCAAGTCACGTGCATCGAACGTGCTAACTGGGTAATTTGCATTTCTTCTGTTTTTATTTATTGCTACATTTTAGTTCCGGAACTATAAACATTCACATTTTAATCCATGAATTCCAGACCTTCATTTGCATGGTTTTATCATTGAAATGATTCCTTTTGTTGGTTAATAAATCTCCCAAAAATCGTGTTATGCTCCTGATGTGTGTATCTTTTCATTGCATTTTAAATTCATTTAGTATTATTGAAAAATCCGAAACTGTCATTTTTTCTTCCTGAATTTCAAAAAATTCATAAAAAATAGAATATTACTCTAAAAATTCCAAAAAATTAGATTAATCTCCTTTCATTGTCTTTTAATTTATATGCAAATTTCATGAATTAATTCTTTTCAAAACCTAAAAAATTGAAAAATATCAAAAATCTTAAAAAAAAATAACAGAAAATTCTACAAAAATCCAAAAATCTTCACTTCCTGTTTCACTGTTAATCATTTTTGCCACTGTTTGATTTTTAGAAAAATACAAAAACATCTGAAAATTCTACAAAAATTCTCAAAAACATTTCAAAGCTTGAAAACCCAAAAATATTTTCTCTGGATTTTTTTGAGTAATTCTAACTATTTTGAAAAATACAAAAAAGAGTGTGGTGTGCATATTTCTTCACTTGTGCATATTGTTCCTTATTTTTGAAAAATAAAAAATTGCAAAAATCAAATCACTAAAAAATTGAAAATAAGAAATTTAAAAATAAAAAAATAATAAAAATTAACAAGATTCACAAAAAACTAAGATAGTTTGCATTTGAGATTCTCTTTTTCTTTTAATTGATTTTCGATTAATTGAATAACTGTCGGGAATTGTAGCCTCCCTTTGTTCAATCTTGTTGCTATACATGTAAATAAGTAGAAAAAAAATTTCTCTCGCTTCATTATTTTTGTAATTATTTTTGTAGCTTGAGAAGAAAAAAAATTGTTTGTTTGTTGCGGAATATTTGGGTTGTAACGACACTGCGCATTGATTTTTATATCGATAGTTCAAAAATCCCGAAGATCTCGCTCGATAGCACTCCTTCACCCAATCCTCCTTCTGATGCTCCCGAGGGCGTTGATTTTTTGTGCCTAACGTATCCCTGTAGGAAAGAACAAGGAGGGAAGCCTTTCAGACCCTCATTGAAATTCAGGGAGACCTTAGGTCTAGGTGCTCTGCCCGATCGATTCAGACTCCCCTGCTCTATTTTACGACCCTCCACCAGTGCGGGAGAAAAAAAATACCCTTCTAATGGCTTCTAGGGTCGGAGAGAAGCTGGCCATTGCGAGATTTTGCAGATAGTAGCGAAGATGGACGGTTGTTCTTCCCAATTCGTCGTGGGAAGCGGCAACCATTCGATCCAGGGTCGCCCCCAGTTTGATCCTCCTCTGTTGGATGCACCGAACATCTGTTGTTGGATCGTGATCTGAAGTCTAATATGGGGTGTTCATCAGCGAAACGGCTTCGCTCTCCACATGCCGACACACGGCAAGTGGGTCGTGCTCACCCGTTGGATCAAGCATAGCTTTGGGTATCTTGCATCATTAGTTTATACTTTGTAGTTTATAAATTTCTATAAAATTTGCAAAAACACTGCTGAACTATCTTTATTTGCAATTTGATCCATGCTAGTTCACCTACGTGGTCGTCCACATGAGGTGGGCATTTTGCAGGCGTGCCCCTAGGGTTTTATGTATTTCGCTTTAGTCCATTACTTTTTTATTAACATTATGATATTTTTTGAAATTTGCATAAAGGCACTCAAACTTTATTTATTTTACACTTATGCTCTTTCTAGGACATATATTTTTATGTGCTTGTTGAATTTATTTAAAGTAGCTATTGTGCTCATAAAAATCCCAAAAATATGATAGGTTACTACATGCTTGTATTTTCATGTCTTAATTTTATTTGTGCATTTTAATATTTTTATTATTTATTAAAATCAATTAGAACAGAAAAAGTCCCTGTCTACAGTAAAAAATACCAAAAAATATAAAAACATGTTGAAAAATTCCGAAAAAATTATATTTTTTTATTTAGGTGTTTTTCGACTTTGAACCAAAAATCACTAAAAATAAAAAAAAAGAAAACTCTTAAAAATAGAAAAATCCCAAAATCCTCTATAAAAATTTATAAAACTCCAAAAATTCCGAACATAGTGGTTTTTATTTTATAAATTTTTCTATATTATTATTTATAAATTAAAAATAATTTAGAGAAACTCGATACTGCTTGGTATTTTTTTAACTTCGTTTTAATTTTTCCATTTATTTTATACCCGTTCTAGGGTATTTTTTGACTTTAAAAATATATAAAATATAGCAAAATTCCTTATAAAAATCTCAAAAATAGTAAAAAAAATTTAAAACTCAAAAATATTTAATTCCATAATTTTTGGTTATTTTTAGTTATATTTATATCTTTTTTATCTATTGTTGTATATATAGTCTTATGTATCTTATATTAGATATTTAAAAGAAAAAGAACTATACAAATTTAAGAATATAGAAAAAAGAAAATATAAAAACACAATTTTAAAAAATAAAATACAGAAAATACAAAGCAAAATAAAATTTAAAATATTAAAAAAATAAAACAAAAATTAGACAAGAAGCTCACAATCACTTTTATGCATTTTATTACCAATCTATCCATTTTGCTCCCAGAGTTCAATCTCTACACATACTTGCGCCTATACACATCTTTGTTGTGGAGTTATAATAAAATTTAACTCCGCACTTATATTTCATTGGATGATTTATTTGTGGGTTAATTGTTGATTGGCCCGGGTTTTGTGAGCGGTCGCTTCAGCGACATTGTAGTTCTCGCCTTGTATAGACTACTTTAGACCCTCACAAAATCTGTGCTTTCAAATGGCACCATTGCCGGGGAGCAACTACACACAGATTGGTTTTGTCTGATTGTGTCTTCATTGTGTCCATTGTCCTCTATCTATTTTTTATTTATTTGATATTCTAGTTGAGCTGTCTATCCCCTCTATTTGTTGACTTTGCTGCGAGGTACACGGATCGAGGGTGACTCTTCTAGGAGCCCGCACACCCACGTGAAGCCAGCCCTGATGTCTGACCTAGCACCAAAAGAGACTTGGAGAATTTTTGAAGACAGAACCGCTTTCATCTTATTGTATTTATATTGTAATTTAAGTGAGAGAGGGACTATTTATTGTAATAATATGGACTCTCAGGACTGCCACATCTCAGGAGGTCTACTTCCTGAGGGATTGTTACCTTGGGGGCTTCGTCACTTTTCGCGTTTTTATCGCCTTTTCTTTTATTTTGTTTTTCGATTTTATTTTTCCTTATTTTGTGTGATTGAGCCCTAACATTAGGATTTTCTTGGCGATAGATTAATGCCAAACACCTAATTACCATTGCATGCACCTATAGTCTCGTTTGGACTTAGTCAAATTTAATTTTCAATTATTTGGATTTGAGACTACATACTGAGAGAGGTTGTATACATCGCTTGTAGGACCCATTGTGGCGAGCACCGATCGGCATCAATGATCAGACCTTGGTCTCATTTCTCAGTAGTTGACATTTTGTACTTCACGATAATAGCAATTCTTGTACTCAGAGCGATTTTATTGGCTTGTATTGCATATATATATATATATTTATAGGTTTTAATTATGCTTGGCATCCTTGCATGTAGAGAACTGGAGTCAAGGTGAGCATTTACACTTTAGCATGCATCATTGATTTCACCTCGCATTGCTTTTCCAACTCTCTCCCTCTGATTTTGATCACCTAGAAGCTAAATGGAATTGATTCCCCAATAGCATTCGTGCATTTTCTATTAAAAATACAAATAAGTGATAACAATAAAATTGGGAATGCTATTATTACTCGACCCTAAAATCAACCCAAAAAGGAAAAAAATATTTCTCTTGGGGTGAGTAATGCCCTCATTATCTTCGTATTTACTTGCTCACGTATACATTAAGGTTAATTCCGAAATCCTATAAGCTGACCTAAGTGTTTGTACAATTTTATGATTCTCACCTAACTCTAAAATCGACATGATAAAAGACCACACTTTTGCGGTCCTTACTAAGTTGAGTAAGTGAATTGAGGGGTCGTTTTTGTTTCGCATTTGTTTGTTATTGTTTGTGTGCATACTCGGTCGTCACTACGCATTTGCCCCTTTCTCTCACATCACTTGATTTGACCATCATGCTCTCCCGACCATTTTCCTTTTGTTTCGAGATGGGCGATTGGAGCGAATTTTGTCTGGATTTTGTGGATCCCTCGTACTCTCCAACCAGTCCACCTCCATTTTTCGAGGAGGAATTTGGTCTTGATTGTTGTACATATCGTCTACAGCCATAGTATCAGGACTCGAATGTTTATCCATCACCACCATGACATTTCCTTCTGTATCACCCACCCGAGACTGATATGTTGGAGTCACCTTTCATGGAGTCCACCCTTGAGCACTTGGCCCAGATGATGGAGCATATGAGATAGAGGATTGATGACCTCACTAGTATAAATAAGAGTAACCATGATACTCTACCATTTGACGATATGGATTCACTCAAGGATTCTTATGAGAGCTTGCAATCGCTCAAAACACACAAAAATGAGAAAAATTTAAAAATACAAAAAGAATTCGGGAGACACTTTATTGATCAAGTTTGTAAGGAGAGGAACCCGATGCTAAATCCTGTACCCACACATTCATTCATACCTTGTTCCATCTTTGATCGTGAGGGCAACACTGTACAGACTGCTCTTAGTCGTCCTCGTGTAGATGATGATTCTGATCTCCTCCCTTATATGGTGCAGATCCAAAAATTCAAAAAAATATTGATTGAATCGGACATGGTGCCTACCATTCATGAGATTATTGATGCCCCACTTCGCAAGGCCATGACCCATTTATCTGCTCCAAGAAGAGAAAGCAGAGAAGTAGATTTGAGCGTCATATTTTTACTATGGACATTGCCCACACCATCACCCATCGTCCATTTCTAAGAAAGGAAACACTGTTGCACCATTCATTAGATGCACCATCTCTGTTTCACATGTGACCACACTCTCCTTGACGTCAGTTCTTCAATTAGCATATTACCCTTCTCGCTGGTACAATATCTTCACTTAGGGCCTCTCAAGAAAACTAGGATGATCATTCAGTTTGCTAGTGGATCTATCAAGAGGTTGAAGGGTATTCTAGAAAATATTGTCATTTGGATTCAAGGCATGAGCTATACCATCATCTTTGTCGTATTGCCCATGGAGACCTCCACTGGGGAGCACTCTCCAATCATCCTGAGACGACCCTTTCTCGCCTCTGCGAGATCCGTCATTGATTACGGATAAGGAGAAATTCGTTTCCGTCTTGATGACGAGAGCGTTGTGGTCATCACTGCACCTACTGTTGACCAGAGACCCATCTAATGTGACTACACCTATCTTAGTTGACCCCGAGGACTATGACCTTGATGAGACCATCCGAGATTTTTGCTTCATGTTGGATTCTACTGAGACCTGAGAATTCCACCCCATGGAGGAAGACTCGGAAAGCATAGACCTTCGAGTTCCCTCTTCTGGTACTTGGCAATGTGTTGATGACATCCATGGGATTTATACGATTAATACAATTGAGAGAAGGGCAGATTTAGATAAGACTTATAAGACCGAATTAGATTTGATCACTTTTATAAAGGAATTCGGGCTTTTTGATGATAATAATGATCCCATAGAGATCTCATAGGGCGAACTTGATTCTAATTCTTCCGATGAAAAGTTCGTCCCTTTTCACTTCGATATCTGTGTGTCTTCCCAGGATGAATCTGACCTTACTTCTTTTGATGATGAGTTCGTCCCATTTCATTTTGATGATGACCTAGTTGAGACCCCAAAGGCTGGACCTAGCCATACTTCTTCCACTGGTCCGTCTGTGCCTTCTCAACCTAAGACCACTGAGGATACCCTTTGAGTCGATCCCGATCAGTTTGTGTAATCTGAGGACCCCGATGTTGACCTACACCTTGTCAGCTCCATCCTTCAGTAGTCTCACAAGAAGGTTCGCTTTCTACCTTCTTGACATGTGTATATCCATCCTCTTGTATATTTGTTGGACATGCGAGCCCACGATGAGCTATTATGACATAAATGTTTTTGCGAATATCATTCCCTAATCTGAAATGAAGAACAACTAATTTGCATAATAGGTCCCTTAGTACAATTAGGGTTATGTACCATGGCCATCTTAATGATCATACAGCTGTTGATTCAATTATTGAATCATAGAGGCTGGTGCTTGGATGAATATATAAAGAGTTAGATTGAGGACTCATCAAGTACCGTCAAATAATTATTAAGAGATGATCTCCAGCCTGAGTAGGACATGGCAATCCTTTCTCACTTGGCTGATATCTGACCGATCTCTTGATGCAGATCCTCTGCATGGAAATAGAGATTCAGAGGTGTCAGATTAGTTAGTTCAAATAGTTGACTTAACAGATCGAGATAACCAAAGTCCTATGTCGTATGATGTCACGATATAGGCACGCATCCTCTAACCGGAGACAGATATGCTACTATATATCTGAGTATGTACATTTGGCAGACCAATAGGTTGATGACCTAATCAAGGTCTATAAACCGGCGTGCTGGTGTGCATATAAGAGCATATGAGTAACACGATCTCTCAAAGGGATCATACATGTTCATTACTGAATCGGAAGACATGAGCTCACTCATGAGATATTGGGAAGAATCAAATTCCGTGCACGGTCGTCTCTCTTTGGAAGCTTGACTGAATTTGTAGGTTTGATATATGCTTTTGGAAAAGTATATGATCAGCACCTGGGTATGATATATGCTTTTGGAAAGCATATGATCGATACTGACTCCCAATGATCGAATGAGAAACTTGATGATAAAACTTTGAAGTAGACAGTGTAAAATTGATCTTATACTTTGGGTTTATTTTTGGTCTTCCAGTATGCAATATGTACATGTATTAGGAATTCCTGAGGGTGATGTGATCATAAACGATTGTATAACCATGACGCTTCCATTCCGAGGGAGTGATGAAATAGGTCTGGATTTTAGTGATTCCTCTCATAGAGAAGTAATATGATCTTAGTCCAAATTTTGGACATTGATCTGAATGTGATTCAGATGTAATGAGAAGATTAGATTTGCGGTCTTGATTTAATCAAGCATCTATGGTAGGTCCACAAGATCTGGATTTGAGACGTGATCTCAATATCCAAGTCACTATACGTGGAACAATACAATCACCCTATCCTTATCTCCAAGTATCCGTAGAGAAAGCGCATTATCCTTGAAAGAGTTCATGGATAATTTCATTGTTGATATATGCATCCGAGCATTGAGAAAATGGATAATTAAATGTGATTTAATTATCAAGAATAATATGAATTTGATTCATAGTATAAAGAGAGTTATCTAAGATAGTTAAATGTGATCTAATTATCAAAGATGTGAATAATGTGAATGTGATTCATGTTATTTGAGCACATGAGAAAAGGGATCCAAGATGATTAAATGTGATTTAATTATCATGGATATGAATAATATGGATAGCATTATCCATATTAATCGGATATATTATAAATGTGATTTATAATATACTAAAGAGAGCATAATATTATTTATATTTGTTGATTAATTATTAATGTGAATTGGATTCACATTGCATGATTAATTGAAAATATAATTATATTTTTGTTTTGGGTTGTGAATGAGATTACATAATTTCAATGGCTTGATTGAAGTTTTTCACAAGATAATTGTGAAATATTTTTGTGAAAAAATATATACAGCAATTGTTGTTGTAAATCTTGGAGATCTCATGAGATAATGAGATCTCATGAGATGATGGTAGCCGTCTTCCTATTTTTAGGGGATTGGTTTAGTCTTCTCATTATCTCTTCTCTAGTCAAATATGATTTAAATTGGAATTAATTATGTTGATTTATCAATATGAATTAATTCAAATTAAATCAATTGTTGTCCTATTTTTACAACAACATCTTAGCCATTGAAAGAAACACAAATCAATCTCAACCATAGATTGTGTGTTGTCCATGGATTAAGATCCATGGACTCCCAAAACCCTATATAAGAAGAGGCATCCCTTGCTCTTCATTACACATTTTTCGACAACAACGAATGCTCTCTTCATCTCTCTCTACATGTCATGTGCCTCTCTCCCACTCTCTCTTATGGTCGTCCATCATGGAGCCATTGAGAGACTCGCCTTCGCCTCAGCATCGTCGATATGTTGTCGGAGTATTTGCTCGTGGATCTTCGTTTCCTTCGATGCGCCTCTCTTGTGAAGAAGACGTCTAATCTCGTATGATGAGATCAAGAGATTCTTCACTTGGATCATTAACATGGATTGCGAGAAGGACATGTCTCATCAACGCGCTCGCAAGCATCTCCTTCGTTGGATCGGACTTGAGACAGAAGGTCTCTTCGTTTAGAGACTCGATCGCAACCATTCTTCAAGAGGTAAAACCTTATACCTAATTGTAGTTTAAATGAAACGATCCGAGAAAGGTTCTTGGATCATGTGGTTTCATCATTTAAATTTTTTAAATTCCGCTGCCCGAAGCAACTAGTGCGACTAGTCGCTCCCGATTGCATTCGATGCGATCTACACACTTCCATGATGCGCTTGAGAATCTCGCCATATCCTTCAAGTGGTATCGAAGCCAGGTTATGAGGTTTTGGATACGATCCATTAACCTAAGAAGATTTGGCTCGTAAGGATTCGTGAAAATTTTTCCGCATTTCGATTTTCGAAGATCTATTTTGTGACAAATTTCGGCCCTGTTTAAAATATTTAAACACAAAATTTTAAATTGTATAATGTTTCCCATTAATTAAGGAAACAGTAGGATTTGAGTTTGCGTGATTTGGAATCCGATAACTCAAGATATGATCCTTTAATGAACCTATATCCACTGTTTCAGGGATGACGAATGATGACGTAATTAAGGAGTTAATTATTATTTAAAAACACTTGAAAATGAGCGTTAATCATGTAAGTTCTATTTTAAATCAAGTTAGGAAATTTTGGAAACTGGTTTTGCTTAATTTGGATTTAAAATGAATGAGATGTGCTAATTTTAGTAAGTGAGGGTCACTGCTGAAAACTGCAATCCTAATCATGAACCTTGTGATAGTCATTTAAGAAACTTGTGAAATTAATGATTAATTTCCTGGAATAATTATGGATAATATTTAGGAAATATTTTAATGCTAATTTTTCCCTTAAATGACAATTGCCTCAACCAATAAATGATTAGATTTGATCTAGATCATCAATTGGTTACTTAATACACTTTCAACAAACATGTTACTTTAATAGGTTTGGGAATTTGTTTAGCAAATTTACTTATAATCAAAATAGTTTTGATTATTACCATATGGTATAACTTCGGTTGGAAAACTGATTATCATCTCAAGTACAAAGTGATTGACTTGGCATTATGTTTTTCCGAGGCGGATATGGTGTCTAGTCGGGGAGCGTTGGGGTAGCAGGTTGCACCGTGTGTAGTCTGTCCCAGTCCCATCGGTACTGGCCATGACAGCAGGTAGGGAACGGATAATGCTTGAGAGATCATGATGTATTTTTCTAATTATTAAAATTCGAAATAATACATATTCGAGATAGCACCATATTTCAAGTAACAAATTAAAATGTTTGTTGGATATTAATTGGATCATTAATTTAATATGATTAAATTTATTGGAATCCAGTTAAAATTAAAAACACTCTATTATGAATAGAGTTGTTATTTCCCTTGGTGAAGTGTTCCGTCACCAGATATTGTATGTAGGAGACGCCTGCCCGAAGTGACGGCTCCTGCATACAATCCATTTGGATTGAGATCTTCGCTTCTCGAAAGAGTAAGTACGTATGCGCAGTGACCCCAATATCGGGTCCTCATATTATTGGGGCAATATTGGATTGCACATAGCGAGTGGTATTCCCGTTGATTGTTGGTTCAATTAACGACGGGTCAACATCACCTTAGGGGTGTTGGGCCCAGGTGTTAAAGACCGAATTGGGAGATACAAGTTGGACTTGCAAGGCGGAATGTGTTCCTGCTTCTTTTTATCCGAGTTATAGGTTCTCATATTATTGGGATGTGACAAAGATAAGAAAGGAGATCCCTGATCTTGTTGAGATATAGTGGTAAGTATATCTCTTACATTGAAAGTGATTAAGGGAATGAACTTTCAGTGTTGACAAGACAAGATAACTTTGATACAAAATTCCTAAATCAAAGTAAAATGTGTATATATATATTTATGCAAATTTCTTATTTCAGATAATCCTCATTAAACCCACTCAATACTATACTCAATAATACCCAGTAAAATATCATGGATTGGATCTGATGATCAAGATATTGTACTTGCAGTTGGACACATAATGTAAGTGGTTGCAATGTTCAAGTTTCCTCATAATAATGAGGAATGACAATTAAATAGATAATATGACTACAACCCTAGTGTTTGTATGTCTCTATAGTCTTGATCTCTCATTGAATGTACTCTGGAAGTTACATGTCGGTGATGATCGTAATTGTCAAACAATCCTTAATCTAAGAAGATGTTTCTGGCATATATATGTGCTCTCGACATTTGATAATGAATGCCATGGTTCACTGCATCGTGCAGAATGGTAGCTCTATAAGTGATGATGTATTAAAAATGTTTGAATACCTACCTGAACCTAAGTCTTTAAGAGTTAAGATGTATGTAGATAAGATGAGTGTCATCATTCTAATGTCTATACTCAAGTCATTCAATAAGCTTCATAATGTTCATATTGTATAAATTAAATGAAGCATATATAAATGTCGAAATACTCTTATATTGAAATCTTTTGAATTCAAGATAAGAGATCCTTTGTCTTAAGCAATAGTTGTTTAGAGATGAAAGGAGCGTAGTGGAAGCATGGGTCGAATCCAAGTTAGAAGAAAAGTCAAAGAGTTGATTGTACTTCTATGGTTTCCACACATATGACATTCAAAGACTTGGATGAATGCCAATACTGCAATGAGCCGATGTATTGATAGTATGACTATCAAGTCTATCTAGAATCCTTAGAGAAGGACTCAGATAGTGCATCGAAATAATATATCTATATATAATCATTGAAATTGACTTTCTTTTTTGATAAGATGAAAGTCGAATGATTGTATCTCATTCTCCTAATAACACTTGCAATTGATTACATATATTTTATAAGACTAGAAATTTGATCTTAAGGTTTAATAGTCATCCATATGGATATTGATGCAATTGTTGCAACAATCTCTATTGGATAGACAGACTTCATATTTTCAGTGGGTGATCCCTTAGTCATAGAGAATGTCTCTACTACATAGATATTAGAAAACATTCATAGTTTATTTCTAAATGTTGGAAATAAACATGATTTCGGAAATAGACCTATCATAAAGAGTTATGATGGATATATTTCAGATAGTATTCTAATATCTGGAGGACTCTACTAAATTAGAAAATTAATGAGTGGTTCATTAACATTTCTAATACTGAATATTAAACCATAAAAGATCAATAGGAGGATGAAGATCATTTGACAATGATCTGGCATCAAGTCTTGGACATTAGTCTGTTGATGAGATCAATAGACTAGTAAGAGATGAAACTTTAGAATGTCTAAAATTTCATACATACTTGTGAATATTGTATTCGTAGTAAAAATGTCCAATGCACCTTTCTCTGGGAATGGTGTAAGATGCCAAGGTATTCGAGATCTCATACATATTGATGTATGTTGATCATCTATATCATAATAAACATCGATGATATGTGATATCATTTGATGATGATATGAGATTTCTTCCCTTCACCTAAGAAAGCTTTGAATTGTTCAAAGATTTCATAATTTTCGGTTTAGAACCAAAGTTTGAAGGAAGATGAAATGAATTTGATCTAACCAAGGTAGCTTGTACTTATCAAATGAATTCAAAGGAATACCTTATGGAGATATGAATGTCATTCCTATCTCAATCCTCCTAATGCACCTAAACTCAATAGAGTTGTAGAGAGATACAATTAGATCATGTGCGATATGATTTTGTCAATTATGAATATTAGCATAATTACCTCTTAGTTTACAAGATATATATGTAGTAGAGACTACAATATATATCCTTAATAAGGTTCCATGCTAGTAAGCTGGAATCTAGCACCAGAGAGTGCTACTTCATTAGGAAAATGAAGGATGATATTGGATACCTACTTTATGACCTTGAGATTCATAAAAGATCTCATCTCTAAGTATATGATTCTTAGAGGATGACTCTCTTGAGAATCAAGATGAAAATGGAGTAAAGGGGCTCATTTAATCTTGAGAAGATGAAGTGGCTCCTGAAGTTGGAAGCTAAAAGGACAGTTAAAGATGAAATACTAATATCCCTTCAAATGAGTTTGAGGATGGATTCCATGTGTCAGAGAAATCTGATATTGATCGAACTTCATGTGATGAAGCTTCTAAAGATCACGACATGGAAAGATGGATGTTAGCAATCAAGTCTAAAAGTAGAATTCATATACAAGTGTTGTATATGGTCCCTCGAGGATCCACCTATATGGGTAAGACCTGTTAAGGTGTAAATGGATCTTCAAGAGAAATAGGGAACCTGATGAGAAGGTAGAGACCTTCAAAGCACAGCTCGTAGCCATGACTACACACTGAATAGAAGACATCGCTTGCGATGAAACTTGCTCTCCAGTGACCATGCTTAAACTCATCAGATTATTGCTAACTATATCTACACAACTTGACTTTGTCATCATCAAGATAGAAGTCGAGATTGCATGCCTCTATGAATACCTCTCCGAGGATATTTATATGAAGTAGCCCCATGGCTTCATGAATGAGTAAATCAAGGTGTGCAAGCTAAAGAACTCCATCTATGGACTCAAATAGGCTTCTTGTAGTTGGAACAAATGATTTAATGAAATTATAAATGTTATGATTTCAGATAAAATCTTGATGAACCATGTGAAGCTTAGTGGGAGTGCCATTGTGTTCATCATGCTAAATGTAGATAATATCCTAATAATTTAGAATGATATAAGGATGATAATAAGTGTTTTATAGACTAGCTATTCCATACCTTGAGATATGATCTCGAGGATAGCTCTTATATCTTAGTTCTGAAGATGTTCATAAGCAAAGAGAAGATGGCTGGATCGTCGCGTTAATGGTACACCTTGGATATGTTCCATTTTCTAGAAAATTCCAAGAAAGGCTTACTTCCCTTAGGAAATGGTACTAACCTATCTAAAGGGATAACACCTCAAAGAGTTGAGGAAGTGAATGCTGGAACTGCTTGCCCTTGTGCATCGGTTACGAGAAGCTGAGTATATGCTAAATGTGTACAAAAGCCAGATGTCTGCCATGCAGTGGAAGTAGTAAACTATTTCTAATCCTACTATGGAAATAAAACACTTGATTGCAGTAATAATAATATCTTCATAGATGACAATACTTTAGAGACAGTGATCTCTAAGTCTTATCTTCAAGAACTTAAGACTTTATAGATAGTGATCTAAAAGGTATTAACTGTGGATACCTTAGATGATAGAAATCTCTAGTAATAAGGATATTGTGATAAGGATTATGGTCATACGAGTTATAATATTATCGAGCTATATTGTCAAGGACACTATAAAAAGATTGAGTATTGGTTGCATAAGATGAACATTTGCATTGGATGCGAGCATTGTTACTTGGGGATATGCAAGTGCCATAAAAGGACTTGGCGTAGTCCTTCGAGAACAGAGTGACTGATCAACTTACCTAGATATTTTCCTAAATATCCTATGATTGTCACATGAGTGCGGGTTTAAAGATTAGCCCATTAATGGATCTTTGGGATAGTGGGAGATTGTTGGACATGCGAGGCCACGACGAGCCATTATGCAATAAATGTTATTGAGATTATCATCCCCTGATCTGAAATGAAGAATAACTAATTTGCATAATAGGTCCCTTAGTTCAATTAGGGGTATGTACCATTGCCATCTTAATGATAATGCAACTGTTGATTCAATTATTGAATAATAGAGGCTGGTGCTTGGATGAATATCTAAAGAGTTAGATTGATGACTCATCAAGTACCATCAAATGATTGTTAAGAGATGATCTCCAGTCTGAGCAAGAGATGACAATCCTTTCTCACTTGGATGATATCTGACCGACCTCTTGATATAGGTCCTCTGCATGGAAATAGAGATTCGGAGGAGTCAGATTAGTTAGGTCAAAGAGTTTACTTAACGAGATCGAGATAACCAAAGTCCTATGTCATATGCTGTCACGGTATAGGCACACATCCTCTGACCGGAGACATATGTCTTACTATATGTCCGAGTATGTACATTTGGTAGACCAATAGGTTAATGACCTAATCAAGGTCTATAAACCGATGCGCTAGTGTGCTTATAAGGGCATATGAGTAATACAATCTCTCAAAGGGATCATACATGATCATTACTGAACCGGAAGACATGAGCTCACTCATGAGATATTAGGAAGAATCAAATTCCGTGCATGGTCATCTCGCTTTGGAAGCTTGATTGAATTCGTATGTTTGATATATGCTTTAGGAAAAGTATATGATCAACACCTGGGTATGATATATGCTTTTGGAAAGCATATGATCGATACTAACTCCCAATGATCGAATGAGAAACTTGATGATAAAACTCTGAAGTAGACTGTGTAAAATTGATCTTATACTTCGTGTTTATTCTGGGTCTTCCAGTATGCAGGATGTACAGGTATTAAGAATGCTTGAGGGTGATGTGATCATAAACGATTGTATAACCATGACGCTTCCATTCCGAGGGAGTGATGAAACATGTCTGGATTTTAGTGACTCCTCTCATAGAGAAGTTATCTGATCTTAGTGCAAATGTTGGACATTGAACTGAATGTGATTCAGATGTAATGAGAAGATTAGATTTGCGGTCTTGATTTAATCAAGCATCTATGGGAGGTCCGCAAGATCTGGATTTGAGACGTGATCTCAATATCCAAGTCACTATACACAGAATAATACAATCGTCATGTCCTTATCTCCAAGTATCCGCGGAGAAAGCGCATTATCCTTGAAAGAGTTCATGGATAATTTCATTGTTGATATATGCATCCGAGCGTTGATAAAATGGATAATTAAATGTGATTTAATTATCATGAATAATATGAATTTGATTCATATTATAAGGAGAGTTATCTAAGATAGTTAAATGTGATTTAATTATCAAAGACGTGAATAATGCGAATGTGATTCATGTTATTTGGGCACATGAGAAAAGAGATCCAAGATGATTAAATGTGATTTAATTATCATGGATATGAATAATGTGGATATAAATATCCATATTAATCAGATATATTATAAATGTGATTTATAATATATTAAAGAGAGCATATTATGATTTATATTTGTTGATTAATTATTAATGTGAATTGGATTCACATTGAATGATTAATTGAAAAAATATTATTACATTTTTGTTTTGGGTTGTGAGTGAGATTCACATAATTTTAATGGATTGATTGAAGTTTTTCACAAGATAATTGTGAATTCTTTTTGTGAAAAATATTTACAATAATTGTTGTTGTAAATCTTGGAGATCTCATGAGATAATGAGATCTCATGAGATGATGGTTGCTGTCCTTTATTTTTTGGGGATTGGTTTAGTCTTCTCATTATCTCTTCTCTACTCAAATGTGATTTAAATTAGAATTAATTATGTCGATTTATCAATATGAATTAATTCAAATTAAATCAATTATTGTTGTATTTTTACAACAACATCTTAGCCATTGAAAGAAACACAAATCAATCTCAACTATTGATTGTGTGTTGTCCATGGATTGAGATCCATGGACTCCTCTCTCTCTATATATGTCATATACCTCTCTCCCTCTCTCTCTTATGGCCATCCATCATGGAGCCATTGAGAGACTCACCTTCGCCGCATCATCCTCGATATGCTACCGGAGTATTTGCTCGTGGATCTCCATCTTCGTTGATGCGCATCGCTCGTGAAGAAGATGTCGGATCTCGTATGACGAGATCAGGAGATTCGTTGCTTGGATCATTAACATGGATTGCGAGAAGGATGCATCTCATTAACGCGCTCGCAAGCGTCTCATATGTTGGATCGGACTTGAGATAGGAGGTGTCTTCGTTTAGAGACTCTATCGCAACCACGCTTCAAGAGGTAAACCTTATACCTAATTGTGGTTTAGATGAAACGATCCAAGAAAGGTTCTTGGATCATGTGGTTTCATCATTTAAATTTTTTAAATTCTGCTGCTCGAAGCAACTAGTGAGACTAGTCGCTCCCGATCGCATTTGATGCGATCTACATGCTTTCGTGATGCGCTTTAGGATCTCGCCATATCCTTCAATATTCAAATTTATTTCCCTCCGTCCATCCACCGTACCGCTCACCCACCTCATTTTCGTGTGTACCTTGCTTAGGATGTACTTTGTCCTAAGTATGGGGTGGGGGTGTATGGGTTGAGTGTCCTTTCTTCGTTCCATTTCATCACTCTTATTGCCAATACTTAGGGATATTTTACCCTAAATATAGAGGGAGTGATGTGTATATACTCTTTGATCTCTTCTTCTATCTTCGTCTGTCTTTTCTTCTTTTCTTCTTTTCGTTTTCATTTTTCTTTTTCTAGCGAAAAGGTGTCGCCCCCTTTTTTCAAGCTTCTATACTTAGGATGTACATTGTCCTAAGTATAGGGGGTTGTGCACTCCGATTTCTTTCATTCTTTGATCCTCTCCACTGTCTTCTCTTATTATCTATACTTAGGGATATCTTACCCTAAGTATAGGAGGAGACAATCTGAGCACGATCTGTTCATTCCCACCCTTGCCCTCCCTGCTTTGTGTACAGTCTGCTATACTTCGGATTATTTGATGTTAAGTATAGGGGGGACGGTCGACTTCTCATTGGTCTATTTCTTTGTTCATTCGTTTATTCTTTAGGCTTTTCTATACTTAGTACAAGTTATGTCATCTCTTTTCTCTCTAATCTATGACATAGCGCAAGCTAAGTATAGGGGGGTCGTATATACTGTGTATATACTTTAGCCATAATTCGTACTTTTGTATTTTTAATAATGTTTATGGCTATAAATACTATATAATATACTTTAATATTCATTAAAAAATGTAATAGAAAGATGCATATTATTCCTTAAATTCTTTTTATATATACTGATTAATAAATCAGGTAAAAATATTTTTTGCAAAATGTTTGAAAAATAGTTTGAAAATATTTTTGAAAAATCTTTTGAAAACTATTCGGAAAATGTTTTGTTAAATAGTTTCAACCTTTGCAAAATTGTTTTGTTTGTAAAAAATTCTTTTCTTTTGTGTGAAATAAAAATGTTTCAAAAATGATTTACAAATGGTTTGATAAATGGTTACAAAAATATTTTGAAAATCTATATATACCGCTTGAAAAAACCTTTGCAAAATGATTTTCAAATGTGTGTAAATTTTTGTAAAAATTATTTGGAAAAAATATTTTGGACTATAGTTTTCAAAATTGTTTCTAAAATCATTTTCAAAAAAATTTGAGGAATATATACATCAATGAAATTCTTTATTAATTGTAAAATTAACTAACATTATCCCTTGTAAATTCTTAAAATTCCTAACTCTTGTAAATATAAGATGCATCCCTGTGTAAATATTTGTACCTATTTTCTTAGCCTAAATCTTTTGTTTTCAAAAATCACAAAAACATTTGCAAAACTGAAAACTCTGAAAACATTTGTATAACCTTTTCAAATATCCCTAAAAAGTTCAAAAGTTTGAAAATTGCTTCACAAAAATATTTTTCTGCATTGTACATAGCATTTGCATAGAATTCACATTTTTCAGACTGAGTTTGATAATTGAACAAGTCTAAGTAAAATCTGAAGATTGGAGCTTGGTTGGACCTTAAATCTACCTAATTACGGGAACCTTATAAGATCTGGATTGAGGTACTTCCGGTCTCTTTGACTTAATTCTTTGAGAATCGTGAGACTTGGTTCAATGGATTCTTGACTGGCTAAGTAGAGTATTTCGGAGCACACGCACGACTCTTGTTGATAATGACCTAACTTGGACACCTGCACCTTTCACTTAGCTCAACTCAGTTGGAGTGGTGAGGGGATTGGATTTACTGGTATGAGATGCACACAAGTGGAATTATTTGTCCGCGTCTAGGGAGGGAAGTGCACCCTAACCTATCCAATATCAAAGACGTCTAAAGACAAGAGAGTGTAGGTTGCAATAATGCTTCAAAAGAGGGATAGCCTACTGGCTTAAGAGGAAAAACTCCTTATGTTAATGCTGATGTATATAGTATTTAAAAAAACAAAAAGCAAAAACTCCAAAAAAGAATACATGCCTGATTGAAAATAGAAAGCCTGTCAGAGTGTATATATTTGTATAGTCAATAAGAAAGCTTGATATTCAAAGTCATATCATGTGAGCATGCAGCTGGATGACTTGACTATACTGGTCATGCATCATAGGATAGGTAGATACACTGGCTACCATCCATTCTTCTCTTCACCCCCTCCTCTTGAGCTAGTTGCCACGTGAACTTAGAAGGAAATACCCTGCTCCTCGAGGAAAGAGTTATTCCATTTGTGGAATGATTGGGTAGTCATATTAGAGAAGTCAGTCTCTTTGTCATTTCAGTTGAGGGGAGCCACTATCACATACATTGTACAAGTGAGATTTATAGTCATAAGGGTTTGCGTATGAGTTGAAATATTCTAACCTGGCTATTAAGAATACATGAGTAGAGTTATTAGATTCTTAAAGGTTGTTGTATTTCAAATCTGTTTCCCAATAAGGTTCCGCCTACACTAAAATTTCAAAAGGTCCAACTTAAGCTCAAAACTTTGATTTTGTGAAGACAAGTTTGAAAATTAAACTTAATCCACTTTCTTTCTTTTTCTTTTCTTTGTTTTTCATTTTCTGCACTTATTGCATAAGTTTTCTCTAGGGACTAGCAAAGCCCAAGTATGGGGGGTGATGAATCTCCATTTCATCACATTTATTTCATCATTTTGACCTTAAAAACCCTAGCTAATGCATGTAAATACCATTAATTTGTACAAATTAACATTCATTCTTTGTTGTATAAAGACTCTATAAAATACTATTTTTAAAGCTAAAATTATAGAATAAAGAAAAGAAAAAGAAAAAATGACAGAGGTATTTATGACCCTTAACCCCGAAACCTAGGCGTGTTGATGACTAGTCGATAAGGAATAAAGTAGGGGGAGACAAGGGCCAATAATATAATAAAATTCCCATTTATTTATTCATCTTTTATTCATTTTGGGACCTATTCTATTTTCTACTTTTTATAGCTTAAATAAAGAAAATTTGTACATGAAAGTTGTAGACAATAAAATATAGAAAAATACGAAATTGAGTTTATACCAAAATAATATACAATGTACAAGTTATACTCTGAATAAAATTCCAAAATCCCAACTTCTCTGACCCATATTTCTCAAATAAGATCTCAAAATGTATCAAAATCACTTCAATTGTATATAACTTTTAATAAGCTATTTAATGAAGATAGTTTCATATTTTTTTGGAGTTAAAGTGTGAAAGTTAGGTTTGGAATCCATATTGTACAATGTACATGAATAAAATATTCATTATTTATTTATTATTTTTATAATTTTATATTTTTTATAATTTTATAAATATTATTTATAGCATATGTATATATTTAAATTAGAATAAAACCATTAATAAAACATTAAAATAAAATATGCATATAAAATACATAGATGAAATACTTATACATATACCTATATATTATAAATACCTATTTATTTAAGTGTAAATGTTGCATCAAAAAATACACTGAAAAAACACTTATGTATATAAAAATAAGTTATAATTTTATAAAATAAGAAAATAAAATAATTAAATCAAAAATAAAAATAAAATACTCAAAACATTGGTAAATATACCTATAAATAAAACCCTAGAAACTAACTTGTAATTAATAATCTCTCAAAAGGAAATAAAAATCGTAATAGAACACTTTAAAAAATAATAGTCATTTTTTTATTTTATAATTTTAATTAAATTAAAATCATTTATTATTTATTACATATTTTCTAAAATAATTTAGGGTGGATTTTCCCAGTTCGTCCACGTAGACTGATGATCGTGAAAATCGAGATGTGACTAAGGTGGACTATAAATATGCAATGTCGTCCCTAGTCAATTGATTCGGTCAACGAGAAAAATATATAAAACCACTTTAAAGAAAATCAATAAATGAAAAGTAATGTAAGCAGTCTTCGCTATTTAATTTACCTGTTATAGCGAACAGAGTCGAACACAAGGATCACAGTTGAAAAACTCAGTAGTCAAATTTTGAAATAAAATAAATGAATTTTTAATGGTTTTTTATTTTTCGATTTTTTTATTTTGAAAAATGCACAATGGAAGAAATACACTCACTACACTCTTTTTATATTTTTAAAATTTTTAAAAATGCTCAGAAAATTACAAAAAAATAATTTTGAGTTTTAAATATGTTTTAATATTTTTAGGAATTTTCGTAGAATTTTCAAATGCCTTTGTATTTTTCTAAAAATTAAACACTGGCGAAAATGACAAACAGTGCATAGCCTGGAGTAATTTGCAACTTAAAAATATATTAATTGCCTAATTATTCTGTAAATTATTTTTATGCTAAACTATATACAAATATCTACACATAAGAACTGAAATCACTATTTTTGGATTTTGCTACAAATTTTTATGATTTTTATAAGATTTTAGTATTTTGCAATTTTTATGTTTTTACAAATAATTAAGGTGTGAAAGTTGGACAGAAAATAAAGGACAATAAAGTACACCTAATCTATTTTTTGGAATTTTTCAGACAATATTTGATTTTTAACGATTTTTTCAAATTTCAGGCAGCGAAAATGACACTATTTTTTTAATTTTAAAATTATCAAATAAAGTTAAAATGCAATGGATTTTTTATACAATGAAGATGCACACAGCAAAGGTCTACAAAAGTTTTTCTAGAATTATTTGAGCTATAAAAACATTTACTTCCAATGATACAAGAAAGCTAATAAAATCTGGAAACACATTAACTGAATTGAAAGTATTCAAAGCTCTTGACTGTGAAATTAACAGGAAATAAAATTAGGGGAAAAGATCGCAATTTACCCACTAGGGGTGTGCTGCGTACGTGATCTGGTTGAGACGGGGGTCTTTCTGCAAATCTCAGAAATACCAGTACTGAATGTATAATTTTTCCAGTTTCTTTTTATTATATTGCCCTAGGGTTACTGTTCCTTTCATTTTCGCAAACCAAAAAGGGGGGGGGGGGGACGTTGTCCCTCCCTTCCTTCTCTCTTCATGCGCGCCACCGGTGGAGTGGCGGCACGAGATCGGCAATGGTGGTTGCTGGAGGAGCAGCGAGCAAGGGCTGGCGATATGGATATGAAGGCAGGGACACGCACAGGCTCATGCGAAGCCGCTGGAGATGCTCTTTGGGGTGGAGGTCAGCGGACTGGAGAGGAGGATGGAGCTCCGCGATGGAGGTGGAGGTGCTCTGATTGTGCAGAGACACTAGCGACGGGCGAGCGACGCTGGTGGAGTCGGTTGGGCGACACACATTCCGCGGTGAGGAGACGAACGACGACTGAGGGGCAGGCAGTCACGCCTTGTCGGTGGCGTTGCGACCTGGCGTCGGTGGCGAGTCGCGGGGGCTGGGATGGCAAGGCCGGAGGTGGGCGGCGGGCGATCTGATGGCGAAGGGCGGCGGGCGGCGTCACTAGCCATTTGCGAGTCTCTTTTTAATTTTTTTCCTTTTTTCTACCTACAGACAAATGTTTAAAAAATATTTTTTTTTAATTTTTTAATTTTTATTTTGTCCTACAAAATATATGTTAAAAAGAAAAGTTTTGTAAATTTTTGTGTTTGTTTTTTTAATTTTTTTATAAACAAATTAGTACGCGAGCATAACTGCTCCATCCCAAAAATCGAAATAGGGATTAATGAGAGAATACTGATCCGATGAGATGGGAGAAAGATCTGGAGATCCAACAATTGTGCGTGATCGGATGTGATAGGTTTTGAGAGAGAGAACATGAAACGTAGGGATATTTATGTGAGGTGAAAAATCGGATTCGGATCGGATGACAAATGTGAGGTCAAGTAAAAAATTGTGATGAAAACTATAGATCTAAAATATACAATGAAATTGAAAATAAAATTTGTGCTACGATTATTCTAGAGAAATGAGATAAAAGATGGATCTAACCTGAGGGAGGCAGGCGCCGTGATGGCTTCAATGATAACCGGTCCGCTGTTATCAGACGACTTGGGGCAGGGCTCCTCTATCGATCGATGGGATTTCTGTAATTACAAAAGAGGAAGGTGTTTAGTGGTGGAATTAATAAATAAATTATTTAATTAAATAAAATTAATTTTTGTAATAATAATTATAATTAATAATAATTGTCAAAAATTAAGGAGCCACCTTAATGGTGGCTAATTAAGGTAATTATTGAATTATACATATATGATATATTTTTATATACGATTATTTATTTAAATAAATAATTATCGTCCTTTTTTTATTTATTATTAAAGGTTAATTATTTATTTTTTAAGATAGTTATTTAAGGAAAATGTTTATATACATATGATACAAACATATAGTAAATTATACACATGTACAAATAAGGAAATAATTTAAAAAAGATTTTTTAGTTAAAATTTTTTGTTTACTTTAAATTACTTGTGAACAATATTTGCAATTATTAGAAATATAATATGTATAAAAAAATAAATACATTAAATACATGGTTAAATTGTAAAAACAACCCCAGAAAATCGACTTTTCAATCGTAACTCCAAAAATTATGAAACCATGGCCATTTTAAAGACTATTTAATTTAGAGTACAATGAAAGTGAGTTTGGTTCAATTTGATTTCGTATGAAGCCAGAATTGGTCTTTCAATTGTCACTTTATTGCTTTTTCTGAGTGTGGATACCTGTATTTTATAAATGATTTCACTTTGCATTTTTTTTATTATTTACAAAATATTTTTATTTACAATTTCTATTTGGAAAAATATTTAATTTGAGGTAAATTTATATACAAATAAAATTGTGTAAGCTTTGTACAAATATACAAAGAATAAATTCAAAAATAAAAAGGAAGAATATTTACAAATTATTTTTGGATTTTTTTGATTAACGACCTTATCTCCCCTTATTTTATTTATGGTCGATCAGGTCAATCTTGACCTTCTCTCGAGGTTCGGGTCAGTTTGCATTTATTTCATAAATACATCCTTTATTTTTATTATTTTATTTTATTTTCTTTTTCTTTTCTTCTTTATTCTTTTATTTGAATATAAACAATGTTAAAAATGCATATTTAACAAATGCATGCAAAATGATAATTTCATGAAATTAGTGGGTATTTATAGGTATTTGACTAAGGAAATAAAGCTAAAATAAAAGAATAAAGGTGATGAATCGTGGATTCATCATTCCCCTATACTTTACCTTTGCTAGTCCCTTAGCAAACACTTATTTGAAAAATAAGTGAAAAGAAAAAAAAAGAAAAGAAAAAGGAAAGAACTTAGACCAATGTTGATTTTTAAACTTATCATAAAATTGGAGTATAGAGCTCGGTTAGACCTTTGGATTATTAGTTTGGTAGAACCTTATTGGGAAACGAGTTTAAGACTCAACAGTCCTCACGTTCGACTATTCTATGGTCAGATCGTTTTAATCAGTCAGGTCAGAACAAGTCTACATACACAAACTCTAGTAACTATGAATCTGTACTTGTATGGTGTATGTGTACTTTGGCTCCCTACTTCAGAAATGACAAAGAAACAACCTCTCTCAACAAGGTAACTCTAATCCCCCAATCTAGCAACTCTTTCCTCGATGAGCAGGGATATTCCCTTCTAAGTTCAAGTACAACCATCTCAAAAAGAGGACATTGAGAAAAGAATGGATGGTAATTAGTGTAGTTACCTATCCTTGGATGCATGACCAGTGTAGCCAAGTCATCCACTGCAAGCTTACAAAAATTTGACTTTGAAGCTCTTATTCTTTTTATTCCACTTGTATATACACTCCGACGGGCATTTTGCTTTTCAATTAGGCCTATCCACTTTTGGAGATTCTGCATTTTTTCTTTTCTATTGAAAATATATACAAGGTGCATCATGTACATAAGGAGTTTTTCCTCTTGAGCTAGTAGACTGTCCCTCTTTTGAAGCATTATTCCAATCCTACAACATCCTGTCTTTAGACCTCAACGCGACTAGATCAGATTGAGATGCACTTCCCTCCCTAGAGGAAGACGAGATGTTTCGCCTAGATGTACTACCCTCGTATGCTACTCCAAGCCAAGGTCAACTGCCTCCTCACCACCTCATCCGTGTTGAGCCACATGTAAAGTGCGTGTGCAAGTCAAGCCATTATCTGCGAGAGTCATGCGTGTGTTGTTAAGTGCTCTATTTAGACAAATCAAGATTATATGTGAACATAGCCTAGTGGACTTGAAGAATTAAGTCTCAAGACATGAAAAATCTTAAACTCGGATCCTATAAGGTTCCTCTGACATTAGGTGGATTAAGGTCTTAACTAAGCTCCATTCTTCAATTCTATTCCAGACTAGTTTAAATGTCAACATTACTCTGAAAAATGCTCATGCAAATGTGTGAAAATATGTACAATGCAAAGACAAAAGAAGAAAAGAGAAAAAAAATCTTTTTTTGAAACAATTTTGAATTTTTTTATGGATTTTTGAAAGAAAAAGAGAAAAATGATGCAAATGTAAAAAGATTTTTTTAATGCAATTTTTTTAGATGTTTGGTTTTTATACCTTTTTTAGGGTTTTTAAGGGTTAGGGTTAGTCGATAAGATACACATATTTACACGGGAGTGAGTCAATTATTTACAAGAATTAGGTGAAAGGATTTACAACTTGAGTGTTAGTAATTTATACAAGTACATATATACAATTGATAAAGAATTTTATGGATGATGCATATATCTCTCAAACTTATTTGAAAATAATTTTACAAATACTTTTGAAAACCATAGTCCAAAATAAATTTTCTAAACAATCTTACAAACATTTACAAACATTTGAAAAATATTTTGCAAGCATTTTTCAAACAGTATATATAGATTTTTTTCAAAATAATTTTCAACCATTTTTAAATATATTTGCAAATAGTTTTTTCAAAATAATTTTATTTCACACAAAGAAAAGGAATTTTTTACAAATCAAAATACTTTTACAAAGGTTGAAAATATTTTTCAAAACATTATTTAAATAGTTTTTAATAGATTTTCAAATAGATTTTCAAACTACTTTCACAATATTTTAACCTGACTTATTAATCAGTATGCACAAAAAGAATTTTGAGGAAATATCTGCATCTTTTTTTATTAGTTGATTTTTCTGAATTTTATAAGTATTTATACAATGTTTTAGTTATATTTAAAAATACGAAAGTACGAGTTATGGCTAAAGTATATATACAATATATACGACACCCCCCTATACTTAGCTCGAACTATGTCCTCATAGTGATCAGAGAGCGGCAAAGGAAGACATAACTTGTGCTAAATATAGAAAAGTGAAAAGAATGGTATGCTACACGACAAATAAAAGAATAAAATCAATAGGAGTCGATGATCCCCCTATACTTAGCATCAAGTAATCTTAAGTATAGAAGACTGTACACAAGGGAACTACCGAGTGATAAGATGTACAAATATTACTTCCCCTATACTTAGGTTGAAATATCCCTAAGTATAGGTAGGAAAATAGAGGTAATGTACTCAAATGGATAATCACAAGTCTGACACCCCCTATGCTTATGGTAAAGTGCACCCTAAGTATAACATAATCATAAGATGGAGATGGGGTGTTAGACAGAAAGAATGTCTGGAATGGACAGAATGGATCTATACAAGTAAGACAATGTTGAGGTCCCTCTCAACAGGCGCTAGAGTTTACGCCCAAGATGGGTGCAAAGGCTAGGACAACGCAGTATTAAGATTCAGGACGGCATCTGTAAGGTGAATACCATACTGTCATCGTAGTCTCGGTAGGGGAACAACGACATGGTCAACAGTGTAAACGATGACACCCAAATAAACAATCAGGCGGGTGTCTGCTACCAGGTAAAGATATGGGAGAATGAAATTGGACTCCGGTAGCACAAAAGAAATCATCGGCTCAAGATCTGAATGGAGTGACTGGATGGAGCCAAAGAAATCGAAAGTGGAGAAGGAAGGATCTGTCAAGGAATCTTCCACGTCAATCACCGTCTCGAATAGATAAGGAAGATCAAGATCATAAGACTCTCTATAAAAATCGATATCCGATGCATGTAATGTAGAGAAATCATAATCAACATCGAATAACTCGAAGATCGGGTCATCCTCATGAGGGTCGTCGAGGATAGAAAAATCGAGCTCAGGGAAATCAGAACTAACTGACGGCTCGGTCTCATGTTCCGACAGATCGAAATCACATCCAGGCAGCAAAACCGAGTAGAAGGGACATAATGCATCCTCCTGCAGATAACCCTCGGGGAGTGATGCAGGCTCGTCGGTAAAGAAAGGGGAATCAGAATCGAACTGAGGATCTATGTTGCCAATCATCAACTCCTCCAAAAATGTATCGACATCATCAAGTGGGATGACACACAGCTCAAAGAAGGGACTCTCTAGGTCTGTCAAATCAAAATGGTGTCTCTCAGCGAGCTCTATCTGTTGGGAAGGATCCAAATGTACATCTAAATATGAGAAGATCTTCTGAATAATGAAAACTGAATCAGCTGGACATGGACACTTAAATGACTGAAAGGACGGTTGAAACAATGTGGGATCCTCCTCCATTTCTTGAGATTCTAGCAAATCTAGAATCCAAGAATCTTCGACGTGAAAATGTGAGACTGACTCAAACTCTGGGTGTAAAACCAACGGGAACTCGACTAATGTCTGACTCTGGAAATTCCCAATGGTGGTCAACACGTCCGTCATCTAAAATGTAGTAGAATCCACATCATCTGAATGGTGTGTGCTGTTTGAATTGGCATGAAATGCCACACGCTCAACTGGTCCTGCAACACCCTTGTATGCTATCCCGACTAAAGCATCTCATGAAGATGGGATGTCTAAGAGTACTCTAGAGAAGGTCTTGAAGAATACCCATTCATCACTCTTTATTCTTTTATTTTAGCTACAAAACCTATGCAAAACACATGCATATTTCTGTAAATAGAATAAATTATCATTCAGCAAGCATTGTGTAAATATGCATAATTAACATGTTTTTGTGCATAAATAGAAGAATAAAGAAAAAAAAGAGGGAGATATTTAGAATAAATATTGAGCGACCTAATCCTAAGGGAGGGCTCAACATGGGCCTGACCGCATAAAAACACAAGTAGAGAGAGAGATAAGGAAGCTCATTTGTACATATATCTATAAATAAATAAAAAATTATTTTCCTCTTATTCAAATAAAAATGGGTGTGTATTTATATGTAAATATTTGTAAATATTAAATTAAAATAAAAATGAGAAAAACAAAACAAAAATAAAAATAAATAAAAAGGTCCTTCATCTTTGTATATACACTTTGTACATAGAAACCACAAACCTATTTATTTTCCCTTATAAATAAATAAATAAAAACCTATAAAAATATGTAAATACTCTATACTTCATAGTGTAAATAAATAAAATAAAAATCATAAAAATAAAAATAAAATAAAAAGAAACAACAATAAAAATCACAATCAACATTGTATATATACCATGTACCTAGTTGTATATATCTATTTATTTAGCCCTTATAAATAAATAATAAAAATAAAATAAAAATACCATTTTATTCCAAATTTTATTATATAAATAAATAAAATATAAAATTGGAATAAATTGTACAAAAATAAATAATTAAAAATCAAAAATCAAAAATACAATATTGTATATACCTATATATAATAAAACTATATTATACATACAATATTTTTATTTCAAATAAATAAATAAAAATCACTAAAAAATAGTTTAAAAATAAACAAACATTTTTTATGTTTTATGTTTTTCGAAAATAAGTCAATTAGTATTTTTAAATGAATTATCAAATAATTAATAATTGGCGGGCTCTGATTGGTCCACGGGGGATGTTGACCCCCGGTCAACTCTCCCCCCAGGACCACCAGAGCCGGATCATGCTCGCCCGACCCGATTTCTCCTATTTCTACCCACTTGTTCCGACCGCCAAATCGCTAAACCCCGGGCTCCATTTGACCCTTGTTCATACCTGATCCACGCCCGGGGTGGGTTTTGGGGATCCGAGCTCCGATCTGATCACCCGAACCTCTTCTAGCCGGACCCCTAGTCGTATATAATCCCAGCTCCGCCGCACAATTCCACTCATCTTTGGCCCTCCTCCTCATTGCTAAGGAGCTCCTCCACCTTGCCCAATTGACAGCCGTACGAGAGAGAGTCGAAACGAGGCTCAGGCAGCGGGAACCATTGATCCGACAGCTTCTCGCCGCCGTGCGCCGCCGCGAGCGTGCCAAGCCTCAGGACGCGACGACCCCTTGAGGCAATGACCCCCGAAGCTCCAGCAGCTCCAGCATAGTCGAATGCATCTGCCACGTAGTTTCTTCAGCTTGTAGTTTAGCTTAATTTAGGTTTACCCCCAATTTGCTCTGCCACCGTCGCCGACCAATTCAGCCACCTCCGACCGTCCATTTGTCCACCCGACCACACCACCACCTTCGCCATACCTCTCTTCATCTTCTTTACCCGTCCACCCCCTGACTCGCCCCGGAGCAGGTCCTTCGCCTTCCTCCGCCGCCGCTTCACCGGAGGGCACCATCCCACGTCACCCGATCACCCATTTCCCCTCTCATCGGGTCGAGGCACTTTGCCCTCGACCCAGGAGTTCGACTGTGTACTTTGCAGGTTGAAAAAGGCCCATCTGAGGGCTTGGATGTCCAGGCACAGCAGCTCCAGGTCTCCCTCGTCGATGGAGCATCTCCGACACCTCCAACCTCATCGGAGACATCCATTAGCTGCGGACCATCGAGATGAAGAGATCCCCCACCTCAGCAGCTCCAACGGAGGCCCAACGTGCCCGTGGTGCGCCGACGAAGTTCGCTGGCGTCTTGTTCTTCCTGGACCTTCAGCCACCGTCCGATCACCACCTCAGCCCAGTTCAGATCTGGACCGTTCGTTCACGCCATCTCTCCACCGTCGGATCTAGCAATGGTCTGATCTAGACCATACACTCAGACGAAGAGACACCCTGCAGTCAGGACAGTTTGATCTACACGTGTCATCTTCACCGCCGTTGATCCAGCGAGGGTTTACCCATAGCACACCTTAGCCATCAGATCCTCCACGTGGGAGGCCCTCAGCCGTCCGATCCGAGCAGGAGTCTTAGAAGAGGTGCCACCACTCCAGCACCGTGCGATTATCCACGTGGCAGCCCTTCAGCCATCAGATAATAAGTGGGGTAAATATCCCTTAGGCCCCCTCCAGTTTTATATTTACTTTTTAGTATTGTAAATATTTTGTCCTGTTATTTTTATTTTGTAAAAATTGCATCGAGGACCTTCTTGTTGTGGATATTTGCATTATAGTCCTTGTGTGTATTGGCCACGTGCATCGACACGTGATTTAGTGGGCTTTTTGCACTTTCCACCCTGTATTCCTTGCGTGTTGATGTTTGATATTTTATAAATAGGAATTACATTTCAGTCCTTCCAGGCCTGGTCCACGTGCGCGTCACGTGTTTCATTGTATTTTTTGCACGTTTGGCCCTAATCTTTTATGTCGTGTTATTGATAGGCACCTGGACTATATTTTTATTACATATAGGTCCCTGTGCACTGTGGGCTCTTGTTTTTGATTTTAATAAAATATCAAAATTAACCCAAATTGAATGAAAATTGGACACGTGGCTCCTGCCACTGTGTAAAATTTTTACCAATTTTTAGGTACATTTTTGAGCCCTTTTGTTATTTTTAAAAATTCGAAAACCTTCATTTTTCTGTCTGTTCAGATTATAAAATCCAAAAAATTATAAAAACCCTTTTAAAAATTCTAAAAAAATCAGATTTTGTGTGTTTTTGTGTGTTTGATTTTCTGTCCATTATTGGTTATTTTTGGATTGATAAAAATTATAAACATTAAAAACCCTAAAAACCCATACAAATTCTAAAAATTCGTAGAAAATTCAAATATTCACAAATTTTTCTTCTGAATTTCCTCTTTGTTTATACTTTCCATGAAAAATACCTCCAGGCTTTGATAGAGCCATTTTATTTTTTATTTTGGTCCTTGAAGCTTGGCTGGGCAGTAGCATAGTTTTTCTTCCTTCTTTCATTTTTAGAAAATTCTATAAAAATCATAAAATTATGAAAAATTCATCAAAAACAGTAAAAAATCCATAAAACTTAAAAACATTTTTGATTTAATTTTTGGAACTTTTTAGAGTAGTCAAATAAATTGTTGTTTGTGCTTGTTTTTACCTTTTTATTATTTTTCTTTATATTTAGAAATCCAAAAAAATATAAAAATATTAAAATCCACCAAAAAATATTTGTTTTTATTTTATTTGTTTGTAGACTACTTCGTAGGCCACAAGGCCAATCCGTGCTCCTCGAGATCGACCCTGGGAGCTATACCAGGTCAATCCCATAGCTAGGACTGCTATTTGGTTTTCTTTGTTTTTTATCTTTATTTGGTCGCCCGATTTTTGTTTCTTGTTGAGCTTTGTGTCCTGAATGACTGAGGTCGCAATGACCTTAGTGACACCTGATTTACCTTAGTCCGTCAGACTCGCTCAATCAGAATGGCGCCGTTGCCGGGGAGCACGGCTTAGTAGTAACTTTTATTTTTGTTTTATTTTATTTTTGTTTTTGCGGCTTTCCGTGGCTTTTTCTTTGTCCGTGGCTTTTCGTGGCTTTTTATTTTTTTTTTATTTTTATTTCTTTTCTTTTATTTTTGTTTTTATTTGTTTTGCTTGTTTATTTTTATTTCCATTTTTGCATATATATACCCTGTTTTCTTTTATTTTGCTTTATTTGCTTTATTGTGGCTTGACACACTTTGTTGCTTGCTTGCGAGGGCCCGAGGATCGAGGCGACGACTTTCGAGGAGCCGACGCAACCGCGGCAATCGGAGGCGGCTCCCTTCTGCACGGAGCCGCAGGAAAGCGCGAGGAGACAATCGAGTGCGGGAGGATTAGTGTAGCTTTAGATTAGGTTTATTTTCAGTATTACTTGGATTATTGTAATAATACAGGGACATGACACTCTCAGAGACTTGTGATTGCGGGGTCTGTTTCGCCGAGCACCGGTGTGCTTGGGGGACCCCATCGTGGTTTTGGTTTTTCCCGTTTTTTTCTTTTTATTTGATTTCACGTGGTTTTCTGTGCTTGAGCCCCTAGATTTAGGTTTTTATATCGTTGATCCAGGTAGCCTTAGGTCCACAACCCTAAAAGAATATCTGTTCCCATAGTTCACGTTTGGACCAAGGCAACTAAATTGGTTCTTCACGATAATAGGAGCCTCTGTTTAGGACGGTTTCCGTACTACATTCCATATAGATAGGTTTATATTTATGCGCAGATCATAATTGCATGTAGACTGCTAGAGTCAGGTATGCCTTCTATCTCGTGCATGCATCATTGATTTATCGCGCATTGGCTTTTCCGTTTTCCTCCCCCTGATTTTCTGGACTTAGGAATAAAAGGAAATCGGAAAATTCGTTAGACGATCTTTGAAAAAGATATAAAAAGAAAAACAATAAAATCTGGACTGCTAATCACACTTGACTTAAAAGATACTTAATTGAAAAATCTGTCTTGGGGAGAGTAACCCCCTCCTTGTTTGGTTTGGATGAGAAAGAGAGTGACACGTACCCTAGGCTAGAGCCATATCCGATTTTTCTCGACTGATTACCGACTTTTCAGTACGGGACAGTCGGTTGAGAATATCAGATTCCTATCAGCTCACGTAATCGCTCTGAAAGACTGAATGATCACCTAAAATAAAATCGACAAGATAATTGACTGATCCCTTACGGTCTTCAGCTCTGTGTGCGTAGGTGAATCAGGGGTTTGATTTCTCATCTTGTGTGATTCCAGATCCCTTCTGCCTTCCCCCATCTATCTTATTCTCCATTCAACTGTCTCCCACCCACCCTCCCTTCAGTCTTCTTCTTCTCTTTTACCCCTGGATGATGGATCCCCCTCACTCCTGGCCGACTCTTACGGCTTCTTCTCCATTCTCTGACCATCAGTCCAGTCCACCTTCGAGGGAGGTTGGATCTCTGACCAACCTCCCGCTCCCTCCCTCCCATCCCTTTCTTTACTCTAGCATGCTGCGCTAGGCATCCGCGGAGATTAGATCGAGCAGATGCGAGACCCGGACGATGCCATTGCTGAGTTGATAGTGCACTCCGGTCGTGATCAGAGAGAGCAGAGGAGATCATCTAGTATATCCTATCCCAGATTGATGGCGGAGCAGATACGACAGGGAGCTCAGTCAGCTTCTACATTAGGACCATTCATCTTGGATTTGTATCTCATTCAGAGACTGCTGACATATTCAGGGGAGGTGCACGAGGAGCCTTATCTGCACTTGTCTGAGTTCGAGGAGTTTTGCAGAGCACAGAGATATTCATATATCACTGCAGAGGAGTTGATGCTGAGAACCTTCCCATTCACGCTTCAGGACAGAGCCATGAGATGGCACAAACGATTAGGGAGGAGATTCGAGACGTGGGGAGAGCTACGCCGAGAGTTCTTACCGAGATACTTTCCCCAGCGTAGAGCAGAGTTTATGCGGTCTTTGATCACCGAGTTTTCAGTTGACTCCTAAGAGCCACTGCATGAGGCATGGACGAGGTTTCTTGACCTCTTGAGGAGATTTCCCGATCACGGACTTCCGCTGACAGACCTTATAGAGATCTCCATGCGGGGGATGACCGCAGAGCAGATAGCACTGGTGATTACCACATGTGGCGGTTCACACCGCAGTTCTGACATTCACTTACTGGATACCATCTCGAGGCTACTTTCACAGAGATCTTCTTCACGAGATACCTTAGTCGGGACAACACATACGGACGATGCAGTACCAGTGCAGTGGGTCACATTACATGAGGATCTAGTTTCTACACACCAGCCCGAGGACATGGATCATGCAACACCACTGACAGAGGAGATGACTGCGATAGTAGAGGTTCAGACCCAGAGTCTACTCGAGTTCCCATTGGTCTTCCAGCTAGAGTTCGAGTCAGTCCCAGAATTCCCAGTTGACGAGTCTTGGATATCAGACCTTCTGATACTCCAGAATCCGGAGGAGCCCCCGCTACTACAACCATTCTTTCAGCCACTTCAGTTTCCAGTCCCGGAGGAGTCAACCTCTTTTCTGCAGAGATACTTCTCGGATTCCGACAGCGACCATGACTCAACTCAGCAGCCACAGTTCGATATGGGATACCACTTTGAGAGTACAGACATAGATAGTCCCATTTTCGAGCCGTTTATCCTCCACCTTGACCAGACATACACACTCGCTGAGGACCAGTTGGCAGCCAGCATTGCCGCAGAGCGAGGATCAGCCGCCGACACTTTGCCAGCTTCCGCGGTGTTGACCAGTACCTTCTCCTGCTTCTAGATTGTCGAGAGCTACACTTCCGATGATGATGCAGACTGGTGCACAGAGTGGATACTTGACATCATCGCAGATGCCCTTCTAGATCCTGATCCTCTCTTACTCACTTCTGATCTTGCATTTCTCCCCGAGGGTTATCTGCGAGAGGATGCCGCGCACGATGAGTACTCGGTTTCACCTTCTGAGAGTGTTTCTGATCTAGCAGAGCATGAAACCGAGTCTTTTGATCATTCTGACTCTGAGTCATCTCACCTCGACGACCCTCGTAAGGATGAGCCCATCCTGGAGATATTCGATGATATGCCTGATTTGCTTCTATTTCATGCATCGGATATCAGTCTTCTTAGAGAGTCTCCTGCTCTTGACTGTCCACACCTTCTTGAGACACTGATCGATGTGGAGGATTCCATCAGTGATCCATCCTTCTCCATGTTTGATTTCTTCGGCTCCACACTTCCACTCCAGTCTGATCCAGAGCCAACGATTTCTTTTGTGCTACCGGATCCTGATCACTTACTTCCATATCCAAGGCCGGTAGCAGACACCCTCTTGATTGCATACCTGGGTGTCTTTGTTTACACTATTATTTTCGTCGCTGTTCTCATACCGAGACTGTGACGACAGTACGACATTCGCCTTACCGATGCCATCCTGAACCTTGACACCGCCTTGTCCTAGCCTTTGCGCCCAGCTAGGGGCGTAAAACCTAGTGCTTGTTGAGAGGCACCTCAACATTGTACCCTTTTGTATATACATGTTTCATCTTAGTTTGATCTTTCTTTCTTCCGTTCTTGTTTTCACCCCAGATCTCTTATAGGATTATCTTTGCTATACTTAGGATATTCCTCATCCTAAGTATACAGGGGTGGAAACACCGGGTTGTTCTTCCATTCTGTTCCATCACTTTTGTTGTTGCCTATACTTAAGGATTCTTCACCTTAAGTATAGGGGGAGTGATGTCCCTTCACCTTGCATATATCTGTTGATTTTCTTTTGATTCATTTTACCCCTGTTTTTGCTGCCTATACTTAGGGATATTTTACCCTAAGTATAGGGGGGGTAGACCATGTAAATTCTTCACTCGGTTTTCCGTTTGTGTACAACCTGCTATACTTGGGATTATTTGATCCTTAGTATAGGGGGAAAAGCCGAGATCCTCTTGATTTCTATTCTTTCATTAGTCTTTGTATATAACCTTCCTTTTCACTTCCCATACTAAGCACGAGTTATGCCTTCTTCATCGCTCTTGACTCTGAGGACATCGTTCGAGCTAAGTATAGGGGGGTATGTATATATTTCATATATACTTTAGCCATAACTTGTACTTTGTGTGAGAGTGTTAATAAATAAAAATGGCTAAAAACCTAAAATCCATAAAAAAATTAAAAATTTTTCCTCGTAAATAAACATTCTTTTATTTGCACATACATAGCTATTGTACAAGTATTTTTGTAAAAATATTTTCAAAAACTTTTTGTGTAAAGATTGTGTAAATATGTGCATATCAAAATTATGTATACAGTACAAAATTTTTCCAAAATGTTTTGAAAAATCAAAAGTTTGCAAAAACCTTGTGTAAATTTGTGTAAATATTTTGCAAAACTTGCATTCACGCATTCATTCATGATTTCAAAACATTTTTCAAAAATTTTGTATTTGTGTAAAATTGTGTAAATAGCATCCTTGTATATATATGTATAGTTTTTCCTGGATTATAGTTGACATTTAAACTTGCCCGGAATTAAATTGGGAAATGGAGCTTGATTATGATCTTAATCCACCTAATTCTAAGAGGAACCTTATAGAGCTTAGGGTTAAGGCTTTTCAGGTCCATGGTGACTTAATTCTTTGAGTCCACTAGGCTATGATCACATGTCATCTCAATGAGCCTAAGTAGAGCACTTAACAACACACACAAGACTCATATAGACAATGGCTTTACTTGGACCCGTACTTTACACCGAGCACTCTACAGATGAGGTGGTGAGGAGGCAGTCTTCCTTGACTTGTGGTAGCATATGAGGGTAATACTTCTAGGCGGAACCTCTCTTCTTCTTTTAGTGAAGGAAGTGCGTCTCAACTTGGTCTAGTTTCCATGAGGTCTAACGACAGGAGTTGTGGGTTGCAATAATGCTTCAAAAGAGGGATAGTCTACTGGCTCAAGAGGAAAAACTCCTTATGTATATGTGCTGCACATTATATATGTTGTATAGATGCACTTGAAAAAAAATGCAAAAAGAAAATAACTCCAAAAAAGTGGTTGGTCTGATAGAAAATGATAACCCCACCGGAGTATGTATATAGTGCAAATAAGCAAAGCTTGAGACTCATGTTCCATCTTATGTAGCTTGCAGCAGGGAGACTTAACTACACTGGTTGAGCTCCCAAGGATACATGGCTACACTGGCCATGGTCCATTCTCTTCTTCCCCCTCTTCTTGAGCCGGTTGAACTTGAATTTAGAAGGGAATACCCCGCTCCTCGAGGAAAGAGTGGCCAGACTAGGGTCATAGAGTTACCTTGTTGGGGAGGGTTGTCAAGTTGCTACTTCTGAGGTGGAGAGCTATACCTCACTTATACAGTATAAGGAAAGATTCATAGTCTTCAGGGTTTGTGTATGTAGACTTGTTCTGATCTGGATTGTTGAGGAGTCTTGATTATAGATTAGTGGATCTTAGAGGCTGTTAAGTTTTAAACCTAAGTCCAAATAAGGTTCCGACACATTAATAATCCAAAGATCTGATCGAGCTCCATATTTCAATTTAATGAAGGCAGTTTAATAATCAGCATTAATCCATGCATTTTCTCCTCTTTTTCTTTTTCTTTTTTTTTCACTTCTTTTTCAAATAAGTGTTTTTTAGGGACTAGCAAAGTTAAGTATAGGGGGGTGATGAATATCCATTCAGAAATCTTTATTCTTTTATTTTAGATACAAAACCTATGCAAAACACATGTATATTTCTGTAAATAGAATAAATTATCATTCAGCAAGCATTGTGTAAATATGTATAATTAGCATGTTTTTGTGCATAAATAAAAGAATAAAGAAATAAAAGAAAAAGAGGGAGATATTTAGAATAAATATTGAGCAACCTAATCCCAAGGGAGGGCTCAGCATAGGCCTGACCGCATAAAAACACAAGTAGAGAGAGATAAGGAAGCTCATTTGTACATATATCTATAAATAAATAAAAAAATTATTTTCCTCTTATTCAAATAAAAATGGGTGTGTATTTATATGTAAATATTTTTAAATATTAAATTAAAATAAAAATGAGAAAAACAAAACAAAAATAAAAATAAATAAAAAGGTCCTTCATTTTATATACACACCGTGTACATAGAAACCACAAACCTATTTATTTTCCCTTATAAATAAATAAATAAAAACCTATAAAAATATGTACATACTCTATATTTCATGGTGTAAATAAATAAAATAAAAATTTTAAAAAGAAACAAAAATAAAAAGAAACAAAAATAAAAATCACAATCAACATTGTATATATACCATGTACCTAGTTGTATAAATCTATTTATTTAGCCCTTGTAACTAAATAATAAAAATAAAATAAAAATACCTTTTTATTCCAAATTTTAATATATAAATAAATAAAATATAAAATAGGAATAAATTGTACAAAAATAAATAATTAAAAATAAAAAATAAAAAATACAATATTGTATATACCTATATATAATAATACTATATTGTGCATACAACATTTTTAATTCAAAAAAAATAAATAAAAATCACTAAAAATAGTTTAAAAATAAATAAACATTTTTTATGTTTTAAGTTTTTCGAAAATAAGTCAATTAGTATTTTTAAATGAATTATCAAATAATTGATAATTGGCGGGCTTTGATTGGTCCATGGGGGATGTTGACCCCCGGTCAATCTCCCCCCAGGACCACCAGAGCCGGATCATGTTCGCCCGACCCGATTTCTCCTATTTCTACCCACTTGATCCGACCGCCAAATCGCTAAACCTCGAGCTCCATTTGACCCTTGTTCATCCTTGATCCACGCCCGTGGTGGGTTTTGGGGATCCGAGCTCCGATCTGATCACTCGAACCTCTTCTAGCCGGACCCCTAGTCGTATATAATCCCATCTCCACCGCACAATTCCACTCATCTTTGGCCCTCCCCCTCGTTGCTAAGGAGCTCCTCCACCTCGCCTGAGTGACAACCGTGCGAGAGAGAGTCGAAGCGAGGCTCGGGCAGCGGGAACCATTGATCCGGCAGCTTCTCATCGTCGTGCGCCGCCGCGAGCGCGCCAAGCCTCGGGACGCGACGACCCCTTGAGGCAATGACCCCCGGAGCTCCAGCAGCTCTAGCATAGTCGAATGCATCCACCAGGTAGTTTCTTCAGCTTGTAGTTTAGCTTAATTTAGGGTTTCCCCCAATTTGCTCCGCCATTGTCGCCGACCAATTCAGCCACCTCCGACTGTCCATTTGTCCACCCGACCACACCACCACCTTCGCCAGACCTCTCTCCATCTTCTTCACCCGTCCACCCCCCCTGACTCGCCCCGGAGCAGGTCCTTCGCCTTCCTCCGTCGTCGCTTCGCCGGAGGGCGCCATCTCACGTCACCCGATCACCCATTTCCCCTCTCACCGGGTCGAGGCACTTTGCCCTCGACCCAGGAGTTCGACTGTGTGCTTTGCAGGTTGAAAAAGGTCCATCTGAGGGCATGGACGTCCAGGCACATCAACTCCAGGTCTCCCTCATCGCCGGAGCATCTCCGACGCCTCCAGCCTCATCGGAGACATCCATTAGCTGCGGACCATCGAGATGAAGAGATCCCCCACCTCAACAGCTCCAGTGGAGGCCCAGCGTGCCCGTGGTGCGCCAGCGAACTTTGCTGGCGTCTTGTTCTTCCTGGACCTTCAGCCACCGTCCGATCACCACCTCAGCCCAGTTCAGATCTGGACCGTTCGTTCACGCCATCTCTCCACCGTCGGATCTAGCAGAGGTCTGATCTGGACCATCCACTCAGACGAAGAGACACCCTGCAGTCAGGACCGTTCGATCTACACGTGTCATCTTCACCGCCATTGATACAGCGAGGGTATACCCACAGCGCACCTTAGCCGTCAGATCCTCCACGTGGGAGGCCCTCAGCCGTCCGATCCGAGCAGGAGTCTTAGAAGAGGCGCCATCGCTTCAGCACCGTGCGATCATCCACGTGGCAGCCCTTCAGGCATCGGATAATAAGTGGGGTAAATATCCCTTAGGCCCCCTCCTTTTTTATATTTACTTTTTAGTACTGTAAATATTGTGTCCCGTTATTTTTATTTTCTAAAAATTGCATCGAGGACCTTCTTATTGTGGATATTTGCATTATAGTCCCTGTGTGTATTGTCCACGTGCATTGACACGTGATTTAGTGGGCTTTTTGCACTTTCCCCCTGTATTCCTTGCGTGTTGATGTTTGATATTTTATAAATAGGAATTACATTTCAGTCCTTCCAGGCCTGGTCCACGTGCGCGACGCGTGTTTTATTGGACTTTTTTCATGTTTAGCCCTGATCTTTTGCCGTGTTATTGATAGGCCCCTAGACTATATTTTCATTACATATAGGTCCCTGTGCACTGTGGGCTCTTGTTTTTTATTTTAATAATATATCAAAATTAACCCAAATTGAATGAAAATTGGATACGTGGCTCCTTCCACTGTGGAAAATTTTCACCAATTTTTGGGTACATTTTTGAGCCCTTTTGTTATTTTTAAAAATTCGAAAACCTTCATTTTTCTGTCTAATCAGATTATAAAATATAAAAAAATTATAAAAACCCTTTTAAAAATTCTAAAAAATCAGATTTTGTGTGTTTTTGTGTGTTTGATTTTCTATCCATTTTTGGTTATTTTTGGATTGATAAAAATTATAAAAATTTAAAAACCCTTAAAAACCCATACAAATTCTAAAAATTCGTAGAAAATTCAAAAATTCACAAATTTTTCTTCTGAATTTTCCTCTTTGTTTATACTACCATGAAAAATACCTCCAGGCTTTGATAGGGCCATTTTATATTTTATTTTGGTCCTTGAAGCTTGGCTGTACAGTAACATAGTTTTTCTTCCTTCTTTCATTTTTAGAAAATTCTATAAAAATCATAAAATTATAAAAAATTCACCAAAAACAATAAAAAATCCATAAAACTTAAAAACATTTTTGTTTGAATTTTTGGAGCTTTTTAGAGTAGTCAAATAAATTATTGTTTGTGCTTATTTTTACCTTTTTATTATTTTTCTTCATATTTAGAAATCCAAAAAAGTTATAAAAATATTAAAATCCATCAAAAAATATTTGTTTTTATTTTATTTGTTTTCAGACTTCTTCGTAGGCTGCAAGGCTAATCCGTGCTCCTCGAGATCGACCCTGGGAGCTATACCAGGTCAATCCCATAGCTAGGTCTGCTATTTGGTTTTCTTTGTTTTTTTTATATTTATTCGGTGGTCCAATTTTTGTTTCTTGTTGAGCTCTGAGTCCCGAGTGACTGAGGTCGTAACGACCTTAGTGACACTTGATTTACCTTAGTCCGTCAGACTCGCTCAATCAGGTCTCAAGTAAATCTATGTCAAAATTGTGGTGTAAACCACTACACGAGGTAACTACCAGTGCAATCTGCTTTGTGGTCATCCCCCTCATGGCGATCTGCGCAAGGTTAGTCATCGAGATTCCATGGTCTAGAATTCTCCTCACCAGGTCAACAAACCGAAGCCATGAATCTCTCAATGGCTCCTGGGGTCTACTAAAAAATCTCGAATGCAAGACTGCATCATATCTGCTCTACGTTGGGGGTAGAATATCTGCAAGAACAATGATCGTAAATCTCTCCACATAGCGAACTTCCTTCCCAACTGTCGGTACAAACTCCGAACTTTTCTCTGAAGTGTAAATAAGAAGGTCGTCAGTATCAGCTCCTCAGAAGTGATATATAGATATGCGTGGTTAACATAAAAATCCTTAAACTCAGAAAGATGGGAGTAAGACTCCTCATGCACCTCCCCTAAAAACTTCAGAAGTAGATTAATGAACTCTAAATCCAAAATGAAGGGACTCAATGTAGAAGTGGACCGCGCTTCCTGATCTAGGTACTCATTCATCATCCCAGGATAGAAGTCGTCTAAAACTCATAACTGCTCCAAGAGATCTCCTATGGAATGCACTCTCATCTCAGCAAGGTGATCACCCGTGTCTCGTATCTGGTCAATCTGAACTCTTCGGGTGTATTCCCTTAGGACAGCATGCCCAGAATAAGAAGGTAGGTAGGGAGAAGATGGGATGTCAGGCGGAGTTCCGACCTCCCAAGAGAGTGGGTGGGAATGATGGGAATGAAATGAAGCAGCCGTAAAATCCAACTGAAATGGAGTTCGACCCATCACGAAGGGAGGAAAATGAAGGGAGGGAGGGTGGGATAGTAGAGACGGAGTGATGGTAAGAAGGCAGACAGAAGGTGACTGCTAATGATCTAGAGAAGATGATCGTAACCAACTCACACCAATCATATACAAACAAAATGCAAACCCTCAATTCACCTACTCAACGCAGTTGAAGACCGTGAAGATGCGGTCAATTATCTTGTCAATTTTTAGAGTTAGGTGATCAAACAAAATTTGTACAAACACTTAGGAGGCTTAATAAGATTTGGACACTACTCCTTAGTGAGTACGCGAGCAATTAAAAGCGCAAACTATGAGGGGGTTGCTCTCCTAAAACAATGATGAATCAGTTACGTTTAATTTTAAGAGTCAAGTTCAATTAGCAGTCCTAATTTTTGATTTTTTTTCGATTTTTTCCCAAAAATAACGTCTAACGAGTGTCCAATTTCCTTTATTCATATATCCACAAAATAGAGGGGGAAAACAGACAAGCCAATGCACAAGAAAATATGGATGCAAAGGCTATAGATAGAGGTGCATACCTGACTCCAGCGCTCTACATGCAATATGATCCGCGCAGAAAAATTAAACTACTCTATATGAATGCAATGCGAGAGCCGTCCTAAACAGGAACTTCTATTATCGTGAAGCGTAGATTTATTTGACTAAGTCCAAGCGAATTCTATAGGAGCAGATATTCTATAAGGGGCTTTGGACATAATGCTACTTGGATCAATTAAATAGAAACCTAAATCTCGAGGCTCAAGCACAAAGAATCCTCATAAAACAAATAAAAATAAAAGCGAGAAAAAAAATACGAAAACAATGGTGAGGTCCCCCAAGTACATCGGTACTTGGCGAAACAGACCCAGAAATGTCCAAGTGTCCAACAAGTCCAAAGTATAATTATTATAATACAGATAATTGTTCTCTAAAAATAAAATAAAGGTCTTCTGTCCTGCTCTACTCTTCCTCCTGTGCGGGTCCTCCAAAAAGACTCCAAGTCGTCCTCCAAGCGGTTCCTCGCATAAAAAGCAAATAAGATATTGTCAGAAAATGATAATAAATATAGAGACAAGTAAAGATGAAAAATGACTACTAAGCCATGCTCCTCGGTAATGGCGCCATTCTGATAACCGTGAAAATCGAGATGTGACTAAGGTGGAATATAAATATGCAATGTCCTTATCCCTAGTCAATCGATTCGGTCAACAAGAAAAATATATAAAACCACTTTGAAGAAAATCAATCAATGAAAACTACTGTAAGCGGTCTTCGCTATTTAATTTACCTGTATAGCTACTAGGGTCGAACACAAGGAGCATGATTGAAAAACTCAGTAGTCAAATTTGAAAATAAAATAAAATGAATTTTTAGTGGTTTTTGATTTTTTTATTTTTAAAAAAAAGCATAAGGGAGGAAATACACGCACCACACTCTTTTTGTTTTTTTAAAAATGGTTAAAAATACTCAGAAAATTACAAAGAAAATATTTTTGAGCTTTCAATATTTTTACTGTTTTTGGAAATTTTTGTAAAATTTTCTGATGTTTTTGTATTTTTCTAAAATTAAAACAGGGGCAAAAATGACAAACAGTGCAAAGCTTAGAGTAATTTGCAACTTAAAAATATTTTAAGTGCCCAAAACTCCTGGAAATTATTTTTATGCTAAACTGTAGATAAATATCTAGACACGGGAAATGAAATCACAATTTTTTGGATTTTTCTACAATTTTTATGATTTTTATAAGATTTTTATTATTTTGCATTTTTTTGGGTTTTATAAATAATTAAGGTGTGAAAATTGGATAGAAAATAAAGGACAATAAAAATACACTTAATCTATTTTTTGGAATTTTTTGGATAATATTTGTTTTTTAATGAATTTTTTAAATTTCAGGCAGCGAAAATGACACTATTTTTTTTGAATTTTGAAAAATATCAAATAAAGTTAAAATGCAATGAAATTTTTATACAATGAAGATGCATACAACAAAAGTCTATACAAATTTTTCTAGAATTATTTGTGGTATAAAAACATTTACTTCCAATGATACAAGCAAACTAATAAAATCTGGAAATACGTTGACTGATTTGAAAGTATTCAAAGTTCTTGACTGTGAAATTAACAGGAAATAAAATTAGGGAATAAGATCGCAATTTACCCACTAAGGGTGTGTTGTGCATGTGATCTGGTTGTGGCGGGGGTCTTCCAGCAAATCTCAAAAACACCAGGGGTGAATGTTTAATATTTCCAATTTCTTTTTTATTATATTACCCTAGGGTTACTGTTCCTTTCGTTTTCTCAAACCAAAAAAAGAGGGGGAGGGGGGTTGCGCTGCCCCTCCCCTCATTCTCTCTTCACGCGCGCCGCCGAAGGACTGGCAATACGGGATCGACAATGGCGGTGGCTGGAGAAAGGCGGTGGCAGCCGCTATCGACGATTGCTAGCAGAGCAGCGGGCAGGGACTGATGGTCTGGAGATGAAGGCGGGGGCGCGCGTGGGCTCGTGCGGAGCTGCTGGAGATGCGCTTTGGGGCGGAGGTCGGCATAATGGAGAGGACGATGGAGCTCTGCGACAGAGGCGGCGACGCTCTGACCGCACAGAGACAGCGGTGATGAGCGAGCGGTGCTTGTGGATTCGGCAGGATGACACACGCCCCGTGGTGAGGACGCAAATGGCTACTGAGGGGCTGGCGGTCGTGGCTCGTCAGTGGTGGCGTGGCCTGGCGTCGGTGGCGAGCCATGCGGGCTGGGATGGTGAGGCCGAAGATGGGCGACAAGCGATCTGGTGGCGAAGGGCGGTCGGCGACGCCGCTGGCGGCTCGCGTGTATTTTTTTAATTTTTTCTTTTTTCCTGCAGAAAGATGTTAAATATATATATATATATATTATTTTATTATTTTTTATTTTGTCATGCAAAACATAAGTTAGAAAGAAAAGCTATATAAATTTGTTTGTTTGTTTTTATTTATAAACAACTTATGATGCGAGTACAATGGCTCCATCCCAAAAATCAAAATAGGATCAACGGGCGAATACAGCTTCGATGAGATGGGAGAAAGATCCGGAGATCTGACCACCATGCGTGATCGGATGTGATAGGTTGTGAGAGATAAAACATAAAATGTAGGGATTTTGATGTGAGATGAAAAATCGGATTCGGATAGGATGATAGGTTTGAGATCGGATAAAAAATGATGATGAAAACTATAGATCTAAAATCTACAACGAATTTGAAAATGAAAATTGTGCTACGATTATTCTAGTGAAATGAGATAAAAGATGGATCTAACCTGAGGGAGGTGGGCGTCGTGATGGCCTCGACGACAATCAGTCCCTGTCACCAGACGTCTCGAGGGCTGGGCTCCTCTATCGACCAATGGTTCAGGACTGAGGCTCCTTCTCCAATAAAGATAGATCAAAGAATAATGAAGGAAAGGATACCCATTAAAAAGAAGATGAAATCCAAAAAAGGAAGATCTTTGCAAAAGAGGAAGGTGTTTATTGGTGGAATTAATAAAATAAATTAAATAAATAAACTAAATGATCTTTCGTAATTACATTAATAATAATAATAAATAATAATTGTCAAAAATTAAAAGAGCCACCTTAATGGTGGCTAATTAAGGTAATTATTTAATTATACACATATAGTATTTTTTTATATACAATTAATTAATTAAATGAATTATTTTCATCACTTTATTTAATTAATTAATAAAGGTTAATTATTTGATTTTTTTGAGATAGATATTTAAGGAAAAAATTTAGATACATATCATACATACATATAATACATTATACACATGTACAAATAAGAAAATAATTTTAAAAAAGAATTTTTTAGTTAAAATTTTTTATTTACTTTAAATTACTTGTGAACAATATTTGCAATTAATAAAATTATAATATGTAAAAAAATTAAATACAATAAATACATGGTCAAATTGCAAAAGCCACCCCAGAAAACTGACTTTTCAACCGTAACTCCAAAAATTATGAACAACAATCATTTTAAAGATAATTTAATTTAGAGTACAATGGAAGTGAGTTTGATTCAATTTGAGTTCGTATGGAGCCGAAATTGGTCTTTTAATTATCACTTTATAACTTTTTCTGAGTGGGATACTTGTATTCTATACATGGTTTTACTTTGCAATTATTTTATTATTTACAAAATATTTTTATTTACAATTTCTGTTTAGAAAAATATTTAAATTGAGGTCAATTTATATACAAATAAAATTATGTATGTTTTGTACAAATATACAAAGAATAAATTCAAAAATAAAAAGGAAGAATATTTACAAAATATTTTTGGATTTTTTAGGATTAAAGACTATATCTCCCCCAACTTTATTCTTGGTGGATCAGGTCAAGTCTTGACCTTCTCTCGAGGTTCGAGTGAGTCTGCATTTGTTTCATAAATACATCTTTTAATTTTTTTTATTTTTTCCATTTTCTTTTCTTCTTTGTTATTTTATTTGAATATAAACAATGTTAGAAATGCATATTTAACAAATGCATGTAAAATGATAATTTCATGAAATTAGTGGTATTTACAGATATATGACTAAGGAAATAAAGATAAAATAAAAGAATAAAGGTGATGAATCGTGGATTCATCATGGACCAACCAGGGTGCGTCAATGGTTGACCTACGGTCAACTCCACTGACATCCAGTGGCCCCTGTCATATATAGCTTTGACCCATATTTCTCAATTTTTTCCCCAAGGATCCAAGAATCCTTTGGGGTTGGTCCCTTCATCAATTTTCTCCTTGATCCACGAGCTGTCAAGCGGGTATGTTTCTTGGATGAGGAGCTCTGTATCACTCGCTGCACCTCGATCTTAAGCCATGTTCCACCACATGTACAAAACCACGCCCGACCTTCCTTCTCCATTTTGAACCTCCTTTTGGCTGATTTTGTCTCTCATTTTTGGAGCTCTGGATCGAGGTGGGTGACAACCACCTCTCCAGTTCATTGGAGGTGTAGTCAAGCCAGCCTAGGGCGCTGTTCCACCACCTCTAGTGATATCCGCCACCGTGAGGTTGACCTCACGGCTTAGCCCCGCTCGAGGTGCTCCCATTGTCTTTTCCTGCTCAGATTCAAACGTAGGAACTTTTACTGTATTTTATTTATATTTTAATCGCTTGATTTAGCTATAATCAATCCCTCCGTAGTTCATCGAAGCTGAGCTCCGACAAACTCTTCACAATATCTTCATTGTTCCCTGACGTGCCAAACTACCTCCACATCGTTCCCTTTTGCCTTCTCGTCACTCGATGCCATTCCATACATCAAGATACCTCACAGATCTAGTTGACCGCTCTGTCTTCTTTGCTAATCATTGAAGAGCTTCACCCGACGCACTCCTTCACCCAATCCCCCTTCTGATGCTTGCTTTTTTGTGCCTAACGTATCACTACATGAAAGAACAAGGAGGGAGGCCTTTCGGACTCTCATCAAAGTTCAGGAAGATGCCCAGGTCTACGTGCTCCTCCTGATCGATTTAGACTCCCACGTGCCATTTTGTGACCTTCCACTAGTGCGGGAGAACATCAACACCCTTCTGAAGCCTTTTGTGGTCGGAGACAAGCCGACTATTGCGAGATTTTGCAGATCGTAGCGAAGAGGGATGATTGTTCTTCCCTGTTCTTCGCAGGAAGCAACAGTTATCCGATCGAGGCTCGCCCCCAGTTTGATCCTCCATTGTTGGATGGACCATATGCTTGTCGTTGGATCGTGATCTGAAGTCTAATATGGGGCATTCATCAGGGAAGCGGCATCGTGTGCCACAGGCTGACACGTGGCATGTGGGAGGAGCTCAACCATTGGATCGTGCATAGCTTTGGGTATTTTGCATCATTAACCCAGAAGTTTTTTTGTATTTAATAATTAGTTTATAAACTTTCCTTTGCAGTTTATATATTTTTGTAAAATTTGAAAAACACCCCCGAACTATCTTTATTTGCAATTTGCTTCATGCCAGCTCACCTCACGTGGCCGCCCACGTGATGTGGGCCTTTTCTAGGTGTGCCCCTTGGTTTTATGTAAAACATTTTGTGAAATTTGCAAAAAGGTCCTCAAACTTTATTTCTTTTACGATTATGCCCCTATAGGCCATATGGTTTTGTGTGCTTGTTGTATTTAATTAAAATAACTATTATGCTCATAAAAATGTCAAAAAATAGTATAGGTTCCTAGAATTTCACATTTTCATGCCCTAATTTTATTTGTATATTTTAGGACTTTTTATTATTTATCTAAAATCATTTAGAGCATAAAAAGTCCTTGTCTATAATATAAAATACTAAAAATAGAAAAAATGTGTCGAAAAATTCCCCAAAAAATATATTTGTTTATTTAAATATTTTTAGCCTTTGGACCAAAAATCACTAAAAATAGAGAAAGAATACTCTTAAAAATGGAAAAAACGCCAAAATCCTTTATAAAAATCTATAAAATTCCATAAAATTCCAAAAATAGTGTTTTCTATTTTATAATTTTCTATATATTTTTATTTATAAATTAAAATTATTTTGGAGAAATTTTGATATTGTTTGGTATTTTCACCTCCATTTTTATTCAGATATTTATTTTATCCCTATTTTAGGGTATTTTTGACTTTAAAATTAAAATTCACAAAATTCCTTAAAAATCACAAAAATAGTAAAAAATATTTAAAACCCAAAAATATTTAATTCTATAATTTTTGGTTATTTTATTTATATTTATATCTCATTTATCTATTATTGTTTATATAGTCTTATATATCTTATATTAGATATTTAAAAGAAAAAACACAAAAATTTAAAAAATAAAAAAATGAAAATATAAAAATATAAAATTAAAAAAAAACAAAATACAAAAAAAATATAAAATAAAACTTAAAAAATTAAAAATTAAAAACCCATATAAAAAATAAACAAGAAGCTCATTATCACTTTTGTGCATTTTATTGCCCAATCTATCCATTTTGCTCCCTGAGTTCGACCTCTACAGATACTTGCACCTATACACATCTTTATTGTAGAGTTATAATAAATCTTAACTCCACACTTTTATTTCATTGCTTGATTTATTTGTACGTTAATTGTTGATTGATCTGGGTTTCGTGAGCGGTCGCTTCAGCGACACTGTAGTTCTAGCCATGTGTAGACTACAATTATTTCATCAAGTTATAAAATCGAGTCAACCAACAAAGAGGGAGGTGCCCTAAGTTAGCTCAAGAAGGTTATCAAGCTCTAAGATTGGCTCAAGTTCAACTCATTTGATTCGTTGAGCTCGTGAGTTGGTTAATGAGCATAGCTCGAACTTCTTTTCCTTCCTCACTCCTCAGTATAAAATTTCCGTTGGTTGGTTTTAATGATCCTTCTTTTTCAGGATCATCTAATTTGAAGTGATACATGACAGTTAATCTAATCTGGTTGTCATCTCGGCTTCTTTTTCATTATCTTCCAATAGACCAGCATGCATGAACTTGATCCAGAATAGACCTTAAGCCCTTCGCCGATGATCGAGGACTCTTCCCCGTGTTTTTGCTTTTGTTCTCTTGGACAGTAACAAAAGTTATTATCCACATACGTCTAAAAACGGTATCCTGTACTCTTCTGTCATCCTCTTTATGACATGGATTTGAATAAAGGAAAATGGTAAGGACCAGGGAAAAGGAACGGCCGAGAGATACACGGAGATGTTCCATGTCGTTCCTCTCTTACCGCCTTTGGAATAGAGTTCTTATTCCATCGTCCAAGCACTGCATGCCCTCCTATCTTTGTGAATTTTTTATTATTCGCATGCCCTTGCTCGAAGGACAGTCCACGTACGGACCCGGAATAAGGACATATGCCTTGGCATTTCTTATGATACATATCATTGATTGTTTGTCTCCATTCTTTTCTCTACTGAGTGGACGACAATGAAGTGAGTTTTCCATTAGATTTGAGGAATGTCTTGTAGTAACTGAGGTGAATCGAATGTTTCTTCACCAAACTGCTGGATGAAGGATGAGCTAATATATTCTATTTTTTTTGAAAAAAAGATCAAATTTCATTTCATCAAAATGAGACACATCCAGAAAAGGCAACATCAGTCCATAGGGTCACGATATTTATTCCAACCGGAGAATACCACCTATGGTCAAGGGAATGCAAAGAGCTCATCAGTTAACAAAAGACCGTGGCCCGTCGAGGATGGAGGGTAAGAAAAAATTCAACAAAATTGATCAAAACACAAGAAAGATCAGCGACATCTCACAGTGATGCTAGGTACTCCTTGATTCAGATGCGTTGGCTACGAGTCCTTGGTCTAGGGGTGGTGTGGTCCGTCAATTCTTTACCGCAAGAGAGAGGAGAAGACATGGAGTAATATTCAAGAGTTAGGCGTTTCAACATGGATTGAAGTTAATGATACGCAGTAAAAATGGACATCACATCCTTCACAATTTTAGTGATTGGATTAGAGGTGCTCTCAAACATCCTCGTACATCGTTCCTTTCAAATCAACCACCAAACTGATGTATGCTTGCATTTCAAATGTCAATATGAGGGAGAGTTCGAGCAAAAATTTGGGATCTCCAAAAGGCTTTTTAAACAGTTCTCAGAGCTATCATTATTAAGAAGGCTAATAGTTTGCTTAGTAAAGGGGCAATTCAAGAACAATTGAGATGGATTTCAACAACGGATATGCAAACAGTGCAGCTATTAACAAAGGAGATAGTAAAAATGTGGATTCTGTATTGGGTGATATTTTTTTAGTGAATCAACGACCATAGAAAAAAAACTCTCGGATGAAAGGGATTGAACCAAAATTTGGCATGAAGCCTACCTACGGCGCCCCCATAAGAGATGGTAAGAAAGATCTATTTGTTGAGGTTTGTTCGTCCTTGTTTTGCTGGGAAATTATCAGGGTAGTCTTGGGAGTTGGAGAATTGGTTTATGCAATCCCAAAATTCCTCGAGGATACACATATTGATGTTTGAACCATGAGAGGGGATGTGTTATTGTGTCTATATTTCCAAAGCAGAGCCCCGTCCTCCATTCCTACCAGCTTTGAAGAGGCAATCCTAATATATGAAGATACATTCTTAAGAGAGCGTCATAAGTTCGAGTTGCAAAGTTTGGTTGTGTCAACCAACAATAGGAGGTTTGAGTGGTGGTGTTAGACCTCGATGATTTTGGCATTTACTAACTTGTGGTTTTCTTGTAATTTGACCCATGTTTGGAGAGTATTGAATTATTCAAAAGATCAAGGTTTGTAATTCCCCAACCATTGTTCTATTTAGGTCTACAGATGTGATCCCAATGTGCATCATGCCAGAGGTCTTCCTGGGAGTTACTATGTCAAAGGAAATGACGATATATTTTGTCAACTCCAAAATAATTAAAATATTTCAGGAGTTTGAGGGAAGCTAGAATGTGATTGATCTGTGGGGTGAGAGAGAAATTTAAGAGGGCCACTCATAATGGAAGGACTAACATATTGACTTTCCAACTGAATAATTTTTTTGAATTTGACGACAATTTGTTGTAAATCCATACGTTTCAGGGGTTTAGGAGAGATGGATATCCCAAGGCAGTTAATGGGGAAGTCCCCAAGATTCCACCTAGGATACTCCTCTTCTCTTTAATCCTCAATTGATGTTCAATCTTCAATCTCTCTATGACTCGGTAGAGAAATCACTCATTTGACGATTCTACTCTACCTGTAATCTTCCTTACAACTTACTACGGTAGTCGATGGTAGAAGTTAGAATCGTGGCTTGATTCAAAAGAAACCATGTTTTTATTATTAGAGAACCCTTGTGCAAGTAACTTGATATTTGAAAAATCACACAACCTGATAGTTCTAAAAAGATAGACAATTGTCGTTGTGGTGATCAGATGAGATTCATAGAAAATTTATTCTTTTATGTTATTTGTACTCCTAAACTAAATGTGTATAGTGTTAGTACGTGAGTGTCAAATCCACTTCCACCATAGGATGAAACCCTGCCTTCATCTCCACCGCACAAACCCGCTCCATCTCCAACCGTTAGATCTGATCCTGATCAGATCCTAGCCGCTCCCTCATGCCTAGATTCTCATCGCCCGATCGCCTCACCATCCAATGCCCTCTCCTTTCGCCACATCAGCCCTTCTCTCTGCACCCTTGGATCAAGCATCTCCTCCATCTCAACTACCCGTTCCCGCCTTCACCCTCACCGTTAGATCAGGTCATATGATCTGATCTAAGGCGTCCTCCAGCTCCATCATTTGGACTGTTGGATCACATGATTCAATGACTACCGTGTCGTATTCAATTTTACGTAACGTCCTCCAACTCGCAACCAAGCTGCCCCCTTCCAATTATAGCAACCATCTCCGACCACCCCTCCTCGTCGTAATGCCACACCCACAAAGCCATGTCATCCTCCCCCTCATGTAACCTCAGGAACTCCACCCTTCACTCCACCAGTCATTACCGCCGTCGCCATTAAGCCCCTCGACTACCTGTAAAACCTCCACCTCCTCCTATATAATCATCTCCCACGACCCCCGAGACCTCCATCTATCATCTAAGGGGCTTTTGTCCCATCTCCCTCTACCCTCCAGTGACAGCGGAGGGCAGTGTTGAGGCGACCATGACCCTATCCCCTGGTGAGATCCATGGCTTCTTTGCCATGCAAGCTCCGCCACCACTGGTGGTAGCTCAAGCTCTGTGCATGGCCGAGCACGTCGGGCGATGACCCCCCAAGCTACAGGCGAGCTCAGCCCAGTCTGCCTCCTTCGTAAGCTACCCCACCAACGAGGTACTCTACTACCTCATATTTCTTGCATTTTCCCTGAATTATCCAGACACCTCCATTTACCTGCACCGCCTCCTGACCATGTCATGAGCTCCGCCAATCGTTGACCATTCACGCCGACCACCCCGCTCGCGGCTTCCCTTCTCCTGACCCCTCAGGCTCTGACCCAACTCCTCTGTCATCACGGCGGAGGAATTCCCAGAGCTGCCACCTTCTTCACCTCCGCACGGCTCCCATCTCACTCAACTTGCACGCACGCACCACTTGCTTCGGCTATTCGTACCTAACGCTTTGCAGGTCGAAGACCCTTCAATGGTCGGAGTTTACATTGGCGCTCCACTCTACAGCTCCCCCTCCCTTTGATCCTTCATTGCCAGCAACTTCCAGCCTTCCCCGCGACTCCGCCGCGTCCGAGCTTCAATGCCAAAACCTCAGCCATCTTCCTCGACCATCAGGTTGTCCCTCATAGCACGGAGGACTTACAGATAGGCCGTTGGAGCGCAACCTCCTCCGATGAACCACGATGGAGCACGAAGAGCAGTCACAGTCCGATCATATGGATCGAACGGTCTTGATGACGACACGTGGCACTCCTGAACCTCATACCGAACCAACAGACTTAGATCCACTGAGCCTCACACCGAGCCACCAGTACCAGCCACGTCATCTCCGAACCTGCTCCGCCCTCCGATCCCAGCCCTGGTGTGCATGTCACGTGTAGGGTTAGGAAAATTGCAGGAACGCCCCGGATACTTTACGGAATTGCAAAGAAGCACGCCTGGGAAATTTACATTTAGGCCCTGCTGACATCTGGAATTTGCAAAAAGGCCCCCGCACATTAGAAAAATTTCAAATGGGCCAAAACCATTTTGCCATATTGTAAATAGGTCCCTCCAAGGGCCTATTTGTAATAGTTATCCATTTATTTTTTTGTAGTTTTATTACATTTATGCCCCTGCATTGTTTCTTTCATAACTTGAGCATCGTAGGTCCAATTTGCATGATTTCAGTGTCATTTTGTTCTTTATTTCATCATCTATCTATTGGCATAGTAATTTTCTCATCTGACACCAATTGAAATATGATGATGTTTATGTTATATAGTGTCTCTTTCTCAATTGCCTTTCCATAAAATAGATGTTTGCTTGTAATATTAGGCTCAAATGGACTCTGATATCAACCCATAATCTGTGCTCATGACTTGTAGGTCATTTTTGTAATAAGTATTTCGTTTGCATATCTTGTGCACTTAATCATACTCCATGCATGCATAATTTTCAAACTACATTGAAAATCATTTAAAAATACATGCATCAATATTTGCATTGTTTGAATTGCAATTTATTCTGCATCTGCACGAAGACCTGAAAATGAGGATTTATTCACATATAAATCTTAATTGACCAAAATTTGATCGATAGATTAAAGTAGCTCGTGTCCCTGTGTTCGACCTTGTTGACTTGCCAAGTATAAATTTTCGACAACATTCAATTTGCTGAACCGAATTTGCCTCCTATACTCCGACAATTATCAATTATAAAAGAGGTGAATTTCACGTATATCAAATGGCATCATTGCTGGGGACACGGCTCACCTTTATTTATTTGTTGAAGTTTGAAACATATTTTTGTGTTTAATATTTTCAAAATTTGCAAGTCTTCTCTTCATGCATTATTTTTGCATCATCTTGTTGATTATTTTCCTTGTTAGTTTTCTAACATTTCTCTTTTTGTGGTAGAGTCCATGAGGATTGAGGATGCTTGATCTCCATGGAGGCGTGGAGTTGGGAGCTCTCGTTGAGAAGACCGCAAAAGAATTGTTGAAGAATTAAAGGAAGTTTAGTCATCTTTGCATGCATTTCCTGTTGTAAAAAAATATTGCATGTGAATTTTTACCGGTCCTCATTAGAGGGCTCGCGTGATGTAAAAAAAATTAAGTAGATCACTAGATGATCTATCTCCCCCACCCCACACACACACTTGCACATATACACTCACCCCCTACACACATGCACATATCAACTGTATATTTCACACAATCACCCCACCCCCTCTCACATCCTAATCTGTACACATTGCACAACCCCCCTCTCATCTCCCTTACAATCATATGTAAAAACACTCCCATCCCCTCATCCCCTTGTATCTTGGTATAATTCAACCCCCCCTCGCTTAAAATTCCAGATCCTTTACTTAGGCTATTTTTAGCCTAAGTATAGGGGGGACCTGACTCATTCATCCCTCCCTCTCTGAGTCTACTTATACTTAGGTCAATTTGTGACCTAAGTATAGGGGGATCCTCTTCCTCAGTTCCATCATATCACCCTATATTTAACTGAGCCATGGCTTCATATCACTTGTGCTATGAGGACATAGCAAAAGTTTAAGTATAGGGGGTATACCGTATATTACTATATATCTACTTTAGCCATAGCTCGTTTAAAAAAAAACTAAAAATCTTTTTTCAGCTTAGTTATAGTAAACCTGTGAACTAAGTTTTGTAAGAATACATGTAAAATTGTTTTTTAAATTGAGGGATTAATTTTTGTAAAAATTAATTTTTTGTAAAATTAACCTTCTTCAAAAACTCTATAAAAATCTGAAAAATTAAAAACCTTTCTTTGATCGAGACTCTGAATACTAGGCTTAAAAATGAGTAGCTACTCTCAGTGAGGGAACTTCGATCTCCCTTAGTAGAGTGATTTTGCAAAAACAAAATCACAAAAAAATTGACTAACCAAGTAGTTGGTGTATTCCTAACACATTCACATTCACTCAAGGCTTGAGCATTTTGAGGACACTTGATTTCTGTGATCTTGAGAGTATGAGTTAACATGCCTTTGTCATTAGAGTTTTAAACTTAATAATCCACACTTCCCTAGTTTGAAAGATTTGGGTGCTATATTGCCCTCTTCATCTTTACCTTCAAAAAGAATATGATCAGCATTTCACTTTCACAACTGCATGATTGATGAGATGAGTTGAGTTATCACTTGAGGAACTAGGACTGGATATTTGAGTCTAGACCCGATCTAATGATGCTCGAGGATGGGATAAAGTTAATGAAGGCTTCAAGAAACCTGAGTGTCAGCAAAACCCTAGCCAGTATGTGAACAAGTTCATATGTTATCTCTTTGATATTTACCTATGTGCCAGGGTGTGATGAAACTTAGTTTAATTGTTGATCAATGTGCGTAAACTTTTGGTAAAAGCAGTTAAGTTAGCCAAAAAGAAAAGAAATAAATGTTCAAAGAAAAGATCTATACTTCAAAAGTCAAATTACAAATAAGCTTCCACCAATGACGAGCGCTCCCAACCATTTTCAAAGTATCCACTTAGAATAAGCACTAATTAGGACCAAGGAGTCGGGCTAATACCATAAAAGGGCTCTGCATCGTATAGTGATACAAGTCTGGGTGTCGAAGGTATCTTAGATACTAAAAAAAAGACACACCCCAGTGTACTCCCAGAAAAACAAGTGCAGACGACTCTGAACTCTCTTGACGGACACATTGATCAACAAGCTAAAAATCTATATATGTTGAGTAATAAGGCACTCGATATGCCCCTTATTCCAATGCGAGGGAGAGAAAAATAGACACAATCTTATGCCCTCCATCATCTGGTCGTCTATCTACATTTCAAGTCTGACAAACTAAAGAGACGGTTGACTGAAGTAATAATAGATTTATTCCCTAGTGTTAAGGATTAGGTCTAGAGGAGAATCTCCTGGACTGGAACTTCGAGTGATGCCTCGACTCTCTTGAAATGCAGTACACTAAATTTCATATCCTTATATTTTAAGTACAAAAAGAGAATCTAATAATTAGAGAAGTTGGATTCCTTTTGTCTAGAGCATGGTTGAACCCAGAATTTTAGGATCACTTAAATTAAGGGTCTTCGAAAGAGGTCTTTGAAAGAATTGAGCATTGAAACATTCACATGTATTGTCAGGAATTAATCCGACTCCAGCATTCTTTAGATGCTTGAGGAAGGGCATGGTTTAGGTATAGGGGTATGATGAATCTCGTATCCATCATGTTAAAATCGATATATTAAACTCCTGGCTTAAATAATTCAACAAAATTCACTAGCAATTCCTCATTATTATCTTATATATAAACTATGTATATTTACATATATTATAACTTTATTTAATAACTCCCTTTCCTTCTTTCTTATTAAAAACCTTTAAAGATTAGGTTAAGTAAATGTCTATAATTATCCTAACCCTTAAAAAGAGATAAAAAATCCAAAAAAATCCCAAAAGTCCCAAAATCGGTGTTTTTACCCCTTTAAAAAATACCTCCAAAAGTACTTTTTGTATAATTGACCTGTTTTGGTTATTTCCCAACATGGAACTTGTAGATCTCATCGATATCTACAACTTTCATGTTTTGACTTTTTCCTAATTTTGTCTCTAACTATTTCTTTTAGATTTATCTTAGTTTTCACAATTCTTGATTTTTTTGATTGGGCCACATGGCACCCTCTGGGGTGCCCACGTGGTCACTTCTCTCTTTGCCACCCATCCCATCCTGGGTCGTCTAATCCTCGTCGCTCGCCTCCATCGTCACCGCCCATTCTTGCTTCGCCCACACCACCTGATCTGATCTCAGATCAGATCCCCACTGTCCCCATCTGCTTTCTCCTCAACCGCCCGATCCTCTCTAATCATACGGATTCCCTCACTCCATGCCACCAAATCCACTTCCACCATAGGATGAAACCCTTCCTTCATCTCCACTGCACAAACCCACTCCATCTCCAGCCATTAAATCTGATCCTGATCAGATCCTAGCCGCTCCCTCGTGCCTAGATCCTCACCGCCCGATCGCCTCACCATCCAATGGCCTCCCCTTTCGCTACGTCAGCCATTCTCTCTGCACCCTTGGATCAAGCCACTCCTCTATCTCAACCACTCGTTCCCGCCTTCACCCTCGCCGTTAGATCAGATCATATGATCTGATCTAAGGCGTCCGCCAGCTCCGCCATCTAGACCATTGGATCACATGATCCAACAACCATCGCATCATCTTCAACCTTGCGTAACGTCCTCCAACTCGCAACCAAGCTGCCCCCTTTCAATTATAACAACCACCGATGACTACCCCTCTTCGTCGTAATGCCGCACCCACAAAGCCATGTCATTCCTCCCCCTCGTGTCACCTCCAGGACCAGCTCCGCCACCACCGGCGGTAGCTCAAGCTTCGTGCATGTCTGAGCAAACCGGGCGATGACCCTCGAGCTACAAGCGAGCTCAGCCCAGGCCACCTCCTCCGCAAGCTGCCCCTCCGACGAGGTACTCTACTACCTCATATTTCTTCCATTTTCCATGAATTATCCGGACACCTCCATTCACCTCCACCCCCTCCTGACCATGTCATAAGCTCTGCCAACCGTCGACCATTCACGCCGTCCACCTGATGAATCTACGTTTCATCATCTTTATTCTATCATTTTGGCCTTAAAAGCCCTAGTAAATGCGTGTAAATATGCTTAATTTAGGCTTTTTATCATCCATGCATAATTGTGTAAATATTGTATAAAGTATGGTTTTAAAGCCAAAATTATAGAATAAAGAAGAGAAAAGAAAAAGAATATAATATTGCAAATATTTTATGACCTGAAACCCCAAGACATGGGCATCTCGATGTCTAGGTCGACAAGGAATAAAGTAGGGGTGATAAGGGCCAAAATACAATAAAAATCCCTTTTATTTAATTCATTCTTTATTCATTTTGGGGCCTATTTTTAGTTCTACTTTTTATACTTCAAATAAATAAATTTTGTACATGAAAGTTATAGATAATTAAATAAAGAAAAATACAAAATTGATTTCATACAAAACTAATGTACAGATAAAAAGTTATGATCTGAATAAGATTCCAAGATCCCAACTTCCCAGACTTGTATCTCTCAAATAAAAACTCGAAATGTATCAAAATCACTTTTAATTCTATATAATTTTTAATATGCTATTTAATGAAGGTGGTTTCATATTTTTTGGAGTTTCGGTTTGAAAGTTAGGTTTTGGACCCCTATTGTATAACTATACTGATGAAAATATTCATTTTATTTATTATTCATTATTTTTATAATTTTATATTTTTATAATTTTGTAAATATTATTTATAATATATGTACATAATAAAACAAGAATAAAACACTAAATAAAACATAAAAATAAAATACTTGTATAAAATACAATGGTATATCACCAATAAATAGACCTATAAAGAATACACTTCTATTTATTTAATTGTATAAAATACATAAGAAAAATAAAATAAAAATATATTTAAGTTCATAAAAATAATTTGTAAATATATAAAATAATAAACAAAATTAATAAAATAAAAAATACAAAATAAAAATAAAATATTAAAATATATAGATAAATATTCCTATATAGGTCATAAAGGTAACTTGTAAAATAATTTATAAAATAATAAACATTGATTATTTAATAACCTAAAATCAATTAAATCATTTATTATTTTTAAATGAATTAACAAATCAATTTTAGGCTTTTTCCTGGTTGGTCCCCGTGGTCAACTCTTTGACCCACTGCCTGTGCTTGTGTCAGACATGGTTTTGTCCCCTTTTTCTCGATTTTTTCGAGGCTCTTCCTTTCACTGTCTCGTGTCGACTTCTTTAGGACTTTTGATCCTCGTGGAATGAACTTACATGCCTAGTTTATCGTCGGCCAAGCATCATCGATTCTTTAAGATACGCCTCTTTCTTTGCGCGTCCGTCAACCACCTGTACATAGCCTACTCGATCCTTCCCTCCATGTTTGAACCCCATTTGACCCGTTCCTTCCCCCCTTCCTTGTGCTCCGGACCGGTGGTGGTGACAACACCACCTCTAGCCATCCAGGGCGGCGTTTGACATGTTGTTTGGGCATATCCACCCACCTCCGGTGAGCTTCACCATTGAGGTCTACTTCCTGGTATTCCGGCTAGTGAGGTACCCATTTTACCGTGTTTTCTAGCGTAATTAGATTCCTAGGTTCGGTTTTTGCTTTCGTTTAACATTTTAATCACGTGGTTAGCTTTTCTCCTCACCGTTCGAAGTACGCCGGAGCTTGGTCTCTGGCAAACCTCCACCACTGTGCTCCTCGTAACCCCTACGCCTTTCCACCTCCAGGAGCCCCTCCGTGCTCCGCATTTTTGGTCTTAATATTTTGGTAGGTTTTTGGAGCGTGAAAAGCACCTGGGGCAAATTTTGGCATCTCGCCGGAGGCACCTGGGCTTCCTCCTCTTCTCCGACGACGTGGAGGAGCTCTGGGATGCCTCGCGATATTTTGATTCCTCCAGCATACAGAGAAGCCCTCTAGGATCCTCGTGGCCCCTTTTTGGAATCTTCTCGTGCACGTTCGAAGGGAGATAAACCCTGGGGAATCTTACCGTGGTGAGGTTCTTCCCAAATCATCCTCTCCTCTCCGTGGTCGTTGATTTGGCCGTGTTCGTCCAGGAGCGCAACTGCCGTCAGATCCGGAGCCCAATCAGCCGTTGATCTCCAGCCGAGGATCTGATCAGGTTCGTCCAAGCCTAGTGCTTACACGTGTGTAAGTGAGGGGCGCTGCACCGTCGGATCCAACCTAGGCGTGGGTAATTTACATCGAGCCCTCACCAAATTTGTATTTAACATTTGAACCTCAATCTTTCATCTGTAGTTAAATTTTTGTAATATTTGCGAAAACTCCCCTGAACTATTCATATTTGCATCGCGGTCCCTATCAACGTCACCTCACGTGCCTGGCGCACGTGAGGCGTGGGAATTTTGTGCGGGGACCCTCGCTCTTGTCTTTATTTTGATTCAGTACAGAAAGTATTTTATCACGTTATAATTTTTTTTGTTAAATTTGCAATCTTGTCCCCAAAGTTTTTGGTAATTTCGATTACGTCCTAACCAGGTCATGTGCCCCGTATACGTGACTTTGGCAATTTTGCACTTTTATCCCTATGTGTTTGGCTATTTAATTTTAGTCCACAAAGTTTTTTATTGTGTTATATAATTTCTGGAAAAATTGCACTGTGGCCCTCAAACTTCTGCTTATTTACGATAATAGCCCTATCAGAGTGAATTTTCTTTTTGTTTCTGTTACTCATTTCATGCATCTATAAAACCCTAAAAAATCCCAGAAAATTACTATAGCTTCCTGTTGCATTGCATTTCCATGCATATTTTTATTTTACATTTTTGCCGCATTTTAATATTTATTTAAATACAAAAAACATGCATTTTCATCCCTATTTGCATTAGAAAATCCAGAAAAATTATAAAAATTTCTCTAATAATTCCCCAAAAATATATTTTATGTGTTTTTGCATCTTTTACCTTCAGACCAAAAATAACTCAAAAATATAAAAGAAAACTCCTAAAAAATAAAAAATCCAAAAAACTTCATAAAAATATTAAAAATCTATAAAAAACCAAAAAAAATAACTTCTATTTCTAAATTTTCCTTATTTTATTATCGTTATTTTAAAATTAATTTGGAGAATTTTTGTTACTGTTTAATATTTTTCATCTCCATTTTAATTTCGGATCTTTATTTTATTCCCTGTTTTGAGTATTTTAGACTTTAAAAATATCAAAAAAAAAATTTGCAAACATATAGAAAAATCACAAAAATATTAGAAAATTATTGAAAGTTCAAAAACATTTTATTTCCTGAATTTTGCTAATTTTTACATATTTTTATAAATACATTATCTCTCTTCTTATATTATATGTATACTTTATTTTATAATTGAAAAGAAAAAAGAATTAAAAAATATATAAATTATAAAAAGAAAATACAAAATCAGAAAATGAAAGTAAAAATTAAAAATATAAAAATTTAAAAAAATTAAATTAAAAACCTGCAAAAAAGTAGCACTCATAGACAAATTCATCACAGTCACATTTTGAGCATTTTTGCCCTGATCTACCTGCTTGCTCCCTGTGTTCGACCTCTACACTACTTGCACTATACACATATTTTGTAGAGTTATAATAAATTTTAACTCCGCACCATTTTTCATTGTTTGATCTATGTTGTGGGTTAATTGTTGTTTGAATCAGGGTTTCGTGAGCGATCGCTGCAGTGACACTGTGATCCCGCCTTGTGTGGATTACTCTAGACCCCGTGAAATACTGCTTAACAAATGGCGTCGTTACCGGGGAGCAACATCGCTTAGATTGGGATTATTTTTGCTTGATTGTGATTTTTTGTCTATTTTTTATGGCTTTATTTATTTATCTTTATTTGATATATCTTGTTGAGCTGTCTATCCTCCTCTCTGGTTGAATTCGTGTGAGGTACCGCGGATTGAGGGAGGCACTCTACCCTAGGCGCCTACGCACCCACGTGAAGCTAGCGACAATCTGCTCGCCTTTCACCGAATGAGACTTAGAGATTTTTGAAGACCGAGCTCTATTTTTATTTGTAGCATTTATTGTGAAATTTAAAGTGAGAGAGAGACTATTTGAATTTGTTATAATACAACTCTGGACACTCAGGCCTAATTTCCAAGTGATTGTTCACTTGGGGGCTCACCGCAGTTTTGCCGCGTTTTTATCGCATTTTTTCCCTTTGTTTTTCGGTTTTTGTTTTCTTTATTTGTGTGATTGAGCCCTTAGTTGTAGGATCTTCTTTTCGATAGTATTAGTCCAAACACACTAAGAACCATTGCATGCTCCTATAGAGAACGTTTGGACTTGGTCAAATTTTGAAAATCGTGCTTCATGCTAATAGCAGCTTCTCATCCTAGGGTGCTTTCATCGATTGCATTTGCATATAGTTTAGGTTTCAATTCTACTGAGCATCCTTGCATATAGAGTGTTGGAGGCAAGGTGAGCATTTACGCTTTAGCATTCATCATCGTTTGCCGCTTGCATTGCTTTCCCGCCTCTCCCTCTGATTTTGATCACATAGGCGCTTAAAATAATTGATTCCTCGATAGGCACGTGCGTTCTCACTAAAAATCCAAAAAAAGTGATAATCAATAAAATTGGGACTGTTAACATTACTCGACCCTAAAATCAACCAAAAAGAAAAAAATATTGTTTTGGGGCGAGTAATCTCCTCATTGTCTTCATTTTACATTGCTCGCGCACACACTAAGGATTAGTGCCAAAATCCCATTTAGCCCCTAAGTGTTTGCGCAACTTCTTGACTTCTCACCTAACTCTAAAACAGACAAGATAAAAAGTCTGCATTTGCGATCTTCACCGAGTTGAGTAGGTGAATTGAGGGTTTGTATTGTGCGAGTTTGTCTGTGTTTGCTTGTGTGCATACTAGATCGCCTCTGTGCATTTACGCCTTCTTCTTCACTCTCTTGATTTGACCTTCATGCTCTCCTGATCGTTTCCTTTTATTTTCAAGATGGACCCCTGGAGCGTATTTTATCTGGACTTTGCGGATCCCTCGTTCACTCCAGTTGGCCCACCTCCCTTTTATTAAGAGGACCCTCCTCTTATTTTTTTCTGATATTTGTAAATACCCACCTCAGCCACAACGTCAGACCTCGGACTTTTATCCACACCCATCTCCACCTCCACCTCCATATTTTCCACCTTCGCATCCACCCGAGACTGATCTGTTGGAGTCACCTCTCATGATTTCCACACTTGAGACCTTGTCCCAGTTCATGGAGCAAACGAATTAGAGGATTGATGACCTCACCTGCCTAAATAAGAGCCATATCGATGCTTCACGATCTGATGATTTGGAATTGATTGAGGATTTCCATGAGAGCTTGCAATCATCCAAAATACAACAAAATGAGAAAAATTTAAAAATCCAAAAAGATTTCGGGAGATCCTTGGTTGATTCAGACTGTGAGGAGAGGGCCCACCTACCAGACCCTTTGACCACATAGCCATTCATACATTGTCCCACCTCTGACCCTGAGGATGTCGCTGTACAGACTGCTCTTGGCATGCCTCATGTAGATATTTATTCTGACCTTCTCCCTTGCATGTAGGAGGTCCGGAAATTAAAAAAAATGTTGACTGAACCTGAAGTGGTGGCTACTATTCATGAGATCATCTGTGCCCTACTTCTGCAGGCCATGATCGATTTATATTCTCCTCTTCCCAAGAAGAGAAAGTGGAGGAGCAGATCTGAGCATTGACGGATCCGAAAATGCGGCTTTTAAGGAGTGTTGTTTTTATCGTATTGTGCGTTGTAGGCGGCAATCGGAAACGGTCAAGAAAATACCACGAATAATTTGTTCAATTTTGATCTCGTGGTTTTATGTTTATTTTACTTGGGCAAGTCCCAAGGTCGATCACAAGGAGGCAAAGGAACAACCTAGAATTAAGTCTATCAAAGTTCGAGTTCGGTTTTCGAGGCGGTTTTTTTTTTGGAATTTTCAATGCAATAGAGGATGCAAAATGCAAATTTGGCCTTATTTCAGGGACTAAAATGTAAATGTCAACCAAACAATGTCTGAAAATTATGAAACTTGGCCGAGATGTAAAGTACGATGAAATAAGTGCACTATGATTTTTTTGGAATTTTTGGATGCAATATGAATTTTTTATGGATTTTTAAATGCAAACAAAATGATTTTTAATATTTAATTTTAATAAATATCAAACCTACTTATTTTCGAGAATCAAAATTATTTGAGATCCATCACTAGGTGATGGATCTCAGAAAAATCCTAAACCTCAAAAATGTGGGGTTTAATACCTACTAAAAATTAAATACTAAAATATGCAAAATGATTTTTACAGGACAAAATATGCATGCAAATACAAATCTTTTTGGGCACAATGTTAAGAGTAATTAACTCTACAATGTGTGATTTTTCGGGAATTTTTAGAGCAACGGTTAATCGATTATCAATTTCAGAGCAGAAAATGGGTAAATACGCCAATTTTCACAAAATAATTATTTATTAATCAACCATTAATCATAAAATTTCCCACAACATGTCAAACAGTAGAGAATTAATTAACAAACATCATGCAATTTTTGGATTGATAAAATAATGTAGAAAGAAGGTTCGAAACTAAAGGGGAACACAGGGGTACAGACGCAATTTAAATAGAATAAATATAAAGTGCAGCTGGGGGGTATCGATGTAATTACCAATACTGGAGGGGGCGATTCTGCAAAATTTCCAGTAGGCACGTGCTAGGCACGTGCCTCTGGAAGGCTGGGGCTGGAGTGCAATATGGAGGATGTCCAGGGGGCTGCGTGCAATTTGCCCAAGGGGCACGTGCGCAGCACGTGACCCCTGGGTTGCTTGCTGGGGACGTTCCCCACGCACATGCTTCGCGCGTGCTGGGGCCTCGGGCTTCGAGCCCGGCCGGCGAAGGGGCGGAGGAAAGGCTGGGGTCGGTGGAGATGATCGGAGGCGATGCGGCGAGGCGTTGGCGGAGGTGAGCTCCGGTGGCGTGGAGGGGAGGCTCCGGCCAAAGCTCGGCCGAAGCAGGATAGCTGGTAGGCGGAGGTGCTTCTCTGCGGTGGCTGGGCGGTGAGTCGGTGGCGTCGTCGAGGCGGAGCTCGCTGGTAGCGGCCGACACACGGCCTAGGCGGAGAAGACGGAGGAGCCTGGTCGATGTCGAAGGCGGTGGCGTGGTTGTCGGGCGGTGGAGCGGTTGTCGGAGAAGAAGGGCGTTGGAGCTCCAGGCGGGAGGTTGACGGCGGTCGATGGCGTGAAGCGATGGCGTAGAAGTGGTGGGTTGTTGGCGTAGGCTCGACGGCGTGAAGCCGGAGCTGGAGCAGTAGTAGCGGAGGGAGACCGCGCTGCAACGAGGGTGGGTAGACCTCGGACCTCGCCGGATTTGAAGGAGGAGGAGGGGTGCTGTCACCACCGGCTCCTCCTCGACGATTGAGCTATCGGCGGATGCATTCGAAGGAAGCGGTGGAGGGTCTTAAATAGGACTGGGGAGTCGGCCGGATCGTGAGGGATTAGGAATCGGAGATGGGCGAAATCGAAGGAGGATCGGAGAGGATTCGATTGCGTTGTGGATTGGAGGAGATCGACGCCGGCGAGATACGCGGGGGATGGCGCGAGATTCGCGGCAGAGGTGGAGGAAATCGCGGGCGGCGATTTTTGGGAAAGGTGGGCGGAGGAGGACGACGCGCAGTGGCCGTCCGATCGGCCGAGATCGGACGGCCACGATTGCAACACGTGGCGGAGCAATAAGGGGCGGGGCGAGCGCACGTGCAGTGCGCGTGCGGATGCCGCACGTGCGCTGCACGTGAGTTGTTTAATTTTTAAATTTTTTTTAATAAAACGAATAATAAATAAACCCAAAAAAGGCTGACACGTGGCGGCACCAGGTGCTGCCACGTGTCAGCACCACAAAATTCGAGAATAAATCTTTTGTAAAATCGATAAAAAATAGTAAACGACCTCGGATCGAAAAAGTTTCTTCACGAAAGTTGCTCGTCTCGATGAGATCTACAACTTTCATGAAGACATCAAAACCAAATTCGATCATATGTAAAAAGTGAAATTTTGGGGTATCCTATGTACATAGAATACCTTGATTTTTGGGTTTTATAATTTTTATGTCATTTTTAAACACGATAAAAATCTGGAAAAATTACGGTAAAATCAAAGATAAATAAAGACACATTAATCTAATTTTTTTGGATTTTTATTGATTAAGAAAATATATACATAAAATACAAGGTCAAAACCGTGAAAATATACAATGTACAAAAGAGGCCCAAAACCCAACTTTCACATATGAGCTCCGATTCACTTGAACTTGGTCTTGTTTTGAAGGTAATTAAATGCACATTAGTTCAAAAGTGAGTAGGATTAAATCGGACACTGGATGGAGAAGATATATGGCTTTTAGTTGAAAAATCCTGAAATTAGGGTTTGGGTTTTTGGTCCACTTATTTGGGTTAGTTATTTTTTTGTATTTTTCCTTTATTCTTGTTAGTGATATGTACACAATGGAAGTGGTTTTGAGTTATTCAGAGTTAGCATGAATGTGTTAAAAATCCGGGAAGTTAGGCTTATTTACAGGTCATTTTGGCTTGGATTTTTGGCTTCTTATTTTGTGCAGATTTTTGTGCTAAAATGCAATTCTTATGAAAACATGCATGAATGCTAATTATGCAAAATAGATGCCAGAATGCTGTTGATTTTAAGGGATTTGAGTTTAATAAATGAGATTTAGAGTGATGAATACGAGATTCATCAAGCATCACATCTGGACCATGGACAATGCCCACACATCACAGACCGTCCCATTCCTCGGAAGAAGAACACTGCTACATCTTTCATTAGCTGCACCATCTCTGACATTACTTGTGATCACACTCTCCTGGATGGCGGTGCTTCGATTAGCATTATACCCTTCTCGTTGGTACAGTCTCTTCACTTAGGGCCTCTCAAGAAGACCAGGATGATAGTTCATTTTGCTGATGGATCTAACAAGAGGTCGAAGGGTATCCTTGAAAACACCGTCATATCAATTCAGGGCACGAGCTACCATGTTGATTTTATCGTATTGCCCATGGAGACATCCACAGGGGAGCATTCTCCAATCATATTGGGACGACCATTCCTCGCTTCTGCGTGGGTCGTTATTGATTACAGATCAGGAGAGATTTGCTTCCGTCCTGTTGATGAAAGTGAAGTGTTGATCACCGCACCCACAATTGAGCAGAGACCTGCACCTAATGTGACTACACCTATTCTGGTTGATCCTGAGGACTATGACCTTTATGAAAATATTAGAGAGACTTTCTTTATGACCGATGATGAGACCCGAGAATTCCTCTCCAAGGAGGAAGACTCGGAAAGCATAGACCTCAGTGTTTCCGTTTCCTGTAATTGACGACGTGTTGATGACATCTGCGGGATTTACACGATTTGACACCAGTGAGCGGAGGGCAGATATTGATGAGACTAAGGCTGAATTTGATCTTGTTGCTTTCATTCAAGAATTCATGCCTTTTGATGAAAAAGATGTTCCGGTTGAGATTGTAGAGGACGAACATAGTTCGACTACTTCCACTGATGAGTTCGTTCCTTTTGGTTTTGACTTGGATGAAACCTCGCAGGACGACACTGACCATACTTCTTCCGATGATGATGAGTTCGTCCCATTCCACTTTGATATCAACGAGGCTCCCAAGACCAGACCTAGCAGCACTATCTCCACTGACCCATCTGTGCCTTCACACTCTAGGACCATTGAGGACATACACCCTGTCGACCCTGATCGGCTTCCATCCACTATGGACCATGATGTCGACCTGCACCATACCAAATCCATTCATCAACGGTCCCGCAAGAAGGTTCACTTTCTACCTTCTTGATCCTCTGTATATCCATATCTGTTGTATATCCACTCTCGTTGATCTCTATCTCTCTCTCGTTATGCTCATTCACCCATTCTCGTGTGTACCTTACTTAGGACATACTTTATCCTAAGTATGGGGGTTGGATGAGCTGAGTGTTCAGTCTTCGTTCCATTTCAGGACTCCAATTGTTGCCTATACTTAGGTATTCTTTTACCTTAAGTATAGGGGGAGTGGTGTGTACATTCTCTATGATCTCTTCTCCCATCTTCTGATCTCTTCTCTTTTTTTCTTCTTTTCCTTTTCTATGTTCTTTTTCTACCAAAAAGGTTTCACCCCTTGTTGACAGTCTTCTATACTTAGGATGTACTTTATCCTAAGTATAGGGGGTGTGCACCCCGGTTGCTTCTATTCTTTGATCCTCTCCACAGTCTCCTCTTCTTATCTATACTTTAGGGATATCTTATCCTAAGTATAGGAGGAGACAATCTGAGTACGATCTATTCATTCCCACCCTTGACCCTCTCTGCTTTGTGTACAGTCTGCTATACTTAGGATTATTTGATCCTAAGTATAGGGGGGACGGTCAACTTTCTCATTTGTTCATTCATTCCTTCATTTGTTCTTTATTCTTTAGACTTTTCTATACTCAGTACGAGTTATATCTTCTCTTTCTCTCTGATCTATGAGGACATAGCTCAGCTAAGTATAGGAGGGTCGTATATACTGCGTATATATTTAGCCATAACTCGTACTTTCGTATTTTTTAATTATGGCTAATTATACTTAAAAACTCATTAAAAACCTTAATAAAAAGATATTGATTATTCCTCAAATTCTTTTTGTATTTACTGATTAATAAATCATGTGAAAATAATTTTTGCAAAATGTTTGAAAAATAGTTTGAAAATCTTTGGGAAAAATCTTTTGAAAAGCTATTTGGAAAACATTTTGTTACATGTTTTCAACCATTGGAAAACATTTTTGTTTTTGAAAATTTTATTTTCTTTGTGTGAAATAAAATGTTTGAAAAACTACTTGCAAATGGTTTTAAAATGGTTACAAAAATATTTGAAAAATCAATATATAATGTTTGAAAAAACCTTTGTAAAATGTTTTTCAAATGCGTGTACATGTCTGTAAAAATTATTTTCAAAAATATTTTGGACTATAGTTTTTCAAAAATTGTTTGTAAATTCTTTTTCAAATAAGTTTGAGGAATATTTGCACCACATTAAAATTCTTTATTAATATATTTATAAAAATGACCATTTACCCTTTGTTAATTCTTAAAATCTACTTGTCATATAAGATACATTCTCGTGTAAATATTTGTACCTAGTTTTTATCCAAAAATCTTTGTTTCAAAAATCCCAAAACATTTGCAAAACTAAAATTAACAAAAACATTTGCAAAATTAAAAATACAAAAAATGCATATGCATCATCTTTTCAAAAGTCCATAAAAAGTTTAAAATATTTGAAAATTGCATCACAAAAATATTTTCTGCATTTTCAGCATAGCATTAGCATTTTTCGGATTGAGTTTAATAGTTGAACAAGTTTAAGTAAAATCAGAAGATTGGAGCTTGGTTGGGCTTAAAATTTACCTAATAACAGGAACCTTATCGGAAATGGAATTGAGGTATTTCAGGTCTAGTTGACTTAATTCTTTGAGGATCACGAGACTTGGTTCAATGGATTCTTGACTGCCTAAGTAGAGTATTTCAGAGCACAGACACGACTCTTGTTGATAATGACCTAACTTGGACACCTACACCTTTCACTTGGCTCAACTCAGTTGGAGAATTGGTGAGGGATTGGATTTGCCGGTATGAGACGCACACAGGTGGAAACACTTGTCCTCCTCTAGGGAGGGAAGTGCACCCCAACCCGTATAGTAATAAGGAATTCTAAAGACAGGAGAGTGTGGGTTGCAATAAAGCATCAAAAGATGGATAGTCTGCTGACTCAAGAGGAAAAAATCCTTATGTAAATGCTGCTGTGAATAGTATTTCAAAAAAAAGCATCAAAGGACTCCAAAAAAAGTAGGCAGGCATGTACAAAAATAAAAAATGCCTGCCAGAGTGTATATATTTATATAGTCAATAAGCAAGCTCGACCTCCAAAAGTCAAATCATGTGAGCCTGCAACTGGATGACTTGACTACACTGGTCTTGCATCCCAGGATAGGTAGTTACACTGGCTAACGTCCATTCTTCTCTTCACCCCTCCTCTTGAGCTGGTTGTCACTTGAACTTAGAAGGGAATACCCTGCTCCTCGAGGAATGAGTTATTGGATTGGGGAATCATTGGGTTGTCATACTGGAGAAGTCAGTCCCTTTGTCATTTCAGTTGGGGAGAGCCACCATTACTTACATTGTACGAGTCAGATTCATAGTCATAAGGGTTTGCATATGAGTTGAAGTATTTTAACCTGGCTATTGAGGAAACTTGAGCAGAGTTTTGGGATTCTCAAGGGTTGTTGGATTTCAAATTCGGTTCTCATTAAGGTTCTACACGCACTAAAATTTCAAAGGTCCTACTTAAGCTCCAAACTTCGATTTTGTGAAGATAAGTTTGATAATTAAACTAAATACAATTTTCTTCTTTTTCTTTTCTTTGTTTTTCTTTTCTACACTTATTGCATAAGTGTTTGTTAGGGACTAGCAAAGGCAAGCATAAATGGATGATGAATCTACGTTTCATCATTTTTATTCTATCATGTTGGCCTTTAAAACCCTAGTAAATGCATGTAAATAGGCTTAATTTAGGCTTTTTATCATCCATGCATCGTTGTGTAAATATTGTATAAAATATGGTTTTTAAAGCCAAAATTATAGAATAAAGAAAAGAAAAGAAAAATAATAAAATATTGCAAATATTTTATGACCCGAAACCCCGAGACTTGGGCATCTCGATGTCTTGCTTGACAAGGAATAAAGTAGGGGGAGATAAGGGCCAAAATACAATAAAAATCTCTTTTATTTAATTCATTCTTTATTCATTTTGGGACATATTTTTAGTTCCAGTTTTTATACTTCAAATAAAGAAATTTTGCACATGAAAGTTATAGATAATTAAATAAAGAAAAATACAAAATTGATTTCATACAAAACTGATGTACAGAAAAAAGTTATGATCTGAATAAGATTCCAATATCCCAATTCCCAAACCTGTATCTCTCAAATAAAAACTCGAAATGTATCAAAATCACATTAATTGTATATATTTTTTAATAAACTATTTAATTAAGGTGGTTTCATATTTTTTGGAGTTACGATTTGAAAGTTAGGTTTTGGACCCCTATTGTATAGCTATATTGATTAAAATATTCATTTTATTTATTATTCATTATTTTTATAATTTTATATTTTTATAATTTTGTAAATATTATTTATAATATATGTACATAATAAAATAAGAATAAAATAATAAATAAAACATAAAAATAAAATACTTGTATAAAATACATAGGTATAATACCATTAAATAGACCTATAATGAATACACTTCTATTTATTTAATTGTATAAAATATATCAGAAAAATAAATAAAAATATATATAAGTTCATAAAAATAATTTGTAAATATATAAAATAATAAACAAAATTAATAAAATTTAAAATAAAAAATAAAAAAATATTAAAATATATAGATAAATATACCTATATAGGCCATAAAAGGTAACTTGTAAATTTATACCTCTAAAAAATAAATAAAAATCATAATAAAATAATTTATAAAATAATAAACATTTTTTATTTAATAACCTAAAATTAATTAAATCATTTATTATTTTTAAATGAATTAACAAATCATTTTTTCAGGCTTTTTCCTGGTTGATCCTTGTGGACCAACCAGGAGGGCCGGAGAGTTGACCGCGATCAACTCTCTGACCCACTGCCTGTGCCTGTGTCAGACATGGTTTTGTCCCCTTTTTTCTTGATTTTTTCGAGGCGTTTCCTTTCACCGTCTTGTGTCGACTTCTTCATGACTTTTGATCCTCGTGGAATGAACTTACACGCCCCAGGTTATCTTGGGCCGAGCATCATTGATTCTTCAAAATACACCTCGTTCTTTGCACACCCGTCAACAACCTGTACATAGCCTACCCGATCCTTCCTTCCATGTTTGAACCCCATTTGATCCGTTCCTTCTCCCCTTCCTTGTGCTCCGGACTGGTGGTGGTGACAACACCACCTCCAGCCATCCAGGGCGGCGTTTGACGTATTCTTTGGGCGTATCCACCCACCTCCGACGAGCTTCGCCGTTAAGGTCTACTTCCTGGTATTACGGCCTGTGAGGTACCCATTTTACCGTGTTTTCTAGCGTAATTAGATTCCTAGGATCGGTTTTTGCTTTTGTTTAACATTTAAATGCGTGGTTAGATTTTCTCCTCACCGTTCGAAGTTCGTCGGATCTTGGTCTCTGGCGAGCCTCCACCAAACCCTCTACGCCTTTCCACCTCCACGAGCCTCTCTGTGCTCCGCGTTTTTTATCTTAATATTTTGGCAGGTTTTTGGAGCATGAAAGGCACCTGGGGGAACTTTTGGCATCTCGCTGGAGGCACCTGGGCTTCCTCCTCTTCTCCGACGACGTAGTGGAGCTCTGGGGCACCTTGCGATATTTTGATTCCTCCAACATACAGAGAAGCCCTCCAGGATCCTCGTTGCTCCTTTTTGGAACCTTCTCGTGCACGTCCGAAGGGAGATCGACCCAGGGGAATCTTATCGCGGCGAGGTTCTTCCCGGATCGTCCTCCCCTCTTCGTGGCCGTTGATCTGGCCGTGTTCGTCCACGAGCGCAACTACCGTCGGATCCGGAGCCCTATCACCCGTTGATATCCATCCGAGGATCCAATCTACTCTGTCCAAGCCGAAGGGGTATCGTCGTGCCTCGTGCTGACACGTGCGTAAGTGAGGGGCGCTGCGCCATCGGATCCACCCCAAGCATGGATAATTTGCACTTGATCCCTCACCAATTTTATATGTAACGTTTGAACGTCAATCTTTCATTTGTAGTTTAAATTTTTTTAATAGAAAAGCCCCCTGAACTATTCATATTTGCATCATGGTCCCTGTCTATGTCACCTCACGTGCCTGACGCCTGTGTGGCATGGGAATTTTGTGCGGGGACCCTCACTCTTGTTTTTACTTCGATACATTCCATAAAGTACTATATCACATTATAAATTTTTTGGTAAATTTACAATCTTGTCCCCAAGGTTTTTGGTAATTTCGATTACATTCTTGCAAGGTCACGTGCCCCGTGCACGTGACTTTGACAATTTTGCACTTTTATCCTTGGGTGTTTGGCTATTTAATTTTAGTCCACAAAGTTTTTTATGGACTTATATATATTCTGGAAAAATTGCAATGCGGCCCTCACACTTCTGCTTATTTACGATAATACCCCAACCAAAGTGAATTTTCTTTTTGTTTCTTTTACTTATTTCATGCATCCATAAAACCCTAAAAAATCCCAAAAAATTACCTTAGCTTCCTGTTGCATTGCATTCCAAGCCATATTTTTATTTTACATTTTTGTCGCATTTTATTATTTATAAAAATTAAAAAACATGCATTTTCGTCCTTGTTTGCATTAGAAAATCCTGAAAAATTGTAAAAGCTTCTCTAAAAATTCCCCAAAAAATATATTTTGTGTCTTTTTCATCTTTTACCTTCAGACCAAAAATCACTAAAAAATATATAAGAAAACTCCTAAAAATTACAAAACTCAAAAAACCTTCATAAAAATAAAAAATCCATAAAAATCACAAAAAAATAATTTCTGTTTCTAAATTTTCCGTAAAATTAATTTGGAGAATTTTTGTTACTGTTTAATATTTTTCATCTCCATTTTAATTTCAGATCTTTATTTTATTCCATGTTTTGAGTATTTTAGACTTTAAAAATACCAAAAAATTAGCAAAAATATAGAAAAATCACAAAAACATTAGAAAATTATAAAAAGCGTAAAAACATTTTATTTCCTGAATTTTTCTTATTTTTACATATTTTTATAAATACATTATCTCTCTTCTTATATTGTATATATACTTTATTTTATAATTCAAAAGAAAAAGAAATAAATAAATATATATATAATATAAAAAGAAAATAAAAAATCAGAAAAATAAAAATAAAAATATAAAAATATAAAAATTAAAAATTTAAATTAAAAAAAATATTAAATTAAAAACAAGCAAAAAAGTAACACTCATAGACAAATTCATCACAGTCACATTTTGAGCATTTTTGCCCTGATCTACCTGCTTTCTCCTTGTGTTCGACCTCTACACTACTTGCACTATACACATCTTTGGTAGAGTTATAATAAATTTTAAATCTGCACCATTTTTGATGGTTTGATCTCTGTTGTGGGTTAATTGTTGTTTGAATCAGGGTTTCGTGAGCGGTCACCGCAGCGACACTGTGATCCCGCCTTGTGTGGATTACTCTAGACCCCCGCAAAATCATGTTCAACACCACCCTTCTCGTCGCTTCCATTCTCTAGAACTCCTTCACGCTCCGAACCAACTCCTCCGTCGTCATGGCGGAGGACTTCCCAGAGCCGCCACCTTCTTCACCTCTGCATGGCTCCCATCTCACTCAACTCGCACGTACGCACCACTTGCTTCGGACATTCATACCTAATGCTTTGCAGGTCGAAGACCCTTCAGTGGTCGGAGTTTACGTCGGTGCTCCACTATGCAGCTCCCCCTCTGGTGATCCTTCATTGCCAGCATCTTCCATCCATCCCCGCGCCTCCGCCGTCGTCCGAGCTTCAACGCCAAAACCTCAACCATCTTCCTCGACCATCAAGCTGTCCCTCAAAGCATGGAGGAGTTACACGGAGGCCGTCAGAGTGTATCCTCCTCCAGTGGACCACGACAGAGCACGATGAGTAGTCACCATCTGATCATCTAGATCGAACTGTCCTGATGACAACCCGTGGCACTCCCGAACCTCACGCCGAACTAGCAGACTCAGATCCACCTATCTTCACACCGAGCCACCAGCTCTAGCCACGTCATCTCTGATCCTACTCCGCCCTCTGAGCCTAGCCCTCGCGTGCATGTAATGTGCATGGTTAGGAAAACTGCAGGGATGCCCCAGATACTTTATGGAATTGCAACGAAGTCCTTGGGTGCATGTCTTAATGCACACTTAGGGTAAATTACATTTAGGGCCCATCAACTTTTGGAATTTGCAAAAAGGCCCCTGCGCATTGGAAAAATTTCAAATGGGCCCTACCGGTTTTGCCATATTACAAATAGATCCTTCCAGTGGCCTATTTTATTAGTTATCCATTTATTTTTTTGTAGTTTTATTACGTTTATGCCCATGTATTGTTTCTTTCATAACTTGAGCATCCTAGGTCCAATTTGCATGATTTCAGTGTCATTTTGTTCCTTATTTCATCATTTATCTATTGGCATAGTAATTTTCTCATCTGACACCAATTGAAATATGATGATTTTTTTGTTATATAGTGTCTCTTGCTCAATTGCCTTGCCATAAAATAGATGTTTCTTGTAATTTTAGGCTCAAATGGACTCTGACTTCAAACCATAATATGTGCTCATGATTTGTATGGTATTTTTGTAATAAGTATTTTGCTTGCATATCATTTGCACTTAATCATACTCCATGCATGCATACTCTTATAACTACATTGAAAAATCAACTAAAAATACATGCATCATTATTTGCATTGTTTCACTTGCAATTTATTCTGCATCTGCACGAAGACCTGAAAATGAGGATTTATTCAGACATACATCTTAATTGACCTAAATTCTATAGATAGATTAAAGTACCTCGTGTCCTTATGTTCGACCGTGGTAGACTTGCCAAGTATAAATTATCCACAACATTCAAAGATTGTGGTTTTTGCTGATATTTCCTCCTATACTACGATAATTATCAATTATTAAAGAGGCGAATTTCACATTTATCAATTATCAATTTCTCATCTTTTCTTCTGTGGCCTTCTCAGTGGGAGCTCCCAACTCCCCGCCTCCATGGAGATCAAGCATCCTCGATCTTTATGGGCCCCTACCACAAAAGAAAAATGTTAGAAAAATATCACGGAAAGTAGTCGACAAAATGATGCAATAATGCATGATGAGAATGTTGGACATGCGAACCCACGATGAGCCATTATGCAATAAATGTTATTGCAAATATCATTCCCTGATCTGAAATAAAGAATAAATAATTTGCATAATAGGTCCCTTAGTACAATTAGGGTTATGTACCATGGACATCTTAATAATCATATAGCTGTTGATTCAACTATTGAATCATAGAGGTTGGTGCTTGGATGAATATCTAATTAGTTAGATTGAGGACTCATCAAGCACCATCAAATGATTGTTAAGAGATGATCTCCAACATGAGTAGGAGATGGCAATCCTTATCTCTAAAGGCTGATATCTGACCGACCTCATGATGCAGGTCCTCTGCATAGGAATAGAGATTCGGAGGTGTCAGATTAGTTAGGTCAAAGAGTTGACTTAACGAGATCGAGATAACCCGTCCTATATCGTATGCTGTCACAATACAGGCACGCATCCTCTGACCGGAGACAGATGTGTTACTATATGTTTGAGTATGTACATTTGGCAGACCAATAGGTTGATGACCTAACCAAGGTCTATACATCGGCGCGTTGGTGTGCATATAAGGGCATATGAGTAATACGATCGCTCAAAGGGATCATACAGGTTCAGTTACTGAACTGGAAGACATGAGCTCACTCATGAGATATTGGGAAGAATCAAATTCCATGCGCATGGTCGTCATGCTTTGGAAGCTTGACTGAATTTGTAGGATTGATATATACTTTTGGAAAGTATATGATCAAGACCTAGGTATGATATAAAAGTATATGATCGATACCGACTCCCAATGATCGAATGAGAAACTTACTGATAAAACCATGAAGTAGACATCATAAAGTTGATCTAATACTTCGGATTTAATCTGAGTCTTACCGGTATGCAGGATGTACATGTATTGGGAATACCTGAGGGTGATGTGATCATAAATGATTGTATAACCATGACGCTTCCCTTCCTAGGGAGTGATGAAATGAGTCTGGATTTTAGTGACTCCTCTCAGTAGAGAAGTAATCTGATCTTGATCCAAATATTGGACATTGATCTAAATGTAATTCAGATGCAATGAGAAGATTAGATTTGCGGTCTTGATTTAATCAAGCATCTATGGGAGGCCTGAGATCTGGATTTGAGATGTGATCTCAATATCCAAGTCACTATAGGTAGAACAATACAATCGCCCTGTCTTGATCTCCAAGTATTCACGGAGACAAAGCATTATCCTTGAATGGGTTCAGGATAATTTCATTGTTGATAATATGTATCCGAGCATTGAGAAAATGGATAATTAAATGTGATTTATTATCATGATTAATATGAATTTGATTCATATTATAAAGAGAGTTATCTAAGATAATTTAATGTGATTTAATTACCAAAGATGTGAATAATGTGAATGTGATCCATATTATTTGAACACATGAGAAAAAGAGATCCAAGATGATTAAATATGGTTTAATTATCATGGATGAGAATAATGTGGATAACAATATCCAATTATTCATAATATATTATAAATGTGATTTATAATGTATTAGAGAGAGCTAATTATAATTTATATTTGTTGATTAATTATTATGTGTATTGGATACACATTGTGTAATTAATTGACAATGTAAATTATATGTTGTTTTGGGTTGTGAATATGATTCACAATTTTCCAATGTCAAGATTGCAATATTCCCAAAATTAATTGTGAATTATTTTTGGTGAATAAAATACCAACAAAAGTTGTTGGAAATAAATATTGGAGAAAATCAAGGAAGCATGCAATCTCATGGATTTCCATGAGATTGCCCCACATGGTATGTGGTGGGCGGCACCCATGTCCTACTTGGAATGGGTGGCCGTCCACCTTGATAATACATGGGAGATTTGATGATCATGTATGATTATTATCTTCTTTATTGGATTGATTTATATTTGATTTTGTCAATTATATTTTAATCTAAAGTTGTTGGTTTTTACCAACAACAATCTTGACCATTGGATTGACATAAATCAATCTCATCCATTGATTTTATATGTCCCATGGATTGAAATCCATGGATCCCAAAACCCTATATAAGGAGAGGCACCCCATTGCTCTTCTTTACACACAATTCTTGAGAAGCACATCTCTCTCTCTTTCTCTCTACTCGTCTACTCTCTCTCCCTCTCATGGCCATCCACCATGGATGCCCTTGAGAGGTCCTCCATCACCGCAGCGTCGTCGTTATGCTGCCCGATCGTCTGCTCGTGGATATCTGTCTCTTTCGGTGCGCCTCGCTCGTGAATAAGACGTTGGATCTCATGTGTTGAGATCAGGAGATCCACCGGTTGGATCATCAACTTGGATTGCGAGAAGTACGCAATTCATCCCCACGTTCGCATGCGTCTCCTCCGTCGGATCGGACTTGAGACAGGAGGTCTCTTCGTTTAGAGACTTGATCGCAATCACGCTTCAAGAGGTAACCCTAATACTTATTTGTGGTTTAGACGAAACGATTCGAGAAGTGTTCTTGGATCATGTGGTTTTGTCGCATGAAAATTTTTTAATTTCCGTTGCATAGAACAACTAGTGCGACTAGTCATTCTTTGTCGTATTCGATACGATGTTCACGCTTCCGTGATGCGCTTGAGGATTTTCCCATATCCTTCAACTGGTATCACAGCCTTAGGTCGATGGTTTCGAATATGATTCGCTAACCGAGAGCGACTTGGGTTCGTTAAGGTCGCGAAAGTTTTTATCGCATTTGATTTCGCAGATCTGTTTAGTAAATAATTTCGGCCATGTTTGAAATGTCTAAGCACGAATTATTTACTCGTATTTTGTTCCCCATTAAATAAGGAAATCATAGGATCTGAGTTTGCATAAATCGGATTTCGTATGCTCAAGATATGGTTGTTTTAATGAACATGTATGCACTGTTGCGGGAACTGTAGATCTGAACGTGATTAAGATGTTAATTACTGTTTAGACTTGCATAGAAATCGTGAAACATCACTTGGGTTATGTTCTAAATCAAATTAGCAATCCATGAAAATTGATTTTGTCTAATTTGAATTTATATGATTGAGATATGCTAATTTTAGTAAGTAGGGGTCACTACTGAAATTACATTCCTAATCAAGAACCCTGTGATTGTCAATTAATGAAATTAATTGTTAATTTCGAGAAATAATTATGGAAAATATTTGAGAAATATTGAAAGATGATTATTTCCTTAATTGACTTGGCCTCAACCAATTAATTGATTAGATTTGATCTAGATCATAATTGGAAACTCAATCATCAAACTCCTTGCTTGAATAGGATTGGGAATTTGTCTAGCAAATTTCCTTATAATAAAAATTATTTTGATTACTATATGGTATAATTTCAGTTGAAGAACCGATGATCATCTCAAATACAAATTAATCAATTTGGCATTATCCTTTCCCGAGGCGGATATGGTGACTAGTCGGAGATCGCTGGGGTAGCGGGTTGCAACGTATGTGGTCCGTCCCACTCTCGCCTGCACTGGCCATGACAACGGGTAGGGCCGGGATAATGTCTGAGGGATTAAGTTGTATTTTTCTAATTATTAAAATACAAACTAAAACGTACTTTGAGATAATACCATATATATATATATTCAAGTATAGCAATCAAGTTTAATTGATTGAATTGGATTGATAATTAATTTAATATGATTGAATTAATTATATCCAATTAAACCACTCTATTATGAATAGAGTTATTATTTCCCTTGGAAGAATTAATTATGTGAATATGATTCATGATAATTAATTAGAATTTGAATATGATATGGAGGATCACATAAGTGACATCCATGGTATCCCGTCAAGGCGAAGAGTTTCGTCGCCAGATATTATATGTAGGAGACGCCTGTCCGAAGTGACAACTCCTGCATATGATCCATTTGGATCGGGCTCGTCGCTTCTCGAAAGAGTAAGGACGTATGCGTAGTGACCCCAATATCGAGTCCTCATATTATTGGGGCGATATTGGATTGCGCATAGCGAGTTGTATTCCTGTTGACGGTTTGTTCAATTATTGATGGGTCAACATCACCTAAGGGGTGGTGGGCCCGGGTGTTAAAGACCGAATTGAGAGATGCAAGTCGGACTTGCAAGGCGGAATGTGTTCCCGCTTCTTTTTATCCGAGTTGTAGGTTCTCATATTATTGGGATGCAACAAAAATAAGGAAGGAGATCCCAGATCTTGCTTGAGATATAATGGTAAGTTATCTCTTACATTGAAAGTGATAAGGGAATGAACTTTCAATGTTGACAAGGAAAGACAAATTTGATATAAAATTCCTAAATCAAAGTAAAATATGTACATATATAAATATGTACACTTATGCAAATTTCTTATTTCAGATAATCATTCATTAATCCCACTCAACGTTATACTCAATGATAACCAGTAAAATATCATGAATTGGACTCATGATCCAGATATTGTGTTTGCAGTTGGACACATAATGTATGTGGTTGCAATATGCAAATCTCCTCATACTAATGAGGAATGACAATTAAATAGATAATAGGACTACAACCCTAGGGTTTGTATGTCTCTATAGTCTTGATCTCTCATCGAATGTACTTTGAAAGTGACATGTCGATGATGATCACAATTGTCAAATAATCCTTATAAAATCAATGAAGATATTCTGGCATACATATGTGCTCTTGACATTTGATCATGAGTGACATGGTTCTCTTCATCATGTAGAATGGTAGCTCTATAAGAGATGATGTATTCAAGTTGTTTGAGTACCTACCTGAACCTATGTTTTAAGAGTTTAGATGGATGTAGATGATGAGTGTCATCATTCTACTATTTATACTCTAGTTATCCATGAAGCTTCATAATATTCATATTATTTGAATTTAATGAAGCATGTATAAATGTTGAAATGCTCTTACATTGAATTCTTTTGAATTTAACACAAGAGATCCTTGGTCTTAAGCAATGATTGTTCATAGATAAAGGGAGCGCAATGGAAGTATGGGTTGGACCCAAGTGAGAGATATACTCAAAGAGTTGACTGTACTTCTGTGACTTCCATATGACATCCAAAGAGTTGGATGAATGCTAATACTGCAATAAGATGATGTGTTGATAGTATGACTATCAAGTCTGTCTTGAATCCTTAGAGAAGGACTCGGATAGAGCATCAGAATAATCTACATAAATCATTGATATTGACTTGCTTATTAAATAAGATAAAGTCTTAATATTGTATCTCAATCTTTTAACAACACCTGCAATGGGTTTTATATGTTTTAGAAGACTGGAAAATTTGATCTTAAGGTCTATAGTTATCCTTGTGAATTTTGATGCAATTGTTGCAACAATCTCTTTTGGATTGATTGACTTGTTAATTTCAGTGGGAGATCCCTTAGTCTTAGAGAATGTCTCTATGACCTAGATATAAGAATACACTCATTGTTTGTTTCTAAATGTTGGAAATAAACATGAATTCTGAGATAGAACTATCATAAAGAATTGTGATGGACATATTTCAGATAGTAATCTAATATCTAGTGGACTCCACAAAATTGGAAAATTAATGAATGTTTCATTAACATTTCTAAATACTGAAATTAAACCTTAAGATCAATAAGAGGATGAAGATCATTTGACAATGATCTAGCATCAAGCCTTGGACATTTGTCTATTGATTTGATCAATAGACTAGTAAGAGATGAAACTTTAGAATGTCTAAAATTTCAAAACTTACATACTTATGAATATTGTATTCAAAGTAAAAATGTCCAATACACCCTTCATTGGGAATGGTGTAAGATGTCAAGGTATTCAGGATCTCATATATATTGATGTATGTGGATCATCTATATCATAGTAAACATTATGGATATGTGATATCTACTGATGATTATGTATGATATGAGATTTCTTCTCTTCACTTAGAAACCTTTGAAATGTTCAAAGATTTCATTATTTTGGCTTACAACCAAAGTTTGAAGGGAGATAAAATGAATTTGATCTAATCTAGGTAGCTTGTACCTGTTAGATGAATTCAAAGGATACCTTATGGAGATATGAATATCATTTTATCTCAATCCTCCTAACACACCTTAACTCAATAGAGTTATAGGGAGATACAATTGGATCATATGTGACATGATTTGATCGATGATGAATTTTAGCATAATTTCCTCTTAGTATCCAGGTATATATATGTAGTAGAGACTACATTATATATACTTAATAAGATTCCATGCAAGTAAGCTGGAATTGAGCACTATAGAAGGCCTATAAAGGTGTAAATGGATCTTCAAGAAAAAGAGAACCTGATGAGAAGGTAGAGACCTTCAAAGCACGGTTCATAGCCATGAGCTACACACCGGAAGAGAAGACAATGCTTGCAATAAGACTTGCTCCTCGGTGACCATGCTTAAAACCATCAGAATATTGCTAACCTTAGCTACACAACTTGACTGTTGCATCTTCAAGATGTAAGTCAAGATTGTATTCCTCTATGAATACCTCTTCGAGGATATTCACATCAAGTAGCCCCAGGGCTTCATGGTTAAGGAAAGCAAGATGTGCAAACTAAAGAAATCCATCTATGGACTCAAATAAGCTTCTTGAAGTTAGAACATAAGATTTGATGAAATTATAAATGTTATGATTTCAGACAGAATCTTGATGAACCATATGAAGCTTAGTGGGAGTGCCTTTGTGTTCATCGTGCTAGATGTAGATAATATCCTAATCATTTGGAATGATATAAGGATGATAATAAGTGTTTTATAGACTGGTTATTCCATATCTTGAAATATGATTTCGAAATATACCTTTTAGATCTTAGTTCTGAAGTTGTTCAGGAGCAAAGAGAAGAGGGTATTGGGACTATCACATTAGTAGTACACCTTGGAAAATTCCAAGAAAGGCTTCCATCCCTTAAGATATGGTACTGACCTATCTAAAGGGATAGCACCTCAAAGAGTTGAGGAAGTTAATGCTAGAACTACTTTCCCTTGGGCATCAGTTCTGAGAAGTCGGGTGTGTGCTAGATGTATACAAAAGCCAGATGGCTGCCATGCAGTGGGAGTAGTAAACTGTTACTAATCCTACTATGGAAATAAAACACTTGGCTGCAGTAATAATAAAATCGTCATGGATAACAAGATTTTTGAGATAGTGATCTCAAAGTCTTATCTTCAAAAGCTTAAGACTTTACAGATAGAGATCTAGAAAGTCTTAGCCGTGGATACCTTAAGAGATAGTGATCTCCAGGTATAAGGGTATTCTGATAAGGATTATGGAAATACTGGTTATATTAAACTTTAGTGTCAAGGACACTATAACTGACAAGATCGAGTATTGGTTGCATAAGATGCAACACTCGCATTAGATGCGAGTACTGTTACTGGGGATATGCAAGTGCCGTAAAAGGACTTGGCATAGTCTCGCAGGAACATAGTGACGGATCAGCTTAACTAGCTATTTTCTAAATAGCCTATGATTGTCACATGAGTGTGGGTTTAAATGGTTAGCCCATTAATGGCTCTTTGGGCTAGTGGGAGATTGTTGGACATGCGAGCCCACGACGAGCCATTATGCAATAAATGTTGTTGCAAATATCATTCCCTGATCTGAAATGAAGAATAAATAATTTGCATAATAGGTCCCTTAGTACAATTAGGGTTATGTACCATGACCATCTTAATAATCATACAGCTGTTGATTCAACTATTGAGTCATAAAGGCTGGTGCTTGGATGAATATCTAATTAGTTAGATTGAGGACTCATCAAGCACCATCAAATGATTGTTAAGAGATGATCTCCAGCCTGAGTAGGAGATGACAATCCTTATCTCTAAAGGATGATATCTGACCGACCTCTTGATGTAGGTCCTCTGCATAGGAATAGAGATTCGGAGGTGTCAAATTAATTAGGTCAAAGAGTTGACTTAACGAGATCGAGATAACCAAAGTCCTATATCGTATGCTGTCACGATACATAAACGCATCCTCTGACCGGAGACAGATGTGTTACTATATGTTTGAGTATGTACATTTGGCAGACCAATAGGTTTATGACCTAACCAAGGTCTATACACCGGCGCGCTGGTGTGCATATAAGGGCATATGAGTAATACGATCTCTCAAAGGGATCATACAGGTTCAGTTACTGAACCGGAAGACATGAGCTCACTCATGAGATATTGGGAAGAATCAAATTCCATACACATGGTCATCTCGCTTTGGAAGCTTGACTGAATTTGTAGGTTTGATATGTACTTTTGGAAAGTATATGATCAAGACCTAGGTATGATATATGCTTTTGGAAAGTATATGATCGATACCGACTCCCAATGATCGAATGAGAAACTTACTGATAAAACCATGAAGTAGACAGTGTAAAGTTGATCTAATACTTCGGGTTTAATCTGAGTCTCCCAGTATGCAGGATGTACAGGTATTGGGAATACCTGAGGGTGATGTGATCATAAACGATTGTATAACCATGACGCTTCCATTCCTAGGGAGTGATGAAACGGGTCTGGATTTTAGTGACTTCTCTCAGTAGAGAAGTAATCTGATCTTGATCCAAATATTGGACATTGATTTGAATGTAATTCAGATGCAATGAGAAGATTAGATTTACGATCTTGATTTAATCAAGCATCTATGGAAGGCCCAAGATCTGGATTTGAGATGTGATCTCAATATCCAAGTTACTATACGTGGAACAATACAATCGCCCTGCCGTTATCATCAAGTATTCGTGGAGACAGCGCATTATCCTTGAATGGGTTCAGGATAATTTCATTGTTGATAATATGTATCCCAGCATTGAGAAAATGGATAATTAAATGTGATTTAATTATCATGATTAATACGAATTTGATTCATATTATAAAGAGAGTTATCTAAGATAATTGAATGTGATTTAATTATCAAAGATGTGAATAATGTGAATGTGATTCATATTATTTGAACACATGAGAAAAAGAGATCCAAGATGATTAAATATGATTTAATTATCATGGATGAGAATAATGTGGATAGCAATATCCAATTATTCATAATATATTATAAATATGATTTATAATGTATTAGAGAGAGCTAATTATAATTCATATTTGTTGATTAATTATTATGTGTATTGGATACACATTGTGTAATTAATTGACAATGTAAATTATATGTTGTTTTGGGTTGTGAATATGATTAACAATTTTCCAATGTCAAGATTGCAATATTCCCAAAATTAATTTTGAATTATTTTTGGTGAATAAAATACCAACAAAAGTTGTTGGAAATAAATAATGGAGAAAATCAAGGAAGCATGCAATCTCATGGATTTCCATGAGATTGCCCCACATGGTATGTGGTGGGCGGCACCCATGTCCTATTTGGAATGGGTGGCCGTCCACCTTGATAATACATGGGAGATTTGATCTCCATGTATATTATCTCCTTATTTATTGGATTGATTTATATTTGATTTTGTCAATTATATTTTAATTTAAAGTTGTTGGTTTTTACCAACAACAATCTTGACCATTGGATTGACATAAATCAATCTCATCCATTGATTTTATATGTCCCATGGATTGAGATCCATGGATTCCAAAACCCTATAAAGGGAGAGGCACCCCATTGCTCTTCTTTACACACAATACTTGAGAAGCACATCTCTCTCTCTTTCTCTCTACTCGTCTACTCTCTCTCCCTCTCATGGCCGTCCACCATGGATGCCCTTGAGAGGTCCTCCATCGCCGCAACATCGTCGTTATGCTTCCCGATTGTATGCTCGTGGATCTCCATCTCCTTCGGTGCGCCTCGCTCGTGAAGATGATGTTGGATCTCGTGTGTCGAGATCAGGAGATCCACCGCTTGGATCATCAACTTGGATTGCGAGAAGTACGCGGTTCATCCCCGTGCTCGCAAGCGTCTCTTCCATCGGATCGGACTTGAGACAGGAGGTCTCTTCGTTTAGAGACTTGATCGCAACCACGCTTCAAGAGGTAACCCTAATACTTGTTTGTGGTTTAGATGAAACGATTATAGAAGTGTTCTTGGATCATGTGGTTTCATCGCATGAAAATTTTTTAATTTCCGCTGCATAGAACAACTAGTGCGACTAGTCGTTCTTCGTCGTATTCGATACGATGTTCACGCTTCCGTGATGCGCTTGAGGATTTTCCCATATCCTTCAGAGAAGACCTGTAAATTTTGAAAATTTTGACTCAAAAAAATATATCAAATTTTGACGAATAAATAAAGATGAGCCTCTGCTAGTCTACCAAGGTCGAACATATGGACACGAGCCTCTTTAATCTATTTATCAAATTTTGTTTGATATGTGATTATCTTCTCAATTTCAGGTCTTCATGAAGATGTGCATATTAAAATGCATAACAATGCAATTTTATGATGCATGCATTTTTGTTTGACTTTTCGATGCAATTTTAAGAGGATGCAAGATGAATGATATGCAATCGATGAGTATTACAACAATGCCCTAGAATATCATATAATTGAGGATCAAATTATAGCTTTAATTTCATAGTCAAATTGAGCACTAAAAAAATGCGAACAATCATCTATTAATGGCAGAGACATATAGAGAAAAGACACTATTTAAAAATAAAAATTTATCATATTTTATTTCATGTCAGATGAGAAAATTAATATGTTAGATGAGAAAATTAATTATCTCATCTTTTTTAAAAAAAGGGATCTTTAAGACACGAGCCACCAGCTAGTGTTAATCAAGTGCGGTCTTTTCTGGAGTATGTCAGATTTTATAGGAGATTTATTAAGGATTTTTCAAACACTACTCGACCGCTGACTAATCTCTTAGGGAAAGACATCGAGTTCATTGTAGATCATAAGTTTCTCGAAGCCTTCGAGCTTCTCAAAAAGAGGATCATTATGACTCTCATCCTACAAGCCCCCGACTGGTCTCTTCCCTTCGAGATCATGACAGATGCTTCAGACTTCGCAGTGGAGGTTGTGTTAAGACAAAGAAAAGATGGAATTCTGTATGCTATTCACTATGCAAGCAAAGTTTTAGATATAGCTTAGAAAAATTACACTGTGACTGAAAAGGAAATGCTTGCAGTAGTCTTTGCCTTGGAGAAATTTTGATCTATCCTTCTAGGATCTAAGGTGACAAACACAGATCACTCTACCATCCGATACTTAGTGATGAAAAAAGATGCATAAGCGTGACTCCTCAGATGGATACTCTTTCTTCAGGAATTTGATTTGGAAATTAAAGATAATTGTTGAGTTAAAATGTCGTGGCTGATTATTTATCAGGGATCGAACAAAATAAAATCCCTGAGTCTTACTCCATCCGTGAAACCTCCCCAGAGAAGTCAATTCCTACTATTGACTCTCTCCCATGGTATGCTGACATGGAGAACTATCTTGTCTCCAAGAAAGTTCCCCAAGGTTGGCCCAAGAATTGAATCGATCGACCCAAGTCGGAAGCCATACATTACCATTGGGAGGATCTGTTCCTTCTCTTTAAAGGATTGGATTATATATGGAGGAGATTTATACCTCCGAAGGAATACCAAAGTGTCCTCAATCTCTGCCATACCTTGGAGGCAGGAGGACATCACTCCAGGAAGAGGACCGCTGAGAAGATACTACAATGTGGATTTTGATGGAATAAGCTTCTTCACATTGAGAAGATACTACAATACAAGATTCATCAGCGAGGCGATGGCGTCATCGGTGAGCAGTTGGGAAATGGCCTACCAACATCCAACTGTTAGATGGAGGAAACACGAGGGGTGGAAGGGGAAGGAGGCGACATGTATGAGGAAGAAATGACGAAAAAGGGAAGAAAGGGACGAGAGAAAAAAGAAGGAAAAAGGAAAAATAAAAGAAATAAAAATGATCATATATTTAATTATATAAATAAATAATTAATGATTAAAGGAATTAACTAAATTAAATAAATTAAATAAAATTAATAAATGAATAAATAAATACTTAATTAAATAAATAATGATTAATTAAAAAATAAGTAAATAAATAAACTGGTAAATAAATACATATTTTTTTATTTTAATAATAAAATATTAATGAAGTATAAAAATATAAGAAATAACCTACATAAAATAAAATAAAATAAAATAAAATAAAGATACATTGTACATTTTATACCAACAGGGTCCGAAAACCTACTTTTTGCATATTAGCTTCGATTTAGTGAAATCAGTTTCATTAGATAGATAATTTTATAAAATGAACTTTAAAAGTGAGTGCACCCATTTTGGAGTTCATATGTTCGAGTTATGGGGTCCGAAAATTTAGGATCACGACTTTGTGGCTTTGGAATTTATTGGTATGTATTTTAAGTTATATTTTTATATTTTCTAGTGATTTTTATACACATATTAGAAGAAGAATTAAGTCAAATAGAGTTCAGAATAATTAAATATAAAAATCAAGAAGGTATATATTTATAACACATATATACAAAGGGGTCCAAATACCAAAACTAACACATTTTACGCCAATAAATTTTTGATATTTTTAATAAATAGTATTAGTTATAAAACAAAGTTTAAAAGTGAATTTGTTCAAATTTGGAGTTTTCTATAAATAGTTAGGAACCTTAGAAGTTAGCATTTACAGCTTTTTCGGTTCATCATAATTAATGATTTATGTATTAAATAATTTTTATGATATTATTATAAATTAATATATATTATTATAAACAACTTACCTCAAGAAAATATTTTTATTTGAAATGATCTTTGTGATAAATAAAATAGGTGAAATTTATACCAGGTAATTTTTTTTATTTACATTGATGCTCTTGATTTTCCGGCATTTTTATACATTAGGATCCTTATCTCCCCATACTTATTTATCTTGTCGACCAAGTCAATATTGACCTTGTCTCGGGGTTAGGATCAGTCTGTATATATTACATATCTACATCCTTCTGTTTCTTTTATTTTATTTTTTTCTCTTTATTATTCTATTTATGAAAAAATAAGTGTTGAATATATAATATTAACAAATGTAATCAGATTGTTAAATAGTTAGAATTAGTGAATATTTACATGTATTTTACCAAGAATTTTAGCCAAATTGAAAGAATAAAGGCAATGAATCATAGAGTCATCATTCTCGTATACTTTACCTTTGCTAATCCCTTAGCAAACACTTATTCTTTAAATAAGCGCAATAAAAAAGAAAAATGAAAAGGAAAATAAAAGAACTTAGAACATGCTCGTTTCTTTAAACCAAATTTCACTTCACCTAAAATCAAGAACTTGGAATATGCCTTTTGATTAATAGTTTGCCGGGAACTTATTAGAGTTATGATTTAAGTCTCAACAACCCTCAAGTTCCATAAATCTCTATCCAGGTTCACGTCAACAGCCAGCTCAGATCCACCCATCCATCACACAAACTATTCGGCTTTGAAGTCAAGTAGTACTGCGTATGAAGGGTGTTAGATCTTCCTGTTTGAAGAAGCGAAGAAACCACCCATTCCAGTAATACACTCCCATTGGGCCCTCATCTAGCTACTCGATCCTCAAGGAGGGAGATATTTCCTTCTCAGGTCAGGACGTGTTGTGTCCACAAGTGAATAGAGAGAAGAAGAAGAAGAATGGAAATAGAACTGGAGTGTGACTAGTGCAGTCACATCTCCTGTGAAGCTTAGCCAATTCAGCCGAGTCTCCACTAAGATATGCAGACTATTTTAAGCTTGGACCATTGTGGTCATATTTGTATTTGATGTTTGGTTTCTTTTTGGTAGAAAATGATTGTTGCACTGCATTGATCTTTTGTGCCCTGATGGATATAGCATCTTTTCTTCTGTCCATTTTTCGAGGTCTTGGAAAAAATTGTGCCAGCAGATCCTTCCCTCATCTGAAGCTTTATTTCAACCACACATTCCGTCTTTAGGCTTCAGTGCCACTAGATAAGGATGAAAATGCATCACCAAAAATGGAATGCCCTTCACAACCCTATGCAAGTTTAGCTAAGTGCAGAATGCATGAGTTCAAAATTGTTTCAAATGAAGAAAAGTTAAACGTATCATACCAGGTGTCCAACCTATGCTAGTTTAAGTTGAATTCCGAACATGGTCTCATGGAACCCAAAGAATTAAGTCGAATGACCTGAAGAGTCTTAATTCCAGTTCCTAATAAAGTACATTTAGAATTAAGTGGATTAAGGCCTAAACCAAGCTCCATCCTTCTTCATACTCAGATCCATTCGGTTCAAGAATCAAACTTGTTCTAAAAAATTCTAATCAATACAATAAGTTTTTATGAAGTGATTTTTTTAGGTTAAACTTTTTATATGATTTTTAAAGAATTTTGCAAATTTTTACTGAATTTTAAAACTTTTTATTTTTTAGTAATTTTTTAAAGAGTTAGTGGAATAAATCAATTACACGAATTTACAAGGATTATGCACATTTTATAAAGAATTTTATACACATTATATATATACACAAGATTATACGGATTTTATATAAATTTTACAAAAGAATTTAATCTAAAACTTTTATATATTTAAGAATTTTATCCAAGTATTTTACAATACATTTTATATACAAAATCTATGATAACTCTTTTTATAAATCATATTTACAGTTTTCTATCGGCTTTTAAAACCCAAAATATATACTGATACTTTTAGAGACATATTATTAATGAAATACAATAAATTACGAGTTATGGCTTCTAAAGTATACATAGAATATATATACAACATCCCTTATACTTAGTGTGAACTATGTCCTCGTAGTGACCAAAGAAGCGACAAAGGAAGACATAACTCGGGCTAGTATAGATCAGTGAAAAGAACTCTATACCACAACGACTCAAATAATAAATGAAATAGAATTCAATCATCCCCTCTATACTTAGGATCAACTAATCGTAAGGATAGCAGACTCAAAAACGAAGATGATCGAGGTCTGGAGAATGTACACAATCAACGACTCAGCTTGTCCCCCCCATACTTAGGGTAAAGTATCCCTAAGTATAACAAAGAAATGCAACAATTGAGAGACAAGCAAGAGAGCAGATGATACAAAATCGAAACAATCAAAAACGATAATGAGCGATATTACCGCCTATACTTAGTGTAAAGCGCACCCTAAGTATAAGAAATAACAGGGGTAATATAACAGAACGATATGAACAACACAATATCTACACACCTCTATACTTAGGAAAAAGAACATCCTAAGTATAGCAAAAATTCTAAGCAAGACCTAGGGATGTAACACAAAAACAGAAGAATGAATGAGTAAAACTGAAAACTCGTGTGTACAAGGTGAAAAGAATGAAGACATCAACGTGAAACTCACGTATGAGATGCAAAATGTGAAAAATGGAGAAGACATCTCATACAAAATGAATGGGGCAACCTAAATCCAACGACTCATGATCAAGAAATGGTTTCAAATGCCGACCATAGACTCGAAAGGTGGACTTAGAAGATAATTCAGATATGTCGATGCTACCATTTTCGTACACCTTTCGTACTATATACGAGCCTTTCCACTTGTTCTGAAATTTCCATGTGAATAACTTGAGTCTCACATCGAATAGCCAAACTTTTTGATCAGGCTCAAACTGCTTATGGCTGATGTGCGCATCATCCCATTCTTTCATCCGCTTCTTATAATGAAGGCTACTCATGGAAGCTCCATCTCAATTCCTCCAGGGCTGCTAACTCTGTCTGCCTATGATCTCCCACATCGTCTAAATCAAAGATTACTTCTATCACTACCCACCATGAACTATGCTTGATCTCAACAGGAAAGTGGCATGGCTTGCCATAAATGAGCTGAAAGGGAGATGCCCCCAATGGTGTCTTGAAGGATGTTCTTTAGGACCAAAGAACTGAGTCCAAAAGATGCAACCACTTCTTTCCGTCTGGGCAAACAAACTTCTACAAGATCGTCTTAACCTCCCTATTCGAAACTTCATCTAGACCATTCGTATGAGGATGATATGGAGTAGCAACTCGATCGTCTATACCGAACTCACTAGCAAGTGCCCTTACCTTATCATTGATGAAGTGGCTACCCCCATCTGAAATCAGAACTTGAGGGACCCCAAACCGCGAAATGATATGCTTCCTCAAAAACTTGCAAACCGTGTTTGCAGCGGCTTGGGCAAGAATAGCCTCAACCCAACAAATCACATAATCTACAACCAATAGAATGTACTTGAATCCCTGACTCTTAGGGAACATACACATAAAGTCAATAACTAATGCATCGAAAACCTCACATAAGTGAATTGGTTGCATCGGCATCATATCTCTATGTCCACAAGCGTCCATCTTCCGACAGTCAGTATATCTCTTCACGAATGCATGAGCATCCGCAACTAGAGTAGGCCACCAAAGATTGGATTTAAGCACCTTCTGTGTTGTCCTCTTCCCTGAATAGTATCCTCCAACTTCTAATTTATGACAATACATGAGGACCCTCTGATATTCCTTCTAAGGAATACACCGACGCCATATACTATCTGCTCCTTCATTATAGAGGATCGAATCCTCCCAATCGTAAGACTTAACTTTTGCAAAGAAAATCTCAAGTCTCTGCCTGGACCAATCTTGTGGGACTTTCTTAGCAACAAGAAAGTTCACAATGTTAGTGTACCGAGGAAGTTAGGCAACTGCAAGAATCGCCTCGTCACGAAAAGTCTTCGTGATAGGTGTATCAAACTCAGAAGTCTCAGGTAACTCTAGTCGAGAGAGGTGATCTGCCACCACATTCTTGACTCCAGGATTATCCTTAATCTCAATATTACTCCTGGAGTAGATGATGAGTAGTAGCAGCTATAGGGTTATATAGCTGCTTCATTGTGCAACCTTGATCAAGTGGCGGTCTCTCCTCTCTATTCGGTCTCTCAGCCCCCTCATCATCTAGGATCTCAGTATCAGGAATATCCCTTCTCGCTCTCAACTGTATCAACTCAGCTCGAACGTCATTCATCAATCTACCTTGCTCCCTAATCTGATTCTGCATAGACTCGAGGGAACCAAGTAGATCACTGTTATAGCCGTCTAATGTATTACTACTGAAGTAGTATGTGGCTGCTGAGGTCCTTTTCCAACCATACTATTTGAGATTGGAAATGAAAAAGAATCCAAATCAACCACCGCCGGTAGAACTGGGTTCTTTTGAAACGAAGGTGATGATGGAGGAGAAGAAGATGGAGTGGGGGAACATCTTTCAGGGTCGGAGTCACGCTTGGAAGAGGACACAAGATAAGACTTTGGTTAGGAAAAAGGGACAACCTGAACCAATCTAGATGAGAGGGTAGGTGTGCGAGAGATAGGATCAGCCAAAGTCGACTTAAACGATCACCTAACCATCATCTTGACTAAAGAAGAAAGAAATCCGACTCTATATATTACATGACACTGATGATGAGTAACTACTAGAGATCTTAGAGATTAGACTCACACCACGTTATCAAATACAAAGCGAACCCCAATTTCACCAACTCAACTCGATGATGACCAAGAAACCTCGGTCTTCAATCTTTTCAATTTTAGAGTTAGGCGGCAATGCAGTTATATCAACAGAATTCACGAGATGATAGGTGCCTGAACTTCACAAAAGACTATCTTGAGTCCGTACGATTAGTTGCACTACTTTTAGCTAGTATGGAAGTAAGTACAAACCATTTATGGCTACCCATTGCTTGAGGACGGAGCCTTACGCGGTGTACTCTAAACCTCCCACTCTACTGAGGAAACCCGAACCATTTTCGGCTACCCATGAGTCCTCAATGAGAATCAGATAATCATTTTTAGAATCAGTAGTCTTGAAGAAAATCTGAGCTTTTGCTCTAACCTTAAGGGTCATCTCTCACTCACTATCTGGAGCGTACCTGTAAACCAACGTGGGTATTGCTCTCCTAAAACATGTGGAGTCCTTTACGTTTAGTTTTATAGTCAAATAGAATTAGCAATCCCAATTTTATTTTTCGGTTATCATTTTTTTGGATCTTTTTGGAAACGACATCTAACGTATTTTTGTATTTTCCCTTCTATCCTAAGTGAAGAAAAAACTAGGTTATGTGTCCCAAGATCCTACTGATGCATAGAAAAAAAATTAAAAAACCTAATTCAAGCACCTAGCCACGAAAATATGCAGAAAACCAAGAAAAAACACGAGGGAAACTGTGGTGGGTGACCTGTTCCACCACGTACACGACACCTGGTGAAAAAGTCCCTGAGAGAAAGGATGGTAAGGTACAAGTCGAGATGCCCTTAAGGGGTCCCTTTTACAAAAAGTAGAAACGGGCAAGTGCCCTAAAAAAATTTATAAAGAAGATACATAAAAGTAAAGAAAACTTGGCTTCTCCATTTTTTCTCACGCTGCTGAAGTCCTGCAACACAACTTAGAAATAAAAAGTGATAAAATGAAAAAATACAATAGAAAATAAGATGATGAAAAGGAGAGAGAGAAACCCTAAAACCTAATGCTCTAGTATCTACACTAGTGCTTCCTCCCCGCAATGGTGCCATCTAAAAAAAATCACCCAACCTGATAGTTCTAAAAAGATAGACAACTATCGTTGTGGTGATCGGATGAGATTTACAGAAAATTTATTTTTTATGTTATTTGTACTCCTAAACTAAATGTGTATAGTGTTAGTAGGGGAGTGTCGTACTCAGGAAGGCAAATTGTGGAAAATTAAGGTAAAATACTAGAGAAACTTAGACATACAAGTTTCCTAATTTTTATTCATTTTTAGGGAATTTTCTGGATTTTTGTGAACTTTATGCAATGTTATATTGTTTTGTGATTTTAATATACCTATGTAAAAATATAGGTATTTAATTATATATATATATTTATTTTGTTTTTATTTTGTAATTTTTATATTTTTATTTGTATTTCTTGTGTTTATGATTTTTTTATAGGTTTATAAGAATTTTTATGGTTTTTGAATTCATTTTTAATGTTGAAAACTATTTTTATTGAAAACATGGATTTTTATATAAAAATAGTAAACGGTAATAAAATATTTTTATATTATTTTTATAAAAAAGTAGATTTAAATACATTTCAAATAAGGTATTACGTATTTATACGATTTTTATTTAATTAGTTATGATTTTTGATGTTTTTATATGTTTTGATTTTTTATTAGTTTTAATATTCAATTTTTATTTTGTTTGTAGTGTATTATGTAAAATATTGTGAATATATTGTAGGTAATTTTTTAGGATTTTGAAAAGTATTTTTATATTTTTATGGATTTTAGAAAGTATATATATATATATATATGAATGTTTTTTGAATTATTTAGTTCTAGAAAATATTTTTATTTTTTAAAATACTGAATATATTGTATATTGTATAATAGTAGTTATTTTTTAAGTATTTTGATTTTTTATTAGTAGTATTTTATATATTATGTAGTATAATATGTACAGTATAATATACTGTATAAGGGTGTGAGCGTAATTATAAGAAATTTAAGGGCACATGTGTAATAGTTGAAATTGTAATGGGTATGTAAGAAAAAGTCCCAAGTAGTGCACATGTCATGCACTTGCTCTAGAGCGGCGGGACATGTTCATGAACATGAAGAAGTTTGGGGTTTATGCGTAAATGTCACAGAACCACGTGCTTGGGTACATGCTTCAAACTACAGCAGGGACCTATTCGTGAATAGCAAAAACACCGGGGGGGTCTTACACAAAAACCCCAAAATATCTAAGATGCACACGCGGCTTATGTGCAGCCTTGAGCAGTGGGGTGGCAGATGTGATATAATGGCGACGTGTGGCACAATCTCGAGCGATGGACCTCAGCTCGAATCAGATGGTTAGAATTTGGGAGGATTTACATGGCTGAGATCGATACTCGTCTGACAATCAGACGATAGGTACTCACTCTGGTGTTTGATGAAGTTCTTCCCAATTCGAAATCAGATGACGGAGATTCGACGAGGTGGCAACGGAAGGTATCGACGGTTCTCTAGAGATGAAGAGCAAGCGACAAGCGAGTGGCGCTCCGGTGATTCGTAGGAGACTGCTTCTTCAACACTCCAAGTGTTGGAAGAGATCTCTAGGTGTCTCTGATCTGGTGGATTCGATGCAGATGATCGCTACAGGAGGTTCTGCTCGATTGCGTCAAGGCGCTCGACGGCTTGTTCGGAGAATGCTGCTTTCGGATGTTGCTTTGCTATTGCAGATCTTCAGATGTACGATGGTGCTTAGTTGTACAGGTGCGGTCCACGATAAAATCCTGATGAAGGCTTCTGATCTGCACTTACAAAGGAATGTTCTAACTCGAGCTCAAGAGCTCGGTCCAAAATCGTAAGCAGAGAAAGGTGAACGGGAAGCTCCTTGCGGCAGCAAAGGAATAGAGCATGGCTCTATTGACCGATCATGAACGGAGATGACAAGGATAGGAGATAGAAAAGAAATGGAAGTGGATTAATGAGATGATATGTGTTGGTGATGGAATAGGTTTGACATCGATGAGAAGTAGAAGAGAAAGGAGGAGAATGAGGAAGAGAACTGGAGTAGAGAAGTGCAGTATCTAACCTGGACGGAGGTGGAGGATCGCCTGGGAATCAAGCTCCGACGAGCTCGATAGATTGTTGCCTCGACGCGAGGCACTGTTCGTAGGGGCTCGTCTTGTGCGACGGAGTAGAAGCTGTGCACCGGTCGTGATCTCGCCTCGATCTCCTTCTTCAATCTCGCTGCGATGGGAAGCGGACGGTGTCACCGTCCTCTATCTCTGAAGCTCTTGGAAAGAAGAAATGTATAATGGCAGATGGTTTGAGCTCGGAGGGGGTATAGGGCTTTTATAGGGGGAATTTCACAGAGAGCAAGGAAAGGGGTGACATCATTGGCAAGGTGGTGGCATCACCGGTGAGCAGTTGGGCAACGGCCTGCCAATGACCGGTCGTTGGGAGGTTGATGGAGGAAAAGCGATGGGTGGAGGGGGAAGGAGGCGACGTGCGTGAGGAAGAAACATGCAAGAAGGGAAGAAAGGGAGGAGAGAGAAAAGAAGGAAAAGGAAAAATAAAAAATGGTTAATTAATTAAGTAAAATAAATAATTAATAATTAAAGAAATAAAATAAATAAAAATAATAAATGAATAAATAAATACGTAATTAAATAAATAATAGTTAATTAAAAAATAAGTAGTCAAATAAACAAACAAATAAATAAAATAGTACATAAATAAATATTTTTTCTTTATTTTAGTAATATAAAATTAATGAACTATAAAAATATAAGAAATAACCTACGTTAAATAAAATAAAATTACGATACATTGTACATTTTATACCAATAAGGTCCCAAAATATACTTTTTGCTTATTAACTCTGATTTTAGTAAAATCAATTTCATTTGATAGACAATTCTATAAAACGAACTTTTAAGTGAGTATGTTCATATGGTCGAGTTTTGATCTCCAAAAATTTAGGGTCCCAGCTTCGTAGCTTTTGAATTTATTGGTATTTATTTTAAGTTATATTTTTATATTTTCTTCTGATTTTTATAAACATATTAGAAGAAGAATCAAGTCAAATGGAGTCCGGAATAATTATATAGAAAATCAGGAACGTATATATTTATAGTACATATATACAAAGGGGTCTAAACACCAAAACTCACATGTTTTATTCTAATAATTTTTTGATATTTTTTTTTTAAAAATATTAGTAGTTATAAAACGAAGTTTAAAAGTGAGTTTAGTTAATTTAGAGTTCTCTATAAATAGTTATGAACCTTAGTAGTTGGCCTTTACGACTTTTTTGATTCATCATGATTAATTATTTATGCATTAAAAAGTTTTTTTATATTATTATAAATTAATATATATTATTATAAACAACTTTTCTGAAGAAAAAATTTTGTTTTGAAATGATCTTGGTGATAAATAAAATTGGTGAAATTTGTACAAGTTGAAAAATGTGTTTATGTACATTGATGCTCTTGATTTTCTGACATTTTTATACATTAAGATCCTTATCTCCACCTACTTATTTATTTTGTCGACCAAGTCAATATTGACCTGGTCTCAGGGTTAGGATCAGTTTGTATATATTACATATCTAGATCCTTCTGTTTCTTATATTTTTTTCTCTTTATTATTTTATTTTGGATAAAATAAAGGTTATATATAATTTAACAAATGTGATTAGAATGTTAAATATTGAGAATTAATGAATATTTACATATATTTTACCAAGGATTTTTAGCCAAAATAAAAGAATAAAGGCAATGAATTTTAGATTCATCAGTATTTAATCTAGGTTGTGTACATGACTTGATGTTTGATCCATGTTATGCAGACAACTTGGTGTTTGATCAAAGTTTGTATATGCGTGTATTTGTATGTATGCTTTGAGTATGATATCTTGTTATGGAACATGGGATTCCATTCTGAAATACTAATTATTTGTGAAATTTTGGGTAGTTTACATAAATATGCAAAGTAGAAACTTTTATATTTGTTTGATAGGTGTTGTGTTTTATGTAGAGTTTGTTGTAGACATTCCTCTATCAAATATCAAAAATCTGATCATAAGCTAATCTTTGCACCTTTCGCAAGACCATCAATATTTCCTTACAAGCATGTATAAGTCAGAAAATCGATATAACACATTACAAATGGTTTGAAGTGAGTTATATTGCAGTTTCCCATAACTAACTTATATACAATCTTATCCATATATGCTATAAAATAAGCTGTTACAAATGAGTAATGAATATATTGTGATCTTTCATTTCACATTGAATAATATTTTGAATAAATACATTTCTGGAGTTCCTTATTGAAAAGCCCTTACAAAATATGAACATTAACATTTAACTTTAGATTTATCGAAAATATCCTTATAAATATCTAATTATATTTTAGTACACTATAAATACTTATGTCACATAGGCATGTATTACGTGTTTCTTATGTATGCGGTTATTATATTTCACATATTATATGCATGCCCATTCATCCCACATTTTGTATAATTGAAATGTAATCATATTCACATTCCTTAACCTTGAAATCTTTACAAAGCAAACCTTGTTTATCAATTTTATGTATGGCTATGAGTATGTATATGTATGTATGCTTACATGTTTGTAAGCATACATACCTATACATATTATTGTATGCATCTATTATTTTTCATGTAATCGATTTATGTATGGCTATGACTATGCATATGTATGTATTCTTACATGTTGGTATCTATGTATATCTACATATCTAATTTATGTATGTATGCATATGCATGTATTTATGTTTATTTATGAGTATCTACGTATGGGTAGGTCTATATATGTCGATGGGTTCTTTTTGGGATGTGTACGACATCACACATGTGACCATATGTTTTCAAGTGTCACATTAAAAAGCCAATTTGTGATAACTAAACTATCACATTAAAATCATAATTAATGCGGCATGGGTCACATTAATTCCTACTTATGTAGTTAAAATTAAGTTAAAACATTAAATGTGCATAAAATCGCACAAAACAATTCAAACATAGTGGATCCCATCCATATCAGGTTGGTGTGTGGCCCTGCACAATGGGTGGCTTGTGAAACACGTTGGAAGATTTCATCACTTCCAACAATGTTATACTTTTTTTAAAATTTTCAATGCACTAATGGACTCTCTTCAGGATGACCTATCTGAAATAATGATATTTTAAAGGGTCGTACGGTCTCACAAGGCGAGACCACAGTCAATGTGTTGACCGCTCCATAAAACCGCTAAATTCAACAATTAACCCACAATTAATAATCAAAAAATGAAAAGCATTGTGGAGTTAAATTTTGTTTTATTTAACTCTACAACAAAGATGTGTATAGTGTGCAAGTATGTGTAGAGTGTCTAATATAGGGAGCAAACAAGATAGATCGTGCAAATTAATGCACAAAAGTGATTGTGAGGTATTTGTTTATATGTTCTTTTTATGGGTTTTTAATTTTATATTTTTTTAATTTTATTTTTGAATTTATATTTTTGTATTTTGATTTTTAGTTTTCTGTTTTTATATATTCTTTTTATATTTTTATATTATTCTTTCCTTTTTAAATAAGGGATATAATATATAAATAAATAAAGCTATATACAGAGTATATATACAATGTAGACTACGATTGATATAAATAAAAATAAAAATATTCAAAATAAAGAACATAAAATATTTTTTGGTTGTTAAATATTTTTTACTTCTTTTGTATTTTTTTGGAATTTTTGCTAATATTTATATATGTTAAAAGTCAAAAAAGAAAACTCCTAGAAACCTTTAAAGGTAGAGAAAAGTTTATCTTCAAAGGTAGAGAAAAGTTTGGAGATAAAATAGTAAATACAAAAACTTGCTGGGTGAAATATGCAAAATGCCCCCACTATAGGCGGGAGACAACGACTAGATAAGCTTGACTTGCTACGTGGCCATCTACATTGCACGATACTGCTTCAACATCAACGCCGAGGATTAGATCGCTAAGAATAATCGGGCGGCCGGAGCGTGGGATGATTAGACAGAGACTGGAGGATCTGGGCTTTGAAGCCAATCCAACGGCTGTGGACTTCCCCGGATGAACATGGAAGAACACAGCGACTGGCGAGCTTTAACTGGCATTGGCATGCTGCTCCGACCATATGCGATGCTGCAAAATGTCTCCAAAGATGCCTGGAAGGGTCCTCGAATGTGCGGAGGTGCCAAAATGGCTCCATGAGCACTGGAGCTCCACCGTGAGGTCAAGGGGAAAAGGTGGCTCCAGGTAGCTTGCTTTCTTCAAAATCGATCCCGCCTGGGAGTCCTTGGGCCTCCAGTACCCGCAGAGAAGTTTAACAAGAAAGGACAAGGGGACTGGGGGCCTTATTGGATGGAATGGAGCGAAAGGGTGACACGTGCAGAGGTGTCTCTGGTGAGCGGTGGAGTAGAACAACTGGAAGACCAGATCGAGGGTGGATCTGGGTGATTGGGCAATGGAAGGGGGCGTAGAAGCGAAGGGGTAGGAGAATAGGGTGGCTGGTGCATCAGAGAATGGCGGAAAACATGGCGGAGGAGTTCACAGGAGCTCAGCTCCGGTGAACTACGGGCATGGTAATTACAGCTAGAATACACGATTAAACAATAAAACTAAAGACAAAACTTAACCTAGGGACTAATCTAATCAAGAAAAGAGGAAGAAAATAGACCTCAGTGGTCGGAGCCACGAAGAACAGACCTCAAACTGGCGGAGCGGCAGAGATGGTGGAACGACGACCTCCGTCCTTGCCTGACCTTGCTCGAAGAAGCTGGATATGCCCCTGTCACGTGCATCGATCCGGAGCTCCAAAGCAAGTACCAAACGTGGTCAAAAGCGGTTCAAAATCCAGAAGAGGGCGGAAGAAGGTTTTTGTATATAGTGATAGGGCGGCTCAAAGATCAATGGACACGGCTCGATGCAACGATTCAAAGCATGATGTTATGCTTGGGCATGATTTAACATAGATTGAGGAAGAAAAGTTATCAAAGACTTGATGCAAAAGGATGAAAGGATCGAGCACCAAAAAATCGAGAAATGTGGTGAGAAACGAGGTCTGATAAGGCATAGGGGAAGTCAGAGGAGTTGACCGTTGGTCAACTCCAGACTGCACCTGGTTGGTCCACATGGACCATCTAGGAAAAACCCGACCAAAAAAATTAAAAAATCAATATTAAATAGAAAATGATTTTATTAATTTGAACTTATAAAATGAAAAATGTTTATTATTTTATAAAGTATATCATTATTTATTATTTATTAAAATTAATTAATTATAATTTACTTTTTAGGGTTAATATAGTTGTATATGTGCCTATATTTTTAAGTCTTTTATTTTTTATATTTTTGATTTTATTATTTTAGTTTATTATTTTATATATTTAGCTTATTTTATTATACTTAAATATATTTTTATTATATTTTTCTAACAAAATAAATACACTTAAATAAATAGGTATATTAAATATATAGGTATAAGTATAGCTATTTCATACATGTATTTTCTTTACGTATTTTATTTTAGTATTTTCTTTATGGTTTTATTCATGTTTTAATATGTACATATATTATAAATAATAATTACAAAATTATAAAAATATAAAAATATAAAAATAATGAATAATAAATAAAATGAATATTTTAATCGGGTATACTATACAATAGAGGTCCAAAACATAACTTTCACACCTTAACTCCAAAAAATATGAAACCGCCTTTATTAAATAGATTATTAAAAGTTATATACAATTAAATATGATTTTGATATATTTTGAATTTTTATTTGAGAGATATGGGTTTGGGAAGTTGAGATTTTAGAATCTTATTTAGACTATATATTTTATTCTATATATTATTCTTGTATAAACTCAATTTTGTATTTTTCTATATTTTATTATCTACAACATTCATGTACAAAATTTCTTTATTTGAAGTATTAAAAGTGGAAAATATAATAGGTCCTAAAATAAATAAAGAATGAATAAATAAAAGGTATTTTTATTGTATTTAGGACCCTTATCTCCCGGTACTTTAGTCCTTGTTGACCTAGTTATCGAGATGCCTTTGTCTCAGGGTTTAGGGTCAGAAAATATTTTTTATATTTGATTCTTTTTCTTTTTTTCTCTTTATTCTATAATTTTGGCATCAAAATATAATCTTTTATACATTATTTACACAATAATGCATGAATGTTAATTTATGCAAATTAATTGTATTTACATGCATTTACTAGGGTTTTAAGGCCAAAATGATAGAATAAAGGTGATGAAATGGAGATTCATCACCCCCTATACTTGCCTTTGCTAGTTTCTTGCAAACAATTATGTAATAAGTGCAGAAAAAAAAACAAAGAAAAGAAAAAGAAAGAAATTGGATTAAGTTTAATTCTTAAACTTGTCTTTAAAGATTGGAGCTTAAGTCAGACCTTTGGAATTTTAGTGTGTGCGGAACCTTAATGGTAATCGGAATTGAAATCCAACAGGCTTCGAGAATCCCAAAACTCTGCTCAAGTCTCCTCAATTTCGATATCGGAATACTTCAACTCATACGCAAACCCTTACAACTATGAATCTGACTCGTGCAGTGTATGTGATAGTGGCTTTCCCCAACTGAAATGACAAAGAGACTGACTTCTCTAGTATGACAACCCAGTGATTCCCCAATCCAGCAACTCCTTCCTCGAGGAGCGGGGTATTCCCTTCTAAGTGCAAGTGACAACCAACTCAAGAGGAGGGGTGAAGAGAAGAATGGACGGTAGCCAGTGTAGCTATCTATCCTAGGATGCAAGACTAGTGTAGTCAAGTCATCCAGCTGCAGGCTCACATAATTTGACTTTGAAGCTCAAGCTTGCTTATTGACTATACAAATATATACACTCCGACGGGTATTTTATTTTGAGTTAGGCTTGTCCACTTTTTTGGATTTTTTTGAAATACTTTATACCGCAACAATTACATAGGGAGTTTTTCCTCTTGAGCCAGTAGACTATCCCTCTTTTGAAGCATTATTGCTACCCACACTCTCCTGTCTTTAGACATCTCTGCTAGTGTAAGGGTTGGGGTACACTTCCCTTCCTAGATGAGGACAAATGTTTCCACTTGTGTGCGTCTCATACCGGCAAATCCAATCCCCTCACCACTCCAACTGAGTTGAGTCAAGTGAAAGGTGCATGTGTCCAAGTTAGGTCATTATCAACAAAAGTCGTGTGTGTGCTCCGAAATACTCTACTTAGGCAGTCAAGAATCCATTGAACCAAGTCTCATGATCCTCAAAGAACTAAGTCAACTAGACCTGAAGTACCTCAATTATGGATCCTATAAGGTTCCTATTATTAGGTAGATTTTAAGGTCCAACCAATCTCCAATCTCTGGACTTTACTTAGACTTGTTCAATTATCAAACTCAATCCGAAAAATGTGAATGCTATGCAAATGCTATGTTGAAAATAATTTTGTTATACAATTTTCAAGGTTTTGAACTTTTTATGATTTTTGAAAAAAAGATGATGCATATGCAATAGTTTTTGGTATCTGTCAAAAAGATTTTGCAAATGTTTTTGGTATTTTTAGTTTTGCAAATATTTTTGTGATTTTTGAAAACAAAAGATTTTGTATAAAACCTAGGTACAAATATTTACACGGGGATGAATCTTATATTAAAAAGAACTAGGTTTTTAAGAATTTGCAAGGGATAAGTGATCAATTTTATAGAAATATATGCAGTTAATAATGAATTTTAGTGTGATGAATATATTCCTCAATCTTATTTGAAAATCATTTTAAAAAACAATTTTAAAAACTATAGTTCAAAATAATTTTTACAAATTATTTTTATATAACATTTTCACACATTTGAAAATCATTTTGCAAAGGTATTTCAAAAGGTTTATATAGATTTTTCAAAATATTTTTGCAACTATTTTTCAAACCATTTGCAAATCATTTTCAAATATTTTATTTCACACAAAGAAAATAAATTTACAAACAAAATATTTTTACAATGGTTGAAAATTTTGAATAAAATGTTTTCCAAATAATTTTCAAAAGATTTTTCAAAAAGATTTTCAAACAAATTTTCAAACATTTTGAAAAAATATTTTAACATGATTTATTAATCAGTAATACAAAAAGTATTTGAGGAATAATCAACATGTTTTTATTAAGTGTTTTTTATGAATTTGAATAGTATATATATGGTATTTTAGCCATAATTATTATTAAAAACACAAAAGTACGAGTTATGGCTAAAGTATATACGGAGTATATACGACCCCCTTTACTTAGCTTGAGTTGTGTCCTCATAGATAATAGAGAAAAGGAGAAGACATAACTCGTACTGAGTATAGAAAAGCCTAAAGAATAATCGAATGAATAAATGAGGAGTTAGCCATACCCCTATACTTGGTATCAAATAATCCTAACTATAGTAGACTATATACAAAGCAGAGAGGGTCAAGGGTGGGAATGAACAATTTGTACTCTAATTGTCTCCCCCTATACTTAAGGTAAGATATCCCTAAGTATAGACAAGAAGAGGAGACAATGGAGGGGATCGAAGGATGAAAGAAATCGGGGAGCACACCCCCTATACTTAGGACAAAGTACCTCCTAAGTATAGAAGACTGACAACAAGGGGCAACACCTATTCGGTAGAAAAAGAAAAACGAAAAGGAAAAGAAGAAAAGAGAAAAAGAGAAATGAAAATAGAGGAAGAGATCATTGAAGAGGATGTACAAATCACTCCCCCTATACTTAGGGTAAAAGAGCCCTAAGTATAGGAAACAACAAGAGTGATGAAATGGAATGAAGAAAGAACAATCGGCTCGTCCACCCCCTCTATCCTTAGGACAAAGTACGTCCTAAGCAAGGCACACATGAGAATGGGGTGGATGAGCAGTACGGTAGATGGTCAGAAGAAAACGAAAATGAATATACAACATAGATGGATGTACAGAGGTCAGGAAGGTCGAAAGCAAACCTTTTTGCAAGACCGCTGAAGGATAGATCTGACAAGGTGCAGGTCGATATCAGGGTCCACAGTGGACAGAAACCGATCAGGATCGACATGGTGAAGATCCTTAGTGGTCCTAATGTGTAAAGGCACAGACGGATCAATGGAAGAAGTATGGCTAGGTCCGACCTTGGGTGTATCGTAGATGTCAGAGTGAAAAGGGACGAACTCATCATAGGAAGAAGTAGAGTCAAGGTCGTCCTGCGAGGTCTCTCCTAGTTTAAAATCAAAAGGAACGAACTCATTAATGGAAGTAGTCGAGTCATGTTCGTCCGCTAAAGTGGCAACAGGATCATCATTCTCATCAAAAGGACCGAATTCCTGAATAAAAGCAACCAAATCAAATTTGACCTTAGTCTCATCAATATCTACCCTCCGCTTTAAGGTGTCAATCGTGTAAATCCCGCGGATGTCATCAACACAATGCCAAGCACCATAAGAAGGAACTCCGAGGTTAATGCTTTCTGAGTCTTCCTCCATGGGGACGACTTCTCGGGTCTCAGTGGAATCCAACATACAATAAAAGACTCTGATAGTCTCATCAAGGTCATGGTCCTCGGGGTCATCTAGAATAGGTATAGTCGCATCAGGTGTAGGTCTCTGATCATCATTGGGTGAAGTTATGATCACTTCACTTTAGTCAACAAGACAGAAGTGAATCTCTCCTGATCCATGGTCGATAATGACTCTCACAAAGGCGAGAAAAGGTCGTCCCAAGATGATTGGAGAGTGCTCCCCAGTGGAGGTCTCCATTAGCAATACAACAAAATCGACAGTATAGCTCATGTCCTGAATCGAAATGACAACATTTTCAAGGATACCCTTCGGCCTCTTGATAGATCTGTTAACGAATTGAACTATCATACCGGTCTTCTTTAGAGGACCTAAGTGAAGAGACTGTACCAATGAGAAGGGTATGATGCTAATCGAAGCACTGTCGTCAAGGGGAGTGTGATCACATTTATGGTCAGAGATAGTGCAACTAATTAATGGTGTAGCAGTGTTCCTTTTCCTAAACATTGGACAACGTGTGATGGCGTAGGTAGCGGCCATGGTCAAAATATGATGCTTAGATTCGCTCCTCCGCTTTGTCTTTTTGGGAAGAGGAGCAGATAAATGGGTCATAGCCTGCTAAAGTGGGGCTTGGATGATCTAATGAATAGGGGCCACCACTTCGGGGTCAGTCAATAAATTTTTTTAATTTTTGGTCCTCCTCCATACAAGGGAGGAGATCGGAATCATCATCTACACGAGGAATGACAAGAGCAGTCTGTACAGTGGCATCCTCGAGGTCAAAGGTGGGATAAAATGTGAATGAGCATATGGGCAAATGATATGACATGTGGGCCCTCTCCTCACAGTTTTAATCAACAAATGTCACCTGAATTCTTTTGTGTTTCTAAATTTTTCTCATTTTTTTGTATTTTTGTCGATTGCAAGCTCTCATGTAAATCTTCAAGTGAACCCATATCATCAAATGGTGAAGTGTCATGGTCTCTCTTATTTATATTAGTGAGGTCGTAAATCCTATGTCTCATATGCTCCATCATCTAGGTCAAGTGCTCAAGGGTGGACTCCATGAGAGGTGACTCCAACAAGTCATTCTCCGGTGGATGTGAAGGTAGAAAATGTGAAGGTGGATGAGGATAAAAGTCTGAGGCCTGATACTGTGGCTGAGGTGGATATGTACAAAAATCAGGAGCAAAGTTCTCCTCAAAAAAGGGAGGTGGACCGACTGGAGTGTACGTGGGATCCGCAAAGTCCAGATAAAAATAGCTCCACTCGGCCATCCTGAAACAAAAAGGAAAATGTTCAGGAGAGCACGATGGTCAAGTCAAGAGGAATGGGAAAAAGGTGCAAGTGCGTAGAGACGATCTAGAATGCACACAAGCAATCCCAAACAAATTCACACAAGACAAAACACACCCCTCAATTCACCTACTCAACTCGGTGAAGATCGCAAAAGTGTGGTCTTTTTATCTTGTCTGTTTTAGAGTCAGGTGAGAAGTCAAAATCTTGTACAATCAATTAGGTTGGCTTGATGGGATTTGGGCACTAACCTTAGTGTATACGTGACCAATTAAAAGTGAGGACAATGAGGGAATTACTCGCCCCAAGACAATGATTTTCTTTTTGATCTTTTTTAGGGACAAGTAATGTTAACAGTCCCAATTTTATTGTTATCACTTTTATGTATTTTTAATAAGAAATGCACGAGTCTATCAAGGAGTCAATTTAACTTCGCACCTAGGTGGTCAAAATCAGAGGTAGAGTCAAAAAAGCAATGCGATGCAAAAACTATGATGTATGTAAAAAGAAATGCTCACCTTTCCTCCAACACTCTACATGCAAAGATGCTCAACAGAATTGAAACCTATATATATATATATATATATATATATATATATATGAAAATGCAGCCGATGAAATCACCATAGATGAGTTACTGCTATCATCGTTAAGCACAAGATGTTAGATATCTAGAAGTGAGATCCAAAAGTCCTGTCTGTGAAGTGCATTAGTGTCCACCACAGCGGATCCTTCAAGCATTATTTAGCACTTCTCTTGACGCTCGATCTCAAATACAAAAAAATAGCAATGTATAGATTTGACTAAGTCCAAACAAGGCTATAGGTACATGCAATGATAATTATGTGTTTGGCCTTAATCTATCGACAAACAATCATACAACTAGGGCTCAATGACACAAAATAAAGAAAACAAAAATCATGAAACAGAATATAAGAAAGGTGAAAAATTGTGAAAACCGATGAGGCCCCCAAGGGAACAATCCCTCGGATACTGAACCTCGTGAAGTGTAGAGTAGTGTCTTGAGAATCCTATATTATTACAAGTTCTAGTAGTCTCTCAAACTTCAAATTACAATAATAAATGAAATATGCGAAAATAAATGTGACTGTCTTTAAAATGTCCTCCAAGTCCCCTTTGTTGCTCTCTCCTATTGGCTAGGTTAGAAAGTCGACTCCTCGTCTCGAGGGTTGCACCGAATCTCCTAAGAATTCCGTCCTCGATCCTCGTTCCCTCGGAACAAATTCAAACAAGGAAGAGTGATTAGACAATTCAAACAATTATATCAAATAAAAGAGACAATAAATGAAGCAAACATAGATAGATAATCACAATAAAATAAAAAGCCAATCTAAGCAGTGTTGTTGCTTAACAATGATGTCATTTGAAATAATGATTTTGTAGAGGGTCGTACAGTCTCACAAGGCGAGACCACAGTCGATGTGTTGACCCTCCAGAAAACCGCTAAATTCAACAACTAACTCACAATTAATAATCAAGAAATGAGAAACAAATGTGGAGTTAAAATTTATTTTATTTAACTCTACAACAAAGATGTATATAGTATGCAAGTATGTGTAGAGTGTCGAACACAGGGAGCAAACAAGATAGACCGGGCAAATTAATGCACAAAAGTGATTGTGAGGTATTGATGAATCTCTGTTTCATCATCTTTATTCTATCATTTTGGCCTTAAAACCCTAGTAAATGCGTGTAAATAGTCTTAATTTAGGCATTTTATTATTCATGCATATTTGTGTAAATATTGTATAAATCACGGTTTTTAAAGCCAAAATTATAGAATAAAGAAAAGAAAAAAAGACTAAAATATTGCAAATATTTTATGACCCAAAACCCCGAGACCTAAGCATCTCGATGACTAGGTCGACGAGGAATAAAGTAGGGGGAGATAAGGGTCAAAAACCAATAAAAATACCCTTTTATTTATTCATTTATTCTTCATTTTTGGGACCTATTTTTGGTTCCACATTTTATACTTCAAATAAAGAAACTTTGTACATGAAAGTTGTAGATAATTAAATATAGAAAAATACAAAATTGATTTCACACAAAAATAATGTACATATAAAAAGTTATGATCTGAATAACATTCCAAAATCCCAACTTCCCAGACCTGTATCTCTCAAATAAAAACTTGAAATGTATCATATCACCTTTATTGTATATAATTTTCAATAAGCAATTTAATGAAGGTGGTTTCATATTTTTCTGAGTTTTGGTGTTAAAGTTAGGTTTTGGACCCCTATTGTATACTTATTTTGATTAAAATATTCATTTATTTATCATTCATTATTTTTATAATTTTATATTTTTTATAATCTTGTAGATTTTATTTATAATATATGTATACAATAAAACAAGAATAAAATACTAAATAAAACATTAAAATAAAATAGTTGTATGAAATACATAGGTATAATACCAATAAGTATACCTATATAATTAATACTTCTATTTATTTAATTGTATAAAATACATCAGAAAAATAAAATGAAAATATATTTCAGTGTATAAAATTAAGTTGTAAATATATAAAATAATAAACTAAATTAATAAAATTAAATATACAAAATAAAAATAAAATATCAAAATATATAGATAAATATACCTATATAGGCCATAAAAGGTAACTTATAATTTTAAATCATGAAAAAATTAATAAAAATCATAATAAAATATTTTTAAAAATAAAAAATATTTTTATTTTATAAATAAAGTTATTTAAATCATTTATTATTTATAAATTAATTTACAAATCTTTTTTTCCAAGGTTTTTCTGGTTGGTCCACGTGGACCAACCAGATTCGTTCCTTGGTTGACCTCGATCAACTCTCTCACCGAGGTCTGGCTCTGTGTCAGACGTGTGTTTTGACCCATCTTCGCCGATTTTTTGAGGCTCAGTCTTTCACCCTTTCGCGTCACTCCCTTATGGACTTTTCATGCCCATACATCCAAGATTCATGCCCTAGGCTCTGTGCGATCTTTGGATCGATGAGACGCCTGCCACGCCTAGTTCTTGGAGCTGCCTCGACCACCTATTCAAAATACCACCCAATATTTCCTTCATTCCTTGAACCCTCTTTTGACCCTACTTTGGATCCTTTTCGCTGAGCTCCGGATCGGAGGCGTGACAGGCCTCCTCCAGCTCGCGTGCGGAGCTCAGGCGAGGGCCGACAAGCGTCGTTTAACCCATCTCCGGCCATCTTGGCTGTGAGGTCTATCTTCCTTGCTCCTGGATAGTTGAGGTCCAGTTGAGGTCTGTTTTCTTCTGTTTTTTTTGCTCTTTCTTAGCTTAGGGTAACCTTAGGATCGATTTCCACTTCCATTTCGCCTATCGCCCCACCGATCACCATCTCGATCACCTCGCCGGAGCGAGATCCGGCGAGCTTCCATTCCGCTGTTCCCGCTTCCATCATGCTGTTACGGGGTCTGGCATTTTGCCCTCAACCCCATAAAAACTTTTTTGCAAGTCCACGAACCCCAGCGCACCTGGAGCTCGTTTTGGTGGCTCGACGGAGGTTTCTGGAGCTGCAAAGCTCCGCCGCCTTCGTGTGTGCTCTCCAGCCACCGCCAGAGCGTTTTGGAGTGCCCAGTCGTTAGAAGGACCTCCCAGGGAGCTCTTTGGGCACTTTTGAGCCCTTCATCAAGCCGGAGACCAAGAATCGAAGTCGGAGAAGATCACCTCACCGACGTTTCTTCCCTGTTCTTCCTTCGGGGCTCTCTGCCGTCAGATCAAGGTTGACGTCCCAGATCAAGCAACCACCATTAGATCTAGCCGCACCTGTGCTGTTGGATCACCATAGAAGGATCTAATCCCACCCACAGAATCTGAACCGCCATCGGGCCTCCTTTTGCCGCTACGTGTCAAGTGAAGGAGGCTCAGCCGTCCGATCTGCTGTCGTGGGTATTTTGCACTCTAACCCTCGCCCATTTTTGTAATATTTATTTAATACATAAACTTTCATTGGCTGTGTAATTTATTTTGGTAATTTTGCATATCGCCTCCTCAACTCTGTATATTTACGTTGGGGTCCCCGGCCACATCACCTCAAGTGACTTGTGCATGTGAGGTTTGGCAATTTTGTAGTGCCACCCTTGGGTTTAGTGTATTTAGACTTAGTACAAAAACCTTTGTATGTAGTTGTAATTTTTTTGGACAAATTACAATCAGGCCCCTGGATTTTTGCATAATTACAAAAATACCCCTTCTAGGGTTCCATTTTCTCTTTGTTGTTTGTATTTATTTCATGCATCTATAAAATCCTAAAAAACCCAAAAAAATAACCTAGCTTCCTGTTTCATTGCATATTCACGCCATTTTTTATTTTACATTTTTGTTGCATTTTACAATTTATAAAAAATCAAAAACTTGCATTTTCATCCCTGTTTGCATTAGAAAATACATAAAAATATAAAAACTTCTTGAAAAATTCCCAAAACAATATATTTTGTGTGTTTTATATCTTTCACCTTCAGGCCAAAAATCACTAAAAAATAGAAAAGAAAAATCAAAAAATAGAAAACACTAAAAATCTCTATAAAAATATATAAAATCCATAAAAAATTTCAAAAATATAGTTTCTGTTTCCTAATTTTCTTTATTTTATTATCTTTAATTTAAATTTAATTTGGAGAATTTTTGTTACTATTTACTATTTTTCATCTCCATTTTAATTTCAGATCTTTATTTTATTCCCTGTTTTGAGTACTTCTGATTTTAAAAATACCAAAAAACTAGAAAAATATAGAAAAATCACAAAAATCATTAGAAAATTGTAAAAAGCACAAAAATAATTTATTTCCTGAATTTTGCTTATTTTTACTTATTTTTATAAATACATTATCTCTCTTTCCCTAATTATATATATATTCTATTTCATAATTTTAAAGAAAAAGGAAATATAAAAATATAAAATATAAAAAGAAAATATAAAATAAAAAATGAGAAATATAAAAATATAAAAATAAATAATAAATAAATTTATATATAATTAATTACCCATAAAAAATAGCACACATAGACAAATTAATCACACTCACTTTTGAGCATTCATTTGCCCTGATCTACCTTCTTGCTCCCTGTGTTCGACCTCTACAATACTTGCACTATACACATCTTTTGTAAAATTATAATAAATTTTAACTCCGCATCGCTTTTCATTATTTGATCTCTGTTGTGGGTTAATTATTGTTTTAACGTGGATTTCGTGCGAGGTCAACTCAACTACTGTTGATTCGCCTTGTGAGTCAACACGACCTCCCGATTTTCGTGTTAAACAAATGGCATCGTTGCCAGGGAGCAACAACGCGTAGATCGGGATTATTTGTGCTTGTGATTAATTGTCTATTTTTTTGGCTTTATTTTTTTTGTTTTTTATTTATTTGATATAATTGCTTGAGCTATCTAACCTCCTCTCTTGTTGAATTTGTGCGAGGTACCTCAAATCGAGGGAGGCGCTCTACCCTAGGCTCGTACGCACCTACGTGAAGCCGGCGTCAGCCTGCCGACCTAGCACCGAGGTGACTTAGAGAAATTTTGAAGATTTAGCTCCATTCATTTTATTATATTTACTTTGTGTAATTTTAAGTGAGAGAGAGACTCTATTATTTTAATAATACAGGTACCCTGAACTTTGGAATTTCGGGCCTAATTTCCAAGTGTTTGTACACTTGGGGGCTCACCGTGATTTTCTCGTATTTTCATCGTATTTTTCATTTGTTTTCCGATTTCTTTTGTGTGATTGAGACTTAGTTTTAGGAGTTGCTTGATGTAGTATTAGGTCCAAACACGTAAGTATATTTGCCTATGCTTATAGTCTCGTTTGGACTTAGTCAAATTTTGAAAATCGTGCTTCACGCTAACAACAGCTTCTCATCCTAGGGTGATTTCATCGGTTGCATTTGCATATTCTTTAGGTTTCAATTCTGCTGAGCATCCTTGCATGTAGAGTGTTGGAGGCAAGGTGAGCATTTACGCTTTAACATTCATCATCATTTGTCGCTCGCATTGCTTTTCCGCCTCTCCATCTGATTTTGATCACCTAGGTGCTTAAAAGAATTGATTCTTAGATAGGCTCGTGCATTATTATTAAAAATACAAAAAAGTGATAACCAATAAAATTGGGACTGCTAATATTACTTGACCCTGGAAAAAAACCAAAAAGAAAATCTTGTCATGAGGCTAGTAATCCCCTCATTGTCTGCATTTTACATTGCTCGCGCACACACTAAGGATTAGTGCCAGAATCCCATTTCAGCCCCCTAAGTGTTTGCACAACTTTTTGACTTCTCACTTAACTCTAAAACAGACAAGATAAAAAGATTGTGCTTTCATGGTCTCTACCGAGTTGAGTTGGTGAATTGAATGTTTGTCTTTGTGAGTTTGTTTGTGCTTGCTTGTGTGTATTCCATATCGCTTTTGCACATTTGCGCCTTTTTATTCACTCTTTTGACTTGACCATCGTTCTCTCCCGATCATTTTCTCTTGTTTCAAGCTGGCAGACTGGAGCGTATTTTGTCCGAACTTTGCGGATCCCTTGTTCACTCCAACCAGTCCACCTTTCTTTTTTCAGGAGGACTTTGCTCCTGATTTTACATATTCGACCAACCCACTATTTCAGGATTTGAATTTGACCTTCACTAATCATTTCCACCACCATCTCCTACAAATTTCGATAACCCGCTCTTCCTTGAGTATCCTGATTCGAACTGTGATTTTTGTCCACACCCACCACCCACTCTCGACACACCCGATCCTTATATTTTGGAGTCACCTCAGATGATGTCCATACTTGAGACCTTGAATCAGATGATGGAGCATATGAACTCGAGGATGAATGATCTAGTTAGCATAATCAAGATCCAGAATGTCGCTCCATTCTTTGAGGATTCAGATTCATTTGAGGATTATCATGAGAGCTTTCAATCGCCAAAAATACAAAAAAATGAGAAAAATTTAAAAGGCCAAAAAGAATTCGGGAGACCTTTGGTCGATTCAGACTGTGAGGAAAGGTACCATCTGCCAGATCATTCACCCACACAACCATTCTCACCTTGTCCCACCTTTGACCCCGAGGATGTTTATGTACATACTGCTCTTAACATTCCTCATGTATATGTTTATTCCGACCCTCTCCCTTGTATGGAGGAGGTACAAAAATTAAAAAAATTATTGACGGAACCTGAAGTGGTGGCCACCATTCATGAGATCATCCGTGCCCCACTTCAGCAGGCCATGACCGATTTATCTGCTCCTCTTCCCAAGAAGAGAAAGTGGAGGAGCAGATCTGAGCGTCATATTCTAACCATGGCCACTGCCTACGCCATCACACACCTTCCCATTCCTCTGAAGAAGAATACTACCACACCTTTCTTTAGCTGCATCATCTCCGATTTCACATGTGATCACACTCTCCTTGACGGCGATGCTTCGATTAGCATATTAGCCTTCTCGCTGGTATAGTCTCTTCACTTAGGGCCTCTAAAGAAAACTAGGATGATCATTCAGTTTGCTGACGGATCAATAAAGAGGCCGAAGGGTATCCTTGAAAACGTCGTCGTTTCGATTCAGGACACGAGCTAGCATGTTGACTTTGTCGTTTTGCCCATGGAGACCTCCATAGGGGAGCATTCTCCAATCATCCTGGGAAAATCATTCCTCACCTCTGCGAGGGTCATTATTGATTATGGATCATGAGAGATTCGTTTCCGTCCTATTGACGAGAGCGAAGTGTTGATCACCGCACCCACTGTAGACCAGAGACCTGCTTCTGATGTGATTTCACCTATATTGGCTGACCCTGAGGACCATGACCTTAATGAGACTATCAAAGAAATTTGCTGCATGTTGGATTCTACTGAGACCCAAGAATTCCTCCCTGTGGAGGAAGACTCGGAAAGCATGGACCTTGGAGTTCTTCCTTCTGGGACTTGGTATTGTGTTGATGACATCCGTAGGATTTACATGATTGATACCCTAGAGCAAAGGATAGATTTGGATATTAGACAGGACGGAGATGACTCGACTACTTTCATTAATGAGTCCGCTCCTGTTCACTTAGATTCAGATGAGACAAAGGCCGAACTTGATTTCGTTGCTTTCATTAAGGAATTCAGGCCTTTTAGTGAGAAAGATGATCCGGTTGAGATTATAGAGGACGAACATAGTTCGACTACTTCCACTGATGAGTTCGTTCCTTTTGGTTTTGACCTGGATGAGATCTCACAGGATGACACTGACTACACTTCTTCCACTCAACCGTCTGTGCCTTCACATACTAGGACCATTGAGGACCTACACCCTTTCGACCCTGATCGGTTAGTGTCATCCGAGGACCTTGATGTCGACCTGCACCATACCAGATCTATTCCTCAGCGGTCTCGCAAAAAGGTTCGCTTTCTACCTTCTTGATCCTTTGTACATCCACCTCTATTGTATATCCGCTTTTGTTCATCTATGTCCCCTTGTTTTGATCATCCACCCATTCTCTTGTTTGCCTTGCTTAGGACGTATTTTGTCCTAAGTATAGGGGGTGGACAAGCTAAGTGTTCAAGCTTCGTTCTGTTTCATCACTCTTGTTGTTGCCTATACTTAGGGCTTCTTTTACCCTAAGTATAAGGGGAGTGGTGTGTACATTCTCTCTGATCTCTTCTTTCATCATCATCTCTTTTCTTCTTTTCTTCTTTTCCTTTTCTATCTTCTTTTTCTAACGAAAAGGTGTCACCCCTTGTTGTCAGTCTTCTATACTTAGGGCGTACTTTATCCCAAGTATGGGGTGTGTGCACGCCGAGTATTCTATTCTTTGGTCCTCTCCACTATCTCCTCTTCTTGTCTATACTTAGGGATATCTTACCCTAAGTATAGGGGAGACAGTCTGAGTACGATATGTTCAATCCCACCCTTTACCCTCCCTACTTTATGTACAGTCGGCTATACTTCGGATTATTTGATCCTAAGTATAGGGGAGACGGTCAACTTCTCATTCGTTCATTCATTTCTCTATTCGTTGATTCCTTAGATTATCCTATTCGCAGTACGAGTTATGTCTTCTCTTTTCTCTCTGATCTATGAGGACATTGCTCAAGCTAAGTATAGGGGGGTTGCATATACTTCTTATATACTTTACCATAATTCGTACTTTCGTATTTTTTATTAATAATTATGGCTAATTACACTACTAAATTCATTAAAATCACCTAATAAAAAGATGTTATTATTCCTCAAATTCATTTTCTATTTAGTGACTAATAAATCAGGAGAAAATGTTTTTTGCAAAATGTTTGAATAATAATTTGAAAATCTTTTTGTAAACTCTTTTGAAAACTATTTGGAAAACATTTTGTTCAATATTTTCAACCTTTGTAAAAATTATTTTGTTTGACAATTTTATTTTCTTTGTGTGAAAAAAATGTTAGAAAACTACTTGCAAATGGTTTGAAAATTATTGCAGAAATATTTGAAAAATCTATAGATACTATTTGGAAAACCTTTGCAAAATGATTTTCAAATGTGTGTACATGTTTGTAAAAATTGTTTGTAAAAATTTTTTTGGACTATAGTTTTCAAAAACTATTTGAAAAAATCTTTTTCAAATAAGTTTGAGGAATATATACATCATACCAAAATTCATTATATATATACTTACAAAACCAACCACTTACCCTTGTAAATTCTTAAAATCTACTTCTTGTAAATATAAGATGCCTCCTTGTGTAAATATTTTTAACGTAGTTTTTAGCCAAAATCTTTTCTTTTGAAAAATCTCAAAAATATTTGCAAAATTAAAATACAAAAACATTTGAAAAAATCTTTTTGAAAAATACAAAAAATGCATATGCACCATCTTTTTAAAAATTCATAAAAAGTTCAAGATCCTTGAAAATTGCATCACAAAAATATTTTCTGCATAGCATTTGCATAGCATGAGCATTTTTTTGGATTGAGTTTGATAGTTGAACAAGTCTATGTAAAATCCAGAGATTGGAGTTTGGTTGGACCTTAAATCTACCTAATAACTGAAACCTTATAGGAACTGGAATTGAGGTACTTCAGGTCTATTTGACTTAATTCTTTGAGGATCACGAGGATTGGTTCAATGGATTCTTGACTGCCTAGGTAGAGTATTTCAGAGCACACACACGACTCTTGTTTATAATGACCTAACTTGGACACTTGCACCTTTCACTTGGCTTAACTCAGTTGGAGTGGTGAGGGGGTTGGATTTGCCGGTATGAGACGTACACAAGTGGAAACACTTGTCCTCTTCTAGGGAGGGAAGTGCACCCCAACCCGTCCAGTGATGATGAATTCTAAAGACAAGAGAGTGTGGGTTGCAATAAAGCTTCAAAAGAGGGATAGTCTACTGGCTCAAGACGAAAAACTCCCTATGTAAATGCTGCTGTAAATAGTATTAAAAAAAAACTCCAAAAAAGTGAACAGGCCTGTGTTAAAATAAAATGTCTGCCGGAGTATGTACATATGTTGTATCGTCAATAAGAAAGCATGAGTTTCAAAGTAAAATTTTGTGAGCCTGCAGTTTGATGACTTGACTACACTGGTCTTGCATCTTTGGACAGGTTGTTACACTAGCGACCATCCATTCTTCTCTTCGCCCCCTCCTCTTGAGCTGGTTGTCACTTGAACTTAGAAGGGAATACCCCGCTCCTCGAGGAAGGAGTTGCTGGATTGGGGAATCATTGGGTTGTCGTACTGGAGAAGTCAGTCTCTTTGTCAGTTTAGTTGGAGAGAGCCACTATCACTTAAACTGTACAAGTCAGATTCATAGTCGTAAGGGTTTGCGTATGAGTCGAAATATTTCTGACCAGGCTATTGAGGAGACTTGAGCAGAGTTTTGGAATTCATGAAGGATGTTGGATTTCAAATCCAATTCCCATTAAGGTTCCGCCCACACTAAAATTCCAAAGGTCCAACGTTAGTTCCAAACATTGATTTTGTGAAGACAAGTTTGATAATTAAACTAAATCCCATTTCTTCTTTTTCTTTTCTTCTTTTTCTGCACTTATTGCATAAGTGTTTTCTAGGGACTAGCAAAGGCAAGTATGGGGGATGATGAATCTTCGTTTCATCATCTTTATTCTATCATTTTGGCCTTAAAAACACTAGTAAATGCGTGTAAATAGGCTTAATTTAGGCATTTTAATATTCATGCATATTTGTGTAAATATTGTATAAAACACAGTTTTTAAAGCCAAAATTATAGAATAAAGAAAAGAGAAAAAAATGAATAAAATATTGCAAATATTGTATGACCCGAAACCCCGAGACCTAGGCATCTCGATGACTAGGTCAACAAGGAATAAAGTAGAGGGAGATATGGGCCAAAAACCAATAAAAATACCCTTTTATTTATTTATTTATCCTTCATTTTTGGGACCTATTTTTGCTTCCACTTTTTATACTTCAAATAAAGAAACTTTGTACATAAAAGTTGTATATAAATATAGAAAAATACAAAATTGACTTCACACAAAAATAATGTACAGATAAAAAGTTATGATCTGAATAATTTTCCAAAATCCCAACTTCCCAGGCTTGTATCTCTCAAATAAAAACTCAAAATGTATCAAAATCACCTTTAATTGTATATAATTTTCAATAAGCTATTTAATGAGGGGGTTTTATATTTTTCTGAGTTACGGTGTGAAAGTTAGGTTTTGGACCCCTATTGTATACTGTACTGATTAAAATATTCATTTTATTATTATTTATTATTTTTATAGTTTTATATTTTTATAGTCTTGTAAATATTATTTATAATATATATATATATATTAAAATAGTAATAAAATACTAAATAAAACATAAAAATAAAATACTTGTATGAAATACATAGGTATAATGCTAATAAGTATACCTTTATAATTAACACTTCTGGTTATTTAATTGTATTAAATACAGCAGAAAAAAAAATAAAAATATAATTAAGTGTATAAAATTAAGTTGTAAATATATAAAATAATAAACTAAATTAATAAAATTAAATATACAAAAAAATTGAAATATTAAAATATATAGATAAATATACTTATATAGGCCATAAAAGGTAACTTATAATTTTAAACCTCTAAAAAATAAATAAAATACAAATAAAATAATTTTAAAAATAATAAATATTTTTTATTTTATAAACTTAAATTAATTAAATCATTTATTATTTTTAAATGAATTTACAAATCTTTTTTTCCAAGGTTTTTTCTGGGTGGTCCACGTGGAGTAACCAGATTCGTTCCTTCGTGACCTCGGTCAACTCTCTGACCGAGGTCTGGCTCTGTGCAGACGTGTATTTTGACCCATCTTCGCAGATTTTTCAAGGCTCCATCTTTCACCCTTTCGCGTCACTCTCTTTTGGACTTTTCTTGCCCATACATCCATGACTCACGCCCTGGGCTCTTTTCGATCTTTGGATCGATGAGACGCTTGCCACGTCTCGTTCTTGGAGCCGCCTCGACCACCTATTCAAAATAACACCCAATCTTTCCTTCATTCCTTGAACCCTCTTTTGACCCTAGTTTGGATCCTTTTCACTGAGCTCCGGATCGGAGGCGTGACAGGCCTCCTCCAGCTCGCGTGTGGAGCTCAGACGAGGGCTGACAAGCGTCGTTCCACCCATCTCCGGCCATCTTGGCTGTGAGGTCTATCTTCCTTGCTCCTGGCTAGTTGCGGTCCAGTTGAGGTCCGTTTTCTTCTATTTTTTTGCTCTTTCTTAGCTTAGGGTAGCCTTAGGATCGATTTCCACTTCCATTTCGCCTATCGTCCCACCGATCACCATCTCAATCACCTCGTCGGAGCGAGATCCGACGAGCTTCCATTCCGCTGTTCCCGCTTCCATCATGCTGTTACGGGGTCGGGCATTTTGCCCTTGACCCGATAAAAACTTTTTTGCAAGTCCACGAACCCCAGCGCACCTGGAGCTCGTTTTGGTGGCTCGACGGAGGTTTCTGGAGCTGCAAAGCTCCGCCGCCTTCGTGTGTGCTCTCTGGCCACTTTCGGAGCATTTTGGAGTGCCCAGTCGTTAGAAGGACCTCCCAGGGATCTCTTTGGGAACTTTTGAGCCCTTCAACATGCCGGAGACCAAGAATCGAAGTCGGAGAAGATCGCCTCACCGACGTTTCTTCCCTGTTCTTCCTTCGGGGCTCTCTGCCGTCAGATCAAGGTCGACGTCCCTGATCAAGCAGCCACCATTAGATCTAGCCGCACCTGTGCCGTTGGATCACCAGAGAAGGATCTAATACCAGCCACAGAATCCGAACCGCCATCGGGCCTCCTTGTGCCGCTACGTGTCAAGTGAAGGAGGCTCAGCCGTCCGATCTGTTGTCGTGGGTATTTTGCACTCTAACCCTCACCCATTTTTGTAATATTTATTTAATACATAAACTTTCATTGGCTGTGTAATTTATTTTGGTAATTTTGCATATCGCCTCCTCAACTCTGTATATTTACGTTGGGGTCCTCGGCCACGTCACCTCAAGTGACTTGTGCACGTGAGGTGTGGCAATTTTGCAGTGCCACCCTTGGGTTTAGCGTATTTAGATTTAGTACAAAAACTTTTGTATGCAGTTGTAATTTTTTTGGACAAATTACAATCAGGCCCCTGGATTTTTGTATAATTACAAAAATGCCCCTACTAGGGTTCCATTTTCTCTTTGTTGTTTTATTTATTTCATGCATCTATAAAATCCTAAAAAAATCCAAAAAATTAACCTAGCTTCCTGTTTCATTGCATATTCATGCCATTTTTTATTTTACATTTTTGCTGCATTTTACTATTTATAAAAAATCAAAAACTTGCATTTTCATCCCTGTTTACGTTAGAAAATACATAAAAATATAAAAACATCTTGAAAAATTCCCAAAACAATATATTTTGTGTGTTTTTATATCTTTCACCTTCAGGCCAAAAATCACTAAAAAATAGAAAAGAAAAATCTAAAAATAGAAAACACTAAAAATCTCTATAAAAAATATATAAAATCCATAAAAAATTTCAAAAATATAGTTTCTATTTCCTAATTTCCTTTATTTTATTATCTTTAATTTAAATTTAATTTGGAGAATTTTTGTTACTATTTACTATTTTTCATCTCCATTTTAATTTCAGATCTTTATTTTATTCCCTGTTTTTAGTACTTCTGATTTTAAAAATACCAAAAAATAGCAAAAATAAATAAAAATCACAAAAACATTAGAAAATTATAAAAATCACAAAAATATTTTATTTCCTAAATTTTGCTTATTTTTACTTATTTTTATAAATAAATTATCTCTCTTTCCCTTATTATATATATATTCTATTTCATAATTTTAAAGAAAAAGGAAATATAAAAATATAAAATATAAAAAGAAAATATAAAATCAAAAAATTTAAAAATATAAAAATATAAAAAACAAATAATAAATAAATTTATATATAATTAAAAACCCATAAAAAATAGCACACATAGACAAATTAATCACACTCACTTTTGAGCATTCATTTGCCCTGATTTACCTTCTTGCTCCCTGTGTTCGACCTCTACAATACTTGCACTATACACATCTTTTGTAGAATTATAATAAATTTTAACTCTGCACCGCTTTTCATTGTTTAATCTCTGTTGTGGGATAATTGTTGTTTTAACGTGGATTTCGTGCGGGGTCAACTAAACGACTGTTGATTCGCCTTGTGAGTCAACACGACCTCCCGATTTTCGTGTTAAACAAATGGTGTCGTTGCCGGGGACCAACAATGCGTAGATCGGGATTATTTGTGCTTGTGATTAATTGTCTATTTTTGTGGCTTTATTTTATTTTGTTTTTTATTTATTTGATATAATTGCTTGAGCTATCTAACCTCCTCTCTTGTTGAATTTGTGCGAGGTACCTCGAATCGAGGGAGGCGCTCTACCCTAGGCTCGTACGCACCTACGTGAAGCCGGCGTCAGCCTGCCGACCTAGCACCGAGGAGACTTAGAGAAATTATGCAGATTTAGATCCATTCATTTTATTATATTTACTTTGTGTAATTTTAAGTGAGAGAGACTCTATTATTTTAATAATACAGGTACCCTGAACTTTGGACTTTCGGGCCCAATTTCCAAGCGTTTGTACACTTGGGGGCTCACCGTGATTTTCTCGTGTTTTCATCATATTTTTCATTTGTTTTCCGATTTCTTTTGTGTGATTGAGACTTAGTTTTAGGAGCTGCTTGATGTAGTATTCGGTCCAAACATCTAAGTATATTTGCCTATGCTTATAGTCTCGTTTGGACTTAGTCAAATTTTGAAAATCGTGCTTCACGCTAACAGCAACTTCTCATCCTTGGGTGATTTCATCGGTTGCATTTGCATATTCTTTAGGTTTCAATTCTGCTGAGCATCCTTACATGTAGAGTGTTGGAGGCAAGGTGAGCATTTATGCTTTAGCATTCATCATCATTTGTCGCTCACATTGCTTTTCCGCCTCTCCATCTGATTTTGATCACCTAGATGTTTAAAAGAATTGATTCTTTGATAGGCTCATGCATTATTATTAAAAATACAAAAAAGTGATAACCAATAAAATTGGGACTGCTAATATTACTTGACCCTAGAAAAAGACCAAAAAGAAAATCTTGTCTTGAGGCGAGTAATCCCCTCATTGTCTGCATTTTACATTGCTCGCGCGCACACTAAGGATTAGTGCCAGAATCCCATTTCAGCCCCCTAAGTGTTTGCACAACTTTTTGACTTCTCACTTAACTCTAAAACAGACAAGATAAAAAGACTGTGCTTCCATGGTCTCTACCGAGTTGAGTTGGTGAATTGAATGTTTGTCTGTGTGAGTTTGTTTGTGCTTGCTTGTGTGTATTCCATATCGCTTCTGCGCATTTACGCCTTTTTATTCACTCTTTTGACTTGACCATCGTTCTCTCCCGATTATTTTCTCTTGTTTCAAGATGGCAGACTGGAGCGTATTTTGTCCGAACTTTGCGGATCCCTTGTTCACTCCAGCCGGTCCACCTCTCTTTTTTCAGGAGGACTTTGCTCCTGATTTTACATATTCGACCAACCCACTATTTCAGGATTTGAATTTGACCTTCACTAATCATTTCCACCACCATCTCCTACAAATTTCGATAACCTGCTCTTCCTTGAGTATCCTGATTCGGACTGTGATTTTTGTCCACACCCACCACCCACTCTCGACACACCTGATCCTTATATTTTGGAGTCACCTATGATGATGTCCACACTTGATACCTTGAATCAGAAGATGGAGCATATGAACTCGAGGACGAATGATCTAGTTAGCATAAATAAGATCCAGAATCTCGCTCCATTCTTTGAGGATTCGGATTCATTTGAGGATTATCATGAGAGATTTCAATCGCCAAAAATACAAAAAATGAGAAAAATTTAAAAGGCCAAAAAGAATTCGGGAGACCTTTGGTCGATTCAGACTGTGAGGAGAGGTACCATCTGCCAGATCATTCACCCACACAACCATTCTCACCTTGTCCCACCTTTGACCCCTTGGAAGTTGATGTACATACTGCTCTTAACATTCCTCATGTATATGTTGATTCCGACCTTCTCCCTTGTTTGGAGGAGGTACAAAAATTAAAAAAATTGTTGACGGAACCTGAATTGGTGGCCACCATTCATGAGATCATCCGTGCCCCACTTCAGCAGGCCATGACCGATTTATCTGCTCCTCTTCCCAAGAAGAGAAAGTGGAGGAGCAGATCTGAGCGTCATATTCTAACCATGGCCACTGCCTACGCCATCACACACCTTCCCATTCCTCTGAAGAAGAACAATGCCACACCTTTCATTAGCTGCACCATCTCCGATTTCACATGTGTTCACAAGCTCCTTGAGGGCGATGCTTCGATTAGCACATTAGCCTTCTCGCTGGTATAGTCTCTTCACTTAGGGCCTCTAAAGAAAACTAGGATGATCGTTCAGTTTGCTGACGGATCAATAAAGAGGCCGAAGGGTATCCTTGAAAACGCCGTCGTTTCGATTCAGGACACGAGCTAGCATGTTGACTTTGTCGTTTTGCCCATGGAGACCTCCACAGAGAACATTCTCCAATCATCCTGGGAAAACCATTCCTCACCTCTGCGAGGGTCATTATTGATTATGGATCATGAGAGATTTGTTTCCGTGCTGTTGACGAGAGCGAAGTGTTGATCACCGCACCCACTGTAGACCAGAGACCTGCTCCTGATGTGATTTCACCTATATTGGCTGACCCTGAGGACCATGACCATGATGAGACTATCAAATAATTTTGCTGCATGTTGGATTCTACTGAGACCCAAGATTTCCTCCCTGTGGAGGAAGACTCGGAAAGCATGGACCTCGGAGTTCTTCCTTCTGGGACTTGGCATTGTGTTGATGACATCCGTAGGATTTACATGATTGATACCCTAGAGCAAAGGATAGATTTGAATATTAGACAGGACGAATATGACTCGACTACTTTCATTAATGAGTCTGCTCCTGTTCACTTAGATTCAGATGGGACAAAGGCCGAACTTGATTTGGTTGCTTTCATTAAGGAATTCGGGCCTTTTAGTGAGAAAGATGATCCGGTTGAGATTATAGAGGACGAACATAGTTCGACTACTTCCACTGATGAGTTCGTTCCTTTCGGTTTTGACCTTGATGAGATCTCACAGGATGACACTGACTACACTTCTTCCGGTGATGATGAGTTCGTCCCTTTTCACTTCGATATCAGCAAGACTCCCAAGGCCGGACCTAGCCGTACTTCTTCCACTAAACCGTCTGTGCCTTCACACCCTAGGGACATTGAGGACCTACACCCTGTCGACCCTGATCGGTTAGTGTCATCTGAGGACCCGATGTCGACCTGCACCATACCAGATCTATTCCTCAGCGGTCTCACAAGAAGGTTCGCTTTCTACCTTATTGATCCTTTGTACATCCACCTCTATTGTATATCCGCTTTTGTTTATCTATGTCCCCTTGTTTTGATCATCCACACATTCTCTTGTTTTCCTTGCTTAGGACGTATTTTGTCCTAAGTATAGGGGGTAGACAAGCCAAGTGTTCAGTCTTCGTTCTGTTTCATCACTCTTGTTGTTGCCTATACTTAGGGCTTCTTTTACCCTAAGTATAAGGGGAGTGGTGTATACATTCTCTCTGATCTCTTCTTACATCATCATCTCTTTTCTTCATTTCTTCTTTTCCTTTTCTATATTCTTTTTCTACCGAAAAGGTGTCACCCCTTGTTGTCAGTCTTCTATACTTAGGGCGTACTTTGTCCTAGGTATGGGGGTGTGCACGCCGGGTATTCTATTCTTTGGTCCTCTCCACTATCTCCTCTTCTTGTCTATACTTAGGGATATCTTACCCTAAGTATAGGGGAGACAGTCTGAGTACGATATGTTCATTCCCACCCTTGACCCTCCCTACTTTGTGTACAGTCGGCTATACTTAGGATTATTTGATACTAATTATAGGGGAGACGGTCAACTTCTCATTCGTTCATTCATTTCTCTATTCGTTGATTCCTTAGATTATCCTATTCGCAGTACGAGTTATGTCTTCTCTTTTCTCTCTAATCTATGAGGACATAGCTCAAGCTAGGTATAGGGGGGTTGCATATACTTCTTATATACTTTACCATAAATCGTACTTTCATATTTTTTATTAATAATTATGGCTAATTACACTACTAAATTCATTAAAATCACCTAATAAAAAGATGTTATTATTCCTCAAATTCTTTTTCAATTTAATGACTAATAAATCAGGAGAAAATGTTTTTTGCAAAATGTTTGAAAAATAGTTTGAAAATCTTTTTGTAAAATCTTTTGAAAACTATTTGGAAAACATTTTGTTCAATATTTTCAACCTTTGTAAAAATTATTTTGTTTGACAATTTTATTTTCTTTGTGTGGAAAAAAATGTTAGAAAACTACTTGCAAATGGTTTGAAAATTATTGCAGAAATATTTGAAAAATCTATAGATACTGTTTGGAAAACCTTTGCAAAATGATTTTCAAATGTGTGTACATGTTTGTAAAAATTGTTTGTAAAAATTATTTTGGACTATAGTTTTCAAAAACTTTTTGAAAAAATCTTTTTCAAATAAGTTTGAGGAATATATACATAATACCAAAATTCATTGTATATATACTTACAAAACCAACCACTTACCCTTGTAAATTCTTAAAATCTACTACTTGTAAATATAAGATGGCTCCTTGTGTAAATATTTTTAACGTAGTTTTTAGCCAAAATCTTTTCTTTTCAAAAATCTCAAAAATATTTGCAAAATTAAAATTCAAAAACATTTGAAAAAATCTTTTTGAAAAATACAAAAAATGCATATGCAACATCTTTTTAAAAATTCATAAAAAGTTCAAGATCCTTGAAAATTGCATCACAAAAATATTTTCTGCATAGCATTTGCATAGCATGAGCATTTTTTCGGATTGAGTTTGATAGTTGAACAAGTCTAAGTAAAATCCGGATATTGGAGTTTGGTTGGACCTTAAATCTACCTAATAACAGAAACCTTATAGGAACTGGAATTGAGGTACTTCAGGTCTAGTTGACTTAACTCTTTGAGGATCACGAGGCTTGGTTCAATGGATTCTTGACTGCCTAGGTAGAGTATTTCGGAGCACACACACGACTCTTGTTTATAATGACCTAACTTGGACACTTGCACCTTTCACTTGGCTTAACTCAGTTGGAGTGGTGAGGGGGTTGGATTTGCCAGTATGAGACGTACACAAGTGGAAACACTTGTCCTCCTCTAGGGAGGGAAGTGCACCCCAACCCGTCCAGTGATGATGAATTCTAAAGATAGGAGAGTGTGGGTTGCAATAAAGCTTCAAAAGAGGGATAGTCAACTAGCTCAAGAGGAAAAACTCCCTATGTAAATGCTGTTGTAAATAGTATTCCAAAAAAACTCCAAAAAAGTGAACAGGCCTATGTAAAAATAAAATGTCTGCCGGAGTATGTACATATGTTGTATAGTCAATAAGCAAGCATGAGTTTCAAAGTCAAATTTTGTGAGCCTGCATTTTGATGACTTGACTACACTGGTCTTGCATCTTTGGACAGGTTGCTACACTAGCGACCATCCATTCTTCTCTTCGCCCCCTCCTCTTGAGTTGGTTGTCACTTGAACTTAGAAGGGAATACCCCGCTCCTTGAGGAAGGAGTTGCTGGATTGGGGAATCATTGGATTGTCGTACTGGAGAAGTCAGTCTCTTTGTCAGTTTAGTTGGAGAGAGCCACTATCACTTAAATTGTACGAGTCAGATTCATAGCCGTAAGGGTTTGCGTATGAGTTGAAATATTTCTGACCAGGCTATTGAGGAGACTTGAGCAGAGTTTTGGAATTCTCGAAGGCTGTTGGATTTCAAATCCAATTCCCATTAAGGTTCCGCCCACACTAAAATTCCAAAGGTCCAACTTTAGTTCCAAACTTTGATTTTGTGAAGACAAGTTTACTAATTAAACTAAATCCCATTTCTTCTTTTTCTTTTCTTTTTTTTTCTGCACTTATTGCATAAGTGTTTTCTAGGGACTAGCAAAGGCAAGTATAGGGGGATGATGAATCTTCGTTTCATCATCTTTATTCTATCATTTTGGCCTTAAAAACACTAGTAAATGCGTGTAAATAGGCTTAATTTAGGCATTTTAATATTCATGCATATTTATGTAAATATTGTATAAAACACAGTTTTTAAAGCCAAAATTATAAAATAAAGAAAAGAGAAAAAATGAATAAAATATTGCAAATATTGTATGACCCGAAACCCCGAGACCTAGGCATCTCGATGACTAGGTCAACAAGAAATAAAGTAGGGGGAGATAAGGGCCAAAAACCAATAAAAATACCCTTTTATTTATTTATTCTTCATTTTTGGGACCTATTTTTGCTTCCACTTTTTATACTTCAAATAAAGAAACTTTGTACATAAAAGTTGTAGATAAATAAATATAGAAAAATACGAAATTGACTTCACACAAAAATAATGTACAGATAAAAAGTTATGATCTGAATAAGTTTCCAAAATCCCAACTTCCTAGGCCTGTATCTCTCAAATAAAAACTCAAAATGTATCAAAATCACCTTTAATGTATATAATTTTCAAAAAGCTTTTTAATGAGGTGGTTTTATATTTTTCCGAGTTACGGTGTGAAAGTTAGGTTTTGGAACCCTATTGTATACTTTACTGATTAAAATATTCATTTTATTATTATTTATTATTTTTATATTTTTTATTTTTATAGTCTTGTAAATATTTTTTATAATATATATATATATTAAAATAGGAATAAAATACTAAATAAAACATAAAATAAAATACTTGTATAAAATACATAGGTATAATGCTAATAAGTATACCTTTATAATTAACACTTCTATTTATTTAATTATATAAAATACATCAGAAAAATAAAATAAAAATATAATTAAGTGTATAAAATTAAGTTGTAAATCTATAAAATAATAAACTAAATTAATAAAATTAAATATACAAAAAATTAAAATATTAAAATACATAAAATAATTTTAAAAATAATAAATAAAATAACCTTATAATTTTAAACCTCTAAAAAATAAATAAAATACAAATAAAATAATTTTAAAAATAATAAATATTTTTTATTTTATAACCTTAAATTAATTAAATCATTTATTATTTTTAAATGAATTTACAAATCTTTTTTTCCAAGGTTTTTTCTGGTTGGTCCACGTGGAGCAACCAAATTCGTTCCTTCGTGACCTCGATCAACTCTCTGACCGAGGTCTGGCTCTGTGTCAGACGTGTATTTTGACCCATCTTCATGGATTTTTCGAGGCTCCATCTTTCACCCTTTCGCGTCAATCTCTTTTGGACTTTTCATGCCCATACATCCATGACTCACGCCCTGGGCTCTTTTCGATCTTTGGATCGATGAGACGCCTGCCATGTCTCGTTCTTGGAGCCGCCTCGACCACCTATTCAAAATAGCACCCAATCTTTCCTTCATTCCTTGAACCCTCTTTTGACCCTAGTTTGGATCCTTTTCGCTGAGCTCCGGATCGGAGGCATGATAGGCCTCCTCCAGCTAGCGTGCGGAGCTCAGGCGAGGGCCGACAAGCGTCGTTCCACCCATCTCCGGCCATCTTGGCTGTGAGGTCTATCTTCCTTGCTCCTGGCTAGTTGAGGTCCAGTTGAGGTCCATTTTCTTCTGTTTTTTTTTGCTCTTTCTTAGCTTAGGGTAGCCTTAGGATCTATTTCGACTTCCATTTCGCCTATCGCCCCACCGATCACCATCTCGATCACCTCGCCGGAGCGAGATCCAACGAGCTTCCATTCCGCTGTTCCCGCTTCCATCATGCTGTTACGGGGTCGGGCATTTTGCCCTCGACCCCATAAAAACTTTTTTGCAAGTCCACGAACCCCAGCGCACCTGGAGCTCGTTTTGGTGGCTCGACGGAGGTTTCTGGAGCTGCAAAGCTCCGCCGCCTTCGTGTGTGCTCTCCGGCCACCGCCAGAGCGTTTTGGAGTGCTCAGTCGTTAGAAGGACCTCCCAGGGAGCTCTTCGGGCACTTTTGAGCCCTTCAGCATGCCGGAGACCAAGAATCGAAGTCGGAGAAGATCGCCTCACCGACGTTTCTTCCCTGTTCTTCCTTCGGGGCTCTCTGCCGTCAGATCAAGGTCGACGTCCCAGATCAAGCAGCCACCATTAGATCTAGTCGCATCTGTTCCGTTGGGTCACCAGAGAAGGATCTAATCCCAGCCACAGAATCCGAACCGCCATCGGGCCTCCTTGTGCCGCTACATGTCAAGTGAAGGAGGCTCAGCCGTTCGATCTGCTGTCGTGGGTATTTTGCACTCTAACCCTCGCCCATTTTTGTAATATTTATTTAATACATAAACTTTCACTGGCTGTGTAATTTATTTTGGAATATTTGCATATCGCCTCCTCAACTCTGTATATTTATGTTGGGGTCCCCGGCCACGTCACCTCAAGTGACTTTCACGTGAGGTGTGGCAATTTTGCAGTGCCACCCTTAGGTTTAGCGCATTTAGATTTAGTATAAAAACTTTTGTATGCAGTTGTAATTTTTTTGGACAAATTACAATCAGGCCTCTGGATTTTTACATAATTACAAAAATAACCTAGCTTCCTGTTTCATTGCATATTCACGCCATTTTTTATTTTACATTTTTCCTGCATTTTACTATTTAAAAAAATCAAAAACTTGCATTTTCATCCCAGTTTGCATTAGAAAATACATAAAAATATAAAAACGTCTTGAAAAATTCCCAAAACAATATATTTTGTGTGTTTTTATATCTTTCACCTTCAGGCCAAAAATCACTAAAAAATAGAAAAGAAAAATAAAAAATAGAAAACACTAAAAATCTATATAAAAATATATAAAATCCATAAAAAAATACAAAAATATAGTTTCTGTTTCCTATTTTTCTTTATTTTATTATCTTTAATTTAAATTTAATTTGGAGAATTTTTGTTACTGTTTACTATTTTTCATCTCCATTTTAATTTCAGATCTTTATTTTATTCCCTGTTTTTAGTTCTTCTGATTTTAAAAATACCAAAAAATTAGCAAAAATATAGAAAAATCACAAAAACATTAGAAAATTATAAAAAGCATAAAAATAATTTATTTCCTGAATTTTTCTTATTTTTACTTATTTTTTTAGGCACATTATCTCTCTTTCCCTTATTATATATATTCTATTTCATAATTTTAAAGAAAAAGGAAATATAAAAATATAAAAATATAAAATATAAAAAGAAAATATAAAATCAAAAAATATAAAAATATAAAAATATAAAAATAAATAAATTTATATATAATTAAAAACCAATAAAAAATAGCAAACATAGACAAATTAAACAAACTCACTTTTGAGCATTCATTTGTCCTGATCTACCTTCTTGCTCCCTGTGTTCGACCTCTACAATACTTGCACTATACACATCTTTTGTAGAATTATAATAAATTTTAACTCCGCACCGCTTTTCATTGTTTGATCTCTGTTGTGGGTTAATTGTTGTTTTAACGTGGATTTCGTGCGAGGTCAACTCAACGACTGTTGATTCGCCTTGTGAGTCAACACGACCTCCCGATTTTCGTGTTAAACAAATGGCGTCGTTGTCGGGGAGCAACAACACGTAGATCGGGATTATTTGTGCTTGTGATTAATTGTCTATTTTTGTGGCTTTATTTTTATTTGTTTTTTTATTTATTTGATATAATTGCTTGAGCTATCTAACCTCCTCTCTTGTTGAATTTGTGCGAGGTACCTCGAGTCGAGGGAGGCGCTCTACCCTAGGCTCGTAAGCACCTACGTGAAGCCGGCGTCAGCCTGCCGACCTAGCACCGAGGAGACTTAGAGAAATTTTGTAGATTTAGCTCCATTCATTTTATTATATTTACTTTGTGTAATTTTAAGTGAGAGAGAGACTCTTTATTTTAATAATACAGGTACCCTGAACTTTGAACTTTCGGGCCCAATTTCCAAGTGTTTGTACACTTGGGTGCTCACCATGATTTTCTCGTGTTTTCATCGTATTTTTCATTTGTTTTCCGATTCCTTTTGTGTGATTGAGACTTAGTTTTAGGAGTTGCTTGATGTAGTATTAGGTCCAAACACCTATGTATATTTGCCTATGCTTATAGTCTCGTTTGGACTTAGTCAAATTTTGAAAATTGTGCTTCACGCTAACATCAGCTTCTCATCCTAGGGTGATTTCATCGGTTGCATTTGCATATTCTTTAGGTTTCAATTCTGATGAGCATCCTAGCATGTAGAGTGTTGGAGGCACGGTGAGCATTTACGCTTTAGCATTCATCATGATTTATCGCTCGCATTGCTTTTCCGCCTCTCCATCTGATTTTGATCACCTAGGTGCTTAAAAGAATTGATTCTTTGATAGGCTCGTGCATTATTATTAAAAATACAAAAAAGTGATAACCAATAAAATTGGGACTGCTAATATTACTTGACCCTAGAAATAGACCAAAAAGAAAATCTTGTCTTGAGGCGAGTAATCCCCTAATTGTCTGCATTTTACATTGCTCGCGCACACACTAAGGATTAGTGCCAGAATCCCATTTCAGCCCCCTAAGTGTTTGCACAACTTTTTGACTTCTCACTTAACTCTAAAACAGACAAGATAAAAAGACTGTGCTTTCATGGTCTCTACCGAGTTGAGTTGGTGAATTGAATGTTTGTCTGTGTGAGTTTGTTTGTGCTTGCTTGTGTGTATTCCATTTCTCTTCTGCGCATTTGCGCCTTTTTATTCACTCTTTTGACTTGACCATCATTCTCTCCCGATCATTTTCTCTTGTTTCAAGATGGCAGACTGGAGCGTATTTTGTCCGAACTTTGCGGATCCCTTGTTCACTCCAGCCGGTCCACCTCTCTTTTTTCAGGAGGACTTTGCTCCTGATTTTACATATTAGACCAACCCACTATTTCAGGATTTGAATTTGACCTTCACTAATCATTTCCACCACCATCTCCTACAAATTTCGATAACCTGCTCTTCCTTGAGTATCCTGATTCGGACTGTGATTTTTGTCCACACCCACCACCCACTCTCGACACACCCGATCCTTATATTTTGGAGTCACCTCTGATGATGTCCACACTTGAGACCTTGAATCAGATGATCGAGCATATGAACTCGAGGATGAATGATCTAGTTAGCATAAATAAGATCCAGAATGTCGCTCCATTCTTTGAGGATTCAGATTCATTTGAGGATTATCATGAGAGCTTTCTATCGCCAAAAATACAAAAAATGCGAAAAATTTAAAAGGCCAAAAAGAATTCGGGAGACCTTTGGTCGATTCATACTGTGAGGAGAGGTACCATCTGCCAGATCATTCACCCACACAACCATTCTCACCTTGTCCCACCTTTGACCCCGAGGATGTTGATGTACATACTGCTCTTAACATTCCTCATGTATATGTTGATTCCGACCTTCTCCCTTGTATGGAAGAGGTACAAAAATTTAAAAAATTGTTGACGGAACCTGAAGTGGTGGCCACCATTCATGAGATCATCCGTTCCCCACTTCAGCAGGCCATGATCGATTTATCTGCTCCTCTTCCCAAGAAGAGAAAGTGGAGGAGCAGATATGAGCATCATATTCTAACCATGGCCACTGCCTACGCCAACACACACCTTCCCATTCCTCTGAAGAAGAACACTGCCACACCTTTCATTAGCTGCACCATCTCCGATTTCACTAGTGATCACACTCTCCTTGACGGCGATGCTTCGATTAGCATATTAGCCTTCTCGCTGGTATAGCCTCTTCACTTAGGGCCTCTAAAGAAAACGGGTATCCTTGAAAACGTCGTTGTTTCGATTCAGGACACGAGCTAGCATGTTGACTTTGTCGTTTTTCCCATGGAGACCTCCACAGGGGAGCATTCTCCAACCATCCTGGGAAAACCATTCCTCACCTCTGCGAGGGTCATTATTGATTATGGATCATGAGAGATTCGTTTCCGTCCTGTTGACGAGAGTGAAGTGTTGATCACCGCACCCACTGTAGACCAGAGACCTGCTCCTGATGTGATTTCACCTATATTGGCTGACCCTGAGGACCATGACCTTGATGAGACTATCAAAGAATTTTGCTGCATGTTGGATTCTACTGAGACCCAAGAATTCCTCCCTGTGGAGGAAGACTCGGAAAGCATGGACCTCGGAGTTCTTCCTTCTAGGACTTGGCATTGTGTTGATGACATTCGTAGGATTTACATGATTGATACCCTAGAGCAATGGATAGATTTGGATATTAGACAGGACAGACATGACTCGACTACTTTCATTAATGAGTCTGCTCCTGTTCACTTAGATTCAGATGGGACAAAGGCCGAACTTGATTTGGTTGCTTTCATTAAGGAATTCGGGCCTTTTAGTGAGAAAGATGATCCGGTTGAGATTATAGAGGACGAACATAGTTCGACTACTTCCACTGATGAGTTCGTTCCTTTTGGTTTAGACCTGGATGAGATCTCACAGGATGACACTGACTACTCTTCTTCCGGTGATGATGAGTTCGTCCCTTTTCACTTCGATGTCAGCAAGACTCCCAAGGCCGGACCTAGCCGTACTTCTTACACTCAACCGTCTGTGCCTTCACACCCTAGGACCATTGAGGACCTACACCCTGTCGACCCTGATCGGTTAGTATCATCCGAGGACCCCGATGTCGACCTGCACCATACCGGATCTATTCCTTAGCGGTCTCGCTCGAAGGTTCGCTTTCTACCTTCTTTATCCCTTGTACATCCACCACTATTGTATATCCGCTTTTGTTCATCTATGTCCCCTTATTTTGATCATCCACCCATTCTCTTGTTTGCCTTGCTTAGGACGTATTTTGTCCTAAATATAGGGGGTGGACAAGCCAAGTGTTCAGTCTTCGTTCCGTTTCATCACTCTTGTTGTTGCCTATACTTAGGGCTTCTTTTACCCTAAGTATAAGGGGAGTGGTGTGTACATTCTCTCTGATCTCTTCTTTCATCATCATCTCTTTTCTTCTTTTCTTTTTTTCCTTTTCTATCTTCTTTTTCTACCGAAAAGGTGTCACCCCTTGTTGTCAGTCTTCTATACATAGGGCGTACTTTGTCCTAAGTATGGGGGGTGTGCACGCCGAGTATTCTATTCTTTGGTCCTCTCCACTATCTCCTCTTCTTGTCTATACTTAGGGATATCTTACCCTAAGTATGGGGGAGACAGTCTGAGTACGATATGTTCATTCCCACCCTTGACCCTCCCAACTTTGTGTATAGTCGGCTATACTTAGGATTATTTGATCCTAAGTATAGGGGAGACAGTCAACTTCTCATTCGTTCATTCATTTCTCTATTCGTTGATTCCTTAGATTATCCTATTCGCAGTACGAGTTATGTCTTCTCTTTTCTCTCTGATCTATGAGGACATAGCTCAAGCTAAGTATATGGGGGTTGCATATACTTCTTATATACTTTACCATAAATCGTGCTTTCATATTTTTATTAATAATTATGGCTAATTACACTACTAAATTCATTAAAATCACCAAATAAAAAGATGTTATTATTCCTCAAATTCTTTTTCTATTTAGTGACTAATAAATAAGGAGAAAATGTTTTTTGCAAAATGTTTGAAAAATAGTTTGAAAATTATTTTGTAAAATCTTTTGAAACCTATTTGGAAAACATTTTGTTCAATATTTTCAACCTTTGTAAAAATTATTTTGTTTGACAATTTTATTTTCTTTGTGTGAAAAAAAATGTTAGAAAACTACTTGCAAATGGTTTGAAAATTATTGCAGAAATATTTGAAAAATCTATAGATACTGTTTGGAAAAACTTTGCAAAATGATTTTCAAATGTGTGTACATGTTTGTAAAAATTGTTTGTAAAAATTATTTTAACCTATAGTTTTCAAAAACTATTTGAAAAAATCTTTTTCAAATAAGTTTGAGGAATATATAAATCATACCAAAATTCATTATATATATACTTACAAAACCAACCACTTACCCTTGTAAATTCTTAAAATCTACTTCTTGTAAATATAAGATGCCTCCTTGTGTAAATATTTTTAACGTAGTTTTTAGCCAAAATCTTTTCTTTTCAAAAATCTCAAAAATATTTGCAAAATTAAAATAAAAAAACATTTGAAAAAATCTTTTTGAAAAATACAAAAAATGCATATGCACCATCTTTTTAAAAATTCATAAAAAGTTCAAGATCCTTGAAAATTGCATCACAAAAATATTTTCTACATAGCATTTGCATAGCACGAGCATTTTTTCGGATTGAGTTTGATAGTTGAACAAGTCTAAGTAAAATCTGGAGATTGGAGTTTGGTTGGACCTTAAATCTACCTAATAACAGAAACCTTATAGGAACTGGAATTGAGGTACTTCAGGTCTAGTTGACTTAATTCTTTGAGGATCACGAGGCTTGGTTCAATGGATTCTTGACTGCCAAGGTAGAGTATTTCGGAGCACACACACGACTCTTGTTTATAATGACCTAACTTGGACACTTGCACCTTTCACTTGGCTTAACTCAGTTGGAGTGGTGAGGGGGTTGGATTTGCCGGTATGAGATGTACACAAGTGGAAACATTTGTCCTCTTCTAGGGAGGGAAGTGCACCCCAACCCGTCCAGTGATGATGAATTCTAAAGACAGGAGAGTGTGGATTGCAATAAAGCTTCAAAAGACGGATAGTCTACTGGCTCAAGAGGAAAAACTCCCTATGTAAATGCTGCTGTAAATAGTATTCCAAAAAAAAACTCAAAAAAAATGAAAAGGCCTGTGTAAAAATAAAATGTCTCCGGAGTATGTACATATGTTGTATAGTCAATAAGCAAGCATGAGTTTCAAAGTCAAATTTTGTGAGCCTGCATTTTGATGACTTGACTACACTGGTCTTGCATCTTTGGACAGGTTGCTACACTAGCGACCATCCATTCTTCTCTTCGCCCCCTCCTCTTGAGCTGGTTGTCACTTGAACTTAGAAGGGAATACCCCGCTCCTCGAGGAAGGAGTTGCTGGATTGGGGAATCATTGGATTGTCGTACTGGAAAAGTCAGTCTCTTTGTCAGTTTAGTTGGAGAGAGCCACTATCACTTAAACTGTACGAGTCAGATTCATAGTCGTAAGGGTTTGCGTATGAGTTGAAATATTTCTGACCAGGCTATTGAGGAGACTTGAGCAGAGTTTTGGAATTCTCGAAGGCTGTTGGATTTCAAATCCAATTCCCATTAAGGTTCCGCCCACACTAAAATTCCAAAGTTCCAACTTTAGTTCCAAACTTTGATTTTGTTAAGACAAGTTTGATAATTAAACTAAATCCCATTTCTTCTTTTTCCTTTCTTTTTTTTTCTGCCCTTATTGCATAAGTGTTTACTAGGGACTAGCAAAGGCAAGTATAGGGGGATGATGAATCTTCGTTTCATCATCTTTATTCTATCATTTTGGCCTTAAAAACACTAGTAAATGCGTGTAAATAGGCTTAATTTAGGCATTTTAATATTCATGCATATTTGTGTAAATATTGTATAAAACACAGTTTTTAAAGCCAAAATTTTAAAATAAAGAAAAGAGAAAAAAATTAATAAAATATTGCAAATATTGTATGACCCGAAACCCCGAGACCTAGGCATCTCGATGACTAGGTCAACAAGAAATAAAGTAGGGGGAGATAAGGGCCAAAAACCAATAAAAATACCCTTTTATTTATTTATTTATTCTTCATTTTGGGACCTATTTTTGCTTCCACTTTTTATACTTCAAATAAAGACACTTTTACATAAAAGTTGTAGATAAATAAATATAGAAAAATATAAAATTGACATCACACAAAAATAATGTACAGATAAAAAGTTATGATCTGAATAAGTTTCCAAAATCCCAACTTCCTAGGCCTGTATCTCTCAAATAAAAACGCAAAATGTATCAAAATCACCTTTAATGTATATAATTTTCAAAAAGCTATTTAATGAGGTGGTTTTATATATTTCTGAGTTACGGTGTGAAATTTAGGTTTTGGACCCCTATTGTATACTTTACTGATTAAAATATTCATTTTATTATTATTTATTATTTTTATAATTTTATATTTTTATAGTCTTGTAAATATTATTTATAATATATATATTAAAATAAGAATAAAATACTAAATAAAACATAAAAATAAAATACTTGTATAAAATACATAGGTATAATGCTAATAAGTATACCTTTATAATTAACACTTCTATTTATTTAATTGTATAAAATACATCAGAAAAATAAAATAAAAATATAATTAAGTGTATAAAATTAAGTTGTAAATATATAAAATAACAAACTAAATTATTAAAATTAAATAAACAAAAAAAATTAAAATATTAAAATATATAGATAAATATACTTATATAGGCCATAAAAGGTAACTTATAATTTTAAAACCTCTAAAAAAATAAAATACAAATAAAATAATTTTAAAAATAATAAATATTTTTTATTTTATAACCTTAAATTAATTAAATCATTTATTATTTTTAAATGAATTTACAAATCTTTTTTTCCAAGGTTTTTTCTGGTTGGTCCACGTGGAGTAACCACATTCGTTCCTTCACGACCTCGGTCAACTCTCTGACCGAGGTCTGGCTCTGTGTCAGACGTGTATTTTGACCCATCTTCACGGATTTTTTGAGGCTCCATCTTTCTCCCTTTCGCATCAATCTCTTTTGGACTTTTCATGCCCAAACATCCTTGACTCACGCCCTGGGCTCTGTTCGATCTTTGGATCGATGAGACGCCTGCCACGTCTCGTTCTTGGAGCTGCCTCGACCACCTATTCAAAATACCACCCAATCTTTCCTTCATTCCTTGAACCCTCTTTTGACCCTAGTTTGGATCCTTTTCGCTGAGCTCCGGATCGGAGGCGTGACAGGCCTCCTTCAGCTCGCGTGCGGAGCTCAGGCGAGGGCCGACAAGCGTCGTTCCACCCATCTCCGGCCATCTTGGCTGTGAGGTCTATCTTCCTTGCTCTTGGCTAGTTGAGGTCCGTTTTCTTCTATTTCTTTTTGCTCTTTCTTAGCTTAGGGTAGCCTTAGGATCGATTTCCACTTCCATTTTTTCCTATCGCCCCACCGATCACCATCTCGATCACCTCGTCGGAGCGAGATCCGACGAGCTTCCATTCCGCTATTCCCGCTTCCATCATGCTGTTACGGGGACGGGCATTTTGCCCTTGACCCCATAAAAACTTTTTTGCAAGTCCACGAACCCCAGCGTACCTGGAGCTCGTTTTGGTGGCTCGACGGAGGTTTCTAGAGCTGCAAAGCTCCGCCGCCTTCGTGTGTGCTCTCCGGCCACCGTCGGAGCGTTTTGGAGTGCCCAGTCGTTAGAAGGACCTCCCAGGGAGCTCTTCGGGAACTTTTGAGCCCTTCAGCATGCCAGAGACCATGAATCGAAGTCGGAGAAGATCGCCTCACCGACGTTTCTTCCCTATTCTTCCTTCGGGGCTCTCTGCCGTCAGATCAAGGTCGACGTCCCAGATCAAGTAGCCACCATTAGATCTAGCCGCACCTGTGCCGTTGGATCACCAGAGAAGGATCTAATCCCAGCCACAGAATCCGAACCACCATCGGGCCTCCTTGTGCCGCTACGTGTCAAGTGAAGGAGGCTTAGCCGTCCGATCTGCTGTCGTAGGTATTTTGCACTCTAACCCTCGCCCATTTTTGTAATATTTATTTAATACATAAACTTTCATTGGCTGTGTAATTTATTTTAGAATATTTGCATATCGCCTCCTCAACTCTGAATATTTACGTTGGGGTCCCCGGCCACGTCACCTCAAGTGACTTGTGCACGTGAGGTGTGGCATTTTTGCAGTGCCACCCTTGGGTTTAGCGTATTTAGATTTAGTACAAAAACTTTTGTTTGCAGTTGTAATTTATTTGGACAAATTACAATTAGGCCCCTGGATTTTTGCATAATTACAAAAATAACCTAGCTTCTTGTTTCATTGAATATTCACGCCATTTTTTATTTTACATTTTTTCTACATTTTACTATTTATAAAAAATCAAAAACTTGCATTTTCATCCCTATTTGCATTAGAAAATACATAAAAATATAAAAACGTCTTGAAAAATTCCCAAAACAATATATTTTGTGTGTTTTTATATCTTTCACCTTCAGGCCAAAAATCACTAAAAAATAGAAAAGAAAAATCAATAAAATAGAAAAAAATCTCTAAAAATCTATATAAAAATATATAAAATCCATAAAAAATTACAAAAATATAGTTTCTGTTTCCTAATTTTCTTTATTTTATTATCTTTAATTTAAATTTAATTTGGAGAATTTTTGTTACTATTTACTATTTTTCATCTCCATTTTAATTTCAGATCTTTATTTTATTCCCTGTTTTTAGTACATCTGATTTTAAAAATACCAAAAAATTAGCAAAAATATAGAAAAATCACAAAAACATTAGAAAATTATAAAAATCACAAAAATAATTTATTTCCTGAACTTTGCTTATTTTTACTTATTTTTATAAATACATTATCTCTCTTTCCCTTATTATATATATTATATTTCATAATTTTAAAGAAAAAGGAAATATAAAAATATAAAATATAAAAACAAAATATAAATCAAAAAATTAAAAAATATAAAAATATAAAAATAAATAATAAATAAATTTATATATAATTAAAAACCAATAAAAAATAGCACACATAGACAAATTAATTACACTCACTTTTGACCATTCATTTGCCCTGATCTACCTTCTTGCTCCCTGTGTTCGACCTCTACAATACTTGCACTATACACATCTATTGTAGAATTATAATAAATTTTAACTCCGCATCGCTTTTCATTGTTTGATCTCTGTTGTGGGTTAATTGTTGTTTTAACGTGGATTTCGTGCGAGGTCAACTCAACGACTGTTGATACGCCTTGTGAGTCAACACGACCTGCCGATTTTCATATTAAACAAATGGCGTCGTTGCCGGGGAGCAACAACACGTAGATCAAGAGTATTTGTGCTTGTGATTAATTGTCTATTTTTGTGGATTTATTTTTTTTGTTTTTTATTTATTTGATATAATTGCTTGAGCTATCTAACCTCCTCTCTTGTTGAATTTGTGCGAGGTACCTCGAATCGAGGGAGGCGCTCTACCCTAGGCTCATAAGCACCTACGTGAAGCCGGTGTCAGCCTGCCGACCTAGCACCGAGGAGACTTAGAGAAATTTTGTAGATTTAGCTCCATTCATTTTATTATATTTACTTTGTGTAATTTTAAGTGAGAGAGAGACTCTATTATTTTAATAATACAGGTACCCTGAACTTTGGACTTTCGGGCCCAATTTCCAAGTGTTTGTACACTTGGGGGCTCACCGTGATTTTCTCGTGTTTTCATCGTATTTTTCATTTGTTTTCCGATTTCTTTTGTGTGATTGAGATTTAGTTTTAGGAGCTGCTTGATGTAGTATTAGGTCCAAACACTTAAGTATATTTGCCTATTCTTATAGTCTCGTTTGGACTTAGTCAAATTTTGAAAATCGTGCTTCATGCTAACAGCCGCTTCCCATCCTAGGGTGATTTCATCGGTTGCATTTGCATATTCTTTAGGTTTCAACTCTGCTGAGCATCCTTGCATGTAGAGTGTTGGAGGCAAGGTGAGCATTTACGCTTTAGCATTCATCATGATTTGTCGCTCGCATTGCTTTTCCGCCTCTCCATCTGATTTTGATCACCTAGGTGCTTAAAAGAATTGATTCTTTAATAGGCTCGTGCATTATTATTAAAAATACAAAAAAGTGATAATCAATAAAATTGGGACTGCTAATATTACTTGACCCTAGAAAAAGACCAAAAAGAAAATCTTGTCTTGAGGCGAGTAATCCCCTCATTGTCTGCATTTTACATGGCTCGCGCACACACTAAGGATTAGTGCCAGAATCCCATTTCTGCCCTCTAAGTGTTTGCACAACTTTTTGACTTCTCACTTAACTCTAAAACAGACAAGATAAAAAGACTATGCTTTCATGGTCTCTACCGAGTTGAGTTGGTGAATTGAATGTTTGTCTGTGTGAGTTTGTGTGTGCTTTCTTGTGTGTATTCCATATCGCTTCTGCGCATTTGCGCCTTTTTATTCACTCTTTTGACTTGACCATCGTTCTCTCCCGATCATTTTCTCTTGTTTCAAGATGGCAGACTGGAGCGTATTTTGTCCGAACTTTGCAGATCCCTTGTTCACTCCAGCCGGTCCACCTCTCTTTTTTCAGGAGGACTTTGCTCCTGATTTTACATATTCGACCAACCCACTATTTCAGGATTTGAATTTGACCTTCACTAATCATTTCCACCACCATCTCCTAAAAATTTCGATAACCCGCTCTTCCTTGAGTATCCTAATTCGGACTGTGATTTTTGTCCACACCCACCACCCACTCTCGACACACCCGATCCTTATATTTTGGAGTCACCTCTGATGATGTCCACACTTGAGACCTTGAATCAGATGATGGAGCATATGAACTTGAGGATGAATGATCTAGTTAGCATAAATAAGATCCAGAATGTCGCTCCATTCTTTGAGGATTCGGATTCATTTGAGGATTATCATGAGAGCTTTCTATCGCCAAAAATACAAAAAAATGCAAAAAATTTAAAAGGCCAAAAAGAATTCGGGAGACCTTTGGTCGATTCAGACTGTGAGGAGAGGTACCATCTGCCAGATCATTCACCCACACAACCATTCTCACCTTGTCCCACCTTTAACCCCGAGGATGTTTATGTACATACTGCTCTTAACATTCCTCATGTATATGTTGATTCCGACCTTCTCCCTTGTATGGAGGAGGTACAAAAATTTAAAAAATTGTTGGCGGAACCTGAAGTGGTGGCCACCATTCATGAGATCATCCGTGCCCCACTTCAGCAGGCCATGACCGATTTATCTGCTCCTCTTCCCAAGAAGAGAAAGTGGAGGAGCAGATCTGAGCATCATATTCTAACCATGGACACTACCTACGACATCACACACCTTCCCATTCCTCTGAAGAAGAGCACTGCCACACCTTTCATTAGCTGCACCATCTCTGATTTCACATGTGATCACACTCTCCTTGACGGCGATGCTTCGATTAGCATATTAGCCTTCTCGCTGGTATAGTCTCTTCACTTAGGGCCTCTAAAGAAAACTAGGATGATCGTTCAGTTTGCTGACGGATCAATAAAGAGGCCGACGGGTATCCTTGAAAACGTCGTCGTTTCGATTCAGGACACGAGCTAGCATGTTGACTTTGTCGTTTTTCCCATGGAGACCTCCACAGGGGAGCATTCTCCAATCATCATGGGAAAACCATTCCTCACCTCTGCGAGGGTGATTAACGGCATCTTTGCGGTTTTAAAGAGTGAAATTAAGTGATTTTAGTGTCGTTGTAACCGCAATTCAACCAATTAAAACATCAACTAATTTCAAAGTTTTACTTGTGTAATGATGAGCACAAGTTCGAACCACAAGGACACGGTGAAATTCCAATGATCCAATCTCAACACAAACGATGATGCACAACTTCAAATACCACTTATTTCAATTTTTTTATCAAACATTTTTTTAATATTTTCTAATTCCGTTTTTTTTTCACTATGCAAATCTATGTAGAAAAGAGCATAGTGGTTTTTTACATTTATCAAACAAGAACGTGACAACATTTAATGGTAAAAAAAACAAACAAACTAGAATGTCTACTTATCAAGTCTCAAATTACTTAAATGAAATACAAAGAACAGTAGATAAACAAAAAAGATAAGATGGATGGTTATGATCACCAAGTGAATCTATCTTTGATGTTGATAATCTGTTTCTGAATCAGCATACTGGAAGTTGGAACGATCACCATGTTCTCTTGACGGTAGTTGCAGAGCTTGGCTGGTAGTCGGGCAACGAACAACTCTCTTCCAAGACACAATGCTGTCACCACGGTGAGGAAGATGCGGAATCGTGACCGTGTGGCTTGGTGGTACTCGTGCAACGCAGCGATTGAACTTGGTAATGCCAAATGAACAGTGAATGGGTGATGAGGGTGTCGCGGGATGGAGAAGGCTCATGCTCTTCAGATCCGTCGCGCGCGAGAGCTCCTCACGGCTCGGTCGGCTGCTACCATTTCCTCACTCGATCCTCCTCTTACTGGCTCAACAAAATGGAACTCCTGTGTTAGAAAAAGAAAGTAAGATTGGGAACCGACCCGTTAAATGAAGAACCGGCAATAACATTTATAGAATGACGGGAGAGTGCGGATAAAAACTAATGCAGTAACCGCTGCATATGTGCGAGAGGGAAGGCAGTTAATCAAGAACTGGGAACGAGGCTTGCGTGAAACTGAAACGTTGATCGTGGTTGCCAAGCAACCGTTGATGGAGAAAGAACATACACGATATGGAGATGCGTCGGTTGCGGGTGGTGCATGTGCGCAAGGAAAAAAAACGTGGGGCACGACATGGAGATGAAATGAAATTCAAGAATGGGGGAGGGGTCCACTTGATTTTACAATGCACGTGAGTGTATGCATGGGCTAATTTTATATGAGTGGAAGAAATGCATGGCAAATCACGTGAACTCATGCATGGGTTTTTTAGATGAGTGGGAGAAATGCATGGCAATTCCATGGACGTAATTTCATGCATGGGAATTTTTTATTTTATTACTAGAATTACATAAAAGAAACTCTCATTTTAAAAAGGAGTTAAATAAATTTAAAACAAAATCTATTAAAATATGTATACTCAAAACACATCTCAACTAGGAATTTAGCACAATTTTTCAAGGCAAATTGATGTAATTTAGCACTAATAGGAGTGCAACTGGCTTATAATAATATGATGAAATTTGGTCTCATCAGAGGGTCATTATTGATTATGGATCATGAGAGATTCGTTTCTGTCCTGTTGACGAGAGCGAAGTGTTGATCACCGCACCCACTGTAGACCAGAGACTTGCTCCTGATGTGATTTCACCTATATTGGCTGACCCTGAGGACCATGACCTTGATGAGACTATCAAAGAATTTTGCTGCATGTTGGATTCTACTGAGACCCATGAATTCCTCCCTGTGGAGGAAGACTCGGAAAGCATGGACCTCGGAGTTCTTCAATCTGGGACTTGGCATTGTGTTGATGACATCCGTAGGATTTACATGATTGATACCCTAGAGCAAAGGATAGATTTGGATATTAGACAGGACGGACATGGCTCGACTACTTTCATTAATGAGTCCGCTCCTGTTCACTTAGATTCAGATGAGACAAAGGCCGAACTTGATTTGGTTGCTTTCATTTTGGAATTCGGGCCTTTTAGTGAGAAAGATGATCCGGTTGAGATTATAGAGGACGAACATAGTTCGACTACTTCCACTGATGAGTTCGTTCCTTTTGGTTTTGACCTGGATGAGATCTCACAGGATGACACTGACTACACTTCTTCCGGTGATGATGAGTTCGTCCCTTTTCACTTCGATATCAGCAAGACTCCCAAGGCCGGACCTAGCCGTACTTCTTCCACTCAACCTTCTGTGCCTTCACACCCTAGGACCATTGAGGACCTACACCCTGTCGACCCTGATCGGTTAGTGTCATCCGAGGATCCCGATGTCAACCTGCACCATACCGGATCTATTCCTCAGCGGTCTCGCAAGAAGGTTCGCTTTCTACCTTCTTGATCCTTTGTACATCCACTTTTATTGTATATCCGCTTTTGTTCATCTATGTCCCCTTGTTTTGATCATCCACCCATTCTCTTGTTTGCGTTTCTTAGGACGTATTTTGTCCTTAGTATAGGGGGTGGACAAGCAAAGTGTTCAGTCTTCGTTCCGTTTCATCACTCTTGTTGTTGCCTATACTTAGGGCTTCTTTTACCCTAAGTATAAGGGGAGTGGTGTGTACATTCTCTCTGATCTCTTCTTTCATCATCATCTCTTTTCTTCTTTTCTTCTTTTCCTTTTCTATCTTCTTTTTCTACCGAAAAGGTGTCACCCCTTGTTGTTAGTCTTCTATACTTAGGGCGTACTTTGTCCTAAGTATGGGGGGTGTGCACGCCGAGTATTCTATTCTTTGGTCCTCTCCACTATCTCCTCTTCTTGTCTATACTTAGGGATATCTTACCCTAAGTATAAGGGAGACAGTCTGAGTACGATATGTTCATTCCCACCCTTGACCCTCCCTACTTTGTGTACAGTCGGCTATACTTAGGATTATTTGATCCTAAGTATAGGGGAGACAGTCAACTTCTCATTCGTTCATTCATTTCTCTATTCGTTGATTCCTTAGATTATCCTATTCGCAGTACGAGTTATGTCTTCTCTTTTCTCTCTGATCTATGAGGACATACTCAAGCTAAGTATATGGGGGTTGCATATACTTCTTATATACTTTACCATAAATCGTACTTTCGTATTTTTATTAATAATTATGGCTAATTACACTACTAAATTAATTAAAATCACCTAATAAAAAGATGTTATTATTCCTCAAATTCTTTTTCTATTTAGTGACTAATAAATCAGGAGAAAATGTTTTTTGCAAAATGTTTGAAAAATAGTTTGAAAATTATTTTGTAAAATCTTTTGAAAACTATTTGAAAAACATTTTGTTCAATATTTTCAACCTTTGTAAAAATTATTTTGTTTGACAATTTTATTTTCTTTGTGTGAAAAAAATGTTAGAAAACTACTTTCAAATGGTTTGAAAATTATTGCAGAAATATTTGAAAAATCTATAGATACTGTTTGGAAAACCTTTGCAAAATGATTTTCAAATGTGTGTACATATTTGTAAAAATTGTTTGTAAAAATTATTTTGGACTATAGTTTTCAAAAACTATTTGAAAAAATCTTTTTCAAATAAGTTTGAGGAATATATACATCATACCAAAATTCATTATATATATACTTACAAAACCAACCACTTACCCTTGTAAATTCTTAAAATCTACTTCTTGTAAATATAAGATGCCTCCTTGTGTAAAAATTTTTAACCTAGTTTTTAGCCAAAATATTTTCTTTTCAAAAATCTCAAAAATATTTGCAAAATTAAAATACAAAAACATTTGAAAAAACCTTTTTGAAAAATACAAAAAATGCATATGCACCATCTTTTTAAAATTCATAAAAAGTTCAAGATCCTTGAAAATTGCATCACAAAAATATTTTATGCATAGCATTTGCATAGCATGAGCATTTTTTCGGATTGAGTTTGATAGTTGAACAAGTCTAAGTAAAATCCGGAGATTGGAGTTTGGTTGGACCTTAAATCTACCTAATAACAGAAACCTTATAGGAACTGGAATTGAGGTACTTCAGGTCTAGTTGACTTAATTCTTTGAGGATCACGAGGCTTGGTTCAATGGATTCTTGACTGCCTAGGTAGAGTATTTCGGAGCACACACACGACTCTTTTTTATAATGACCTAACTTGGACACTTGCATCTTTCACTTGGCTTAACTCAGTTGGAGTGGTGAGGGGGTTGGATTTGCCGGTATGAGACATACACAAGTGGAAACACTTGTCCTCTTCTAGGGAGGGAAGTGCACCCCAACCCGTCCAGTGATGATGAATTCTAAAGACAGGAGAGTGTGGGTTGCAATAAAGCTTCAAAAGAGGGATAGTCTACTGGCTAAAGAGGAAAAACTCCCAATGTAAATGCTGCTGTAAATAGTATTCCAAAAAAAACTCCAAAAATGTGAACAGGTCTGTGTAAAAATAAAATGCCTGCCGGAGTATGTACATATGTTGTATAGTCAATAAGCAAGCATGAGTTTCAAAGTCAAATTTTGTGAGCCTGCAGTTTGATGACTTGACTACACTGGTCTTGCATCTTTGGACAGGTTGCTACACTAGCGACCATCCATTCTTCTCTTCGCCCCCTCCTCTTGAGCTGGTTGTCACTTGAACTTAGAAGGGAATACCCCGCTCCTCGAGGAAGGAGTTGCTAGATTGGGGAATCATTGGGTTGTCGTACTGGAGAAGTCAGTCTCTTTGTCAGTTCAGTTGGAGAGAGCCACTATCACTTAAACTATACGAGTCAGATTCATAGTCATAAGGGTTTGCGTATGAGTTGAAATATTTCTGACCTGGCTATTGAGGAGACTTGAGCAGAGTTTTGGAATTCTCGAAGGCTGTTGGATTTCAAATCCAATTACCATTAAGGTTCCGCCCACACTAAAATTCCAAAGGTCCAACTTTAGTTCCAAACTTTGATTTTGTGAAGATAAGTTTGATAATTAAACTAAATCCAATTTCTTCTTTTTCTTTTCTTTTTTTCTGCACTTAAGTCATAAGTGTTTTCTAGGGACTAGCAAAGGCAAGTATAGGGGGATGATGAATCTTCATTTCATCATCTTTATTCTATCATTTTGGCCTTAAAAACACTAGTAAATGCGTGTAAATAGGCTTAATTTAGGCATTTTAATATTCATGCATATTTGTGTAAATATTGTATAAAACACAGTTTTTAAAGCCAAAATTATAGAATAAAGAAAAGAGAAAAAAATGAATAAAATATTACAAATATTGTATGACCTGAAACCCCGAGAGCTAGGCATCTCGATGACTAGGTCAATAAGGAATAAAGTAGGGGGGGATAAGGGCCAAAAACCAATAAAAATACCCTTTTATTTATTTATTTATTCTTCATTTTTGGGACCTATTTTTGCTTCCTCTTTTTATACTTCAAATAAAGAAACTTTGTACATAAAAGTTGTAGATAAATAAATATAGAAAAATACAAAATTGACTTCACACAAAAATAATGTACACATAAAAAGTTATGATCTGAATAAGTTTCCAAAATCCCAACTTCCTAGGCCTATATCTCTCAAATAAAAACTCAAAATGTATCAAAATCACCTTTAATTGTATATAATTTTCAATAAACTATTTAATGAGGTAGTTTTATATTTTTCTGAGTTACGGTGTGAAAGTTAGGTTTTGGACCCCTATCGTATACTTTACTAATAAAAATATTCATTTTATTATTATTTATTATTTTTATAATTTTATATTTTTATAGTCTTGTAAATATTATTTATAATATATATATATTAAAATAGGAATAAAATATTAAATAAAACATAAAAATAAAATACTTGTATGAAATACATAGGTATAATGCTAATAAGTATACCTTTATAATTAACACTTCTATTTATTTAATTGTATAAAATACATCAGAAAAATAAAATAAAAATATAATTAAGTGTATAAAATTAAGTTGTAAATATATAAAATAATAAACTAAATTAATAAAATTAAATATATTAAAAAATTAAAATATTAAAATATATAGGCCACAAAAGGTAACTTATAATTTTAAACCTCTAAAAAATAAATAAAATACAAATAAAATAATTTTAAAAATAATAAATATTTTTTATTTTATAACCTTAAATTAATTAAATTATTTATTATTTTTAAATGAATTTACAAATCTTTTTTTCCAAGGTTTTTTCTGGTTGGTCCACATGGAGCAACTAGATTCGTTCCTTCGTGACCTCGGTCAACTCTCTGACTGAGGTCTGGCTCTGTGTCAGACGTGTATTTTGACCCATCTTCGCGGATTTTTCGAGGCTCCATCTTTCACCCTTTCGCGTCACTCTCTTTTGGACTTTTCATGCCCATACATCCATGACTCACGCCCTGGGCTCTTTTCGATCTTTGGATCGATGAGACGCCTGCCACGTCTCGTTCTTGGAGCCGCCTCGACCACCTATTCAAAATACCACCCAATCTTTCCTTCATTCCTTGAACCCTCTTTTGACCCTAGTTTGGATCCTTTTTGCCGAGCTCCGGACCGGAGGCATTACAGGCCTCCTCCAGCTCGCGCGCGGAGCTCAGGCGAGGGCCGAGGAGCTTCGTTCCACCCATCTTCGGCCATCTTAGCCTTGAGGTCTATCTTCCGGGATCCTGGCCAGTTGAGGTACGTTTTCTTCTATTTTCTCTCTCTTTCTTAGCTTAGGGTAGCCTTAGGATCGATTTGCACTTCCATTTCGCCTATCGCCCCACCAATCACCATCTCGACCACCTCATCGGAGCTAGCTCCGACGAGCTTCCATTTCATTGTTCCTGCTTCAATCATGCTATTATGAGGTCGAGGCATTTTGCCCTCGACCCCATAACCACTTTTTTGCAGGTCCACGAACCCCAGCGCACCTGGAGCTCGTTTTGGTGGTTCGACGGAGGTTTCTAGAGTTGCAAAGCTCCGCCGCCTTCGTGTGAGCTCTTCGGCCACCGCTAGAGCTTTTTGGAGCGCCCAGCCGTTAGAAGGACCTCCCAGGGAGCTCGTCGGCCACTTTTGAGCCCTTCAGCACAGCGGAGACTGAGGATTGAAGTTGAGGAAGATTGTCTCGCTGGCGTTTCTTCCCTGTTCTTCCTCCGAGGCTCTCTGCCGTCAGATCGAGGCCGGCGCCCCAAATCAAGCAGCCACCATTAGATCTAGTCGCACCTATGCCGTTGGATCACCAAAGAAGGATCTAATCCTAGACGTAGAATTCGAACCACCATCGGGCCTCCCTGTACCGCCACGTGTCAAGTGAAGGAGGCTTAGCCGTCCGATTTGTTGGGTGTGGGTATTTTGCACTCTAACCCTCGCCCATTTTTGTAATATATTTTTAATGCATAAACTTTTATTGGTTGTGTAATTTATTTAGGTAATTTTGCATATCGCCCCCTCAACTTTGTATATTTACGTCGGGGTCCCTAGCTACGTCACCTCACGTGACTTGTGCACGTGAGGCGTGGCCATTTTGTAGGGCCATGATGACCGGAAAGTATCACTAAGACTCGGGTGAAATAAAATGGATCAAGGGTCGTTGCGACCCGGATTTCGGAAATCAATCGGTCGATCAAGAAAATGAAATTCCGACCACTAAAATCAAAGAAATTAATCAAAACACGATAGCGGTCCTGGCTATTGGATTAGCTCGGTATAACGACCAGGGACGGACTCAGGGAGCACGTGATGGCCTTGCGGCCTACGAAGTAGTAAAAAATAAACTAAAATAAAATAAAAGGTATTTTTGGTGGATTTTCAATTTTTATATTTTTTTTAGATTTTTAATTAATTGAGAAAACAAGGAAAACAAAGAAACTAGGCAATTCAACAATTTATTTAATGCATCAAAACTCAAGCAAAAAATTCAAATAAAAATGTTTTGGTATCTTTTATAATTTTTACTGTTTTTAGTGAATTTTTGAGATTTTTCTAATTTTTTTTAGTTTTCTAAAAATCAAACAAGGTAAGAAGAAGGTATTGTCCAGTTAGGAGTAAAAGGCCAATTTAAAATGCAAAAGGCTTATTTAGCTCCTGGAGGTAATTTTCCTATAAACTAGAAAGTTTAAGGAAAATTTGGTCACTGGATTTATGATTTTTGGGTTTTTAAATTATTTATTAGAATTTTTAAGAGCTTTTAGGTGTTTTGTAATTTTTATGAGTTTTATATAATGAAAAATGGCCAAAATTTGCCAGAAAATCAAACACAACAAAAGAAATAGTAGCTAATGTTTTTGTAATTTTTAGATAAATTTTAGTATTCTTTTGTGAATTTTTAATTCAAACAGTAATGAAAAAGGCTATTTTTTATTTTTTAAAAAATCAAATAAAAACAAAAATGTCCCCAAAAATTCTAGAAAATTTTACACTATGGCAGGAGCCATGTGTCCAATTTCCATGGAATTTGGAGTAAGTTTGCTATTTTATTCAAAAATAGAACCTAGGTACAGTGTAGAGGGACCTGTACGCAAATACCCAAAGTTCTGGGGGGTCTGGTGCAAATTTCCCAAGAAATCACGCGCGCAGCGCGTGTCTGGGGCACGCAGGGACCTAAATGCAAAGAAATTAAGTTCCTGGGCTAAATAATAACAAGTATTAAAAGCCCAGGGAACTTAATGTAATTTACCCACTAAAATAACGCACATGTGCAAATAAACCACGCACAGGGTATCAATGCAAATAACTAAAAAGTTTAATTCATTTCATAACCATCCAGAACTACAGGGTAAACTATGCAAATATCCCAAAAAGGCACGTGTCGATGCACATGCTACATCACACATAGGGGTATATATGCAAATAAAATAAAGCTCTGGGTCCAGAGTGCAAATGTACCGAAAATAAAACAACTGAGCTCTATATTTACAGGACTAAATACGAAATAAAGGAAACAGAGGGGCCTAAGAGCTATTTACCCCTTATTAAATGTCGAAGGCCGGATGTGCGCCACGTAGCAGATCCAACGAGCGAGAACGGTGGCGCCTTTAGTCAAGAAGTGCTGGCCTGATCGAATGGGTGAGGGCCCTCCACGTAGAGATCGGACGGTCCTCGTAAGCAGTGGCCGAACCCTTGGTGAATCAACGGCTGCGATCGCACCTCCACGGATCTAACGATATCTGCAGCTCCGCGAATGAACGGACGAGATCTGAACTGGAGCGTCGAGGTCGATCGGACGGTCGGCAAAGGTCCTGGAAGAACTGTCGGCCGACGAACTTCGCCAGCCCGATGCACGCACGGTAGACCTCCCCTGCTGTTCAAGATGTGCGGAAAGGCTCCGTCGTGAAAGTCCGCATCTGATGCGATGCTCCAATGAAGGCGGGGAGCTCTGGAGAGCTCCGGCGACGCGGAAGACCTGGAGCTCTTGTGCCTGAGCTTCTGGCCTCCAGATGAGGCTCTACGGACGATGTAACCTGTACAGGAAGAGAGCTGGGTCGAGGGCAAACTGCCTCGACCCGTCAGAGCGGGAAATGGATGGGCGGTGCGTCGAGATGATGGTTCTCCGGCGAGCGGCGGACGGGAAGTACCGATGTCCCTGCTCCGGGACGAGCCAGGGGGGATGGAAGGTCGGAGAAGGTGGAGAGAAGTCTCGTGAAGGTGGTAGAGGTGTCGGAAGGGCTAATGGGTAGACGGAGGCGAAGGGCGGAGCTGGCGGAGCTACGGCTACCTGAAAAGGAAAAATCGAAACTAAGCTAATCTACGAGCTAAAAGGACTACCTGGCGGATGCTGTCGACTGGGCTGGAGCTCGGGGAGCTCCTGGGTCATTGCCTGCAAGGGGGCGTCGTCTCCCCGAGGCTGAGCGCGCTCGCGGTGGCGCACGGCGGTGGAAACCACCGGATCAGTGGCTCCCGGCTTCCCAGGCCTCGCTGCTACTCCGGCAAGCACAGTTGTCACTCAGGCTCACCAGAGGAGGTCACAGGCCACGAGGGGGAGGTCCAAAGATGCTTGAAAAGCTCGCCGGAGTTAAGATTTTATATGCTCAGGGATCCGGGAAGAGATGGGTCGGGTGAGTTGCTCGTGCCTCGGATCCCTAAGATCCACCCCGGGCAAAGATTTGGAATGATCAAGGAACAATCGGGGACCGGGGTTAAGGTATTTGGCGATCGGGTCGTCTGTGGAGAAAATGTAGAAATCAGGTCGGTCAGGACAAACCCGGCTCTGGTGGTCCTGGGGGGAGAGTTGACCGGGGGTCAACATCCCCCGTGGACCAATCAGAGCCCACCAATTATTGGAATTTTGTAAATTAGATAATAAATAGAAAATGCACGAATTTCGAAAAACTCAAAACATGAAAAATATTTATTTTATTTTTTTCTATTTTTTTGTGATTTTTAATTAATTTTTCAAAATAAAAATAAGGTATTTTCATAATAGGGCTATATATAGGTATATGTACAATATAGGATTTTTATTTGTTATTTTTAATTAGTTATTTTTATACATTTTTATCCCCATTTAATATTTTATTTATTTATATCATAAAATTAGGAATAAAAAGATATTTTTATTTTATTTTTATTATTTATATATAAGGGGAAATAAATACATATGTACATGTATATACATGGTATGTTTACAATATATTTTTGGTTTTAAATTTTGTTATTTTTATTTTGCTTTTGTTTTTGGTTATTTTTATTTTATTTATTTACATCATAAAAGAAGAATATTTACAAAATATTTGGAAATTAATTTTATTTATTTATTAGGCTAAGTAAATATAGGTGAGTGTATGTACATGATGAATATACACAAGGTGAATGCTTTTGTTTCTTTTTAATTTTTCTATTTTTATTTTGATTTTTATAAATATTTGTACAATATATACAAGTTATTTTGGGAGGAAAATATTTTTATTATATTTACAAAAATCTTTACACACATGAGCCCCTATCTCCCTCTACTTTGGCTTTTATGCGGTCAGGCTCATGCTGAGCCCTCCCTTGGGGTTAGGTCGCTCAATATTTATTCTAAATATTTCCCTTTTTTTCTTTTTGTTCTTTATTCTTTTATTTGAGCACAAAAACAAGCTAATTATTAGTATTTACATAATGCATGCCTTTTGGTAATTATTTATATTTACAAATATATACATGCATTTGCAAAGGTTTTTGTAGCTAAAATATAAGAATAAAGAGTGATGAATGAGTATTCGTCACCCCCCTATACTTAACTTTGCTGGTCCCTTAGCAAACACTTATTTGATAAAGAAGTGAAAAAGAAGAGAGAAAAAGAAAAAGAGAAGAATGTACATGGATCAAGGTTGATTATTAAACTTGCCTTCATTAAATTGAGGTATGGAGCTTAATCAGATCTTTGGATTATTAATGTGTCGGAACCTTATTTGGACTTAAGCCTAAAACTCAACAGCCTCTAAGTTCCACTAATCTCTAATCAAGACTCCTCAATGCTCCAGATCAGAACAAGTCATCAATCACAAACCCTGAAGACCATGAATCTTTCCTTGTCCTGTGAATGTGAGGTATAAGCTCTCCACCTCAGAAATGGCAACTTGACAACCCTCCCCAACAAGGTAACTCTATGACCTCAATCTGGCCACTCTTTCCTCGAGGAGCGGGGTATTCCCTTCTAAGTTCAAGTTCAACCGTCTCAAGAAGAGGAGGAAGAAGAGAATGGACCATGGGAGCTTGACCAGTGTAGCCAAGTCTCCCTGCTGCAAGCTACATAATGTGGAACATGAAACTCAAGCTTTGCTTATTGCACTCTATATACATACTCCGGTGGGATTATCATTTTCTCTCAAACCCACCATTTTTTTGGAGTTATTTTCTTTTTGCATTTTTTTTCAAGTGCATCTATACAACATATACATGTGCAGCATATATACAAGGAGTTTTTCCTCTTGAGCCAGTAGACTATCCCTCTTTTGAAGCTTTATTGCAACCCACAACTCCCGTCGTTAGACCTCATGGCAACCAGACCAAGTTGAGACGCACTTCCTTCACTAAAAGAAGAAGAGAGGTTCCGCCTAGAAGTACTACCCTCATATGCTACCCCAAGTCAAGGAAGACTGCCTCCTCACCACCTCATCTGTAGAGAGCTCGGTGCAAAGTGCTGATGTCCAAGTAAAGACATTGTCTATATGAGTCATGTGTTGTTGTTAAGTGCTCTACTTAGGCTCATTGAGATGACATGTGATCATAGCCCAATGGACTCAAAGAATTAAGTCACCATGGACCTGAAAAGCCTTAAACCTAAGCCCTATAAGGTTCCTCTTATAAATTAGGTGGATTAAGATCTTAATCAAGCTCCATTTCTCAATTTGATTCTAGGCTAGTTTAAATGTCAACTATCATCCAGAAAAACTATATACATGTGTACAAAAGATGCTATTTACACAAATTTTTACACACATGCAAAATTTTTGAAAAATGTTTTGAAATCGTGAATGGATGATGCATGAAGTGCAAGTTTTGCAAAAGGTATTTAGACACATTTACACAAGATTTTTGCAAACTTTTGATTTTCAAAACATTTTGGAAAAATTTTGTACTATATACATAATTTTGATACAAAAATATTTACACAAGCTTTACACAAAAGATTTTTGAAAACATTTTTACAAAAATAATTTGTACACTAGCTATCTATGTGCAAAATAAAAGAATGTTTATGTACATGAAAAATTTTTAATTTGTGTGATTTTTAAGGTTTTTAGCCATTTTATTTATTTACACACTCACACAAAGTACGAGTTATGGCAAAAGTATATATGAAATATATACACACCCCCCTATACTTAGCTCGAACGATGTCCTCAGAGTCAAGAGCGATGAAGAAGACATAACTCGTGCTAGGTATAGGGAAGTGAAAAGGAAGGTTATATACAAAGACGAATGGAAAATATTAAGGGACTCTCGGCTTTTCCCCCTATGCTTAGGATCAAGTAATCCTAAGTATAGCGGGTTGTATACTAAGGGAAAACCGAGTGGAGAATGTACAGGGTCTACCCCCCCTATACTTAGGGTGCAATATCCCTAAGTATAGGCAGCAAAACAGGGGTAGCAAAACATGAAGAAAATCAACGAATATATACAAGGAGGAGAGGACATCACTCCCCCTATACTTAAGGTGAAGAACCTTAAGTATAGGCAACAACAGAAGTGATGGAACAGAACGAAGAACAACCCGGTGTTTTCACCCCCCTATACTTAGGATGAGCAATATCCTAAGTATAGCAAAGATAATCCTAAGCGAGACCTGGGGTGAAAACAAGAACGGAAGAAAGAAAGATCAAAGCAAGACGAAACACATATATACAAAAGAGTACAATGTTGAGGTGCCTCTCAACAAGCGCTAGTTTTTACGCCCCTAGCTGGGCGCAAAGGCTAGGATAAAGCAGTATCGAGATTCGGTACAGCATCGGTAAGGCGAATGCCGTACTGTCGTCGCAGTCTCGGTATGAGAACAACAACGAAGTCAACAGTGTAAATAAAGACACCCCGGTATGCAATCAAGCGGGTGTCTGCTACCGGCCAGTGATATGGAAAGAAGTGATCGGGATCCGGTAGCACAAAAGAAATCAGCGGCACTGGGTCAGATTGGAGTGAGAGTATAGAGCCGAAGAAATCAAACGTGGAGAAGGATGGATCAGTGATATATTCCTCCACGTCAATCAGTGTCTCAAAAAGGTATGTATAGTCAAGAATAGGAGACTCTCTAAGTAGAATGATATCCAATGCATGAAATAGAATCAGATCAGGCAGATCACTGAATATCTCCAGAATGGGCTCATCCTCGCGAGGGTCGTCGAGGTGAGAAGACTCAAAATCAGAAGGATCTAAAGACTCGGTTTCGTGTTCCGCCAGATCGGAAACACTCTCAGCAGGTGAAACCGAGTACTCATCGAGTGTGGCATCCTCCCGCAGATAACCCTCGGGGAGAGATGCATGATCAGAAGTGACAAGAAGAGGATCAGGATCTAGATGGGCATCTGTGCTGCTATCAAGTATCCACTCGGTGCACCAGGCTGCATCATCATCGAAAGTGTAGGTCTCGGCAATCTAGAAGCAGGAGAAGGTACTAGTCAACACCGCGGAAGCTGGCAAAGTGTCTGTGGCTGATCCTCGCTCTGCGGCTATGCTGGCTGTCAGCTGGTCCTCAGCAAGTGTATCTGTCTCAACAAAGTGGAGGACAAAAGGCTCGAAGACGGGACTCTTTGTGTCTATACTCTCAAAGTGGTGTCCCTCCTCGATCGGTGGCTGCTGGGCTGAGTCCTGATAGATGTCTGCATCTAAGAAGTGTCTCTGCAGGAAGGAAACTGACTCCTCCGGGACTGGAAACTGAAGTAGCTGAGTCAATGGCTGCAAAAGCTGGGGCTCCTCCGGCTCCTGGAGTATCAGAAGATCTGATATCCAAGATTCGTCGACTGGAAACTCTGGGGCTGCCTCGAACTCCAGCTGGAAAACCAACGGGAACTCAAGTAGACTCCGGTTCCGAACCTCTGCTATGGCAGTCATCTCCTCTGTCAGTGGTGCTATCTGCTCCAAGTCCTCGGGCTGGTGTGTAGAAGCTGACTCATCATGTAAAGTGATACACCGCACTGGTATTGCATCGTCCACATGTGTTGTTCCGTCTAAGGCATCTCGTGAAGAAGATCTCTGTGAAAGTAAACCCGAGATGGTGTCCAGGAAGTGAATGTCAGAACTACGGTGTGAACCGCCACATGTGGTAATCACCAGCGCTATCTGCTCTGCGGTCATCCCCCGCATGGAGATCTCTATCAAGTCTGTAAGTGGAAGTCCGTGCTCAGTAAATCTCCTCAAGAGGTCAAGAAACCTCGGCCATGCCTCGTGCAATGGCTCCTGGGGGTCGACTGAAAAGTCGGTGATCAAAGACCGCATGAAAGCTGCTCTACATGGAGGGAAGTATCTCTGTAGAAACTCTCGATGTAGCTCTCCCCACGTCTTGAATGTCCTCCCCAATCATCGGTGCCATCTCATGGCGCTCTCGTGAAGTGTGAATGGGAAGGTCCTCCTCATCAGCTCCTCTGCAGTGACGTCTGAATATCTCTTTTCCCTACAAAACTCCTCGAAAGCGGACAGGTGAAGATAAGGCTCCTCGTGCGCCTCTCCTTAAAATGTCGGTAGTCACTGAATGTAATCCAAATCCAAGACGAATGGACCTAGTGTAGAAGCTGAATGAGCTCCATGTGCTATCTGCTCCTCCATCCTTCCGGAATAGGATATGTCTGCTGATCTCCACTGCTCTCTCTGATCACTATTGGAGTGCGCTCTCAACTCAGTAACAGCATCGTCCGGGTCTCGCATCTTCACTGTTTGGTATCCTCGGACATCTCACACAGCTTGCCCAGAGTAGTGAGATGAAATGGAGGGAGGGAGCGGGAGGTTGGTCGGAGATCCGACCTCCCTAGAAGGTGGACTGGAGTGATGGTTTGAAGATGGAGAAGAAGCCGTAAGAGTCGGCTCGAAGTGAGGGGGATCCATCATCCAGGGGTAAAGGAGAAGAAGAGGAAGACTGAAGGGAGGGAGGGTGGGAAATAGATGGAGGAAGATGGGGAAAGATCGAAGGGATCTAGCAATCACACAAGATGAACAAGCAAACCCCCAATTCACCTACGCACACAAAGCTGAAGATCGAAAGGGATCGGTCAATTATCTTGTCGATTTTATTTTAGGTGATCATTCAGTCTATCAGAGTGATTACGTGAGGTAAATAGGTATCCAGATATTTCTCAACCGACTGTCCCGTACTGGAAGCCGGTAATCGGTCAAGAAAGATCGGAGGCTCTATCCTAATGTGCGGGTCACTCTCTCGCTCATCCAAACCAAACAAGGAGAGAGTTACTCTCCCCAAGACAGATTTTTAGTGAAGTGTCTTTTAGGTCAAGTGTGATTAGCAGTCCCAATTTTATTGTTTTTGTTTTTTAGATATTTTTCAATAAAAAGAAATGCCTAACGAATTTTTCGGTTCTCCTGATTATTAAGTCAAAAACAGGGGGAGAAGGCGAAAAAGCTGATGCGCGATGAAATCAATGATGCATGCAAAGATAGAAATGCGTACCTGTCTCCAGCACTCTACATGCAAGTGATCCGCACAGAAATGTAAAGACTGAAAAGAAACTACCCATATGGTGCAGCGGTAAAAAGCCGAGTCCTAAACATGCAATTCTACTCGAAGAACCGTCTAATTGGTCAACGATCCTTCAAGCCAAAGGTCCGGTCTCGGTCTACCCCTCCTCCTCCTGACACATCGGGTACAGGAGCAGCGCTTGGCAGGGCAGGCTACGGCACGTAGGCTACGAAGGGAGTGAGTCAGTTATTTTTATTAGTGATTTATTAGTATGTCCAATTAATCGCACTATATGAACATGCAAATAATTAGGTGTGGGGATCCTACTAATTACGGCACAGTCAAGCAGAAAATCCTAAATCTAGGGGCTCGAGAAAAACCGCGTAAAACTGTAAAAGGCAGTGAAGAAAACAAAGCCGCGAAAAAGCCGCGAAAAACCTAAGGGTCCCCCGAGTACATCGGTGCTCGGCGAAACAGACCCGCTAGTCAAGCCAAGTCCACAGTCTGAGTCTGTCCCTATATTATTACAATAATCAAATGAAATGAAATATAAAAATCAAACTAATCCTCGCCCGCTCGTCTACTCTCTCACGCTCTCCTGCGGCTCCGTGCAGAAGGGAGCCGCCTCCGAGTCTCGCGGTTGCACCGGCTTCTCGAAAGCTGCCGCCTCGGTCCTCGGGCCCTCGCAAGAAAGAAACAAGTGGTCAGACCAATAAAATAATCAAATAATATCAAGAAAATAAAACAGGGTATATGTGCAAAAATGCCAAATAAAATAAACACTCAAAATCAAGCAAAAACAAAAAGAGGAGAAAATAAAACAAAACAAAATAAAACAAAAATAAAAGAAAACAAAAAGCCGCGAAAAGCTGCGGACTCTGAAAGAGCTGCGGAAAGCCGCGAAAAATAAAACAAAAAGAAAATGAAAATGAAAAATCAAAAACTACTAAGCCGTGCTCCCCGGCAACGGTGCCATTCTGATGACCGGAAAGTATCACCAAGACTCGGGTGAAATAAAATGGATCAAGGGTCATTGCGACCCAGATCTCGGAAATCAATCGGTCGATCAAGAAAATGAAGTTCAGACACCAAAATCAAAGAAATCAATCAAAACACGATAGCAGTCCTGGCTATTGGATTAGCCTGGTATAGCGACCAGGGTCGGACTCAGGGAGCACGTGATGGCCTTGCAGCCTACGAAGTAGTCAAAAATAAACTAAAATAAAATAAAAGGTATTTTTGGTGGATTTTCAATTTTTATAGTTTTTTTAGATTTTTAATTAATTGAGAAAACAAGGAAAACAAAGAAACTAGGCAATTCAACAATTTATTTAATGCATCAAAAATCAAGCAAAAAATTCAAATAAAAATGTTTTTGTGTTTTTTTTATAATTTTTACTATTTTGAGTGAATTTTTGGGATTTTTCTGATTTTTATTTAATTTTCTAAAAATCAAACAAGGTAAGAAACTGAAGGTACTGTCTAGTCAGGAGTAAAAGTCCAATTTAAAATGCAAAAGGGACTATTTAGCTTCTAGGGTAATTTTCCTATAAACTAGAAAGTTTAAGGAAAATTTGGGCACTAGATTTATAATTTTTGGGTTTTTAAATTATTTATTATAATTTTTATGAGCTTTTAGGTGTTTTGTAATTTTTATGAGTTTTATATAATGAAAAATGGCCAAAATTGGCCAGAAAATCAAACACAACAAAAGAAACAGTAGCTAATTTTTTTGTAATTTTTAGATAAGTTTTAATATTTTTTTGTGAATTTTTAAATCAAACAGTAATGAAAAAGGCTATTTTTTGATTTTTTAAAAAAATCAAATAAAAACAAAAATGTCTCCAAAAATTCAAGAAAATTTTACACTATGGCAGAAGCCATGTATCCAATTTTCATGGAATTTGGAGTAAGTTTGCTATTTTATTCAAAAATAGAACCTACGTAAAGTGCATAGGGACCTGTACGCAAATACCCAAAGTTCTGGGGGGTCTGGTGCAAATTTCCCAAGAAATCACGCGTGTAGCGCGTGTCTGGGGCACGCAGGGACCTAAATGCAAAGAAATTAAGTTCCTGGGCTAAATAATAACAAGTATTAAAAGCCCAGGGAACTTAATGTAATTTACCCACTAAAATAACACACATGTGCAAATAAACCACGCACATGGGTATCAATGCAAATAACTAAAAAGTTTCATTCATTTCATAACCATCCAGAACTACAGGGTGAACTATGCAAATATCCCAAAAAGGCACGTGTCGATGCACATGTTACATCACACACAGGGGTATATATGCAAATAAAATAAAGCTCAGGGTCCAGAGTGCAAATGTACCGAAAATAAAACAACTGAGCTCTATGTTTACTGAACTAAATACGAAATAAAGGAAACAGAGGGGCCTAAGAGCTATTTACCCCTTATTAAATGTCGAAGGCCGGATGTGCGCCACGTAGCAGATCCAACGAGCGAGAATAGTGGCGCCTTTAGTCAAGAAGTGCTGGCCTGATCGAACGGGTGAGGGCCCTCCACGTGGAGATCGGACGGTCCTCGTAAGCATTGGCCGAACCCTTGGTGAATCAACGGCTGCGATCGCACCTCCACGGATCTGACGATATTTGCAACTCCACGAATGAACGGACGAGGCGTCGAGGTCGATCGGACGGTCGACAAAGGTCCTGGAAGAACTGTCGGCCGGCGAACTTCGCCGGCCCGATGCACGCACGGTAGACCTCCCCTACTGCTCCAGATGTGCGGAAAGGCTCCGTCGTGAAAGTCCGCATCTGATGCGATGCTCCAATGAAGGCGGGGAGCTCTGGAGAGCTCCGGCGACGCGGAAGACCTGGAGCTCCTGTGCCTGAGCTTCTGGCCTCCAGATGAGGCTCTACGGACGATGTAACCTGCACAGGAAGAGAGCTGGGTCGAGGGCAAACTGCCTCGAACCATCAGAGCGGGAAATGGATGGGCGGTGCGTCGAGATGATGGTTCTCCGGCGAGCGGCGGACGGGAAGAACCGATGTCCCTGCTCCGGGACGAGCCAGGGGGGATGGAAGGTCGGATAAGGTGGAGAGAAGTCTCGTGAAGGTGGTAGAGGTGTCGGAAGGGCTAATGGGTAGACGGAGGCGAAGGGCGGAGCTGGCGGAGCTACGGCTACCTGAAAAGGAAAAATCGAAACTAAGCTAATCTACGAGCTAAAAGGACTACCTGGCGGATGCTGTCGACTGGGCTGGAGCTCGGGGAGCTCCTGGGTCATTGCATGCAAGGGGACGTCGTCTTCCTGAGGCTGAGCGCGCTCGCGGCGGTGCACGGCGGTGGAAACCACCGGATCAGTGACTCCCGGCTTCCCGGGCCTCGTTGCTACTCCGGCAGGCACGGCTGTCACTCAGGCTCACCAGAGGAGGTCACAGGCCACGAGGGGGAGGTCCAAAGATGCTTGAAAAGCTCGTCGGAGTTAAGATTTTATATGCTCAGGGATCCGGGATGAGATGGGTCGGGTGAGTCGCTCGTGCCTCGGATCCCTAAGATCCACCCCGGGCGAAGATCTGGAATGATCAAGGAACAATCGGCGCCTGGGGTTAAGGTATTTGACGATCGGGTCGTCTGTGGAGAAAATGTAGAAATCGGGTCGGTCAGGACAAACCCGGCTCTGGTGGTCCTGGGGGGAGAGTTGATCGGGGGTCAACATCCCCCGTGGACCAATCAGAGCCCGCCAATTATTGGAATTTTGTAAATTAGATAATAAATAGAAAATGCACGAATTTCGAAAAACTCAAAACATGAAAAATATTTATTTTATTTTTTTTTCTATTTTTTTGTGATTTTTAATTAATTTTTCAAAATAAAAATAAGGTATTTACATAATAGGGCTATATATAGGTATATGTACAATATAGGATTTTTATTTTTGATTTTTAATTAGTTATTTTTATACATTTTTATCCCCATTTTATATTTTATTTTTTATATCATAAATATAGGAATAAAAAGATATTTTTATTATTTATATATAAGGGGAAATAAATACATATGTACATGTATATACATGGTATGTTTACAATATATTTTTGGTTTTTAATTTTGTTATTTTTTTTTGCTTTTGTTTTTGGTTATTTTTATTTTAGTTATTTACAACATAAAAGATGGAATATTTACAAAATATTTGGAAATTAATTTTATTTATTTATTAGGCTAAGTAAATATAGGTGAGTGTATTTACATGATGAATATACACAAGGTGAATGTTTTTGTTTCTTTTTAATTTTTCTATTTTTATTTTGATTTTTATAAATATTTGTACAATATATACAAGTCATTTTGGGAGGAAAATATTTTTAGTATATTTACAAAAATCTTTACACACATGAGCCCCTATCTCCCTCTACTTTGGCTTTTATGTGGTCAGGCTCATGTTGAGCCCTCCCTTGGGGTTAGGTCGCTCAATATTTATTCTAAATATTTCCCTCTTTTTCTTTTTGTTCTTTATTCTTTTATTTGAGCACAAAAACATGCTAATTATTAGTATTTACACAATGCATTCCTTTTGGTAATTATTTATATTTACAAATATATACATGAATTTGCAAAGGTTTTTGTAGCTAAAATATAAGAATAAAGAGTGATGAATGAGTATTCATCAGGCCACCCTTGGGGTTTAGCGTATTTAGATTTAGTACAAAAACTTCTGTATGCAGTTGTAATATTTTTGGACAAATTACAATCAAGCCCCTAGACATTTGCATAATTACAAAAATACCCCTACTAGGGTTCCATTTTTTCTTTGTTGTTTGCATTTATTTCATGCATCTATAAAATCCTAAAAAATCTCAAAAAATTACCCTAGCTTCCTGTTTCATTGCACATTCACGCCATATTTTTATTTATATTTTTGCTGCATTTTAGTATTTATAAAAAATCAAAAACATGCATTTTCATCCCTATTTGCATAAGAAAATACATAAAAAATGTAAAACTTCTTGAAAAATTCCCAAAACAATATATTTTGTGTGTTTTTATATCTTTAACCTTAAGGCCAAAAATCACTAAAATATATAAAAGAAAAATCAAAAAATAGAAAACCTCTAAAATTCTGTATAAAAATATATAAAATCCATAAAAAAATCATAAAAATATAGTTTCTAATTCCTAATTTTCTTTATCTTTAATTTAAAATTAATTTGGAGAATTTTTGTTATTGTTTACTATTTTTCATCTCTATTTTAATTTTAGATCTTTATTTTATTCCCTGTTTTGAGTGTTTCTGATTTTTAAAATACCAAAAAATTAGCAAAATTATAGAAAAATCACAAAAACATTAGCAAATTATAAAAAAGGTAAAAAATATTTTATTTCCTGAATTTTGCTTATTTTTACTTATTTTTATAAATACATTATCTCTCTTTCCGTTATTATATATATTCTATTTCATAATTTAAAAGAAATAGAAAATAAAAAAATATAAAATTGAAAAAGAAAATATAAAATTAGAAAATTAAAAAATATAAAAAAAATAAAATATATATAAAATTAAAAACCCACAAAAAATAGCACACATAGACAAATTAATCACACTCACTTTTGAGCATTCATTTGCCCTGATCTACCTGCTTGCTCCCTGTGTTCGCCCTCTACACTACTTGCATTATACACATCTTTTGTAGAGTTATTAAAAATTTTAACTCCGCACCGATTTTCATTGTTTGATCTCTGTTGTGGTTTAATTATTATTTTAACACAGATTTCGTTCAAGGTCAACTCAACGACTGTTGATTCGCCTTGTGAGTCAACACGACCTCCCGATTTTCATGTTAAACAAGTATTTGTCTATATGTTCTTTTTGTGGGTTTTTAAATTTATATTTTTATTTTATTTTTGAATTTATATTTTTGTATTTTGATTTTTAGTTTTCTATTTTTTTTATTTTCTTTTTATATTTTTATATTATTTTTCCTTTTTATAAAAGGGATATAATATATATGAGGCTATATATAGAGTATATATACAATATATACTTAGATAGATAAAAAATAAATAAAAATACTCAAATTAAAAAAGTAAAATCTTTTTGGGTTGTTAAATATTTTTTATTGTTTTTGTTATTTTTTTGGAATTTTTGCTAATTTTTATACATTTTCAAAGTGAAAAATACCATAAATAAGGGTTTAAGTAAATACCTGCAATTGAAATGGTGATGAAAAATAGAAAACAGTATCAAAATTTATCCAAATTAATTTTAAAATAAAGATAATAATATGAAGAAAAAAATAAAATAGAAAATAGATTTTTTGTAATTTTTGGGAATTTTATAATCATTTTTAAAAGATGTTCAGGGTTTTTTAGTTTTTAGGAGTTTTCTTTTAAAATATTTAGTGATTTTTTGTCTAAAGATTATAAATACATAAATACACAAAATAATTTTTTTGGGAATTTTTCAAAAAGTTTTTTTACAATTTTTATCGGTTTTCTATTGTAAACATGGATAAAAGGGGTATTATTATTTTTAATAAATAATAAAAGTCTTAAAATTGTAAACTAAATTAAGGTCATGAAAGTACAATGCATCAGGAGTCTACATTTATTTTTTGAGATTTTTTCGAGCAAAATAAATACAAGAAACGAAGATAAACTACATTACTAAGAGGGGTATAAATGTAATTAGCGCAAAAGTCTGGGGCCACCTGCAAATTTCCCAAAAAATTATAACTAAATTTAAAAGTTCCTAGACTGAATTAAAATACAAAAACTTATAGGGATACGCCTACAAAATCGCCACTCACGTGGGTCATCACGTTAGGTGATGTTGTACAGACTAAAATGCAAATACCAAAAGTTTAGGGGCCTAGTTGAAAATATTACAAAAGTATTTACAAGAAGAGGAAAATTTGAAGATCAAATAGTAAATACAAAAACTCTCGGGTGAAATATGCAAAATACCCCACAATAGGCGGGAGCGAACGGCTGGATGAGCTTGACTTGCCACGTAGCGCACCTACGTTGCACGATACCACTTCAGCATCAAAGCCTAGGATTAGATCACCAAGAATGATCGGACGATCAGGGTGTGGGATGATCAAACGAAGACTGGAGGATCTGGGCTTAGAAGCCAATCCAACGGTTGTGGACTTCCATGGATGAACAGGGAAGAATGCATCCATTGGAGAGCTTCAACCGGCATTGGCATGTCGCTCCAACCACCTGCGATGCTGCAAAACGTCTACAAAGATGCCTAGAAGGTTCCTCGAACGCGTGGCGGTGTCAAATGGCTCGACAAGCACCGGAGCACCACCGTGAGGTCAAGGGGAAAAGGTGGCTCCTGGTAGCTGCTTCCTTCAAAATCGACCCTGCTTGGGAGTCCTTGGGCCTCCAGTACCTGCAGAGAAGTTCAAAAAGAAAGGACAAGGGTACTGGGGGCCTTATTAGGTGGAATGGAGCGGAAGGGTGGTGCAGACAAAGGTGTCTCCGGCGAGCGGTGGAGTGGAACACCTAGGAGACCTGACCGAGGGTGTATCAATGTGATTGGGCGATGGAACGGGGCGTAGAAGTGAAGTGGTAGGAGAATAGGGTGGATGGTGCGTCGGAGAATGACGGAAAACACGACGGAGGAGTTCGTCGGAGCTCAGCTCCGGTGAACTACAAGAATGGTAATTACGACGGAAATACACGATTAAAGAATAAAATTAAAGACAAAACTTAACCTAAGGACCAATATAATCAAGAAAAGAGGAAGAAAATGGACCTCAATGGCCAGGGCCATGAAGAATGTACCTCACACCGGCGGAGCAGCAGAGATGGTGGAACGGTGACCTCCAGCCTCGCCTGACCTTGCTCGAAGAAGCTAGAGATGCCCCTGTCACGGGCGTCGATACGGAGCTCCAAAGCGAGGACCAAACGTGCTCAAAAGCGGTTCAAAATCGAGAAGAGGGTGGAAGAAGGTTTTTGTACAGAGTGATGGGGCGGCTCAAAGATCGATGGACACAGCTCGATGCAGTGATTCAAAGCCCGATGTTATGCTTGGGCGTGAATCAACATAGATCGAGGAAGAAAAGTTGTCAAAGGCTCGACGCAAAAGGATGAAAGGATCGGGCTCCAAAAAATTGAGAAATGTGGTGAGAAATGAGGTCTGACAAGGTGTAGGGAAAGTTAGAGGAGTTGACCGTCGGTAGCTCCCCACCTCAGAAATGACAAGGCAACAACCTGCCTCAGCAAGGTAACTCTAGTTCCCTAGTCTAGCAGCTCTTTCCTCGAGGAGCGAGGTATTCCCTTCTAAGTACAAGTTTTACCAGCTCAAGAAATGGGGAAAAGGAGAGAATGGACCCTGGCCAGTGTAGCCACGTATCCCTGGGAGCCCAACCCGTGTAGCTAAGTCTCCTACTGCAAGCTTCATGAGATGAGAAGGTGTCACACAAACTTTGCTTTATTTGTTAATACACTCCGGCAGGCATTTCATTTTCTATCAGGCCCACCACTTTTTTGGTGTTTTTCTTTCTTTTTCACTCTCTTTTTTTTATGTGTATATGTACAACATATCTACATGGTGCAACATATATACATAAGGACTTTTTATTCTTGAGCCAGTAGACTATACCACTTTTGAAGCATTATTGCAACCCACAACTCCTGTCTTTAGACCTCAACACCGCCAGACCAAGTTAAGGAGCACTTCCCTCCCTAAAGGAAGATGAGAGGTTCCGCCTAGAAGTACTACCCTCGTATGCTACCCCAAGCCAAGGAAAACTGCCTCCTCACCACCTCATATGTGTGGAGCTGAGTGTAAAGTGTTGGTCCAAGTAAAGCCATTGTCTGTGAGAGTCATGTGTGCGTTGTTAAATGTTCTACGTAGGCTCATTAAGATGACATGTGAACATAGTCTTGTGGACTCAAAGAATTAAGTCACTAATGGACATGAAAAGTCTTAACCCCAAATCCTATAAGGTTCCTATGAGAATTAGGTGGATTAAGGTCCTAACCAAGCTCTATTTTCCAATTTAATTTCAGACTATTTAAATGTCAACTATAAATATATACAAAAAAACTTTTTAAGCAAAATTTTTGAAAATATGTAAAATTTTTGAAAAATGTTTGAATACATGCATGAGTGCAAAAGTTTTGCAAACTATATACAAATATTTACACAAGGGTTTTTGCAAACTTTTATTTTCCAATTATTTTACAAAAAATTTGAACTATATACATAATTTTGATGCAAAAATATTTACAATCTTTTTACAAGCTAAACATTTTTACAAATATTTTTACAGAAATAGTTTTCATAATGTATGTGCAAGACAAAATTTTATGTTCCAGAAAAATTTTGAAATTTGCGTGATTTTTAATAAATGAATTTTAGCCATTTTATTTATTAACGCACTCATACAAAGTATGAGTTATATCTAAAGTATATATGTAATGTATACAGCACCCTCCTATACTTAACTCGAACGATGTCCTCAAAGTGATCAAAGAGTGATGAAGAAGATGTAACTCGTACTTAGTATCGGGAAGTGAAAAGAAAGGCTATACTACATCGATGAATAAAGGATTTATAATAAATAGAGCTCGGTGATTCCCCCTATACTTAGGATTAAGTAATCCTAAGTATAGCAGATTGTACACAAATGGAAAACTGAGTGATAGAATGTATAGGGTCTACCTCCCCTATACTTAGGGTAAGATGTCCCTATGTATAGGCAGCAAAATAGAGGTAAAAAGAATAAAAGGATAATAAAAAAATTGACACCCCCTATACCTAGGGTATAGTACACCCTATGTATAGTATAATCATAAGATGCAAACGGGGTGTTAGACTAAAGTGTGAGATGATATGGACATTTGGATCTATACAAGATGGAAGACAGTGATAATCAAGCACGAGATGCAACTGATGTGAGTCAAAGACCACATCTCATGCAAAATGAATCGGGGCTGCGTCAACAATCAGCGGATCGTGATCTAGATATGGCTTGAGGCGCTGACTGTTGACGCGAAAGGTGGACTCAGATGACATTTCATATATGCCAATACTACCATCATCATGAACTTTTCGGACCAAGTATGATCCCTTCCACTTACTCTACAACTTCCCTGGAAATAATCTAAGCCTGGCATCAAACAACCATACTCTCTGATCTGGCTCAAACGACTTATGACTGATATGAGAATCATGCCATATGTTCACTTGCTCCTTATACTATAAGCTGTTTGAAAAGGTTGTATCTCTAAGCTCCTCCAGGGCTACCAATTCTGCCTTCCTTTGATCACCTATACTCTCTGGATCCAATAATATCTCAGTGACAACCGATAGTGACTTATGCTTAATCTCAACAGGTGAAAAACGAAGAGATGGGATTTGCTAAGTAATGTCCTGATAATTCAGGCTCACTGTCGTTGAGGCGACTACTCAAATCCTCTCGTTAATCAACAATTAACCCACACAAGTAATTGAGCAATTAAGAGCAGGAGTTAAAATTTATTATACCCTACTAAAATTGTATAGTGGCAAGCAAGTAGGGGTCGATCACAGGGAGCAAAGGAGTCAAGCAGACAAGTTAAAAATCAAGCACCTAATATCCTTTCAAACACTTAGCCAAGTTGAAACTTTTTTTGTGGATTTTAACTTTTATATTTTTATTTAATTTTTGATTTTATATTTTTACATTTTCTTTTTAATTTTCTGATTTTTGTATTTTCTTTTTCTTTTTCATTTTTTCTTTTTAAATTATAAGATAAGATATATATACCAGAGAGAGATAATATATATATAAAATAAAAATAATAAAAAATACAGAAAAATAAATGTTTTTGAGTTTTTAATAATTTTTACTATTTTTTTTGCTTTTTTAGATAATTTTGCAAATTTTTTAGATATTTTTAAATTCCAAAATACACAAAACATGGAATAAAAAAATTGCCTGAAATTAAAATGGAGAAATAAAATACAAAATAGAGACAAAAATTCTCCAAAGTAATTTTAGAATAAAGATAATAAAACAAAGAAAATTCAGAGACAGGAAATAGATTTTTAGGATTTTCTATGAATTTTATATATTTTAATAGAGATTTTTAGTGTTTTTCTATTTTTTATGTTTTCTTTTATATTTTTTAATGATTTTTGGTCTGTAGGTCCAAAGTATCAAAATACATTGAATATATTTTTTAAGAATTTTTCAAAAAGTTTTTATAATTTTTATGTAATTTCTAATGCAAATAAGGATGAAAATGCATATTTTTGATTTTTTTATAAATAATAAAATGACTCAGAAAAGCAAAATAAATATATGGCATGAATATGCGATGCAACATGCACTTAAATCTATTTTTTAGGATTTTTTTGAATTTTATAGATGCATGAAATAAATACTAGAAGCTAAGAGAAAATACATACTAGAAGGGCTATTTTTGTAATTATGTAAAAGTATGAGGGCCTGAGTGTAAATTTCCCAGAAATATTGAACGTAATAAAAATATTTATGGACCAATAGAAATACATAAAGGCACGAGGTTATCTCTACAAAATTTCCAAATTCACGTGTTTAAACATGTGCGTACCTAGTAGGGACCAAATCGCAATTAATAAAAACTCAAGGGATGCTTTGCAAAATATCCAAAAAGTTATAGCTTAATATTTCAAAATTCCTACTGAATGATAAATACCAAAACCCATGAGGGCCTGGATGCAAAAATCACACGTCTTGTCGGCTGACCTGGATAAGGACTATTATGCAATTAAAATAACTACGGAGACCTTTTTGCAAATAGTACAAAAATAAATAAACTGCATAGGAAAGTTTGAGTACTAATGCTTAAATACAAAAACAGCTCGGGGTAAAGATGCAAATTACCCAAGCTTAGGCACGAGCGGGCGGCAGATCTTCAATCACTTCTACGCGCATCGATCCTTGGACAACCGATGACGGTTCGCGATCAATGGCCTCAATTAGAACATCAATGAAGATCTGACGGCACTGGATCGCTTGATCCAACGGAAGCTGCGAGCTCTTGAAGAATGGCGAAGATAGACAGAGGAGAAGCCCCCTGGAAGTACAAGGACGAATGGGCGTTGGGGTGAACTTCTCCGGGCAAAATCCAGCTACTCCGATGATCGTAGATGCTCCAAATGGTCCGCCTGCTCCTGCGAGTACCTGGCTATTGCCTGGAGGGAACAAAAATCACCGGAGTCCATCGGCGTTTTCGCACGGGGGCAGCGGAGCTGGGAGGCTCCAGGATCCTCCGATGTTGCAAAAAACGATGTCGAAAGACGTCCCTTGGTCTCCAGAACCTGCATGGGGTTAGTGCAGAAAGCAAAGGGGGAACTGGAGGACTTATTAGCGATAGTGGATGGGCGAATATGATGATCAACGTTGACCAACAGAACAAAGAGATCGCCCGGACATAGATCTGGAGGATTTTGGGATGTTTTGGATGAAATGGATGATCGAGATTTGCGAGGTTTGACTACTGATATCCAAAGGAACTCAAGGGACACAAAAGAAAAGAGAAAAACTCACTGAGGTGCCTCCAGTGGATAGCTCCGGTGACGCTACTCCGACAAGCTGGATCTGCTCCATTCGACGCCTTCGCGGCCTCCCAAAGGATGTGATCTACTCCTGTTGTCATCAGGAGGACTACCAGGCTTCAAGGTGTAAGGTTGGAAGGTGGAAGAGTGATCAAGGGTAAAGGGAAGTCGGGGGGTGGTTCTTATGCGTATTGACGAGCAGCTCCAAAAGATGAGGAAGATCAGCCGAATCAACGATCCAAAGCCCAAGGAATCACTATGGCGTGAATCCTCGATCGAAGGGGAGCAAAAGTCAAGAAGAGATCAACACGAGAAGATGCAAGGAGACGCTTCGAAAAATTTGCAAAAACGGACAAAAACGAGGACTGACGAAATGGCAGACCTCGGTCAGGGAGTTGACCGAGGTCAACCAACGGGTGAATTTGGTTGGTCCACGTGGACCAACCAGAAAAATCGTTGGAAAAAATATTTCAAAAATCTATTAAAAATAAGAAATGATTTTGATATTTTTGGGTTATAAAATGAAAAATATTTACTATTTTTTGAATTATTTTATTATGATTTTTATTTATTTTTTCCAGGTTGGAATTACAAGTCCCCTTTTACGGGTTGTATAGGTATATTCATCTATATATTTTAATGTTCTATTTTTTATTTTGTATATTTAATTTTATTAATTTTATTTATTATTTTATATATTTATAACTTATTTTTATAAACTTATATTTTTTTTTATTTCTTTTCTGAATTATTATATACATTTAAATAAATAGATTATAATCTGTGTAGGTATACTTATAGGTATTATACTTGTGTATTTTATACAAGTATTTTATTTTTAGATTTTCTTTATGTTTTTATTCCTATTTTAATATCCACATATATTATAAATAATATTTAGAAAATTATAAAAATATAAAATTATAAAAATAATGAATAATAAATAAAATGAATATTTTAATGAGTACAAGTATACAATAGGGGTTCAAAAACTAACTTTCACACCGTAACTTAGAAAAATATGAAACCGTCTTCATTAAATATCTTATTGAAAGTTATATACAATTAAAGGTGATTTTGATACATTTTGAGTTTTATTTGAGAGATATAGGTCTGGGAAGTTGGGATTCTATAATCTTATTCAGATCATAACTTTTTATATGTACATTATTTTTGTATGAAATCAAATTTACATTTTTCTATATTTAAGTACTACAACTTTCATGTTCAAAGTTTCTTTATTTGAAGTATTAAAGTGGAACCAAAAAAGGTCCAAAAAATGAAGGAAAATGAGTAAAATAAATAGGTATTTTTATTGGATTTTTACCCTTATCTCCCCCTACTTTATTTCTTGTCGACCTAGTCATCGAGATGCATAGGTCTCAGGGTTTTAGGTCATAAAGTATTTCCAATATTTTATTCTTTTTCTTTTCTTTTCTTTATCCTATAATTTTGTCTTTCAAACAATATTTTATACACAATTTGTGTAATAATGCATGAATGATAAAATGCATGAATTAAGCCTATTTACACGCATTTACTAGGGTGTTTAAGGCCAAAATGATAGAATAAAGATGATGAAATGGAGATTTATCATCCCCCTATACTTGCCTTTGCTAGTCCCTAGCAAACACTTATGCAATAAGTGCAGAAAAAGAAAAATAAAGAAAAGAAAATGAAGAAAGATGGATTAATTTTAATTATCAAACTTGTCTTCACAAAATCAAAGTTTGTAGCTTAAGTCAGACCTTTGAAATTTTAGTGCAGGTGGAACCTTAATGGGAATTGGATTTGAAATCCAACAGCCTTCGAGAATCCCAAAACTCTGCTCAAGTCTCCTCAATAGCCAGGTCAGAAGACTTCAATTCATACGAAACCCTTACGACTATGAATCTGACTCGTACAGTGTAAGTGATGGTGGCTCTCCCCAACTAGAATGACAAAGAGACTGACTTCTCCAGCATGAGAACCCAATGTTTTCCCAATCCAATAACTTCTTCCTCGAGGAGCGGGGTATTCCCTTCTAAGTGCAAGTGACAACCAGCTCAAGAGGAGGGGGTGAAGAGAAGAATGGACGGTAGCCTGTGTAGCTACCTATCCTAGGATGCAAGACAAGTGTAGTCAAGTCATCCAGTTACAGGCTCACATGTTATGACTTTGAAGCTCAAGCTTGCTTATTTTCTATACAACATGTGTACACTTCGGCATGCCTTTTATTTTTATACTGGCATGTCCACTTTTTTGGAGTTTTTTTTGAAATACTATTTACAACAACATTTACATAAGGAGTTTTTCCTCTTGAGCCAGTAGACTATCCCTCTTTTGAAGCTTTATTGTAACCCACACCCTCCTGTCTTCAAAATTCATCATCACTGGACTAGTTGGGGTGCACTTCCCTCCTTAGAGGAGGAGAAATGTTTCCACTTGTGTGCGTCTCATACCGGCAAATCCATCCCCCTCACCAATGCAACTGAGTTGAGCCTAGTGAAAGGTGCAGGTGTCCAAGTTAGGTCATTATCAACAAGACTCGTGCGTGTGCTCTGAAATACTCTACTTAGGCAGTCAAGAATCCATTGAACCAAGTCTCACCATCCTCAAAGAATTAAGTCAACTAGAACTGAGGTACCTCAATTCCAACTCCTATAAGGTTCATGTTATTTAGGTAGGTTTTAAGGTCCAACCAAGCTCTAATCTCCGGATTTTACTTAGACTTGTTCAACTATCAAACTCAATCCGAAAAATGCTCATGTTATGCAGAATGCAGAAAATATTTTTGTGATGCAATTTTTCAAAGATTTTGTACTTTTTATGGATTTTTGAAAAGGATGATGCATATGCAACTTTTTTGGTATTTTCAAGAAGTTTTTTCAAATGTTTTTTTCGTTTTTTGCAAATACATTTGGGATTTTTGAAACCAAAAATATTTTGGATAAAAGCTAGGTACAAATATTTACAAGGAGATGCATCTTATATACAAGAAATAGATTTTAAGAATTTACAAGGGGTAAGTGGTCAATGATGAATACCCATTCATCACTCTTTATTCTTATATTTTAGCTACAAAAACCTATGCAAATGCATGTAGATATGTGTAAATAGGAATAACTACCAAAAGCATGTATTGTGTAAAAACCTATAATTAGCATGTTTTTATGCAAAAATAAAAGAATAAAGATTAAAAAGAAAAAGAGGGAAATATTTAGAATAAATATTGAGCAACCTAACCCAAGGGAGGGCTCAGCATGGGCCTGACCGCATAAAAGCTAAAGTAGAGGGAGATAGGGGCTCATGTGTAAATATTTATGTAAATAAAATAAAGATATTTTCCTCACCAAAAATAGCTTGAAATGTGCTTGTAAATACTTGTATATATCTATAAGTATAAAAACAAATGAAAAAGATAAAAATCAAAAAGACCAAAAATACCACCTTCACCATGTACAGAAACCACATCTATGTATTTATTTGACCTTGTAAATAAATAAAATTATTCTCCAAAATTTTTGTAAATATTCTAGGTTATATATTGTAAATAAATAAAATATAAAATAGGGATAAAATTATACAAAAATAAGAATTTAAAATAAAAAAAATAAAAAACCCTATAGTGTACAAATACCTATATATAGCTATATAGTGTAAGTACTTTATTTTTATTTTGAAAAATTAATTAAAATCACAAAAAAATAGAAAATATTAAAACAAAAATATTTCATGTTTTGACTTTTTAATAACTCTGCCATTTACTATTTAAAATTGATTTTTCAAATCTTTTTTACGTGGCAGATTCTCATTGGCCCACGGAGATGTTGACCTCCGGTCAACTCCCTCCGCGAACCTCCTTCTCCAGCGGATCTCGCGCCCGACCCGACTTCTCCTCTTTTTCCGCACTCGATCCGCTCGCCATCTCCGCAAACCCCGGGTCCTATCTCTTCTTCTTGCATCCGAGACCTTCGCTGGGGTATCCATATCGGGATCCGCGCTTCTCACAGCCCTACCCGACCAGCCCTAGCCGGACCTGCACCCACTTAAATACCCAGCTCCGCCACCCATTTTCTCTATCTTTGGCCATTCACCTTCTTCTCCTGTGAGCTCCAGAGAGTGTGTGAGGTGACAGCTCGCACCTGAGCCTGTTACAGCGAGGAGAGGAGGAGGATTCCATCGATCCGGCGACGTAGCCGCCGCAGCTCCGCCACCAGCGCGAGCTCCGAGTCTCGGGCAGAGACGACCCTCGAGGCGACGACCAGAAGCATCCCCAGCTTCCCCCCAGTCTCTCCGTTCATCCAGGTAGCCATTTAGCTCCGCCATTTCCTTTGATTTTCGTTTATCCCCAAATCGCACCGCCGCCGTCGTTCTTTGATTCCGACCACCCCGTTACCCACTTCGATCATCGGAATCGCCCATTACGTTCGCCTTCGTCCGACGCACCTTCTCCACCCACCCACTCAACCCAGCTCGCACAGGAGCTGGGAACCGAGCTCCTCCGTCCACCCCCTTCGCCGGAGCTCGCCGTCCCGACGCACCAGCCACCTCCACCTCGCCTAACCGGGTCGAGGCACTTTGCCCTCGACCCGCGAGTCTTCTGGGTTGCTTTGCAGGTCCAACAAAGGCCATCTGAGGCCTTTTGCCGTTCAGACCAGGAGCCTCACCTCCGCCACCCTTGCCGGAGGTCACCCGAGCTCGGCTGGACCATCGGAGGGCATCAGTAGCTGCGCACAGACACGCCGGAGCTTCTCCGATCCTTAGGCGTAGTAGAGGAGGTCGGGAGCGCGTCCACGAGGCCGGTGAAGTTCGCCGGCCACCTGTTCATCCAGGACCTCCAGTTGCCGTCGATCGCCTCCCCCTCGCTCCAGTTTTGATCCTGGCCGTCCATCCTGGGAGCCACCAGCACCGCTCGATCCGAGGAGAGACGATCCGGAGCGCCCACCATCCGCAGCCGTCAGATCTCCACGTGGCGCGCATCCAACGCCCCCGCTTAATAAAGGGTAATTTACCCTTAGGCCCCTGTCTTTATTTTATTTCGTTTTAGTCCTGTAAATATTGAAATCAATTGTTTAGTTTTAGGGAAATTTACATAGTGGACCTTGAGCTTTAGATATTTGCATTTATACCCCTGCCTGTTGTGGACACGTGCATTGACACGTGATTTGTTTGGGTTATTTGCAGTAGACCACCCTGTAGTTCTGGATGTTATTAAATGAATGAAAGTTTTTAGATAATTGCATTTATACCCCTGTGCGTGGTTTATTTGAGCATGTGCGATTTATTTTGGGTTATTTGCTGGTAAGCCCCCTAGACTTTTGGTACCTGTTACCAATAAGTCCTTGGGACTTATTTTTCTTACATTTAGGTCCCTGAGTACCCCAGGCACGCGCGTGGCACGTGTTTTGCTGGGTATTTTGCACCAGGACCCCCAGAACTTTGGGTATTTGCACTTTGGTCCCTGTGCACAGTACCCTTCCTTTATTTTTGAATAAAATATCAAATCATCTCCAAATCTAACGAAAATTTGATACATGGCTCCTGCCATGTAGGATTTTTGTAGATTTTTGAGGACATTTTTGATTTTATTTGATATTTTTAAAAATTCAAAAACATCTATTTTTGTCACTATCTAGTTTGAAAAATCTTAAAAAAATATAAAAACTCACTTAAAAATTCTATAAAAATGACCTACTGTTTAGTTTGCTTAGTTTGATTTTCTAGCCAATTTTGGCTATTTTTCACTACTGGAAAACACTAAAAACTTAAAAGCACTCAAAAACCCATAAAAATTCTAATAAATAAATTAAAAATCCAAAAATAATAAAATTGGTACCTAAATTTTCCTTGTTTTATCATCTTTACAGGAAAATTACCTCCAGGCCATTTTGGGGCCTTAGATATTTTATCTAGGGCTTTTTGGCTCGGCTGGACAGTACCCCTTGTTTGTTTCACTTTCTGATTTTTAGAAAATCAAATAAACATCAGAAAATTACCAAAAATTCACCAAAAACACTAAAAAATATAAAATACATAAAAACATTTTTGTTTTAATTTTTGGTTAATTTTAGTACCTTAAATAATTTGTTGAAGTGTGTTTTTCTTTGTTTTCTTTATTGTCTTAATTACTTAAAAATCCAAAAAAAATACAAAAATAATTAAAAACCACTAAAAATATTTTCTTCCTTTATTTTCTTTATTTTTACTACTTCGTAGGCCTCTCGGCCAACCCGTGCTCCTTGAGTTCGACCCTGGGTGCTATACCAGGTTAATCACATAGCAGGACCGCTATCTCGCGTTTTTGATCGATTTTATTCTCATTACTGGTTCGATTTTCTTGATTGAGTGCATCTGAGTGATCGAGGTCACAACGACCTACTTCTGTACCTTTACCTCAGTCGTTCAGAGCGCTCATCAGTCAATTTTATAAGTATATAGATACAATGAATTTTAATGTGATGTATATATTCCTCAAACTTATTTGAAAATGGTTTTCAAGAAATTTTTGAAAACTATCATCCAAAATATTTTTTTACAAACATTTCCTACAAACATGCACACACATTTGGAAATTATTTTGCAAAGGTTTTTCAAATAGTATAGATAGATTTTTCAAAATATTTTTACAACCATTTTTCAAACATTTGCAAATAGTTTTTCAAACCTTTTTATTTCACACAAAGAAAAGAAAATTTTCAAGACAAAATGTTTTCCAAAGGTTGAAAATATTGAACAAAATATTTTCCAAATAGTTTTCAAAAGATTTTACAAAAAAGGTTATCAAACTATTTTTCAAACATTTTGCAAAAAAAAAACATTTTCACCTGATATTTGAATCAGTAAATACAAAAAAGAATTTGAGTAATACCATCTTTTTATTAAGTCATTTTAATGAATTTTAATAGTGTTTTTAACCATTTATTAAGAAAAATACGAAAGTATGAGTTATGGCTAAAGTATATACGTAGTATATACGACCCCCTTATGCTTACCTTAAGCTATGTTCTCATAGATCAGAGAGAAAAAGAGAAGACATAACTAGTACTAGTATAGGAAAAGTCTAAAGATTAAACGAATGAAGAAACGAATGAACGAACGAGAAGTTGATCGTTTAAACAAAGCCGGGAGGGTCAAGGGTGGGAAAGAACAGATCGTACTCAAACTATCTCCCCCTACACTTACGGTATGATATCCCTAAGTATAGACAAGAAGAGGAGACAATGGAGAGGATCAAAGGATAGAAGAACTCGGGGTGTACACCCCCCCTATACTTAGGACAAAGTACGTCCTAAGTATAGAAGACTGACAACAAGAGGCGACACCCTTTTGGTAGAAAAAGAAAATAGAAAAGGAAAAGAAGAAAAGAGATTAGAAGGCGGAATATGAACAACTCGAGATGTACATCCCCCTACACTTAGGATAAAGTGCATCCTAAGTGTAGCAATGATGAAGGGGATGGCATCTTGTCGGTAGAATAAGAGACGAGAAAAGGAAAGGAAGAAAAGAAAGAAAGTCATTCAAAAGAATTCTGATATGCTTTGTCTTCTACTGTCACTTCAGAAATGTTTAGTTCATCCTCATAGATCACTTGAATGGAGTCAACAACATGCATAAACATATCATGTTCAAGGTAAGGCTTCAGAAGCTATCCATTGACTACAAATGGTTGTGCGTTAGCTGACAAAATAGATATTAGTACACTTCCATTGTCATGCGCATGCCTTACTATAAATGGTCCAGTCCATTTGCTCTTCAATTTACCAGGAAAGATCTTTAATTTCGCATCAAACAACCACACCTTCTGACCCGGCTCGAAGGATTTGCGGCTGATATGCTTATAATGCCATGTTTTGACCTTCTCCTTGTACATCAGGCTGTTGACGTATGCATAGTCTCTGAATTCCAATAATCTTTTCAGATCCACTTTTCGATTATTCCTGGCTTTCTCAGATTCCAAATTACAAATGTTGATGGACCATAAAGATTTGTGAATTAACTCAATGGGAAGATGACAAGGCTTTCCATACACAAGGTGGTAGGCAGACATTCCCAAGGGTGACTTGTATGCAGTTTTGTAAGCTCAAAGAACTGAATCAAATACCTGAGACCAGTTCTTGCGATCCGGACGCACAAGATTTTGTAAAATTATCTTGATTTCCCGGCTTGAACACTCAGCTAAGCCATTGGACTGTGGGCGGTGTTTAACGTGAAAATCAGGAGGTCGTATCAATTAACAAGGCGAATCAACAGTCACTGAGTTGACCTCGCTCGAAATCCCAATTCAAACAACAATTAACCCATGACAATCAAATGAAAGTAAATGTGGAGTTAAAATTTATTATAACTCTACAACAAAGATGTGTATAGGTGCAAGTATGTGTAGAGGTAGAACACAGGGAGCAGACAGGTAGAACGGGGCAAAATGCTCAAAATGTGAATGTGATAATTTGTCTATTTATGCTATATTTTTTGTGGGTTTTTAATTTTATATTTTTTTATTTAATTTTTTTGGATTTTATATTTTTATATTTTGATTTTCAATTTACTAATTTTGTATTTTCTTTTATATATTTTATATTTTTATATTTTCTTTTTCTTTTTAAAAGATAAAATAAAGTGTATATACAAATAAGGAAAGAGATAGCTAATGTATTTATAAAAATATGTAAAAATAAACAAAATTCAGGAAATAAAATATTTTTAGGGTTTTTATAATTTTCTAATCTTTTTGTGATTTTTCTATATTTTTTAAATTTTTTGGTATTTTTAAAGTCAAAAATACTGAAATCAGTATATAAATTAAAAGTCTGGAATTAAAATGGAGAAATAAAATGGAAAATAGTAATAAAAATTCTTCAAATTAAATTTAAATAAAAGATAACAAAATAAAGAAAATTCAGGAAAAGAAAACACAATTTTTAGAATTTTTATGAATTTTATAAATTTTTATGAAGGTTTTTAGAGTTTTATATTTTTAGGAGTTTTCTTTTATATTTTTTAGTGATTTTTGTATTGAAGTTAAAAGACACTAAATACACGAAATATAATTTTTTTGGAAATTTTCAAAAAGTATTTATAATTTTTATGTATTTTCTAATGCAAATAGTGTTGAAAATGCATATTTTTGAATTTTTATAAATATTAAAATGCAACAAAAATGCAAAAAAAAAATATGTTGTGAATCTACAATGCAACAGGAACAAAAGATGATTTTTGTAGATTTTTTAGCAATTTATAGATACATGAAATAAATACTAGAAACATCAAGCTAATACATACTAGCATGGGACTATTTTGTAATATGGAAAAAATTAGAGGGCCAACATGCAATTTGTCCAGGAAATATATAACTAATTAAAAATTTTGCTGGACTAAATATTAATAGCAAAATGCTCGAGGACCTGACTGCAAAAACGACCAGACGCGCGTGACTCACATGCGTCAGACGGGGACCTGTACGCAATTAGTCTAAAGGTTTGGCCCTTTATGCAAATTTTACAGAAATTAATGTACAGCCGAGGAAAGCTTTTATACTAATAACATATTACAGAAAATGGCGAGGATACTTTTGCAAAATTCCATCACCAGCCGATCGGACGACGGGGCGCACTTACTTAAGAGACGTGTCGAAGCCTCCCCACACGATACCCCTTCACGACGAACGGCCCTGATTAGATCGTGCGAGAGAGATCAACAGTTGAGAGGCTGCCAAGATCCGACGGCAGCTGCGCTCGGGGAAGAACTGGCCAGATCTGACGGTGGGAAGGAGATGACGAAGAACAGGGAGGAACTCGCAAGGAGGCGAGCTTCCCCGGCCTCATCCTTCCTCCTCCGACGCTATTCAGGCTTCCAAAATGGCTGGGCTCGTTCCTGCAGGCGTTTTCTAACTTCTGGCGACGACAAAATGGGATGGCCTCCACCAGAGCCGCCTCACTACGTCAAGGGAGAGGGAGAGCTCCAGGTCGCGCCAGCGTTCTTCAAAATCGCCTCTAGGGATGTCCAAGAGGCGCAGTCCTGCAAAGAGAGGTTAAGGAGGGTCGCGGGCAAATTGCCGCGACCCACCTGGTGGAAAAAAGGGTGAGTGGTGGAAGATGGTGGCTCCCCAGAGCAAGCTCCGGTGAGGGGTGGATTAAGCGATCGGAGGAGTAGGGATTGAAGATAAAAGGTGGTATTCTAATCCTAAAGCTAAGGGGAATAAAATCATGCGAGAAAAGCAAAGAAAAATGCTGACCTCGAGGTTGAAAACCCAAGGTTGAACCTCACGGCGGCTCGCCACCGGAGATGGTGGAACCGGCCCTCAAGGTCTCACCGCCACACCTAACTTGGCCGGAGGAGAAGCTATCACCTTCTCTGATCCAGGGCGCAAGGAAAAGGGAGCAAACGAGGTCAAAAATGGGGTTCAAATTGGAAGAGGAAGATGCCGGGGGTATTTAAACAATGGTGCGACAGGGCTCAAAGATCGAAGCATAGCGGGCATCGCAGTGATCCAATCCTCGAAAGAAACATCGGGCGAGTATGCCTGATGAATGAAGAGAAAAATCCTAGAAGGAATCGATCCAAATAGTGAAAGATGTGGTCTCCAAAAATAGGAGAAGAAGCGACAAAACCATATCTGACACAGGGCCAGACCTCGGTCAGAGAGCTGATCGAGGTCAACCAAGGGGCGAATTTGGTTGGTCCACGTGGACCAACCAGAAAAAACATTGGAAAAAAGGTTTGTACATTCATTTAAAAATAGCAATTGAATTTATTTATTTTTATTTATAAAATAAAAAATGTATATTATTTTATAAATTATTTTATTACGATATTTATTTATTTTTTAGAGGTGTAAAATTACAAGTTACCATTTATACCCTTTATAGGTATCTTTATCTATATATTTTATTGTTTTATTTTTGTTTTGTATATTTAATGTATTTATTTGTGTTTATTATTTTATTAATTTATAAAATATTTTTATACACTTAAATATATTTTTATTTGATTTTTCTGAAGTGTTTTGTACACTTAATAAAATATAAGTAGTAATTATATATGTATATTTATAGGTCTTATACCAAGGTATTCTATACAAGTATTTTATTTTTGTATTTTCTTTAGGTTTTTATTCTGATTTTAATGTACATATATTATAAATAATATTTACAAAATTATAAAAATATAAAATTATAAAAATAATGAATAATTAATAAAATGAATATTTTAATCTGTACAAGTATACAATAGGGGTCCAAAACTCAACTTTCAAACCGTAGCTCCGCCAAACGCGAAACCACCTTCATTAAAAAGTTTGTTGAAAATTATATACATTATAGGTGAGTTAGATGCATTTGGAGTTTTTATTTGTGAGATACAGGTCTGGGAAGTTGGGATTCTGGGTTTTTATTCAGATCATTACTTTTTTATCTGTACATTATTTTTGTGTGAAATCAATTTTGTATTTTTATTTATTTAATGATCTACAACTTTCATGTACAAAGTTTCTTTATTTGAAGTATAAAAAGTGGAACCAAAAATAGGTCCCAGAATGAATAAGGAATGAATGAAATAACAGGTGATTTTATTGTATTTTGGCCCTTATCTGCCCCTACTTTATTCCTTGTCGACCTAGTCATCGAGATGTCTAGGTCTCGGGGTTTCGGGTCATAAAATATTTACAATATTTTATTCTTTTTCTTTTCTTTTCTTTATTATATAATTTTAGCTTTAAAACCGCAATTTATAAATTTTTTACACAAAAATGCATGGATGATAAAATGCATGAATTAAGCCTATTTACACGCATATACTAGGGTTTTTTAAGGCCAAAATGATAGAATAAAGATGATGAAACGTAGATTCATCATCCCCCTATACTTGCCTTTGCTAGTCCCTAGCAAACACTTATGCAATAAGTGCAGAAAAGAAAAACAAAGAAAAGAAACAGAAGAAAATTGGACAAAGTTTAATTATCAAATTCGTCTTCACAAAATCAAAGTTTGGAGCTTAAGTCAGACCTTTGTAATTTTAGTGCGGGCGGATCCTTAACGAGAACCGGATTTGAAATCCAACAGCCTCCGAGAATCCCAAAACTCTGTTCAAGTCTCCTCAATAGCCAGGTCAGAAGTATATCAACTCATACGCAAACCCTTACGACTATGAATCTGACTCGTACAGTGTAAGTGATAGTGGCTCTCCCCAACTAGAATGACAAAGAGACTGACTTCTCCAGTATGACAACCCAATGATTCCCCAATCCAATAACTCCTTCCTCAAGGAGCAGGGTATTCCCTTCTATGTTCAAGTGGCAACTAGCTCAAGAGGAGGGGGTGAAGAGAATAATGGACGGTAGCCAGTGTAGCTACCTATCCTAGGATGCGAGACCCGTGTAGTCAAGTCATCCAACTGCAGGCTCACATGTTTTGACTTTGGAACTCAAGCTTGCTTATTGACTTTACAACATATCACATACTTTTGAAGGCATTTATTTTTGTACAGGCCTGTCCATTTTTTTCTTTTTTTTGAAGTACTATTCACAACAGCATTTACATAGAGAGTTTTTCCTCTTGAGCCAGTAGACTATCCCTCTTTTGAAGCTTTATTGCAACCCACACTCTCCTGTCTTTAGAATTCCTCATCACTGGATGGGTTGGTGTGTACTTCCCTCCCTAGAGGAGGACAAGTGTTTCCACTTGCGTGCGTCTCATACCGGCAAATCCAATCCCCTCACCCCCCCAACTGAGTTGAGCCAAGTGAAAAGTGCAGGTGTCCAAGTTAGGTCATTATCAACAAGAGTCGTGCGTGTGCTCTGAAATACTCTACTTAGGCAGTCAAGAATCCATTGAACCAAGTCTCATGATCCTCAAAGAATTAAGTCAACTAGACCTGAAGTACCTCAAACCCAGTTCCTATAAGGTTCCAGTTATTAGGTAGATTTTAAAATCCAATCAAGCTCTAATCTCCGGATTTTACTTAGACTTGTTCAACTATCAAACTCAATCTGAAAAATGCTAATGCTATGCAAATGCGGTGCATAATGCAGACAATATTTTTGTGATGTAATTTACAAAGATTTTGAACTTTTTATGGATTTTTGAAAAGATGATGCATATGCATTTTTTGTATTTTTCAAAAAGATTTTTCAAAAGTTTTTGGATTTTAATTTTGAAAATGTTTTTGGGATTTTTGAAAACAAAGATTTTGGCTAAAAGCTAGGTACAAATATTTACACGGGGATGCTTCTTATATTTACAAGAAGTGGATTTTAAGAATTTACACGGTAAGTGATCAATTTTATAGGTATATATAGTGAATTATTGGTGTGATGTATGTATTCCTCAAACTTATTTTACACAGGTTTTTCAAACAATTTCGAAACTATAGTCCAAACTATTTTTACAAACAGTTTTTACAAACATGTACACACATTTGAAAATCATTTTGCAAAGGTTTTCCAAACAATATATATGGATTTTTCAAATATTTTTGCAACCATTTTTCAAACCATTTGCGAATAGTTTTCCAGACATTTTATTTCACACAAAGAAAATAAGTTTTTACAAACTAAGATGTTTTTATAAAGGTTGAAAATTTGTAACAAAACGTTTTCCAAATAGTTTTCAAAAGATTTTTCACAAAGATTTTCAAACTATTTTTCAAACATTTTGCAAAAAACATTTTCATCTGATTTATTAATCAGTACATACAAAAAGAATTTGAGGAATAATAGCATCTTTTTATTAAGGTTTTTAATGAATTTAAAAGGTTTATTAAGAAAAAAATACGAAAGTATGAGTTATGGCTAAAGTATATACGCAGTATATACGGCCCCCCTATACTAAGCTTGAGCTATGTCCTCATAGATCAGAGAGAAAAGAGAAGACATAACTCGTACTGAGTATAGGAAAATCTAAAGAATAACGAACGAAGAAATGAATGAATCAATGAGAAGTCGACCGTCCCCCCTATACTTAGGGTCAAATAATCCTAAGCATAGTAGACTGTATACAAAGCAGGGAGGGTCAAGAGTGGGAATGAACAGATCGTACTCAGATTGTCTCCCCCTATACTTAGGGTAAGATATCCCTAAGTATAGACAAGAAGAGGAGACAATGGAGAGGATCAAAGAATAGAACGAAAACTCAGGGTGCGTACCCTCCTATACTTAGGACAAAGTACGTCCTAAGTATAGAAGACTGACAAAAAGGGGCGGCACCTTTTTGATAGAAAAAAGAAAAGAGAAAAGGAAAAAAAAGAAAAGAAGAAAAGAGATCAGAAGATGGAATAGAAGGGAGAACGATGTACACATCACTCCCCCTATACTTAGGGTAAAAGAAGCCCTAAATATAGGAAACAACAGAACGATGAACACTCGGCTCCCTATACTTAGGACAAAGTACGCCCTAAGCAAGGCAAACATGAGAATGGGTGGATGAGCAAAACGGTGGAAAGACGAAGATGAACACAGGAGAATATACAACATAGGTAAATGTACACATGATCAAGAAGGTAGAAAGCGAACCTTCTTGCGAGTCCGATGAGGAATGGATCTGGCATGGTGCAAGTCGACATCGGGGTCCACAGTGGATGGAAGCCGATCAGGGTCGACAGAGTGAAGATCCTCAGGGGTCCTATGGTGTGAAGGCACAGATGGGTGAGTGGAAGAAGTATGGTCAGATCTGGCCTTGGGGGTCTCACTGATATCGAAGTGAAATGGGACGAACTCATTATCATCGGAGGTAGTGTACTCAGTGTCGTCCTGCGAGGTGTCATCCAGGTCAAAACCAAAAGGAACGAACTCATCAGTGGAAGTAGTCGAACTCTGTTCGTCCTCTATAATCTCAACCGGATCATCTTTCTCATTAAAAGACCCGAATTTCCGAATAAAAGCAATCAAATCAAATTCGGCCTTTGTCTCATTTGAATTTACGTGAACAAGAGCGGACTCATCAATGAAAGTAGTTGAGTCATGTCCGTCCTGCCTAGTCTCAGGATCTGCCCTCCGCTCAATGGTGTCAATCGTGTAAATCCCATGGATGTCATCAACACAACGCCAATCACTGGAAGCAGAAACTCCAAGGTCTATGCTTTCCGAGCCTTCCTCCTTGGAGAGGAATTCTCGGGTCTCATCATCAGTCATAAAGAAAGTCTCTCTGATATCCTCATATAGATCATAGTCCTCGGGTTCAACCAAGATAGGTGTAGTTACATCAGGTGCAGGTCTCTGGTCAACAGTCAGCACGGTAATCAACACATCGCTCTCGTCAATAGAACGAAAGTGAATCTCTCCTGATCCGTAGTCAATAATGACCCTCGCAGAGGCGAGGAATGGTCGTCCCAGGATGATTGGAGGGTGCTCCCTAGTGGATGTCTCCATGGGCAATACGACAAAGTCAACATGGTAGTCCATGCCCTGAATCGAAATGACGGCATTTTCCATCAGCAAACTGAATGATCATCCTGGTTTTCTTGAGAGGCCCTAAGTGAAGAGACTGTACCAGCGAGAAGGGTATAATAATGATCGTAGCACCATCGTCTAGGAGAGTGTGATCACATGTGTGGTCAGAAATGGTGCAGCTAATGAAAGGTGTAGTAGTGTCCCTCTTCCTAGGAATGGGACGGTGTGTGATGGCGTGGGCAGTGGCCATGGTCAAAATATGACGCTCAGATTTGCTCCTCCGCTTTCTCTTCTTGGGAAGAGGAGCAGATAAATCGATCATGGCCTGCTGAAGTGGGGCACAGATAATATCATGAATGGTGGCCACCACTTCGGGTTCAGTCAATATTTTTTTGAATTTTTGGACCTCCTCCATACAAGGGAGGAAGTCGGAATCAGCATCTACACGAGGCATGCCAAGAGCAGTCTGTACAGCGGCATCCTCGGGATCGAAGGTGGGACAAGGTGTGAAAGGTTGTGTGGTCAAATGATCTGGCAAAGGTTCCCTCTCCTCACAGTCTGAATCGATCACGTGTCTCCCGAACTCTTTCTGTATTTTTAAATTTTTCTCATTTTTTTGTATTTTGGGCGATTGCAAGCTCTCGTGGGAATCCTCAAATGAATCCTCATCCTCAAAGAATGGAGTTACAGTTTGGATCTTATTTTCACTAAATATATCACTCATCCTCGAGTTCATATGCTCCATCATCTGATTCAAGGTCTCGATTGTGGATACCATGAAAGGTGACTCCAAAATCTCAAGATCGGGTGTGTCAAATGTGGGCGGTGGGTGTGGACAAAAATCACATTCCGGATCAGGATACTCAAGGAAGAGCGGGTTCTCGAAATGTTTAGGAGATGGTGGTGGAAATGACTGGTGAAGGTCAAAGTCCGAATCCTGTAATAGTGGGTTGGTCGGATATGTACAAAAATCAGTAGCAAAGTCCTCCTAGAAAAAGTGAGGTGGACCGACTGGAGCGAACGAGGGGTCCGCAAAGTCCAGACAAAATATACTCCAATCGGCCATCTAGAAACAAAAGGAAAAATGATCGGGAGAGAACAAAGGTCAAGTCAAGAGAAGTGTGAAGAAAGGCGCAAATGCACAGAGACGATCTAGAATACACACAAGCAAACACAAACAAACTCACACAAAAAAACCCTCAATTCACCTACTCAACTCGGTAGAGATCGCAAATGGGCTTTTTTATCTTGTCTGTTTTAGAGTTAGGTGAGAAGTCAAGAACTTACACAACACTTAGGGGGCTGAAATGGGATTTTGGCACTAATCCTTAGTGTGTGCGTGAGCAAGTAAAAGCGAAGACAATGAGGGGATTACTCTCCCCAAGACAAGATTTTCTTTTTGGTTATTTTAGGGTATAGTAATATTAACAGTCCCAATTTTATTGATTTTCACTTTTTTTGGATTTTTAATAAGAAATGCACGATCCTATCAGGGAGTCAATTCCTTTAAGCACCTAGGTGATCAAAATCAGAGGTAGAGGAGCGGAAAAGCAATGCAAGCGGCAAAACGATGATGAATGATAAAGCGTAAATGCTCACCTTGCCTCCAGCACTCTACATGCAAGGGTGCTCAGCAGAATTGAAACCTAGACTATATGCAAATGCAAGCCGATGAAATCGCCCTAGTGTGAGAAGCTGCTATTAGCTTGAAGAACCGTATTTCAAATTTGACTAAGTCCAAAACGTCATTATAGGTACAGGTAAATATATTAAGTGTTTGGACCTACTCTACGTCAAGAAAATCCTACATCTAAGGGCTCAATCACACAAAAGAAATAAAACCAAATCAGAAAACAAATAAAAAAATGCGAAGAAAAGCCGAGAAAATCGTGGTGAGCCTCCAAGTGTACAAACACTTGAAAATTAGGCCTGAATGTCCAACTGTCATGAGTACCTGTATTATTACAAATTAAGAGTCTCTCTCTCTCACACAAAAATTAGACAAATAAATACAACAAAAATGAAGGGAGCTCAGTCTTCAAAATTCCTCGATGTCTCCTTCGGTGCTAGGCAAGCTAGAGTCGCAGCTGGTTTCACGTGGGTACGCAGGCGTCTACGGTAGAACGCCTCCCTCGATCCGCAGTACCTCGCATGAAATCAACAAAAAGAGGGGTTAGACAGCTCAAGCAATTATATCAGATAAAAAGCAAACAAATAAAACTGCAAGAATAGACAAACAATTACAAGCACAAGCAAAAACCCGAACTACACGGTGTTGCTCCCCGCCAACGGCGCCATTTGTTTAACGTTAAAATCGGGAGGTCGTGTCAATTCACAAGGAGAATCAACTGTCGCTGAGTTGACCTCGCTTGAAATCCCAATTCAAACAACGATTAACCCACGACAATCAAATTAAAGTAAATGTGGAGTTAAATTTATTATAACTCTACAACAAAGATGTGTATAGGTGCAAGTATGTGTAGAGATCGAACACAGGGAGCAGATAGGTAGAACGGGGCAAAATGCTCAAAATGTGAATGTGATAATTTGTCTATTTGTGCTATATTTTTTTGTGGGTTTTTAATTTTATATTTTTTATTTAATTTTTTTGGATTTTATATTTTTATATTTTGATTTTCAATTGACTGATTTTGTATTTTCTTTTTATATTTTATATTTTTATATTTCCTTTTTCTTTTTATAAGATAAAATAAAGTGTATAAACAAAATAAGGAAAGAGATAGCTAATGTATTTATAGAAATATGTAAAAATAAACAAAATCCAGGAAATAAAAAATTTTTAGGCTTTTTATAGTTTTATAATATTTTGGTGATTTTTCTATATTTTTCCTAATTTTTTAGTATTTTTAAAGACAAAAATACTGAAAACAATATATAAAATAAAAGTCTGAAATTAAAATGGAGAAATAAAATGAAAAACAGAAACAAAAATTCTCCAAATTAATTTTAATAAAAGACATCAAAATAAAGAAAATCCAGGAAAAGAAAACACAATTTTTAGATTTTTTATGAATTTTATAATTTTTTATGAAGGTTTTTAGAGTTTTCATATTTTTAGGAGATTTCTTTTATATTTTTTAGTGATTTTTGGATTGAAGTTAAAGGACTCTAAAATACACTAAATATATATTTTTGGAATATTTCAAAAAGTATTTATAATTTTTATGCATTTTATAATGCAAATAGTGCTGAAAATGCATATTTTTGAATTTTATAAATATTAAAGTGCAATAAAAATGCAAAACAAAAATATGTCGTAAATTTACAATGCAACAGGAACACAAGATGATTTTTGTAGATTTTTTAGCAATTTATAGATGCATGAAATAAATACTAGAAACATCAAGCAAATACATACTAGTAGGGGACGTTTTTGTAATATAGAAGAAATTAGAGGGCCAACATGCAATTTTTCCAGGAAATATATAACTAATTAAAAAATTTTGCTGGACTACATATTAATAGCAAAATGCCCAAGGACCCGACTACAAAAATGCCCAGACGCGCGTGACTCGCACGCGTTAGGCGGGGACCTGTACGCAATCAGTCTAAAGGTTTGGGCCTTTATGAAAATTTTACAGAAATTAATGTGAGGCCAAGGAAAGCTTTTATACTAATAACATATTACAGAAAATGGCGAGGATACTTTTGCAAAATTCCATCACCAGCCGATCGGACGACGGGGCGCACTTCACTTAAGATACCTGTCGACGCCTCCCCGCGCGATACCCCTTCACGGCAAATGACCCTAATTAGATCGTGCGAGAGAAATCAACGGTTGAGAGGCTGGCAAGATCTGATGGCAGCTGCGCTCGGGGAAGAACCGGCCAGATCCGACAGCTGGAAGGAGATGACGAAGAATAGGGAGGAACTCGCGAGGAGGCGAGCTTCCCTGGCCCCGTCCTTCCTCCTCCGACACTATTCAGGCTTCCAAAATGGCTGGGCGGCTTCCTGCATGCGTTTTCTAACTTCTGGCGGCGACAAAATGGGCTGGCCTCCACCAGAGCCGCCTCACTACGTCAAGGGATAGGGAGAGCTCCAGGTGGCGCCGACGTTCTTCAAAATTGCCTCCAGGGATGTCCAAGAGGTGCAGTCCTGCAAAGAGAGGTTAAGGGGGGTCGCAGGCAAATTGCCGCAACCCACCTGGTGGCAAAAAGGGCGGAGTGGTGGAAGATGGTGGCTCCCCGGAGCAAGCTCCGGCGAGGGGTGGATTAAGCGATCAGAGGAGTAGGGATTGAAGATAAAAGGTGGTATTCTAATACTGAAGCAAAGGGGAATAAAATCATGCGAGAAAAGAAAAGAAAAATGCTGACCTCGAGGGTTGAAAACCCAAGGTTGAACCTCACGGCGGCTCGTCGTCGGAGATGGTGGAACCGATCCTTAAGGCCTCGCCACCACACCTAACTTGGCCGGAGGAGAAGCTGTCACCTTCTCCGGTCCATGCCGCAAGGAAAAGGGACCAAACGAGGTCAAAAATGGGGTTCAAATTGGAAGAGGGAGATGACGGGGGTATTTGAACAATGGTGCGACATGGCTCAAAGATCGAAGCATAGCAGACATCGCATTGATCCAATCCTCGAGAGAAACATCGGGCGAGTATGCCTGATGAACGAGGAGAAAAATCCTAGAAGGAATCGATCCCAAATAGTCAAAGCTGTGGTCTCCAAAAATAGGAGAAGAAGAGACAAAACCATATCTGACACAGGGCCAGACCTCGGTCAGAGAGCTGACCGAGGTCAACCAAGGGGCGAATCTGGTTGGTCTACGTGGACCAACCAGAAATAACCTTGGAAAAAAGGTTTGTAAATTCATTTAAAAATAGAAATTGAATTTATTAATTTTTAATTATAAAATAAAAGATGTTTATTATTTTATAAATTATTTTATTACGATTTTTATTTATTTTTTAGAGGTATAAAATTACAAGTTACCATTTATACCCTTTATAGGTATCTTTATTTATATATTTTATTGTTTTATTTTTATATTTTTTATATTTAATGTATTTATTTTTGTTTATTATTTTAGAAATTTATAAAATATTTTTATATACTTAAATATATTTTTATTTGATTTTCTGAAGTGTTTTGTACACTTAATAAAATATAAGTAGTAATTATATAGGTATATTTATAGGTCTTATACGTATGTTTTCTATACAAGTATTTTATTTTTGCATTTTCTTTAAGTTTTTATTCTGATTTTAATGTACACATATATAATAAATAATATTTACAAAATTATAAAAATACAAAATTATAAAAATAATGAATAATTAATAAAATGAATATTTTAATCTGTACAAGTATACAATAGGGGTCCAAAACTCAACTTCCAAACCGTAGCTCCGCCAAACGCGAAACCACCTTCATTAAAAAGTTTGTTGAAAATTATATACAATTAAAGGTGAGTTTAATGCATTCGGAGTTTTTATTTGCGAGATACAGGTCTGGGAAGTTGGGATTCTGGATTTTTATTCAGATCATTACTTTTTTATCTATAAATTATTTTTGTGTGAAATCAATTTTGTATTTTTATTTATTTAATGATCTACAACTTTCATGTACAAAGTTTCTTTATTTGAAGTATAAAAAGTGGAACCAAAAATAGGTCACAGAATGAATAAGGAATGAATGAAATAACAGATGTTTTTATTGTATTTTGGCCCTTATCTCCCCCTACTTTATTCCTTGTCGACCTAGTAATCGAGATGTCTAGGTCTCGGGATTTCGGGTCATAAAATATTTACAATATTTTATTCTTTTTCTTTTCTTTTCTTTATTCTATAATTTTGGCTTTAAATATCGAAATTTATACAATATTTACACAATAATGCATGGATGATAAAATGCACGAATTAAGCCTATTTACACGCATTTACTAGGGTTTTTAAGGCCAAAATGATAGAATAAAGATGATGAAACGTAGATTCATCTGGTGGTAGGGTGAAGCAACACGATGTTTAATGTAGAATTCTTGAGTTAGCTTCTTCACATCTCTATTTATGAAATGACTACCCCTGTCAAATATTAGAATCTTGGGAATCACGCACTATGCAATGATGTGATCTCTAAAAAATCTACAAGAAGTCTGACTGTTGGCGGTTCGGGTGGGAATAGCCTCCACCCATCGACTCATATAGTCGACAGCAAGCATAATGTATCCATAGGCATGACTGTTGGGAAATGGGCCAATAAAGTCGATGCCCCATGCATCGAAGACGTCTGATATCTGAATGAATTTCAAAGGCATCGGGTCTCTCATTCCTATGGTTCTACCCATCTTCTGACAGTCAGTGCAGCACTTGACATAATCTTCTGCATCCTTGAATAATGTAGGCCACCAAAGGCCACTCTGAAGAACTTTTGTTGCTGTTCGTCTGCCTGAATATGTCCTCCGGAGTCTTGATCATGGCACAAGGCGAGGACACTTAGAACTTCCTCCTGAGGAATGCACCTCCTCCAGATACAGTCCGCCCCCTCACAAAATACATATGGATCCTCCCATTGGTAGAAATGGATTTTAGATAAGAATTTATCTATTTTCAACTTCGGCCAACCCTGTGCGGTACTCTTGGTTAGTAGATAATTCACAATATCCGCATACCAAGGGAGCGAGGTGACTGACAGAATTGCCTCGTCTGGAAAGGTCTCTATGATCAGTTGTAAGCTCTGCTCCGGAGATTCTGGTTCAGAAAGTCTAGATAAATGGTCGGCCACCACATTCTTTACTCCATGTTTATCCCTGATTTCAAGGTCAAAATCCTGGAAGAGAAGGATCCACTGGATAAGACGTTGTTTGGCCTCCTTCTTCTGTTGTAGATACCGGATGGTCAAGTGGTCAGTGTAAATGATCACTTTGGATCCGAGGAGATAGGATCTGAACTTTTCTAAGGCAAAGACTACCGCTAGCAGCTCCTTTTCGGTGACCGTGTAGTTTCGCTGGGCTTCATCGAGCATTCGAATAGTGTAGTGAATTACAAATGGTACATTATCTTTCCTCTGTCCGAGCACAGCACCAATGGCATAATCTGATGCATCGATCATTATCATAAAAGGTTGAGTCCATATCGGTGGCTATAAGACAGGGGCCTGAGTGATAAGTTCTTTCAGCTGATTAAAGGCAAGGAGCACATGGTCATCCACAATGAAATCATTCTCCTTGCCTAGCAACTCAGTCAAGGGTCTGGTCGATTTACTAAAATATTTGATGAATCATCGGTAAAAACCGACATGGCCCAAGAATGACCTGACTTGCTTGATTGTTGTAGGTGGCTCAAGTTTAGAAATCACCTCCACCTTGGCTGGGTCAACCTCCATGCCACGTTTAGAAACAACGTGACCCAGCACAATTCCTTCGGTCACCATGAAGTTGCTCTTTTCCACGAGAGCACTAGATTTACTTCGCAGCACCTCCGCAAGACACGGTCTAAATTACATTGATCGAACGAGTCCCCGTAGATTGATAAATCATCCATGAAGACCTCAAGAATGCTTCCCATCATATCAGCAAATACATCAAGCATACACCTTTGAAATGTGGTTGGGGCATTGCATAGCCCGAACGGCCTCCGTCAGAAGGCATACGTACAAAAGAGCATGTGAACTTGGTCTTCTCTTGGTCTTCAGGAGCGATAGAAACTTGATTATACCCAGAGTATCCATCCAAGAAGCCTCCTTCACGGCCAATCTCTCCAGAATCTAGTCGATGAAGGATAAAGGGAAGTGGTCCTTCTTGGTGGAGAGATTAAGTCTTCTGTAATCTACACACACGCCAAGAAGTGGGTACTCTAGTCGCGATCTCCTCTCCTTTGTTGTTCTTCACAATGGTGATACCTGATTTCTTTGGCACCGCATGTAGAGGGCTCACCCATTTGCTGTCGGAGATGGGATAAATAAATCCCGCATCGCACTGTTTCTGAATTTCTTTCATAACAACCTCCCGCAGATTTGGATTGAGTCTTCTCTGAAACTCTCGGGAGGGCTTGCTATCTTCCTCAAGGAAAATGTGATGCGAGCACAAGGATGGATTAATCCCATGGAGATTCAAAGTTTTCCAGCCTATGGCCTTGTGGTTGCATTAAAAAACCTCTATCAGATGAGATTCCTGTTCTGCGGTCAGATGAGCATTGATAATGACCGGGTACATGTTAGGTTCTCCCACAAGGAAGGCATACTTCATATTGGAGGGCAATTGCTTCAACTCAGGTGGGATAGGAGCTGCTTCAAAAGTGACTTCAGCTATTATTTCTGGTGGTGACTCTGGATGATATACAACCATCTGTGTTTGGGGCTACGGGGACTGCTCCGGAACCCGCACGTAGTACACGTGCTGAATAGGCTGGGGCTATGGTGGAGTCGGTTGAGGTGCTTGATTCAGTAAAGGCTCCTTCTTCTCAGCGGACGTCACGGTTGTGGCAGACACATAGTTGCACATGTTGGCATTCAAGGCTCGAACGAGCTGCTCCAGCTACTAGGACATCAGGTCGAGCTTTTCCAAGCCTTGGGTCTTTTTTTCAATCACTGACAATTTCTTGAGGTCCTACAACCTCTTCTCTATGATATCTACCTTGGACATATGGCTCCCTATGATACTCAGATTGGAGCTCTCGTCCCTATTTTCGGCATGGGTGGCCATGTTTACTGGCTTACTGATGGTGGCTGGCATCTTCATGTACGCACGTGATGAGGATTTAGCAGCTTCTCCTTCAGCCATTTCCTCAAATATGTTCCACACCACGTCCTCATCCTTGTGAAAGTGAGAGCCACCGCAAGTGGCATCAACGAGCTTTTGGCTTTCAAGTGTCAGCCCGCCGAAGATGTGATGTATAAGACTAGTCTTTGGAATCTCATGGTGGGGACACTTTTCCTGGAGATCTTTGAATCTTTCCCACGCTTCATGGATAGTTTCGTGGGGTTGCTGGTAGAAGCTGGAGATACGAGCACGCATCTGGTTTAGGTGATCGAGAGGGTTTAATTTATGTAAAAATGCAAATTTTAACTCCTCCCAAGTCGTGACTACCTTCCCCAAGTGGTCGACCCAATATAAGACCTTATCTTCGAGGCTGAAAGGAAAGGCGTTCATCTTGACTACCCCCAATGGAATACCAGGGTAGTGAGAAGTAGCACAGATGCGGCCGAACTTCTTGAGATGGATATATGGTTCCTCAGTGGTGTTCCCATGAAATGTGGGAAGCAGAGACAGAAACTGTGGCTTCAGCTCGAAGTGGGCGTGAATTTATGGAATTTGGATCCACTCAGTGATACGACCCGCTCCAGGATTTATGTCTGCTTTAAAGTGGGCTTGAACCGTCGTGGTTCCGCATCCATTCTATCAAAATCGGGTCTTTCCACTGAAAGTTCATCTCCCACACCTCCAAAGTTGAACTCTTGGTCAAGATTCAGGTCGTCCTCTCTTTGGCCATCTCTTGCATCAGCCCTCCTCCTCAAATCATTCAGCATGTCCTGGAAGGAGGTATGTCCAGGGCTTGGTTGGTCAGCTACTGCTGAATTTCTTATATGGATGCAAGCAACTGGCTATTGACATCGTTCTATGTGGTATACTGCCCTTCCCCAGGTTTGACTTATGCTTCAGGTTGGGGCTGCGGTCTCTTTCCCCTTCCACCGGCCATATCAGATTCTACTTAACATTCTGGCTTGAAATCGGGTTCTTGGTCTGCACATGGAAGAATGCCCCGATCAGTCCGAATTGCAGCACCAGATGGAGAAAAGTACTCTGTGTTAAGGTCAACACAAAACTTTGTTACGGATGGCGATGTATAAGGAGTGAAATCGATGGCCATCCAAAATATACATAGTTCGGGACAAGAGTGATCTTGATTTATTGAAGAAGGCAAGGATTCTAGCGACAGATTCTCGACAAAACTGCCCATTCGTCGCCATCTCTAAGGTCAAGAGGATGATCTATGTGGATGAAAGATACGGAGGTCAACGAGAAACAAAAGGAGCGCAAAACAGTAGAATGGCTCACAGTGAGCAAGGGTACATCAAGAACGGAGAACAAAAATGGTGCAAGTGCGTGATGTTTTTGATCTTGACCTTAATGAAACTAATCAATCAAACCTCAAAACAATGGATTCACCAACTCGACCCGTGAAGCCGTGAAGGTTCGGCAGTTATTTTTGTATGTTTTAGATTTGATTTCAGGCACAATTAATCTTTGCACGAGTTCTTAGAGCGCTACGCCTATAGGAGCGAGAGTACTGCTAGAAAAGTATCACGTACTTCTCCTCCTCCTTTGTAACATGTAGTCTGTACTTTTCAAGGTCCTTGCAACCCTCCTTGGATCCCTACTCAGCCAAAGAAATAGAGGGAGGAAGCCGATAGGCGAAACCAATAGTTCGGAACTTGCTCGCAACGGAATCACCCGTGAGCGTGCAAGAACCTACTCGGACGCAAGACGATGAGACATATACCCCCGTGAAGGCGCGAGTTATGCTCGATACTTCGGACAAGGTCGATGCTCTACACAATAGAGAACATCATTGTCGACCAAGCCCTACTTGTCTACGTACGATAGATGCGTCAATACTTCGGAAAACGTTGCGATACACAAGACAGCCACATACTGGGTTTTGGGCTCTAATGCTTACGAGGCCGCTCTTCTCATTGGGAAGGAGACCTTCCAATGCATCCTGAAAACAAATGAGGGCTTTGCTCACCCCAAGAAAATGAGTCCAATTAATCAATTTTATTTAGGTCAAGTATTTTTAGTAGTCCCTTTTCTATTTTCTTATGTTATCACTTGTTTTGAGTAGATTCAATACAAGCGCCTAACATTTTGGAGTTTTCTTTGATTCCTAATTGATCCAAAAACATAGGGAGAAGATCGGAAAAGCAATGCAAGGCGACAATAAGATGGAAATCTCACCTTAGTGCCTAAATGATGAATGCTCAGTTAGAAGACTTACAGTGCCTCCCAGCTCTCTCCATGCGAGATGCAAAACAAGAATTTATAAACCTAAACTATATGCCGATATGCACACGGAAATCGTCCTAAGTAGGCAATTGCTACACGTGAAGAACCAAATGCTAAGTACTCAGAATGAAGCCTAATCCAGTCTCTGGTGTTGATCGGTGCCCGCAAGTCCAAACGTGGAGACTATAGGTACATGCAATGATTATTAGGTGTTTGGCCTTATATTTAGATGATCAAGCAAGCCTAAAGACTAAGGGATCATTCCACAAAATAAAGAAAACCAAAATCAGGAAACAAAATAAAAAAGCGATGAAATCCGTCAAAAACCACGGTGAGCCCCCAAGTGAACAAACACTTGGAAATTGGGCCCGAGTGTCGAAAGTCCTGAGTATCTGTATTATTACAAGTTAATAGTCAAAGGAATCTCGCTCTCACCAAAAATCAAAAAGTCATAAACTATCCTCTCTCTCTCTCAAGAGCCTCCTGCTCTCTCCTGCCTGTTAGGGTAGAATAGCTGACTCCACTTCCCAAGGTTGTGTAGAATTACCTAAGCAATCCTCCTCGGTCTGTGGTCCCTCGCAAGAAGATAAGAAAGAGATGTCAGACAATTCAAAATTGGTAAGCAAGCAAAGAGAGATAATAAAAAATGGCTAAGCAAGTGAAGAAATAAAAGTCTACTCTACAAGCCAATGCTCCCCGGCAACGACGCTATTTGAAAAACGAAGAGATGTGAGTCGCTAAGTAATGGCCTGAGAATTCAGGCTCATTTTCGCTGAGGCGACTACTCAAATCCTCTTGTTAATCAACAATTAACCCACACAAGTAATTGAGCAATTAAGAGCAAGAGTTAAAATTTATTATACCCTACCAAAATTGTATAGTGGCAAGCAAGTAGGGGTCGATCACAGGGAGCAAAGGAGTTAAGCTGGCAAGATAAAAATCAAGCACCCAATATCCTTTCGAACACTTAGCCAAGTTGAAACTTTTTTTGAGGTTTTTAAATTTTAAATTTTTTTATTTAATTTTTGATTTTATATTTTTATATTTTCTTTTTAATTTCTGATTTTTGTATTTTATTTTTATTTTTTTTCTTTTTAAATTATAAGATACGATATATATACAAGAGAGAGAAAATATATAGGTAAAAATAATCAAAAATACAGAAAAATAAATGTTTTTGAGTTTGTAATAATTTTTACTATTTTTTGTGCTTTTTTAGAGATTTTTGCAATTTTTTTAGATATTTTTAAAGTCCAAAATACACAAAATAAGGAACAAAATAATTACTCAAAATTAAAATGGAGAAACAAAATACAAAACAAAGACAAAATATCTCTAAATTAATTTTAGAATAAAGACAATAAAATAAAGAAAATTCAGAGATAAGAAATAGATTTTTAGGATTTTTTTTGGATTTTATATATTTTATGGAGATTTTTTGAGTTTTTCTATTTTTTACACTTTCTTTTATATTTTTTAATGATTTTTGGTCTGAAGGTCTAAAATATAAAAATACACATAATATACTTTTTGAGAAATTTTCAAAAAGTTTTTATAATTTTTATGTATTTTCTAATGCAAATAGGGATGAAAATGCATGTTTTTTATTTTTTATAAATAATAAAATGACTCAAAAATGCAAAATAAAAATATGGCGTGAATATGCGATGCAACATGCACTTAAATCTATTTTTGGGGATTTGTTTCGAATTTTATAGTTGCATGAAGTAAATACTAGAAGCAAAGAGAAAATACACACTAGTAGGGGTATTTTTGTAATTATGTAAAAGTCTGAGGGCGTGAGTGTAAGTTTCCCAGAAATATTGAATGTAATAAAAATATGTATGGACCAAATAGAAATACACAAAGGCGCGAGGTTATCTCTGTAAAATTTCTAAATTCACGTGTCTAAACACATGCGCACCTAGAAGGGACCAAATCGCAATTAACAAAAACCCAGGGGTTGATTTGAGAAATATCCGAAAAGTTCTCACTTAATATTTCAAAATTCCGACTGAACGATAAATATCAAAACCTGCGAGGGCCTAGATGCAAAAATCACATGTTTTGTCGACTGACCTGGACAAGGACAATTATGCAATTAAAATAACTATGGGGACCTTTTTGCAAATAGTAAAAAAATAAATAAAGCTCACAGGAAAGTTTGAGTACTGATGCTTAAATACAAAAACCACTCGGGTAAAGATGCAAATTTCCCAAGCTTAGGCGCAAGCAGACGGTAAATCTTCAATCACTTGGACACGCGTCGCTACTTGGACAGCCGATGACGGTTTGCGATCAATGGCCTCGATTAGAACATCGATGAAGATCTAACGGCACTGGCTCGCTTGATCCAACAGCCGCTACGAGCTCTAGAAGAATGATGAAGATCGACGACAGAGAATTCCCCTGGAAAAACAGGGACGAATGGGCGTTGGGGCGAACTTCTCCAGGTAAAATCCGGCTACTCCTATGATCGTGGATGCTCCAAAATGGCCTGCCTGCTGCTGCAAGTGCCCGGCTATCGCCTGGAGGGAACAAAAATCGCTGCAGTCCATCGGTGTTCTCGCATTGGGGAGGCGGAGCTGGGAGGCTCCAGGATCCTCCGATGATGCAAAAATCGATGTCAAAAGACGCCCCTTGGTCTCCAGAACCTACAGGGGGTTAGTGCAGAAAGCAAAGGGGGAACTAGCGGCCTTATTAGCGATAGTGGATGGGCGTATATGACGATCAACGTTGACTAGCAGAACAAAGAGCTCGGTCGGACATAGATCTAGAGGATTTTGGGATGTTTTGGATGAAATCGATGATCGAGATTTGCAAGGTTTGACTACTGATATCCTAAGGAACTCAAGGGACACAAAGGAAAAGAGAAAAACTCACTGAGATGGCGCTAGCGGCTGGCTCCAACGATGCTACTCCGGCAAGTTGGATCAGCTCTATTCGATACCTTCGCAGCCTCCCGAAGGATGCGATCTACTCCTGCTGTCACCAGGAGGACTACCAGGCTTCAAGGTATAAGGTTGGAAGATGGAAGAGTGATCAAGGGTCAAGGGGAAGTCGCGGGGTGGTTCTTATGTGTGTTGACGAGCAGCTCCAAAAGACGAGGAAGATTAGCCGAATCGACGATCCAAAGCCCAAGGAATCACTAGGGTGTGAATCCTCGATCGAAGGGGAGCAAAAGTCAAGAAGAGATCAACACGAGAAGATACAAGGACACGCCTCAAAAAATCCGCAAAAATGGAAAAAAATGAGGTCTGACGAAATGGCAGACCTCGGTCAGGGAGTTGACGGAGGTCAACCAACAGGTGAATCTGGTTGGTCCACATGGACCAACCAGAAAAATCATTGGAAAAAATATTTTAAAAATCGATTAAAAATAAGAAATGATGTTATTATTTTTAGGTTATAAAATAAAAAATATTCATTATTTTTGAATTATTTTATTATAATTTTTATTTATTTTTTCGAATTTTGGAATTACAAGTCCCCTTTTATGGGCTATATAGGTATATTCATCTATATATTTTAATATTTTTTTTATTTTGTATATTTAATTTTATTAATTTTATTTGTTATTTTATATATTTATAACTTATTTTATAAACTTAAATATATTTTTATTTTTTTATGAATTATTATATACATTTAAATAAATAGATGTATAATTTATATAGATATACTTATAGGCATTATACTTGTGTATTTTATATAAATATTTTATTTTCCATTTCTTTATATTTTTATTCCTTTTTTAATATCCACATATATTATAAATAATATTTACAAAATTATAAAAAATATAAAATTATGAAAATAATGAATAACAAATAAAATGAATATTTTAATCGGTACATGTATACAATAGGGGTCCAAAACCTAACTTTTACACCGTAACTCAGAAAAATATGAAGCCACCTTCATAAATAGCTTATTAAAAGTTATATACAATTAAAGGTGATTTTGATACATTTCGAGTTTTTATTTGAGAGGTACAGGTCTGGGAAGTTAGGATTTTGGAATCTTATTCAGATCATAACTTTTTATATGTACATTATTTTTGTATGAAATCAATTTTGTATTTTTCGATATTTAATTATCTACAACTTTCATGTTCAAAGTTTCTTTATTTGAAGTATAAAAGTGGAACCAAAAATAGGTCCCAAAAATGAAGGAAAATGAATAAAACAAATAGGTATTTTTATTGGATTTTTACCCTTATCTCCCTCTACTTTATTCCTTATCGACCTAGTCATCGAGATGCCTAGGTCTCGGGGTTTCAGGTCATAAAATATTTTCAATATTTTATTCTTTTTATTTTCTTTTCTTTATTCTATAATTTTGGCTTTAAAATGAGTATTTTATATACAATTTGTACAACAATGCTTGAATGATAAAATGCATGAATTAAGCCTATTTACACGCATTTACTAGGGTTTTTAAGACCAAAATGATGGAATAAAGATAATGAAATGGAAATTCATCAACAGGTAAATAGCATGGCTTTCCATAAACGAGACGAAAGGGATATGTAACCAAAGGAGTCTTGAAGGAAGTCTGGTATGCCCACAAGACCGAGTCCAAAAGCTGTGACCAATCCTTTCGATCAGGGAGGCTACCTTCTACAGAATCGTCTTGATCTTCTTGTTCGATACCTCAGCAAGACCATTGGTCTGAGGATGATATGGAGTGGCAACTTGATGGTCTATGTTGAACTCGTTAGCAAGAAACTTTACCTCATCGTTGATAAAGTGAGACCCCCCAATCAGATATCAATACTCTAGGCACCCCGAACCGTGAAATAATATTCTTCCTCAAAAATTTGCAAACAGTCTTAGCATCTGCGGTTCGGGCGGGTATGGCCTCACATAATCAACAACCAACAGAATGTGCTCAAATGCCTGACTCTTAGGGAATGGACCCATGAAATCGATGCCCCATGCATCAAAAACCTCACAGAAGTGAATGGGCTGCATCGGCATCATATCACGCTGTCCACAATTGCCCATACTCTGATAGTTAGGACACCTCTTCACGAATTCATCAGAATCCTTGACGAGGTAGGCCACCATAGGCCGGATTGGAGCATTTTCTATGCTGTTCTCCTCCCAGAATGATGTCCTCCTGCCTCTAGCTTGTGGTAGTCTGTGAGGACACGGTGGTGCTCCTCATAAGGAATGCACCGACGCCAGACACTATCCCCTCCTTCATGATAAAGGATGGGATCCTCCCAAGGGTAAGACTTGACCTTCGCAAGGATGGTCTCAAGTCGCTGTATGGGACAACCTTGTGGAACTTTCATGGCAACAAGATAGTTCACAATGTCGGTGTACCATGGGAGAGAGGCGATAGCAAGGATCGCCTCATCTGGAAAGGTCTCTGCAATAGGATCAGTCTGCTCAGATTCCTCAAGATTTTCCAAACGGGAGAGATGATCTGCCACCACATTCTTGACTCCAGGTTTATCCTTAATCTCAATATCAAACTCCTGGAGTAGAAGGATCCATCTAGTTAATCGATTTGGCATCCTCCTTAGCCATGAGGTACCTAATGGTGATGTGATCTGTAAAGATAGTCACTTTTGATCCAAGAATATATGATCTGAATTTATCCAAGGCAAAAACTACAGCTAACATCTCTTTCTCCGTGACAGTACAGTTCCATTGCACGGCATCCAATGTACGGCTAGCATTGTGAATGGTAAATAGTAATCCATCCCTCCTCTGTCCTAACACAGCCCCTATGACAAAATCAGAGGCATACGTCATGATCTTGAATGGGAGAGACCAATCAGGCGGCTGAAGGATAGGAGCCTCAACAACTAAACTCTTGAGAGTCTCAAATGACGTAAGACACTTATCATCTACAATGAACTCGGTGTCTTTCATCAGCAGACCAGTCAATTATCGGGCAATCTTGTTGAAGTCTTGAATGAAACGTCGGTAGAAGCCGACATGCCCCAGAAAAGACCGTAACTATCGCACATTGGACGGTGGATTGAGTTTCCTGATGATATCCACCTTGGCTGGATCAACCTCCATACCCCTGTTGGAGATGATATGACCAAGCACCGTCCCCTGAGTTACCATGAAGTGACTCTTCTCCCAAGACAAAACAAGATGGACCTCTATGCAGCGTTGAAGAACGTGGTCTAGGTAGTCAAGACAAGCATCAAACCCGTCGCCGTAGACCCAAAAATCATCCATGAAGACCTATAAACAGTCACCCACCATGTCTGAGAAAATGGACAACATGCACCTTTGGAATGTCGCCGGGGTGTTACATAGACCAAAAGACATTCGTCTAAAAGCTTGTCCTTAACAGACATGTGAATGTCGTTTTATCATTGTCTTCGGGCATATGGCCACCTGATTGTAACTGGAGTATGATGAATACTCATTCATCACTCTTTATTCTAATATTTTAGCTACAAAAACCTTTGCAAATGCATGTAGATATGTGTAAACAGGAATAATTACCAAAAGCATGCATTGTGTAAAAACCTATAATTAGCATGTTTTTGTGCAAAAATAAAAGAATAAAGATTAAAAAGAAAAAGAGGGAAATATTTAGAATAAATATTGAGCAACCTAACCCAAGGGAGGGCTCAGCATGGGCATGACTGCATAAAAGCCAAAGTAGAGGAAGATAGGGGCTCATGGGTGTAAATATTTATGTAAATAAATAAAAATAGTTTTCCTCACAAAAATAGCCTAAAATATGCTTGTAAATACTTGTACATATTTATAAGTATAAAAACAAAAGAAAAAGGGTAAAAATCAAAAAGAACAAAAACACCACTTTCATCATGTACATGAACCACTCTTATAAAATTTTTTTAACCTTGTAAATAGATAAAATTAATTTTTATAATTTTTGTAAATATTCTATATTATATAGTGTAAATAAATAAAATAAAAACAATCAAAACAAAAATCAAATAAAAATAGCAAAATTAAAAACACAAAAATATATTGTAAATATACCATGTATATAAATGTATATATGTATTTATTTTACCTATGAATATAAATAATAAAAATAAAATAAAAATATCTTTTTATCCCTTATTATAATGAAAATAAATAAAATGTAAAATAGGGATAAAATTGCACAAAATTAACAATTAAAAAATCAAAAATTAAAAAGCCTATATTAAGCATATACCTATATATAGCTATATAATGTAAGTACCTTATTTTTATTTCAAAAAATTTATTAAAAATCACAAAAAAATAGAAAAAAATAAAATAAAAATATTTCGTGTTTTAACTTTTTGCAAATTCGGCCAATTGCCACATGTTATTTCACTTCCAAATAATATCCACGTGGCCTGTTCCTATTGGGTCCTGGGAGTGTTGACCGCCCGGTCAACTCCCCCCCCCCAGGACCACCCCGTCTCAGATCTGGGTGACGGACCCGATTTCTCCCTTTTCTACCCGCTTGATCCGACACCCATTTCACCAAACCCCAGGTCCGACTTCTTCGTGATACACCCGAGACCCTTGCCGGAGCCACCGCATCGAGATCCGCGCTCCTGATTTCCCTACCCGCGCGATTCTTTCCGGATCACCTCCACATAAAAAGCCAAGCTCCGCCACCCTAATTCACCATCTTTGGCCATTCGAATCCTTCACCTGTGAGCTCCAGTGAGTGCGCGAGAGTGACAGCTCGTGCCCGGTGCTGTCGAAGCGAGGAGAGGAGGAGAGACCATCGATCCGGCGAGCTACGCCGCCGCGGCTCCACCACCAGTAGGAGTACCGAGCCTCGGAGGGAGACGCTCCTCGAGGCAACGACCAGGAGCTTTCCCAGCTCCTCCCCAGTCTCTTCGTCCACCCAGGTATCCATTTCGCTCCGCCTTTTCCTTTAATTTTCGATTACGCCCAAATCGCCGCTCCGCCGCATTCCATCGATTCTGACCATCCAGTAGATAGATTCGATCATCGGACCCCACAGACACCTTCGCCCCCTTCCGACGCACCTTCTTCACCCCTCCATCCAACCCAGCTCGCACAGGAGCTGGGAGTCGAGCTCCTCCGTCTACCCCCTTCGCCGGAGCTCGGCATATCGACCCACAGACCACCGTCACTCCGCCTAACCGGGTCGAGGCAGTTTGCCCTCGACCCGCGAGTCTTCTGGATTGCTTTGCAGGTCGAACGAAGGCCATCTGAGGCCCTTCGTCATTCAGCCAGGAGGCACAGCTCCGCCGACCTTGCCCGAGCTCCTCAGAGCTCGGCTGGATCATCGGAGCCCACCACCAGCTGCGGGACACCCTTGCGGAGCTTCTCCGACCTTCAGGCGCAGCAGAGGAGCCCCGGAGCGAAGCCACCGGGCCGGCGAACTTCGTCGGTCATCTGTTCTTCGAGGATCCTCCTCCTCCGTTCGATCAGTCCTCCCGCTCCAGGTGTCATCTGGGCCGTTCATCCCTGGAGCTGCCTTTACCGTCAGATCAGAGGAGAGTCGATCGCAGCCGTCGGTCCAGTGAGGGGTGTAGCCTCCGAGCGTCCTCGACCGTTTGATCAGACACGTGGCCAGCACCCCGCCGTTGGATCACCCCGAGGAGAGCAGCGTTGGACCCCCAGTCGCCCTCGACCGCTTGATCAGACACGTGGCGTTCATCCTTAGATCCGAGTAATAAAGGGTAATTTACCCTTAGGCCCCTCTGCTATTTTATTTCGTAGTTAGTCCTGTAATTAGTTAATTTAGTTGTTTAGTTTTGGGAAAACTTGCATAGAGACCCTTGTGCTAGCCTTTATTTGCTGTTATACCCCTATACATGGTCTGACACGTGCTTCGTCACGTGGTTTCTTTGGGTTAATTGCACTATATGCCCCTGTTGTTCTGGATGTTAACAATTGAATGAAACTTTTAGTTTATTTGCATTTATACCCCTGTGCGTGATATATTTCAACATGTGCGTGATATTTTGGGTATTTTGCGAATAGGGCCCTGCACTTTTGGTACCTGTTACAAATAAGTCCTTGGAACTTATTTTCATTACATTTGGGTCCCTGAGTGCCCCAGGCATGTGCGTGGCGTGTGTTTTGCTAGATTAATTGCACCAGACCCCCCAGACTCTTGGGTATTTGCACTTTAGTCCCTGTGCACTGTGCCCTCTCTTTATTTTTGAATAAAATAGCAAAACACCTCCAAATCCAACGAAAATTGGATACATGGCTCCTGTCATGGTGTGAAAGTTTCGAGGATTTTTGAGGACATTTTTGTTTTCATTTGATATTTTTAAAAATTCAAAAACCTCTATTTTCTTCACAGTCTAACTTTAAAAATCACAAAAAAATATTAAATAGTGTCTAAAAATTACAAAAAATTGTCTACTGTCCCCTTTGTTGTGTTTGATTTTCTAGCCAATTTTGGCTATTTTTCATTATCTAAAACACCTAAAAATTGAAAAAAACCAAAAATCTTATAAAAATTCTAATAATTAAACCAAAAATCCAAAAATAATAAAATAGGTGCCTAAATTTTTATTGTTTAATTCTCTTTACAGGAAAATTACTCCCAGCTAATTTGGGGGCTTTAGATATTTTATCTAGGGCCTTTTAGCTCGGCTGGACAGTACCTTTGATTTCAGCTACTGTTTGATTTTTAGAAAATTAAATAAACATCAGAAAATTCTCAAAAATTCACCAAAAACACTAGAAATTATAAAACACATAAAAATATTTTTGTTTGAATTGTTGGTTGATTTTTATTGCTTTTAATAAATTGTTGAAGTGTGTGCTTATTTACTTTTCTTATTTTCTTAATACATTAAAAATCCAAAAAAATATAAAATAAATTAAAAACCACTAAAAATATTTTCTTCTTTTATTTTATTCCTTTTTACTACTTTGTAGGCCGAAAGGCCAATCCGTGCTCCTTGAGTTCGACCCTGGTCGCTATACCAGGTTAATCCAATAGCGAGACCGCTTTCGCGTTTTTGATCGATTTTATCTATATTAGTGGTCTATTTTTCTTGATTGTCCGCGCTTGATCGCTTGGGTCGCAACGACCAATTTAGTACCTTATACCCGAGTGCTCAGGCGTGACATCAGAATGGCGCCGTTGCCGGGGAGCACGACTTAGTAGTTTTATTTTTATTTTTATTTTCATTTTCGCGGCTTTTCGCGGCTCTTTCATAGCTCACGGCTTTTTCGCGGCTTTTGTTTACATTTTATTTTTGTTTTATTTTTTTTATTTTCTTTTTCTTTTATTTTTGTCTTTGTTTTATTTTGAGTGTTTATTTTATTTTGTATTTTTGCATATATACCCTCATTTTCAATTTCATTTATTTTCGTTTTTAGTTGATTATTTTGGTCTGACCACTCTGTTCTTTCTTGCGAGGGCCTGAGGACCGAGGCGGCCGATCTCGAGAAGCCGACGCAACCGCGAGACTCGGAGGCGGTTCCTTTATTTACGGAGCCGCAGGAGAGAGCGAGAGAGAGAGTTGAGTGGGTGAGGTTAGATTAGACTTTTGATTATTATTGTAATAATACAGGGACTCAGACTGGACACTTTGGACTGTGATTGGACTTAGCGGGTCTGTTTCGCCGAGCACCGGTGTGCTCGGGGGATCCTTAGGAGTTTTTCGCGGCTTTTTACGCAGTTTTGTTTTCTTTTCTTTTTACTGCCTTTTCCGGTGTTTACACGGTTTTTCATCGAGCCCCTAGACTTAGGATTTTCTCTTGCTTGTACCGTAATTAGTAGGGTCCCCACACTTAATTATTTGCCTGTTCCTATAGTGTGCTTAATTGGACCTACTAATAATCAATTAATAAAAATAATCGACTCATCTCCTTCGTAGCCTACGTGCCGCAGTCCACCCTGTAAAGCGCTTTCTCCTACCCCCGATTTGTCGGGCAGAGGAGGGGTGGGCCAAGATCGGACCCTTTGGCTTGGAGGTCGGTGACCGATTAGACGGTTCTGTGAGTAGAAATTGCTCATCTAGGACTCGGTTTTTCCCGCTGCATCATTTAGGGTAGTTTGCTTTTCTGTCTTTAAATTCTGCGCGGATCACTTGCATGTAGAGTGCTGGAGGCAAGGTACGCATTTCTGACTCAGCATGCATCATTGATTTCATCGCGCATCGGCTTTTTCGACTTCTCCCCCCTGATTTTGGACTAAATAACCAGGAGAACCGAAAAATTCGTTAGGCGTTTGTTTTCTATTTGAAAAATATTAAAAAGAAAAATCATAAAATTGGGACTGGATAAAACTATTGACCCTAAAAGACACTCACCCTAAAAATTTGTCTTGGGGAGAGCAACCCCCTCATTGTATGGTTTGGATGCGCGAGAGAGTGACCCGCACCCTAGGTAGAGCCCTCCGGTGATATTCCCGACCGATTACCGACTCTTCCGTGCGGGCCAGTCGGTTGGGGTAGCATCGGGTATCCTAACAGGTCACGTAAGCGCTCTGATATCTTGTGTGTTCACCTAATAAAATTGATAAGATAATTTGACCAAACTTTCACGGTCTTCAGCTCGCGTTGCGTTGGTGAACCGGGGGTTTGCATTTTGATCATAGTTTCTCCAGATCTCATCCGCACTACTCGCCAAATCAAGATGATGGGTAGACGCTCTCTTAGGCAGCCTCTGGCTGCACCGCTTTTGGGCACGTCTACCCGATCATCTAGGTTGGCCCGCGAGAGCCGAGACCAGCTCTCCGAGCCCGAGTACGACTCCACCCTATTCCCCCTCGACCCCCTTTCTTTCGAACCTGAGCAACATGAGCCCGAGGAGAGATTAGCAGATTTGACAGCACCTGAGTTGGGCTCATTTGATTTTGCAGACGTCATGGCCGGCAGTTCTGAGGATCGCTCCCGCCAGCCTGAGCACTTCATATTGGATCAGGGAGCCATCAACTCCACCCTGATCGCCTCGTTAGAGACTGTCCAACAGCAGCTGAGGGATCAAGGAGCATTCATGATCGACATGAGGAGAGAGATGGAGCAGATGAGAGCAGAGCGAGAGCAGAGGAGAGAGGGACCGAGGATCCCAGATGATGCGGATGCAGCAGCCGCAGCAGCAGCCGCCGCAGCAGCGGCAGCCACCGCAGCCGTGGCCGGAGGACCACCGAGACCGATGCGGGAGCTACACAACCCCGGATCGACGCTGACGCACCACTGGGTAGTACTTCCAGCGATCGTGGGGGACTTCATGTTCCCCCCGAATACTTTGTAGCTACTCCCCCGCTTCCATGGACTCGCGACAGAGGAGCCCCATCTCCACCTCCAGGAGTTCTTGATGATATGCAGCACTGTCCACGACCGTCAGGTGGACCAGGACACGATCAGGATGATCGCCTTCCCCTTCTCTCTAGCAGACAGAGCAGCCACTTGGCTGAAGCATCTGGGGAAGTTTGTTTACACCTAGGAGCAGCTCCGCACCGAGTACTTGAACAAGTACTATCCACTCGGGCGGACGAATGCAGCGAGGGCCCTGATCAGCAACTTCTCCATGCTCCCCAACGAGCAATTCCATGAGGCATGGGAGAGGTTCCGAGAGCTCACAGACCGATGCCCGCACCACGACATTTCGAAGCCGAACCTTGTGCACAGCTTCTTCAGTGGGTTGACACCAGAGCTCCAGAGCCTGGTGATTGCTTCTTGCGGCGGGTCCTATTTCGCCAAGGACCACGACCAGGTCTGGGCCATCTACGAGGAGATGGCCGAGAATCACATGGTGATATCCCAGACCCGGTTGTACACTCAGGGGAGACCCCAGCAGCAGCCAGGACCCGTGTAGTACCAGAGGATAGCACGGGTCGATGCAGGTCCATCCAGCTCATCCGCAGTTGCAGCAGCACAGGCAGATTCGTCCGTTGCGGATATGGGTATCATCAGCGAGAAGTTGGACCTCATGGAGCTGATCGAGAAGAAGCAGTGCCAGGGAATCACGCAGATGGAACAGATGGCACAGACTATGAGCGACATGAAGACCCAGCTCATGTGTCTCCAGGAGGCACAGACGGCTTCACAGCCCCGTCTTCAGTTGCGAGGCGACACCGGCGGCAGCAGCAGCTCGTCCCAGCACTCCAGCTCCTTTAGACAGGTTCACCTTGTACAGGCGGAGCCGTACCAGCAGCAGCAACCCTCTTACCAGTCCCCACAATCTCCAGACATGCAGATGGTGGTATACCAGCCGGATCAGCCTCTGGCAGTACTCCCGCCAGCCCCCTACGATGCAGAGCCGTTGATGGATGTCAACGGGATTTTGTATGACCGCCCCCAGCCTGGGATTCGACGAGACCATCCCGGATTCAGGTGGGGGAGTGGAGGTACCCAGCCCCAGCAGCAGTCATCCGGTCAGGGAGGGCAGTATGGCCAGCAGAGAGATCACCAGCCACAGCAGCAGCCCCTAGCCACCCAGCCATATCAGCAGTCATCCTTCATTCCCCGTCCCTATCAGCAGCAGTGACAGTCTTGGAGACGTGAGCAGCAGGCTCACCCACCACACCAACAGCAGCATCCTTCCTCCTACTCCTCTTACCAGCAGCACCAGTTCCAGCAGCCTCAGCACCAGAGAGGCTACCCGTCGGGCTCCCATGAGAGCCCCGCCTTGGATGACATAGCCCGCCTCCTTACGGACCAGCAGGCTACCTTCAGACGGGAGATGGACGAGTTCCGCCAGGAGATGCAGGACCTTGTGAGAGGGAAGGCCGCCATTCCTGTACAGATAGAGCCAAATCCGAACAACCTGAAGAGGAAATCTGAGCAGGTAGTTTCCACTGAGCACGCCACTCCTAGTGATCCATTTGATGATATGTCTTCAGATCTGTTTGATGCTGATTTTGTTACACTTAGGAGCGGTAGAGCACCAGCAGGCGGTGCCTCATCTGAGCGACGACTCGAGGACCCACCCAGGGCGCCAGATGAGGAGGAGGAGAGCGGTACTGAGGCCGCACACGATGATGATGGTGGTACTGATGCCACCAAGGATGCTGATTCCACCGGCGGTACTGAGGCCGCCGCTTCACTAGTTCGAGGAGGTGGTGTTGATGCCACCAGAGGAGCCGAGCCAGCCCGCGGTACTGAGGCCGCAAGACGTCCAGCAACAGAGCCAGCCCGTGGTGGTACTGAGTCCACCGGTGTCCGTTTTGATAGAGATGTTGTTTTTCCTTCGGTTGATGTATCTCAGAATGCTGTTTTGAATAAAGGAAAAGGTTTAGTTTCTTCTGGTCCCACTATGGTGCTTGATGTATGTGCGGATCCGGCCGTCGAGCCGTCTAGGCTTTTTCCTAGTCCTTCATCTGCGAAGGACCCTGTGATCCCCATCCCTAGAGACCTTCAGATGGGGAAGGGGAAGAAAAAAGAAAAAGACCCAAAAAAGAGAGAGCAGGAGGAATTCAGCCAGAGCATGATCGACAGATTTGACATCCAGCTGACCCTCCAGGAGGCTTTGCAGCACATCCCCCTCCTTCAGCTATCTTTGAGAGACAGGACCACACTCAGAAGGAGGAGGAGGAACCACACTTCAGAGATTCATGTGCTGACAAAAGCCACGTGTTTCGCGATCCAGAACCGTCTGCCGGCCAAGAGGCCAGATTCAGGGGCCCCGTATGTCAGATGCCAGATTAGTGAGTAGAGGTTCGACCGGACTCTATTGGATAGCGGATCGTCGATCAACCTCCTTCCGGCAGCCCTTCTCGATCGCTTCGAGTTGGGCACTCTTAGACAGAGCAGGACAGTCCTTCAGTTTGCTGATCGATCTGTCAAGAGGCCGAAGGGGTTGTTGCGAGACGTCATCGTCACGATTCAGGGCCTGAAATTCCCCGTTGACTTCGTAGTGTTGGACATGGAGATCCCTGATTCAGTGGCCGACACCCCCATCATCCTTGGTCGTCCGTTCTTGGCCACAGCCAAGACGGTGACTGATCATGACAGCGGGAAGGTATACTTTCGCGTCGAGGGCGAGAGTGTACAAATAGAGACGGTCGAGGACTACAGAGGCAGAGAGAGAGCACGCTCAGAGGCCAGCATAGATTCAGAGAAGCTGACAGACGACGGGCCAGACATCCACCAGGACTGTGATTTTGTGATCACAGACAATGAGGCAGCATGGGCAGATCCTGCAGCACAGGCCATCCTCTCATTTTCAGACACAACTGATGCTGAGATGATAGCAGAGGAGAGTCTGGAGAGCACAGCCCTGGTCCAGGATACCACAGAGGCAGCAGAGCCGGTTCTTGACCGCGACACAGTTTTCAGTGATGGTGGTGCTGAGGCCACCTTGTGTTACGGTGGTACTGATGCCACCGCGTTTGATGCAGATCCCTCGGATTCAGAGTCTGATTGGGCAGATTGCGATGATCAGATGCCAGACCTGAGTCCACCTGAGCCGACACATGAGGAGGAGGTAGATGCAGAGCAGATCAGAGACAGTATAGTTGAGCAGCCTCCTCCAGATCCAGTTTGCGAGAGTTCGCTTTCTTTCTCCCAGGCAGATTTGGCAGACTTAGCAGCACTCACACATCTTCTTCCGAGGCCAAAATTGCCAGCACCTAGCTGTCCAGAGCTGAAGCTGCTCCCTACTTCGCTGAAGTATCGATTCCTTGCGGGCGAGCCTGAGATGTACCCAGTCATTATCTCCGCCGATCTGACTAGAGAGCAGGAATCCCATTTGATGGGGGTTCTTGAAAAGAACCGCAAGGCAATCGGATGGAGCGTAGCAGATCTCCATGGGATTAGTCCATCAGTGTGCTCCCACCATATCTATCTCGAGGAGGGGGCAAAGCCGTCGCATGAGTTCCAGCGGCGACTGAACCCCAACCTGAGAGAGGTAGTGATGAAGGAAATATCAAAATGGTGGAGTGCAGATTTTATTTATCCCATTTCCGACTCCAAGTGGGTCAGCCCCTTGCATGTGGTGCCCAAGAAGACGGGCATCACGACTGTAATCAGTGAGTCGGGAGAGGAGATTGCTACATGAGTACCCACCTCTTGGAGGGTCTGTGTTGACTACAGGAGACTCAACCAGGCCACCAAGAAGGACCATTTCCCCCTGCCTTTTATTGACCAGATCATTGAGGGACTGGCAGGGAAGAGCCATTATTGCTTCCTGGATGGGTACTCGGGCTACAACCAGGTGGCCATCGCTCCTGAAGATCAGGAGAAGACCACCTTTACTTGTCCCTTCGGTACATATGCCTTTCGACGCATGCCATTTGGGCTATGCAATGCCCCTGCGACTTTTCAGAGGTGCATGTTGTCGATCTTTTCAGACATGGTAGGCGAGTGTTTGGAGGTCTTCATGGACGATTTCTCAGTCTACGGCGACGGATTCGACTCCTGTCTTGACTGCCTAGACCGAGTACTCCAGCGATGTATTGAGTACCATTTGGTTCTATCTTAGGAGAAGAGTCACTTCATGGTGACTCAAGGGACGGTGCTTGGCCATATCATCTCCAACAGGGGCATGGAGGTTGATCCGGCCAAGGTTGATGTCATTAGAAAACTCGCACCGCCGTCCAATTTGAGGCAGCTACGGTCATTCCTGGGGCACGTTGGATTTTATAGGAGATTTATTCAGGATTTCAGCAGGATTGCCCGGCCGTTGACTGACCTCTTGACGAAAGACACCGAGTTCCTTGTCGATGACAAGTGTCTTTCGTCCTTTGCGACTCTCCAGCAGTGTGTTATTGAGGCTCCTGTCCTCCAGCCGCCTGATTGGTCTCTCCCATTTGAGATCATGACGGACGCCTCCGATTTTGCCGTAGGGGCAGTGCTGGGACAGAGGAGGGATGGAGTTCCATTTGCCATTCACTACGCTAGCCGCACATTGGATTCCGCCCAGCGGAATTACACGGTCACAGAGAAGGAAATGCTAGCTGTAGTGTTCGCCCTAGATAAATTTCGATCGTATATCATTGGATCTAGAGTGACGTTGTACACAGATCACACCGCCATCAGGTACCTCATGGCAAAGAAGGATGCCAAGGTCACACTCACTAGATGGATCCTTCTACTCCAGGAGTTCGACATTGAGATCAAGGACAAGCCTGGAGTCAAGAATGTGGTGGCGGATCATCTCTCCCGTCTAGAGCAGCCTGAGGAGTCTGAGCAGATTGACCCCATTCGAGATACCTTCCCAGATGAGGCGATCCTTGCTATCGCCTCACTCCCGTGGTATGCCGATATTGTGAACTTTCTCGTTGCTGGGAAAGTCCCACAAGATTGGCCCAGGCAGAGGCTTGAGACCTTCCTTGCGAAGGTAAAGTCCTACCACTGGGAGGATCCCATCCTTTACCACGAAGGAGGGGATAGCGTCTGGCGTCGGTGTATTCCTCAGGAGGAACACCACAGCGTCCTCACTTACTGCCACAAGCTTGAGGCAGGAGGACATCATTCTGGGAGGAGAACGGCACAGAAAGTGCTCCAATCCGGCTTGTGGTGGCCTACCCTCTTTAAGGACACAGATGAGTTCGTGAAGAGGTGTATTGACTGTCAGAGGATGGGCACTTGTGGACAGCGTGATATGATGTCGATGCAGCCCATTCACTTCTGTGAGGTTTTTGACGCATGGGGCATCGATTTCATGGGTCCATGCCCTAAGAGTCAGGGATTTGAGTACATTCTGTTGGCCTTAGATTATGTTAGTCGTTGGGTTGAGGCTATCCCCGCCCGAGCCGCTGATGCGAGGACAGTTTGCAGATTTTTGAGGAAGCACATCATCACGCGGTTCGGGGTTCCACGAGTTCTGATTTCTGATGGGGGGTCTCATTTCATCAACGACCAGGTTAAGGCCCTTGCTAGCGAGTTGGTATAGACCATCGTGTTGCTACACCTTACCATCCACAGACGAATGGTCTAGCCGAGGTGTCGAATAGGGAGATCAAGTATATTGCAGAAAGTCGTCCGCCCTGACCGAAAGGATTGGTCACAGCTTTTGGACTCGGTCTTATGGGCATATAGGACATCTTTCCAGACTCCATTGGGCACATCTCCCTTTCGCCTCGTATATGGCAAGCCGTGCCATTTACCTGTTGAGCTGAGGCACAAGTCACTTTGGGCAGTTACAGATATTCTTATGGATCCAGATGGTATGGGAGACCAGAGGAGGGCAGAGTTAGCCGCCCTGGAGGAGCTTAGAGATGCAGCTTTCTCAAACAGCCTACAGTATAAGGAAAGAGTGAAGGAGTGGCATGATTCTCATATCAGCCACAAGCATTTTGAGATTGGACAGAGAGTATGGCTGTTTGATGCGAGGCTACGTTTATTTCCAGGGAAGCTACAGAGCAAATGGAAGGGACCCTACTTGGTCAGAAAGGTACACGACAACGGTAGCATTGATATATCTGAGTTGTCTTCTGAGAGTACCTTTCGAGTGAACGGCCAGCGGCTCAAGCCATTTCTAGATCATGAGCCGCGGGTCGCTGATCTTGACCCTATTCATTTTGCGTGAGATGTGGTCTTTGACTCACATCTAATGCATCTCACGCCTGAGTTTCACTGATCTTCCGCCTTGTATAGATCCAGATGTCCATATCACTACATTCTTTAGTCCCACATCCCTTTCTTCATCTTGTGATTATGCTATACTTAGGGTGCGCTTTACCCTCAGTATAGGGGGGATGTGAGACCTTTTGGGTATTTCTTTTGCTTCTGCCCACCCCTGTTTTGCTGCCTATACTTAGGGATATTTCACCCTAAGTATAGGGGGGTAGACCCTGTACATTCTCCACTCGGTTTTCCCTTAGTATACAGCCTGCTATACTTAGGATTATTTGATCCTAAGTATAGGGGGAAGACCTGAGACTTCTCTTGACTTTTCAGTCTTCTTCTTCGTATATAGCCTTTCTTTTCACTTCCCTATACCTAGTACGAGTTATGTCTTCTTCATCGCTCTTGACTCTGAGGACATCGTTCGAGCTAAGTATAGGGGGGTGTGTATATATTTCATATATACTTTAGCCATAACTCGTACTTTGTGTGAGTGTGTTAATAAATAAAATGGCTAAAAATCACAAAAATTAAAAAATTTTCATGTACATAAACATTCTTTTATTTGCACATAAATAGCTAGTGTATAAATTATTTTTGTAAAAATGTTTTCAAAAATCTTTTGTGTAAAGTTTATGTAAATATTTTCTTATCAAAATTATGTATATAGTACAAAATTTTTCCAAAATGTTTTGAAAATCAAAAGTTTGCAAAAATCTTGTGTAAATGTGTGTAAATATCTTTTTACAAAACTTGCACTTCATGCATCATCCATTCATGATTTCAAAACATTTTTTCAAAAATTTTGCATGATTGTAAAATTTGTGTAAATAAGCATCTTTTGTACATATGTATATAGTTTTTCTGGATGATAGTTGACATTTAAACTAGCCTGGAATCAAAATTGAGAAATGGAACTTGATTAAGATCTTAATCCACCTAACTTCTAAGAGGAACCTTATAGGGCTTAGGTTTAAGGCTTTTCAGGTCCATGGTGACTTAATTCTTTGAGTCCACTAGGCTATGATCACATGTCATCTCAATGAGTCTAAGTAGAGCACTTAACAACAATACATGACTCATATAGACGATGGCTTTACTTGGACACCAGCACTATGCACGAGCTCTCTACGGATGAGGTGGTGAGGAGGCAGTCTTCCTTGACTTGGGGTAGCATATGAGGGTAGTACTTCTAGGCGGAACCTCTCTTCTTCTTTTAGTGAAGGAAGTGCGTCTCAACTTGGTCTGGTTGCCATGAGGTCTAACGACGGGAGTTGTGGGTTGCAATAAAGCTTCAAAAAAGGGATAGTTTACTGGCTCAAGAGGAAAACTCCTTGTATATATGTTGCACATGAATATGTTGTACAGATGCACTTGAAAAAAAATATGAGCAAAAAGAAAATAACTCCAAAAAAGTGGTGGGTCTGAGAGAAAATGATAATCCCACCGGAGTATGTATATAGAGTGCAATAAGCAAAGCTTGGTTTCATGATCCACCTAATGTAGCTTGCAGCAGGGAGACTTGGCTACACTGGTCAAGCTCCCAAGGGTACTTGGCTACACTGGCCTTGACCCATTCTCTTCTTCCTCCTCTTCTTGAGCCGGTTGAACTTGAACTTAGAAGGGAATACCCCGCTCCTCGAGGAAAGAGTGGCCAGATTGAGGTCATAGAGTTACCTTGTTGGGGAGGGTTGTCAAGTTGCCATTTCTGAGGTGGAGAGCTTAGACCTCACATTCACAGGACAAGAAAAGATTCATGGTCTTCAGGGTTTGTGATTGATGACTTGTTCTGATCTGGAGCATTGAGGAGTCTTGATTATAGATTAGTGGAACTTAGAGGCTGTTGAGTTTTAAACTTAGGTCCAAATAAGGTTCCGACACATTAATAATCCAAAGATCTGATCGAGCTCCATACCCCAATTTAATGAAGGCAAGTTCAATAATCAACCTTGATCCATGTACATCCTCTTTTTCTTTTTCTTGCTTTCTTTTTCACTTCTTTTTCAAATAAGTGTTTGCTAAGGGACTAGCAAAGTTAAGTATAGGGGGGTGATGAATACTCATTCATCACTCTTTATTCTTATATTTTAGCTACAAAAACCTTTGCAAAGGCATGTAGATATGTGTAAATAGGAATAATTACCAAAAGCATGCATGGTGTAAAAACCTATAATTAGCATGTTTTTGTGCAAAAATAAAAGAATAAAGATTAAAAAGAAAAAGAGGGAAATATTTAGAATAAATATTGAGCAACCTAACCCAAGGGAGGGCTCAGCATGGGCCTGACCGCATAAAAGCCAAAGTAGAGGAAGATAGGGGCTCATGTGTGTAAATATTTATGTAAATAAATAAAAATAGTTTTCCTCACAAAAATAGCCCAAAATATGCTTGTAAATACTTGTACATATTTATAAGTATAAAAACAAAAGAAAAAGGGTAAAAATCAAAAAGAACAAAAACACCACTTTCATCATGTACATGAACCACTCTTATATATTTATTTAACCTTGTAAATAAATAAAATTAATTTTTATAATTTTTGTAAATATTCTATATTATCTAGTGTAAATAAATAAAATAAAAACAATCAAAACAAAAACCAAATAAAAATAGCAAAATTAAAAACACAAAAATATATTGTAAATATACCATGTATATAAATGTATATATGTATTTATTTTACCTATGAATATAAATAATAAAAATAAAATAAAAATATCTTTTTATCCCTTATTTTATAATGAAAATAAATAAAATGTAAAATAGGGATAAAATTCAACAAAAATAACAATTAAAAAATCAAAAATTAAAAAGCCTATATTATGCATATACCTATATATAGCTATATAATGTAAGTACCTTATTTTTATTTCTAAAAATTTATTAAAAATCACAAAAAAATAGAAAAAAATAAAATAAAAATATATCATGTTTTAACTTTTTACAAATTCGGCCATTTGCCACCTGTTATTTCACTTCCAAATAATATCCACGTGGCCTGTTCCTATTGGGTCCTGGGAGTGTTGACCGCCCGGTCAACCCCCCCCCCCCCCGGACCACCCCGTCTCGGATCTGGGTGACGGACCCGATTTCTCCCTTTTCTTCCCGCTTGATCCGACACCCATTTCACCAAACCTCGGGTCCGACTTCTTCGTGATACACCCGAGACCCTCGCCAGAGCCACCGCATCGAGATCCGCGCTCCTGATTTCCCTACCCGCGTGATTCTTTCCGGATCACCTCCACGTATAAAGCCAAGCTCCGCCACCCTAATTCACCATCTTTGGCCATTCGAATACTTCACCTGTGAGCTCCAGTGAGTGCGCGAGAGTGACAGCTCGTGCCCGGTGCTGTCGAAGCGAGGAGAGGAGGAGAGACCATCGATCCGGCGAGCTACGCCGCCGCTGCTCCGCCACCAGCAGGAGTACTGAGCCTCGGAGGGAGACGCTCCTCGAGGCAACGACCAGGAGCTTTCCCAGCTCCTCCCCAGTCTCTTCGTCCACCCAGGTATCCATTTCGCTCCGCCTTTTCCTTTAATTTTCGATTACGCCCAAATCGCCGCTCCGCCGCATTCCATCGATTCCGACCATCCAGTAGATAGATTCGATCATCGGACCCCACAGACACCTTCGCCCCCTTCCGACGCACCTTCTTCACCCCTCCATCCAACCCAGCTCGCACAGGAGCTGGGAGTCGAGCTCCTCCGTCAACCCCCTTCGCCGGAGCTCGCCATATCGACCCACAGACCACCGTAACTCCGCCTAACCGGGTCGAGGCAGTTTGCCCTCGACCCGCGAGTCTTTTGGATTGCTTTGCAGGTCGAACGAAGGCCATCTGAGGCCCTTCGTCATTCAGCCAGGAGGCACAGCTCCGCCGACCTTGCCCGAGCTCCTCAGAGCTCTGCTGGATCATCGGAGCCCACCACCAGCTGCGGGACACCCTTGCGGAGCTTCTCCGACCTTCAGGCGCAGCAGAGGAGCCCCAGAGCGAAGCCACCGGGCCGGCGAACTTCGCCGGTCATCTGTTCTTCGAGGATCCTCCTCCTCCGTTCGATCAGTCCTCCCGCTCCAGGTGTCATCTGGGCCGTTCATCCCTGGAGCTGCCTTTACCGTCAGATCAGAGGAGAGTCGATCGCAGCCGTCGGTCCAGTGAGGGGTGTAGCCTCCGAGCGTCCTCGACTGTTTGATCAGACACGTGGCCAGCACCCCGTCGTTGGATCACCTCGAGGAGAGCAGCGTTGGACCCCCAGTCGCCCTCGACTGCTTGATAAGACACGTGGCGTTCATCCTTAGATCCGAGTAATAAAGGATAATTTACCCTTAGGCCCCCTCTGCTATTTTATTTCGTAGTTAGTCCTGTAATTAGTTAATTTAGTTGTTTAGTTTTGGGAAAACTTGCATAGAGACCCTTGTGCTTGCCTTTATTTGTTGTTATACCCCTATACATGGTCTGACACGTGCTTCGTCACGTGGTTTCTTTGGGTTAATTGCACTATATGCCCCTATTATTCTTGATGTTAACAGTTGAATGAAACTTTTAGTTTATTTGCATTTATACCCCTGTGCGTGATATATTTCAACATGTGCGTGATATTTTGGGTATTTTGTGAATAGGGCCCTGGACTTTTGGTACATGTTACCAATAAGTCCTTGGAACTTATTTTCATTACATTTGGGTCCCTGAGTGCCCCAGGCACGTGCGTGGTGCGTGTTTTGCTGGGTTAATTGCACCAGACCCCCCAGACTCTTGGGTATTTGCACTTGGGTCCCTGTGCACTGTGCCCTCTCTTTATTTTTGAATAAAATAGCAAAACACCTCAAAATTGGACACATGGCTCCTGCCATGGTGTAAAATTTTTGAGGATTTTTGAGGACATTTTTGTTTTCATTTGATATTTTTAAAAATTCAAAAACCTCTATTTTCTTCACTGTCTAACTTTAAAAATCACAAAAAAATATTAAATAGTGTCTAAAAATTACAAAAAAATTGTCTACTGTCCCCTTTGTTGTATTTGATTTTCTAGCCAATTTTGGCTATTTTTCATTATCTAAAACACCTAAAAATTGAAAAACACCTAAAATCTTAAAAAAATTCTAATAATTAAACCAAAAATCCAAAAATAATAAAATAGGTGCCTAAATTTTCCTTTTTTAATTCTCTTTACAGGAAAATTACCTCCCAGCTAATTTGGGGGATTTAGATATTTTATCTAGGGCCTTTTAGCTCGGCTGGACAGTACCTTTGATTTCAGCTACTGTTTGATTTTTAGAAAATTAAATAAACATCAGAAAATTCTCAAAAATTCACCAAAAACACTAGAAATTATAAAACACATAAAAATATTTTTGTTTGAATTGTTGGTTGATTTTTATTGCTTTTAATAAATTGTTGAAGTGTGTGCTTATTTACTTTTCTTATTTTCTTAATACATTAAAAATCAAAAAAAATATAAAATAAATTAAAAACCACTAAAAATATTTTCTTCTTTTATTTTATTCCTTTTTACTACTTCGTAGGCCGAAAGGCCAATCCGTGCTCCTTGAGTTCGACCCTAGTCGCTATACCAGGTTAATCCAATAGCGAGACCGCTTTCGCGTTTTTGATCGATTTTATCTATATTAGTGGTCTATTTTTCTTGACTGTCCGCGCTTGATCGCTTGGGTCGCAACGACCAATTTAGTACCTTATACCCGAGTGCTCAGGCGTGACATCAGAGTACCCGTTAAGAAAACAATAGTGACTCTTCCCAGCTAGCCTCTCTTTAATCTGATCAATAAAAGGCAGCGGGAAATGATCCTTCTTGGTGGCTTGATTCAATCGTCTATAGTCCACACAGACCCTCCAAGAAGTGGGTACCCGGATAGTTATCAACTCTCCAAACTCGCTCACAACTGTAGTGATGCCCGTCTTCTTGGGCACCACATGTAATGGACTAACCCACTTGGAGTCGGAGATGGGATAGATAAAACCGATGCTCCACCATTTTGATATTTCTTCATGACCACCTCTTGAAGATTCGGGTTCAGCCGTCACTGGAACTCACGCGACACCTTCGTGTCCTCCTCGAGATAGATATGGTGGGAGAACAGAGCCGGACTTATCCCCTGGAGATCAGCTACACTCCATCCTATTGCCTTGCGGTTTCTTTCAAGAACCTCCATCAGACGAGATTCTTGCTCTCCAATCAAACCTGCTGAGATAATGACTGGGTACATCTCGTGCTCACTCGTAAGGAATCTATACTTCAGCAACTACGACATAGGCTTTAGTTCAGGACAACTGGGAGCTGGCAAATCCAGCCTCTAAAAGGTCTGAGTGAATGCAACCAAATCTGAATGAGATAACTCTCGCTGATCATGCAAAACCGGCGAAGACGACCCTACTGGTGTATCTGTAATCAGTGTTTGCACTGTCTCCACCCTAGTTGCTGGCTCTGTAGAAATTAGACAGGGTAAAATCATCAAATTCTGCCCAGTTTATGTCTGAATCCGAGGGATATGAACCAGAATCACAAGATATATATTCTGCCTCACTATCCTGAACATGATCGTCAACCTCGAAAGTGTCCTCAGCCAAGAGTGTGCTCTCCGAACTCTCCTCTACTAGAAACTGTGAATCTATGGCATCTAAACGTGAGAGAAGGGCTCGTGAAACGGGATCGGACCAAGCAGCTTCATCATCAGTGATCAAAAAGTTGCACTCATGGTGGACGTCTCGCTCTACCTCTATCGTCTGCTCTGTATCACTAAACTGCTCTGAGCAAGCTGAGTCTCATGCTCTGGTCTCATCGATCGACTCTATTTGTATACTCTCTCCCTCGATGCAAAAGTATACCTTCCCGTTATCATGGTCGGACATCGCCTTGGCTGTGACTAAGAATGGACGCCCTAAAATGATGGGGGTATCGATCACAGATTCAGGGATCTCCATATCCACACAACGAAGTCCAAGGGGAATTTCAAGCCCTGAATTGTGACGACCACATCCTTCAACAACCCCTTCGGCCTCTTGACAGATCTATAAGCAAATTGAAGGACTGTCCTGCTCTATCGAAGAGGGCCAAACTCGAATCGGTCAACTAAGGCTACTGGAAGGAGGTTGATGGAAGAGCCATTTTCTAATAGAGTACGGTCGAATCTCTTCTCATGAATGTGTCATCTGACAGAGGGAGATCTTGCATCTGGCCTCATGGCTGGTTTACGGTTCTAGATGGCGAAGTAGGTGGTATGGGTCAGCACATGGATTCCTACCTGACGGTTCCTCTTCTTCTTGCAAATAGTGGTCTTCTCTCTCAAGTTCTTCAGGAAGAGAGGGATGTGCTCAAGTGCTTCCTGTAGAGTCAACTGTATATGAAATCTGTCAATCATCTGCTGGCTGAACTCTAACTACTGATCTTTTTTTGGATTTTCTTTTTTATTCCCCTTTGTAAAGCGAAGTGCTTGAGGAAAGGGGATGGATGAGCCCTCCTCAGATAGAGGGCTAGGAAGAGGTTCCTGTTGCTGAGAAGGCATGGATTCCATACAAGTATCATCAATCATCACATATGGACTTGGAGATGAAGAAACCTTTCCTTTATTAATTTGTTTGGTGTTTTTAAATAATGTCCCGAGATACAAGAATTGAAGGTGACACAACTGGAATAAAAGGGGCGGCCTCAGTACCACCCACGACATCGGAAGTTGCGGCATCAGCACCGCATTCTGGCTTAGCATCATGAAAAGTGGTGGCATCATTACCACCAGCTGGATCTGGAGGAGCGACGACCTCAGTACAGTTGACTGGATCAGCATCATCCTTGGTGGCATCAGCACCACCATCATCAACATCGTCATTAGTGGCATCAGCACTGTTATCCTCCTCGCCTGGTGCTCCTGAATCCTCGTGGTGTCATTGCTCAAATGAGGCTCCGCCGGCTGGCATCCTACCGCTCCTAAGTGTCACAAAATCAACATCAAATGTATACGAAGCAATGCCACCTAATAACTCACTAGGAGTGGTGGTCTCTGTGAACTGTACCTGCTCAGACTACCTCTTGAGGTTATTTGGGTTAGGCTCAATCTGACTGGGTATGGCAGACTTTTCCTTGATGATCTCCCTCATCTCCTAGCGAAACTCGTCCATCTCCCACCTAAAAGATGCCTGCTGGTAAGAGAGGAGGCGGGCTAAGTCATCAAGAGCTGGGTTCTCATAGGCTGGCCCATGAGAACCAGACAGGTTGCCTCGCTGTAAATGAGGCTGCTGCTGGAGTTGGTGAGAGGGAGGCTGAGAATATTGCTGTTGAGGCTGATGCTGGTGCTACCTCCGCTGGTGTCCCTACTAGTAGGGACGAGGACCCGACTGAAAATGTTGTTGTTGTGGCTGGTGGGAGAACTGGGGTTGCTGGTGCTGCTGGTCGAATTGTCCACCCTAAGGTGGAGGCTGCTGCTGGGATGAGGTACCTCCGGTCGACCATCTGAATCTAGGGTGGTGTCGGTGGATCTCGGGCTACTATCGGTCATACCAAATCCCGTTGACTTCCATCAACGACACATGATCATAGAGGGATGGAGGGAGAAGTACCAGTGGCTAATCCTACTGATATACCACCATCTGGGTGTCCTCAGATGGTGGTGGCTGAGAGTACTAGTGCTGGAATTGCTGGACCGGCTCTGTCTAGATGTGGTTGACCTATCGGTAATGGGCGAAAGGCTGGGACGATCCACTGCTGCCAGGATCAGCTCGTGACTTGAGATGGGGCTGAGAAGTCATCTGTGCCTCCTAGAGACACATGATATGGGTCTTCCGGTTACTCAAGGTATATGCCAACTGATTTATCTGATTCATGCCATGGCACTACTTCTTCTCGATGATCTCGATGCATTCCAGCTTCTCGCTGATAATTCCCATGTCAGCGGTCGATGACTCTACCTGTGCTGTGACTGTTGAGGAAGTGGATGGACCTGCATCAACTCGTGTTATCCTATGATAGGACACGACATGGGGTGGGGGCTTCCCATGAGTGTAGAGCTGGGTCTAAGATATAACTGTATAATTCTCAACCATTTCCTCATATATGGACCAGACTTGGTCTTCATCCTTAGTGAAATAAGAGCCCCCACAAGAAGCATTCACAAGCCCCTGCATCTCCGGTGTCAACCCACAAAAGAAACCCTGTACTAAATTGGGCTTAGAGATGTCATGATGTGGACATCGGTCATTGAGCTCACGGAAACGATCCCATGCCTCATGTAAATGGTCGTTGGGGATCATAGAGAAATTGTTGATCAAAGCTCGCACTGCGTTCATCCGGTCGAGTGGATAGTACTTGTTCAAGTACTCGGACCGGAGCTGCTCCCATGAAGTAACATATCTCCCTAAATACTTCAGCCAGTAGGCTGCTCTATCTATGAGGGAGAATGGAAATGCCATCATCTTGATGGTGTCCTCGTCCACGTATCGATCGTGGACAATGCTGCAAATCATCTCGAACTTCTGCAAGTGCATATGCGGATCCTCGGTGGCAAGCCCGTGGAACTTGGGCAAGAGCTGAATGGTCTGGGGAGGGAGCTTGAAGTCTCCCAGAATCGCTGGAAGCTGGATCCAACAATGTGTAAGGGTTGCACCAGGGTTGTGCGACTCCCTCATCGGTCTGGCTGGTCAGACTGGCTCATGCGGCTCCTCTGGCTGTCCTCCATCTGCTTGTCCACCCTCTGGGACCTCTCCACCGCCTGTTCGGTTTGGCTCTTTTCTTTCTGCTTGCATCTGTGCCATCTCTCTGCCACCTCTGCCATGAAGGCTCCCTGGTCTCTAATCTTCCTCTACTTCATCTCCAGGGAGGCTAATAAGGTGTGGCGTCTTGGTCTAGAACATATATGGTACTCTAAGACTGTCCATCGGTGCGCTCTTCACTGCTGGCCATCTCGTGGATCTTTGCAAAGGCAAAAGACTCCAACTCAGGTGTCGTCAAATGAACAAATATCTATGTTGGTCTCTGCTCAGGCACCTTGAGACTGGAAGAAGGGTGGTCGAGGGGGAACATGGCAAAATCAAACTCAGGTTCGGAGAGCAGGTCTAGGCTCTCCCGAACCTACCTAGATGAGTGGGTCGGAGTGCTCGAGAGCGGTGCTGCCAGGGGCAGCCTAAGGGACCTCCAACTGATCATCGTGATCTGGAAGGAATGAGGATGGGATCTGGAAACAAACAAGATCATAAGTCAAACCTCAATTTCACCTACGCAACGTGGAGCTGATGACCGTGAAGGTTCGATCGTTTATCTTGTCAATTTTATTAGGTGATAATTTAGTCTTATAGAGAGATTAAGCGAGCTGTTGGGAACTCGATTCTCCCGAGAGACTGGCCCAATCCCAAAGCTAGATCTTTCCCAGACAGTACAAGTTGTGGATCGTTTACCAGCTACCCGATCAACTCGCTCTGCTAAGGATATCGTGGCCCGCTTTATCGGAGACCGGAGCGATCCTCAATAGAGAACGACTAACCCCAAGACCTGTAGTCTAACGAGTGTTCAGTATGGCTCTAGCCTAGTGTGCAGGCCACTCTCTCACGTAAGCAAACCAAACAATGATGGGATGACTCTTCCAAGACAGATTTTTATGTGAAGTGTCCTTTAGGATCAAGTTTGTTTAGTAGTCCCAAGTTTATGGTTATCTCTTTTTATGGTATTTTTTATTAATCACACAAACGCCTAACGAATTTTTCGATCTCCCGATTATTTTAAGTCCAAAAATGGCGGAGAAGTCAAAAAAGCCGACGCACGATCAAAACTTATGATGCATGCAAAGTCAGAAATGCGTATATGTCGCCAGCACTCTACATGCAGGTGATTCGCACATAAATTAAAGACCGGATTCAAACTAATCTAAATGATGCAAGAAGAAAATGGCCTTAGATGAGCAATTTCTAATCGCGAAGAACAATAGTTAACTGTCTAAAGAGAGGTCAGGATCTGGTCTCTGATGCCGATCGATGTCTGCCACAACGGATCCTGCACGCGCTGTATACGACCTCTAGCGGCATGTGATCTCTCAATCAATCATTTTAACTTTTTATTATGATTTTTAATTAAGTCCAATTACGAACTATTGGTGCAGGCAAGATATTAGGGATTGGGCCTTAATTATTTACGATGCAATCAAAAGAAATTCCTAATTCTAGGGGCCAAATTCTTAGAGAATCAAAGGAAAGAAAATGCGAAGAAAACAAAATCGACAAAAAACCGCGGTGAGGTCCCCCGAGTACACCAGTGCTCGGCGAAACAAACCAATAATAATGTGCTGGAATAAAAACTACTCTATCCTATATAATTAATTTCCTACTGGCCTCCTGCTCCTCCTCTAATGCGGTTACGCCTGTCGAAAGCCGAAACATCCTTGTGACATCAAGAGAATGTATGAAAATTTGTTATATAAAATAGAGACAAAAACAAAAATGAAAGAAAATCTGAAAGGACTACTAAGTCGTGCTCCCTGGCAATGACGCCATTCTGATGAGCGACCTGCTGAGTGGGGTTAAGTATCAAGAATAATCACGGTCATTGTGACCCCAATCAACCAATCAGACTAAACAAGAAAAATCAAGACCACAAAATATAAATCAATCAAAACAAGGGAATAGAATGTCAGCGGTCTGCGCTATTTATTTAACCTGGTATAGCGTCCAGGGTCGAACACAAGGAGCATAGAAATATACAAAGTAGTCAGAAATCAGATAAATGAAAACATGTTTTTGGTGGTTTTTAATTTACATTTTTTTACATTTTTGAAATGAGGAAACAAATAAAAAGAACTAAGTAAAAATAAGCTTTAACAATTTTTATTAAGACAAAATACTCAAAAAAGGAAATAAAAATATTTTTATATTTTTCAAATATTCGGAATTTTTGGTAATTTTATGGGTTTTTTCCAATTTTTATATGATTATATAAAAATGAGATAAGATCAAAATAGTGAAACAATGTACAGCCTGGACTAAAAGACAAGTTTAAAATAATAAAAATGCCTTAATGTCTTGGATGTGATTTTTATGAAAAAGTAAATAAAAATATCTACACCTAGCAACTCAAATCCAAAATTTTTTGATTATTCTAGAATTTTTGAAGATTTTTATAAGTTTTTGAGTCTTTTGTGATTTTTAGGGTTTTCTTAAAAGATAATGCAACAAAAGTACTGGAATTAAAGCATGCAAAAACAAACACACAAGAATTTTTTGTAATTTTTAAAGCATTTTTGTATTTTTTATGTATTTTCTAAAATAGACCTGATACTTTTTAGGGTTTTGATTTTTAGATAATATCAAATATAAGTAAATCAATTCACAAAAATTACCATAAATATTACATATTAGCAGGAGCTAATCGCAATTTTTATGGAATTTTTGGAGTTGATTTAGTAGTTATTTGTTTTAAATAAAGCATTTAGCAAACATGGACTTATATGCAATTATGCAAAAGTTTCCAGATCAAATAATATTATGCATAAAAAGTTCAGGGCTAATCTCGCAATTTGTCCAAAATATTTATGCACATGCTAAAAAATTCAAGCACATGGGCATTTTTGTAATTATCAGAAAAAGTCATTCCAGAACATAACATATATATTCCAAGAGAAACATGCAAATGACCCACAAACTCACGTGAACACGCTCGTATCTTAGGTTCAGAAGGACTAAACTGCAATTATGGAAACTATTAGGTTCAAACTGTAAAATTTCTAAACTATTACTTTATTTACAAAACTATATAATAAAACACAAAAGTGCTTGGGTAAAAAGAAATATACCCCGAGGAGGCACGTGGCACGTTGTAGAGGCGTCGTGGGGGTACGGCTCTGATCCTCTAACGGAGGCAGATCAGGCGGTCCAGATGATGTCAGGAATGTGCGGCCTGATGCGTCAGGTGGTGTCAGATCTAACGGCCAAAAAGGCTGCGTCTGTCGGCGGCTGGGATGTGATCTGGCAGGTGGGAGCCGATCCGACGGTAGATGAGGGCTATGGAAGAACAACTTCTAGGGCGAACTTCGATCGGCCATTGGATGCAATACACTACTCCGATGAAGTCCACAATAGGTCCTGCTCGGTCATGAGGGTGCTCCGCATCTGCAGGGCAGCTCCGATGGAAAGAACGATGGTCGGATAGGCACGATGGTCCAGCTCCTCCTGGAGCTGCTCCACCTGAGCAGCTGGGAGCCGAATATGAGTCGTTTGCATGAACTAAGGCCTGCAACGGGTACACTGCTCGGAGATGTAGCTCCGACGGGAGTTTATTGCAAATGGAGACTATAGAAGCAGAAGGGAATGGAGGACGATCTCGGGCGAAGGTGATGGGATGAGATCATGATGGTCGAACCTAAGGATGATCAGATTGCGGTGCGAGGTGGAGGATGATGCGTATATTCGATCAAAATGGGTGGATGCGAATGATGGGGCTCAGACCAGCTGGTCGAAGCGAATGAACATGCGGCGGCGCTCTGTGGAATGAATCGAATGGACAAATGAAATGCAGAAGCGAAAGTGGATACCTGAAGGGTGGAACGAGTTCCTGAGCTCCAGGCGAAGGTGATCGACTGGGTTGTGGCCTCAACCAAGTTGTGAAAGGACTGGAGGCTAGACACGGCGGCGCTCGCCGGCCACATGAGTGAGATGCGTGAAGCACATGACCAAACTCTGCTCCAAGGATGGCCTCCGGTAGCTGTCACTCAACCAAAGCTGCCTAGGGGTGGAAGAAAGGGCGAGGAACGAGTTGCGGTGCTGGCTAGGCGAAGAAGAGGTTTTATAGGTCGCTCCAGGGTCCAAAAAGATCGACGAAAAGCACAGAACCCTAGAGCGATTCGGATCGGCCAAAGGAATCACGAGGATGTCGGATGTGCGAGGAGAATCGGGTCCAAATTTCAAGGCAGAGGGAGCTCTGGATCGAGCTCGAAAATTTTGAGAAGTAGCTCCAGCGAACAGTAATCGAGTTTGATCCGGGAAGGAGGGACCGTTGACAGGGGGTCGACAAACAGTCTAGATCAATTAGAAAATTAGGATTTACAAAAATTTATAAATTCAATAAAATAGTAAATGAATTTAAAATAAAAAGTGTATAAAATAAAAAATGTTTATTATTTTTCAAACTATTTTTATGTAATTTTTAATCATTGTTATGAAATATAAATTAGTCTATATACAATATATAATATTATTTACAAGTATAATATACCTATATATTTTGTACAATTATTTTTTGATATTTTTACAAAAATACCCCAATTTTGTATTTTTTTTATTCTTCAAATATTTTTAGTGCTGCAAAATAATTTTTATTTTATTTTTATGGTCTATTTACAGGTATAGAGTAAATAGGGAAATATACATATATATATAAATGCATTTCGTACAAGTGAGAAAGGTTTTGTTTTTAATTTAATTTAATTTTTCTGATTTTTATTTTATTTTTTTATTTTTAGAAATATATACAAGGAGGTAATAGTAATAAATTATTTTTATTTCATTAAAAATAAGTAATGTGTACAACATAGAGTATGCCCTATCTCTCTTCACTTATTTTATTTGGCAATCAGGTGAAAGCTTGACCTTCTCTTGGGGTTCGGGTCACTTTGTATTTATTCTAAATACCTCCTTCCTTTTTCTTTTCCTTTATTCTTTTATTTTTGCATAAATACATGCTAATTATACAATGTTAACACATGCATGCTGAGTGCTAACTAATTGTATTTACACCTATTTACATGATGCTTTGCCAAGATAAATAGCTAAAATAAAAGAATAAAGAAAGAGAATCAGGGATTCATCACACAACCCGCTCCTCCGGCTACCTGGAGCACCGCCTATGGGATCTAGGCGTACTCCCCGTAGCTGTTAGGTGCCTCAAAAAGGTTCGGGGCCCATCGGTAGGACCGTGGAGCTCGAGAGTTCTTCAACTGACCTAGAAGTTGTTCTTCGATGTAAACATCCCGCAGATGGGCCCTCCATGACCTGCAAAAGTGGTAAAAAGTATGGTGGCGTAGAGGACAGGTCTTGGCGTTTATTGTAGTGGTCGAAGGATAAATGATTAGGGTGGTCGAGGTCCGACGATGTGGTGGACTTGTACATCAAAGTCCAGATCCATAAGGGATCTGGTTGAGCTGGTTGGCACGTGAGGTGGAGAAGTGGAAGGAGTAGGGAATGGAGTACATGGTGCCATCATAAAAAGGGCGATACGATGAACAAAGGGTGGTCAGAGCTCAAGAGCTCCATCGAAATCTAAGTTCAAAAACTACTCTCAAGCACTAAGTAAAACACAAAATAAAGTGCAGAATCAAAAACCTCTGACTAAATCTACCTAAGTAGAAATAAAGATACCTCGAATTGGCTGGATCCAACGAGATGGGTGCCTCACACCGGCGAGCGACGGAGATGAGCCGGAATCTCCCTCCAACTCCTCCTTCTTTGCTGTGAAGCAGAAGGCGAGCTTCTTGTCACCAAGCTCTAGCCGTCAAGGCACTCCGAGGGGTCTGGTGAAGCATAAAGTGGAACCCGAAAATTAGAGGAAAGCGAGGAAGGAGGTTATGCACAGAGATGAACGAGCGAAGTTCGAGGGAGGATTTCGTGCGTAGGAGGAAAGGATGGAGGCAAGATCTGATTCGGTGTGATTCTTGGATGAAATGGGTCAAATCTTGTGAAGGATGTACATGACCTCGAGCGTCGTATCATGAGGGAAAAAATCAAGAAGGGGAGGGGTCACAACTATTTTCACACACTTAGATTGGGGTCAGAGAATTGACCCCTAGTCAACGGGGGACAGGCCGTGATTGGGCCATGTCACCCACAAAAATGACAAGACAAAAAAAGAATCCAAATATAATTCAAAATAAAATATTAAATAATTTCGTTAATTTTAGGTTAATAGATGAAGAATATTTATTATTTTATGTGATTTTTTTATTTTTATGAGTTTATTTATTATAAGTTTTTTTGGTGGTTCATTTATAAGTATATTCACCTATGTTGTGTATATTTTATTTTTATTTTGTATTTTAATTTTTATTATTTTATATACTTAATTTATATATTTATAACTTATTTTAATATATTCAAATATATTTTATTGTATTTTTCTGATGTTATTTATACACTTAAATAAATAGATGTATTTACTATATATGTATAAGTATAATATATTCATCTACGTATTTTTTGTATATTATTTTATTTTAGTGTATTTTTATGGTTTTATTTTATTATAAATATGTACGTATACTATAAAGAAAATTTACAAAATTATAAAACTATAAAATGATGAAAAATATAATGAATAAATAAAATGAATATTTTATTCAGGTATATGGTACAATAGGGGTCCAAAACCTAGCTTTTACATATTAACTCCAAATTAAGATAAATCACATTCATTAAATAATTTATTAAAATTTATATACAATTAAAGGTGATTTTGGTACATTTTGAGTTCATATGGAGAAGATATGGGTCTGGAATTTTAGGCTTTGGCTTTTTATTTTAGTGTAAATTGTATTATTTATATTATTTCTATGTGAAATAAATTTTGTATTTTCTATGTATTTTAATATACAACTTTCATGTACAAAGTTTCTTTATTTGAGGTATAACTTGTGGACCTAGTCATCATGATGCCTAGGTCTCAGGATTTAGGGTTATAAAATAACTTTGGCATTTTATTTCTTTTCTTTGTTCTTTTATTTTGACTTTAAACAATATATTTTTTACAATGTTTATACAATAAATAATGAATGTTAATTTATGAAAAATAATGCTATATACATGCATTTAGCTAGGGTTTAAAAGTCAAAATGAAAGAATAAAGGTGATGAAATGGAGATTCATCAGACCTTTATCTCTCCTACTTTATTCCTTATCGACCAAGTCGATATTGACTTGTTATCGGGGTTTAAGGTCATTCAGTATCTTTGATACTTCATTATTTTTCTTTTCTTTTTTATTATTTTATTTTAGATTTAAATAGATGTAATTATGTATTATTTACAGATAATAAAGAATGTTAATTTGTATGTCATTTGATATTTTCATGTATTTTTGATAGAGATTTAAAAATAAAATGAAAGAATAAAGGTAGCTGAATGACTATTCATCAAATTGGTGATACAACAAACTTATACATTTGTTACACATAGGTTTGTAATGGGGTTTATTTTCCTATAAGACCGTGTAAATTTTATTCCAAGTTATTAGGTCAACTTGCATTAATAGTCTGAATTTTAATTTGGTTATCACAAAATATTAAAATGAGAACGAATAAATGCTTAACTTCGATCGCAATTGCTTTTAATCCAAGTTGTAAACCTTGAAAGGAGAATATGAGAAAGCCAAATGTGAGCGTAAAATCGATGATGAATGCTCAATTAGGGATACTTGCAGCGATTCCCAGCATTCTCCATGTGGGATGCACAAAAGTTACACTATATGTGAATGCAAGTCGATGAAAACACACTTCTAAACATAAGTTCTATTAGACGACAAGAATTGAGCTGATATGAGCTAATCTGAACGAATTTAAGGTGCATCTTATTAATAAAAATGTTGGGCCTAGTTAGTCAAGCACAAAAATAACCCAAATGAATCTCTAATAACTGTGTACCTTTCTCGTTAACGAGCCATCCAAGTCGAGCCACACCCTAAAACAATGGATGAAGCTCGTCTCGACATACACAAATAGTAAAAAGTCCAGAATCTTGTGTTCACATACACGTGCTCTCAAATGAGAACCGCTAGATATGACAAATAATTATTACAACTTATTTACACAAATGAATATAGCAAGAGAGAAAAGCTAAATTAAACCTAATCCAATCTCTCTATTAAATGTAACTAAAGTATGGTCTTCTCAACGAGCTGTTCTAAGCGTCTCGCCTCCATGTCGCCTCGATCTTCTCGGCTACTCAAGACCTGTCCACAAATATGGCTTGGTCAAATACGATCTAATATAGGTAGATAAGTGCAACAAAAAACAAGAATAATGAAGGATAACACATCGCTAACTAAACAGTAAGAGGCAACAACGACCACACATAGCTAATCAAACACCCATGTTCGGTTGGAGAATAAGCACTAGAATAAGGCGTCAATTCCCCACCTGACACGGTTTTTAAGAGTATGACTATTCACATTCACATCCCATTATTTCACCTTATTCTACCATTATCCATATCTTTATTCTACCTTACCTACCTTTATTCCACCTTATTCTCAGTATTTCTATCTTTTCAGTCGAACATAAAATAGACCCTTATTCTTCTTATTCTACATCCTTATTCATGCTTATTCCCGAACCGAACGCCCCCTGATAGTCACATCTTGGGACTGTATGAATCATGTCGGCATTGATTTAAATTAGAAGATATGATGTTATTAACAAAGAATTAGTGTACCAAAACTCAGATCCCAATCGGCATCCTTTTTCTATTTACTCGGAGTTGTGGGATCATTCATACGATTTAACCTAGTGACTTTTATTTACTTTCATTTGGCGTAATTCCTTTACCAATGAAATCAATGCATTGTTTTTTCCCATCACAGACACCTTCATGCTTTCGAATCTGAGTTACAGAATATGCAGATCTCCTTTTTGACAATAATTAATTTTATAGGTCAATATGTTAAGTATGCACTGTTTGTAAATTAAGTATATATATACGATGTGCAAAGTGCCGTGTCGTTGAGTCCATGCAAAAGGATCGTACACGAAAGAGATTCTGAAGGTCATTATCATGTTTGACTTTATGTATATCTTAGTACTTCATATCTACAAGTAGGAGTATTCCGTGCGCGAGAGAATGTACGTGGTGAACTCGATCTCTATCACATAATAGCATTTTCCGTACACGTAGACGACACCATCGCTATCATTCATTTATAAGATTTCCGAATATGTATTAGTGTATTGTCCTCGGTGTTCCTTGTCCAATTTGAAGAGCTATTTGTGTTCACTGTGGATTGAAAACGTGTTAAAGAAAATATGCTAAGGAGGCTTTAGGTGTATTTAGCATAGTCACACATATATGGAAGAAACCTTTATATTGAAGTGGAGATGTGGAAAAGAACTTTTAAGGAATTACTCATTCTACGTGAGATTGCAATCAAGTCGTGGGTGGTGAGTACGTCCTAGATAGAATGCAAGCAATGAACTTTCGCATTGGGAGCTGATTAAGTGTGTACTTGCTATAAAAAAAATTTCTTTGTGGGGGGGGGGGGGGGGGGCTTTTACTAGTGGATCATGGATCGGTGATGACTGAAATAACTGATTAGTCAATCTATGCTTTTTATAGTATCGAAATAACCTTAAGAGGCCGTTCGACAGGAGGTAACCTCCTAAATTCCGGGTTCTTGGTGAATCCTAATTTCTCACCTTTATTCTTTCATTTTAGCCTTAAATCACTAGCTAAATACATATATATCTCATTAATTTGTCAAAATAAATACTCTATAAATAATAAAATACTGTATAAATATTATATTTATTTTTTAAATAAATGAATAAAGACAAGAAAAGAAAAGGAATGAAGTGTCAAAGATGTTGAGTGACCCTATACCCCAAGACTCAGTCATCATGATAACTTGGTTGACAAGGAACAAAGTATGGGGAGATAGGTCAGGGGTGTACAGAACGCCACATAAAAACCCTAATCTATTTTGCCCAAAAGCCGACAAAGAAAACTTTACAGACCTATATCTTCTTCATATTGATTCAAAAATGACCAAACTCACCTTTATTATTCATAAAATAAAATACTCTATTTAATAAAGGTAGTTTCATTCAATTTGGAGTTAAGATTCAAAAGATGGGTTTTGGGCCCTCATTGTGCAGTATACATGTATACTATATTCAATATATTTATTCCTTTTATTTTTATGATTCTTTTATTTGAATGAAATTGTAAATATTATTTAAACACATGTACATAATTAAAATAAAATAAAACCATTAAAAATAAAATAAATATATGAAGTACTTCAATATATAGATGAAGTATACCTATACATGCCTATAAGGAATATGTAATTAAATAATTAAGTATGTAAATAAAATCATAAAAATAAAGTAACAATATCTAAATATGTATTAAATAAATTGAAAATATTTTAAAGATACATGTATATCATAATAAAATATAAAGTACAAATTAAAAATAAAATACACATAGTACATGTATATTTACCTAAATTTATATATGTAAATATTAAATTATAATAAATATCCTTGTAAAAATAAATAAATAATAGGAATTAAATAAAACATTAAATAAAAACATCTTTTGTTTTAACAAAAAAATAAATAATTTGTTTATTATTTTTATCGAATTTATAAAACATTTTTTATTCTCTTTTTTCTGATTGGTCCATGTGGACCAACTAGTGCTCTACATTTGTTGACCGAGGTCAACTGTACATCCTCTACAGTTGCACGTGTCATAACTTACTAGAGGTGATTTTCTCCGATTTTTCACGCCACCACCTTGCTTCCCTCTACCTCGAGCCCTCCATCCCTCTATTCCATGTACATCATCCATCCTCGTCAAGCCCACTCCTTCCACCTACCCCCTCGCCATTGCATGCCACCAAGCCTCGAACTCCACCAACCATCTGTCTAGAAAACAACCTCCTCTCCACCATTTTTGCTTTTGATCCCTCTTGGAGGGTTCTTAGCCCTTCAGATCCTTTGAGTGTCCTTCATGCAAGCTAGTGGCCTGGTATGCAACGAGGGGGAGTAGTTGTGGGAGGAGATCCAAGTCCATCGCCGGCATGCTGCCGATGGTTCTTCTTCTTCGACCTCCGGTCGAATTGAGGCCATCTTCTTCTGTTATTAGGTAAATACTAGAACTGGATTTTAATTCACGCATTTAATTTTAGTTTTTAGCTCTTAATTTAGGTGTAATCAGAAAATCCTCTTTGACCTGGAGCTTGAGATCTAGGCCAAACTCGCTTGGCTCCCATCGTTTCTCCACTCAGATTTCAATCCCATATCGTCCCTCATCATTTGCTCCACCATAACCCTCTTGTGTTCAACCAAAACACGTCCTGGATTGAGGAATCGAGTTCCTCCTTCCAGATCATCACCGGAGCTCTTCACCATTCTCTTCCTGTTTGTGGTACAACTTCAACACCCAGCAGAGGGAGAAACCCTCGAGCCAAGGAAATGTTTTGTCCAACTTAGGAGCCATCTGAAGCTGTCTGGATCCAAGAAGAACACCTAGAGATGCTCCAGGTGACCTAGAGCAAATCAAGCCCTCAGATCCCCATTTGTACATGCTTGAGCTCATCTGAGCTCACCTGTAGCTGGGGAAGGCTGCCACCAACCCCTAGACACTTTCGGAGTGATAAGGAGATGCCAGAGGATGGAGAAACTCAAGGTCGAAGCAAGCCCCAACCGTGTTCTTCCGTAGTTCATCCAAAGCCCCTACCAGCCATTGGATCAAGAACCTGACCCATATCTAATATGGGTTGTTTGTTCTATTCGAACCAGTATGAGACCACAAATAAAGGATCCTCCATGTGGCACTCCTCCAGTCGTGCGATGAAGGGGCGTTAAGTGGGTAATTTGAAAAGCACCCCTCCTCCTTTTTGTATTTATTATCCTTGTAAATATTTAATTACATATTATATTTTATGGAAAAATTACTATGAAGTCCCTGTATTTATTGAAAATTGCAAGTAGATCCACTACTAGGTTACCTAACGTGGTCTCCCACGTAAGTGGTCATTTTGCTTGTATACCCCTTTAGGGTCCCAAATATTTCTATTTATACTAAAAAATGAAATTGCAGTTCAAAACATGTAGTGTTTTTACGTGTGCCCCTCGTATTTATTTTATATTGCAAAGATACCCCTATGAGCTTGTATAATAGCTTTTTCTATTTTCTATAAATAGTTCTCGTGCTCTAAAAATTAGGAAAAAATAGTGGGGGATGATTGATTATCTGCTCACATCATTTATCATATTTCTTACATTTTCCGATCATTAAAAATAAAAAAACACATTTATTCCCTATTTCGCTTAAAAAATATAAAAAATCTTAAAACACAATTTAAAAGTTACAAAAAATTAACTATGATTTTTCCTATATTTTAACACTATAAACAACAAATCATAGAAAAATATCAAATGAAAATAAAAAATAGAAAACCCTTTCTAGCACTAAAAAAGTAAAAAAAAATAATTTCCAAAAATTTAAAAAATATATTTCTATCCAATATTTTTATATATAATATTATTACTTATTAAAAATAGTTTTGAGAAATTTTAGACCTATTTTATATGTTTAACTCACAAAACAAATTTGACCTATTCAAATATTCCTTGTTTTGGATTATTTTGGATATTAAAAATAGATACAAAATTAGCAAATATCACCAAAAAATAAAAAAAAAGAGAATAAAATATAAAAAACACAAAAATATTTTATTTTATATTGTTCAACTATATATTGTTATAATTATAAATAGAATACCTTATATAGTATATATACACACACACATATATATATAGCTGCATGTGCTTACTATTATTGTTAATTATTATAAATCCTTAAATATATTTTTAATACCTTAATAAAAGGACTATTTTTATTTGTATTTTCTTATTTTTATATATTTATTATATATATTATTCATATATTATCTATATTGTACATATTACATTATATAGATATATATACTTATATATATTTATTATATATATCTCAAAAAGAAAAAGAAATTTAAATTAGAAAAATATAAAAATAAATAAAAATTAAAAATTAAAAATTTGAAAATATAATATAAAAAATTAAAAAAATTAAATAATAAGAAATCCACAAAAACACTAAGTAAATATTGTGCAGCTAGATATATACAAATACACATTATTTAGCAATAAATAATATAGCTGTACCGGATTGTTCCCTTTGTTAGACACCCTACTCGTACGTGCACATTATACACATTTATTTGTAGGGTTTATTAAAAATTTGATCCACTTGATTGCATTGCTTTATTATTTTATTGTGGGTTGATTGTTGAATTTACTCGGGCTTCGTGTTTGGTCGCCTCAACGACAATGTAGGTCTCGCCTTGTGTAAACCACATTAGACTGGCTCAATACTTCAGGTATTTAAGTTCTTCCTCCTTTTGGAAGAGTTTTCCCCAAACAATTTCTCCCAAAACCCTCATTTCCACAACGTGGGACCATCAGCTATTTTCCCCCCATTACCTGGAGCCCACACGAAAACTACTTTATCTCTTTACATATATCAAACCACTCATTTCTCTTTCATCCATTCTAATAAATAATAATATAATATCATTTTGTCATTTGAAAAAAAATATAATATTTAGTTTTTAATCATTTTTTTAAACTTCAATACAATCACATCATATACAATCCCTTTCAATAGTAAAACACCAAAACGCAAAGGATTATTCACCGGATAACACTTTTCTTGTGAGGGTTATTCGCTTCAAGATGACACTCTATCCTCACACACTAACTAAATCTTTTACTATATAATGTGATGTATACATGTTAAATTCATGGAATCTTATTTGGATTATTTTTTATGTACTTGATTCCTTTTATATATTTTGTATTTAAATCTATATTTAATTAATAAGTTCTTTTAACTTTCATATTGATTTTAAGCTTTTATAATTTATTTTATGTATTATATTTTTGGAACATAAATTAATTTAACACTTTTAAAAATATGAATTAATGTGTATATATATGATTTGTATCATTTTCAATTTATTATATTTTTATTAAAATCTAACTTGTAAATTGTTTTATTCTATTAAAATATTTAAATTTCTTTTAGTAGTTTACCATATTTAGATGTAATGGAAATACTCATCCTCGTTGTTGGAAACACTCGTTCCAAATCAGAGTGAGTCAATCGAACCCCTTTTCTTAGTGAAATTAATTATCAAGGCTTGGTGATGCTTTAGAGATCAAAAGGAGGGGCAAAGTGGTGATCATAGATCATATAATTATAAATAGGTGATGAAGAATGATCAAATATGGAAGCCAAATTCAAACAATATTTTTTCATGTTGGACCCTGACTCAAAGGAATTGATTAACACAAGAATGAATGTATAATAATTAGTGGAATTCCCTGATGTTGGACTTCATTAGAGAAAAGCCCCCATGTTCATATGAGCTTCAAATCGAGGGTGACAAAGTGGATGAAGGACATTCTTCTAACCATATATCATATCAGAAAAAAAAAGCGAAAGAAAAGATAGGCCTTCGGAAATCATATACCTAAAAATAGAAAATGAATCGAAATTGATATTCTTTGTATATTTTTCTATAAATTTTTTTATGGAAAGCACAATCCATTCTATCCATTTTTCATCCAACTTTGTCCAAAAAAAATATTGGAATAAAATTGGCCTAATATAGAAAATAATCTAATATCCATCAACATATTTTGCATAATTAAATATATAACAACAAATATTATTTGTTATCCTTGACGTTGATTTTCAAATTACAGGGCTTGGCTTGCATTGACCTATAAGTTTGATCAATCTTCCCATTAGAAATCTATCAAAAGTTTTGTCGAATCCCTGGGTATAAATGCTTGAATCGACTGTCCCACCTTCTAAATTTGCCTTCTTGAAAAGTCGATCCACAACAAATCAAATGTTATTTCGGTTGTTCAAGGATAAATGATTCTTGTTCCTGCACAAAAACAAAAGCCATTATCTTGAAACTCAACTTCCATAAAGCATTTGGCACTGTTCGCTAGCCATTTATCATGAATTCTCTTCAAGCATTGGGTTGTCCACCAAAATGCATTAACATTATTCTAGTGATTCTTGAAACCACGAGGGTTTTCTTTAAAATAAGTAGTTGCTCAGTTGGCTTCCTGAAATCAGGTGGTGGTGTTTACCGCATTACGTATATAGTTCCAAAATCTGGGATGAACAATTGATACACCTCCACCAAAACAAGATACTACCAGTTTGATCTCAACCAAAAACTAGGCTTATGCTGTTATACTAGGGTTACCTGAAACTTTAAGCTCAGCAAGCTCTTGAAATAGCTGAAGCTACGACAAGAGAAAAGGAGTCGGAGTACATCTAGGGGCTGGGGGAGTGTAGGTCTGACCAACTAGCAATGGATCTCTTGGACGGAGCTGATTGGGCGACAGGGGAAATCACCACGAATCGCTGGTAGAGATCGCCGCTGCATCGAGCATCGAAGACAAAGGATCTGGACGGCGATCGACCTCGACAATGCATCCCATCAAGGAGGGTAGAGAATGGGGAGAGGGTTGTATAACAACATAGACAAATGTTGCAATGAAGAATAAATAGGGTTTCCGATAGAAGAGGGAATATGATTTTTATAAAGGGAGAAAGTGTACTTTTGTTGTCCAAGAGGAAGTTGGATGATAACTTATTCGTCACATCTAAATCCGTTATCTTAGCTCTGTCGTCATAGGGATTGTCTATGGTAGTCAATAGCAATGGATAAGTGTCGCTATATAGACCATCATTAATAATATAATGATGGATATGATATTCGTCGATAATTTCAAGTATAAAATTTTATTTCACGATGAATAATATTATCATTATATATTTAACAATGACTAATTTAGTGATGAATAATAACCTAGCCCTCACATGCAAGAGGCACACAGCTAAGGAAAATTGCAGCAGGACTCGTCCAACTTCCAAGATTTACATGCAGGTCTTCCTCATATGCTTTTCACGCATACACTTGGGTTATTTATGCCCAAGCCCCATCGATTCCTCCAATATATATATATATATTAGCCTCACTTAGGGTAAATTACGAAGGAAACACTGACGGATTTTGAAAATTACAGATAATTCCCTATCAGGACTATTTCGACATAGAAACTCACATTTATATCGCATTTTAGTCTCAGAACTTTCAAACTTGAATATCTTTCTAATCATTTATCCAATTTTTATATATTTTTTGTCATTTTAAAGATCTTTTCTAACTTTATCCTTATATATATTATGGATAGATCATTGGCACTTGAAATTAAATTATTATTTAAGGACTACATTGAACTTTGTAGGTTTATTTGGACATATTTTCACAATTAAAATATGATAAAATTGATCTATATGCAAAGATTCAATTGAGGAGGATCAAAAAAACTATTTTATCAATATTATTGATGTTTAAAATCATTCTCTGATGAATAAATATTATAGAGCAAGAAGAAGAAACTTGAGATTTGAATTGGTATTTTGGCCTACATTGAGTCAGATTGATCAATATTTCTTGAATGTGTTTCTTGAGATATATGAATTATTTAAGGATTTAATCATTCTTATTATTGAGGATTTAAGTACCAATTTACAAGATCTATCTCTCTCTACACTTTTTCTTCCTCTATTGTTTTCCATTTCCTTTGTTTATTTTTTCCATCTTTTTGTATTATTTTCTAACATAGGAATCAACACTACAATGAATTAAATACATAGATTAACTTGAAACACCAATTAAAGAACATTTGTTCCTTGAGTTTATCCTCGATACATAACAAGTAAATTTTGCCACATATTCAAATGTGTGGTTTTTGTTGAACTATTTTCCATCTCATATACTACTGCAGTTCGATGCTTTTAAAGAGGTGGAGAGTCAGTTCATCAACAAGTGTGTACATTGGGTTCAACATCATGGCTACAGAATGGGATGCACTCGCTACATATAGTGAGAGGCATCTGATGAATCTCCATTTCATCACCTTTATTCTTTCTCTTTGGCCTTTAAACCCTAGCTAAATGCATGTATATATCATTACTTTGCCTAATTAACATTCACTATTTATTGTATAAATACTGTATAATTTACTATGCTTAAAAATAAAATAAAAGAATAAATAAAAGAAATGAAAAATAAATAAATGCCAAATGCATTTTATGACCTTAAACCCCGAGACCTTAGCGTCATGATGATTGGGTCAAGAAGGAATAATGTAGGGGGAGATAAGGGTCAAAAATAAAATAAAACCCTGATTTTTTATCCTTCAATAACTCGTTTTTGAGACTTATTTTATTCTTTATTATTTATACATCAAATAAAGAAAACTGTATATGAATGTTGTAGATAAAATACATAGAAAAATACAAAATTGAATTCACACAAAAATAATGCAAATTGTACATTTTTTACTCAGAATAAAATTCCAAAACTCAAACTTCCTAGACCCATATCTTCTCTATATGAACTCAAAATACATTAAAATAACATTTTATTATATTTTAAATAAGTTATTTAATGAAGGTTATTTCACTTAATTTTGAGTTAAGATGCAAAAGTTTGGTTAAAGTTTCACCATCATACTTGCAACACATAAGGTATGTGGTTTTTGTAAAGCTTACTTTTGTTTAAACTTGTGCTTTTAAGAGATATATGTTTAGGGATACATGTAGTTTACTATTCATATTGTTCCATATTTTTGTATATGCATGTATGTCTCTTGCGGGCATGACTATATATTGTGGAAATGCTAAATGAGAATGAATGTAGTCTTTCTTAGCATTGAATTTTGTTGCTTTTTTCCTTGGTTGTATATTTCTAATGTGGATATAATGTGCATGAGACAAGCTTCACATGTATTGAAATCTTGGAAGTGATGAATGATGGTGTTCGTGAACATCCTGTAAAGGTCAAGGCTTCACAATATATACAAGACTAGGCATCACTCTTATTGTGAATGTTCTAAGTTGATTCATAGAATATTTGAGTATTGGTATGAAATCAAGTCATTTTATTGATATCTAAAAGGAACCTATGATAATGGCCTCATCTATGGAAGAGATTTAGAATTTGGTTGCTAAATATTCATATTGAAACTATGATGCAGATGTTGATGGGAGAAGATAAGAATAGATTATGCCTCTACTTTGGGAAATTTTGTGATTAGTTTGTAGGTATCCCTACAACCAATAGTTATTTTATCTACCATAGGGGTAGAGTATATGGTGTTAATAGAAGTTTCGAAGGAAGGCATATATTTGAAAGTCTTATTTGTAGATCTCAATATATAATAAGATTAGGCTATCATATATTTTGACAGTCCCAACGTAGTATGTTTTCCCAAGGATCAACTACATTCTGTGGTGACCAAATATATTGATGAAAGATATTACTACATTAGATTCGAGAAGAGGGCCAATGTGAAGAAGTTTGGCATGGTAGATAATCTAAATGATATGTTCAGTATGACCGTTATTGGGGGAAAGTTCAAACATTACATGGGCTTGCTCAATGTTGATCTTTTGTTGTAGCCATATTTAGGGGAAGACAATGGTGGAGTATAGAGGTTGTTGTTTTTATAGTAGATGATTCAAATCAAGTTGAAGATTATTGATATACCTTTTATCATAACCTATTTTTTCAGCTCGTTATGTTGCACCTAAAGATAAAATTGTGTCCTAACGGACAAACTGTTTTAACAATGTCCAATTGTTGTGATTACGAAATGGACAGGTCTTTAGGGATGCCCATTAGGGATAGTTTCTCAGAAACTTCCCCCTTTAACACTAAATGGGACGGTTGCATAGCGTCCGTCCAACTTGATGACTAGAGGGGACGTTTAAAATCAACCGTCCCTTTTAAATGAGAGGCGACAGTTCAGTAATTGACCATCCCTACCGAGTGTTATAGAGGACGGTTGTTTAACCGTAACTGCCAAGTCATACATGGGATGGTTAAGACCATCTCTTCTCGCTCTCTGTGAGTGTCTCTTTCAGTTCAACCGAAGGCGACGGTCGTGACCGTTCCCTTCCATCGCATCCATTTTTTGCAGGCGTGAATTTATGTTGTTTCGGAGCTCAGAAGGGATGGTCTTAAATAAACCGTCCCCGATCATTATCATAGGGGACGGTCAAATGACCATCCCCGATGGGTTTATACTATCGAACAATGCCAAATCCCTCCTCATTCTTTCCATTCTTCCACCCAAAACTCTCATTCCCTCCCACTGCACCCGCCGCTCGGTCGCCCCTCAAGCCTCTCCATACGTCGCCTCTGTTATCGAGATCTCGTCCTTAATCTTCCTCTTCCGTCGTGCTCCATCTTATTCTCTAATATCTTTTCATTTCCTTCGAGATGAATCTGGTAACTTAGGATATATATCTAAATCATTTTTTCTAAACGTTAATCTTATATGGTGTTAGATACAAGAATGTTGACTTGAGTTTATGTTGTTATATGTAAGAATTGTGATCTTCTTCTTCATAGATGGTTGTGTTAGATGCAAATTTGTTTGATTTGTTTTAGATTCATGAATAAATATATACAAGAATTATGATCACTATATGGTTGTTTTAGATGTAAGAATGATTGGTTTACCTTTATCTGGTATTAGATTCACTACATGATTCATATATAGTGTTTGATTCACTATATGATTTTTTTTATTCATATATGATGTTTGATTCACTATATGGTTGTGTTAGATGCAAGAATGAATAGTTTAATTTCATCTTCATTTATATGATATATTATATGATACTCCATCAATTTGATTAGTTGTTTGTAGCACTCTAATTCAAATACAATTCCACGTGTTTTGGTGTGTGTGTGTGTGTTTGTGTGTCTGTGTGTGGATATGTGTGCATTGATCCCTTACACTACTCTTACGCTACGCACAGTTCTCTATTGTCGATCCTTTGGAGGAGACCCATGAGTCAATTTCAAGAACGGATCTTTCTCGTGGAAGTCCGAATGAGGATTGATCTTTGGACTCCATCAAATGATGATGTTACAGACTTGATATTTGTAAATTTAGGTGGGATAACATGCCGATGTGAAGATCAATTTATGAGGATCATTAATCCTTTCATGGTGATAGTTGAGAGCTATCGTCAAGGATCTTTTGATATATTTGAGTGTATTAATGTTCTTGCCTCTGTGAGGAACTCATTCAAGTGCCTACTGAAGAGGAGGCTACAAAAACTTAATGTACTTTTAGGAGTCCTACCCATCTATCTCCTAAAATATCTTTGCTGCTGAAGTTATTTTCTGGACTATTATCCCTATATACTAGAAAGGTGATACCTGATTTTGATGGTTACATCCAGTCTTGTCATAGTTATTATCAGAAAGAATGTAGGAGGTTAGATGTGGACCTGTCGACAAGGAAATCTCTTAGAATGCTTATTGCATTACCACCTTTTGTGGTCTCGTTTCTTGGTAATATCTGAAAGGCATACATTTTCGTATCCCTAATTCGAAGGATTTTAAGAAATCTTGAAAATTTTCCAAAAGATGGGAAGGATGCAAAATCCAAGTTCCGATCTATTGGCTTAAATTATGAAAAAATGGATGCATGTTCAAATAATTGAATCCTATATTGGAAGGTGAATTCAAAACTAGAGGAATGCCCTACATGTAATGCTTATAGATTTAAGGAGAATAATGATGTAGCAAGGTGAAAAAAAGTAGAGAAGATTTTTCGGTTCTTCCCTCTTATACCTCGGTTTTAACATCTGTATTTATCAATTAGAACTGCAAAATGGATGGTATGACATAATAAAATTAAAAATAAAGATTCAAATGATCTCATTAGAAATTTTTCAGATTCAGATGAGTGGTAAAAATTCGATGAAAGATATTCGTCGTTTGACGATGAAGTAAGAAATATAAGACTAGGGTTTGCTTCAAATGGTTTCAGTCCATTTGAAAATATGAATACGAGCTATTCCATTTGGCCTGTAATACTAGTAACATATAACCTGCCACCTTGGATGGCGATGAATTCTTCATTTATGATGATGTCTTTACTAATATCTGTGCTAAAAGGAGTGGGTAATGCAATATATGTTTACTTGCAGCCTTTAACAGATGGACTTAAAATTTTATGGACTACCGACGTGAAGACTTATGATGCCGTGAAAAATGAAAATTTTACTATATGTGCCTCACTACTTGGACCATTAATGATTTTCTAGTATATGTGAATTTATCAGGTTGGAGTACAAAAGGCAAGCTCCATGCCCAATTTGTAAGGAAAACACACTCCCCATGGTTATCTACAAGTATGAAAAATTGTTATTTAGGTCATCGATGTTTCTTACCTATAAAACATATAAGGTAGATAGGAGAGAATGACAAGAATTTTGATGGACAACCTTTCAGACGTTGAATCACGTTGATTAGAAAATCAAGAGATGCAATATGGCAAGAGCAAGAAAAAATTTGTAGATTTGATTTGGGTAAAATGAATAAGAAGAAATTACCAGGAGGTTGGAAAAAACAAAGTATTTTATTTCGAGAATTGTCGTGCTGGAGATCTTTACAAATTTGTCATAACCTAGATGTAATGCATATAGAGAAGAATATTATGGAATATATCCTTGGGATACTGAATCTTTCAAGTAACACAAAGGAGAGTCTGAGATCAAGACGTGATTTGATGCAATTTGGGATTTGACAAGAGTTACACCCAATTGAGTCAAATAATTCTAGAATTACAATACTCGATGCAATTAATACATTATGTAATGACGAGCGAGATAGAATACGAGTCTTTCTAAAAAGATCAAAGTATCATGCAGATTCACATCCCAACTAAGCAGATGCATAAATGAGGCAGAAAGGAAGATATCATCATTGAAAAGTCATGATTACCACACACACTTATGCAGGTTTTTTTCCATTAGCAATCAGAGGAGTCCTTCATTTCGACGTGATGCAACCTTTAATCGAACTAAGTCAGTTTTTTAAAGTGATATGTTCAAAAACTATGCATCCAGAATTACTATATCGATTAGAAACAGACGTTATCATAATATATTATGCAAGTAGGAGCAAATATTTCCTCCATTATTTTTTGATATAATGATACACCTGATCATACACATGGCATGTGAGACACGAGTTTGTGGACTTGTACAATATCAGTGGATGTATCCAATTAAATAATACTTACGTAAATTAAAGAATATGGTCTTCAATAAGCCAACACGAGAAGGGTATATTGCTGGGGGTTACTTATGTGAAGAATACATTACTTTTTGTGATATGTTCATGAATGATGGAAATAGTATGAGATTCGACAAATTTAGCGAAATTATGAAGACCTTGTGGGAGACAGAAATCCGAATATACTTTGGATTTTTCAACAAAACGGAAGAGCGATACTCAAAAGTACGTATAGGACACGTACATATGAATAAATAGAACGTATTCATTATTATATTCTTATACAATTAAATGAAATCGAATATTTTTTTGAACAATACAGTTCATATATTTCAAAAAATACGACTTCCTTCTATGGTTCAAAGAGAGAGTGGAGCCCATGAAATAAATTAAGGATAATCGGTGGAGTGCGAGTCTTTACGTTCTTAAATGACATCCATATTCATAGATATTTCTTACGCTGGTTATATTGCAAATAGATTTATAGGTTTAGAAAAAAAAATCGGTGGATGAAAACAAAACAACAACTTTTAGGGTGATAGTGAAAGCGGAGCTCTCCCATGATATAGAAGGATATTACGGTGAAGTTATTTATATATTATAGGTCAGTTTTACACACGAATTAAGATGTGTCCTATTTCAATGTATTTGGTTTCATATCGATCGTGAAGGAAATGGATTTAGGAACGATAAAAATGGATTTATATCATCAAAACAAACAGGTCGATTGCAAACAAATGAATCATTTGCTCTTGCAAGTCATGTGGAGCAAGTCTTTTACGTCTATAACAACTCCTTCAATGGATGAATTATCCCTATCATAACAATGCCTCGAGATTTTTTGGATGTAGTTGAAGATGCATAATTTTTAAACAATGATGATGCATATCAGAATTATACCAATTAATATTATACCTTGTGTACTTGGCAGTGATAAGTAAATAAAGGTAATTTAGGAATTAAATTTCTATTTAGAATGATAGAATTTTTAATCATGTATATAATGATGATTGGTGTCTTTATGATTTGCAAAATTAATGTTATTTTTAGGGATGGCACCTCGTCCAAAGCGAATTCGGGAAAATCCCGAATCTACTCCGCATCCACGTGAAGAATCTTCAGATGGGGGTAGTTGCAGTTCTCAACATTGACGTGGACCATCCTAGTGTAGATTTTTGGATCACCTTCCACCTGGGCAGACCCTGCATGTCTAGATTATAGGGGACGACACCGTTAGTGAGAATTCTACGGAGTTCCAGAGCTACCTAAGTCAAGTGGCATGTGGTTGGGTTCCCATTACTACTCATGACTTTCACCAACTTCCTCAGTATGTGAAGGTTGCCATTTTATCAGACCAGAAGGTAAAATCTTTAATTTTAGCATGTAGAGGTTATATTCTGATTTTTATGAATTCGTTGCAGGATACATTTTCTTGAGATCAGGATCCTATCATTGATGGACAGATCCTTAGTCATGCGGTAGAGAGTTGCGTCGGTATAAAGGATGCACTAAGTCAAAGGTTAAATCCTGACGTTTTTTATCAATTATTCAATGTTCTCATTTGTTATGTTATCTTTGTCTTGCATTATTACAACCCTCAAATTTCTTACGAGCAATTAGTTCAAAATGTTCCTCCAGGTATGACTCTGGACCAGTGGAGAGAGCTAATCAACTTTTGATCTAGTAAGGAGTTTGCAGTATGAAAAGTACTTTTTATTTATTTACACATTAATTATACTAATTTAGAATAATATCAGACGATATCGATGAAGAATACTGTGAATCATGCAAAGAGATTCAAGTCAACACATAAGGTGGAGAGGAACAATGCAAACCAATTCAAGTACGATTTTGTAAGTTTGTTAAATATGTTTAAGATAAAAGATACAAGAAGTCTGAGAAATAGTTTTTCTTTTGATTTTTAGGAAAAAAGAATGAGCGAGAGGCCACTCAGATAGAGGTTTTTGTGGGGCAAAGAGCCGAGACCTCGGAGGACAAGTGGAATGGGTCGACGATGCATATGCCTCCATTCATGAAAGTTAATTAGGATTTAGAAAAATTGACAATACATTTTCCCCTTAATTCAGTATTAAACAAATATGTAAGAGGAGATGATTGGACTCACTACGACTAGCTCCTTAGATAGTACAGGTACGAGCACCTTACCGCTATCTGCTGAAGATGCGTTCATCCAAGCCACAGGTCCGGAATATTCTGAACATATATGATGTGGTGGATGAGGAGCGATGATATGAACATGGAATGGTGGTAGTGGGTCTGCATCATCGTCGCAACGAAGTGAGAGGGAGTGAGAGTTGGAGAGAAAGCTGCTAGGCGTCAAGGTCAAGATCTCCGTACAGGAAGAGGAGATGGACAGGATACGTTGACATTGCGAGGATGTTCGCACAGGATGAGGAGAATGCCAATATGCGTTCGGACATGGAGAACGTCATGACCTACATTCAACATCTCAAGAGCCAGGCCAACCCATCCGCAACACGACTCGGGGATGATGAATAGGACAACGAGGAAGAGTAGAATGTGTTTTGCAATTTATGTTTGTATATATACCAAACTTGAGATATTTAATGTAGTTTCATGAGTTTGGAATGTTTGTAAACTTGAACTATTTCATAATTTTTTTATAATATATTCCTTTCTGTTATTAAATGTTTTTTTTTGTGAATTGATTGCAATAGCAGGGCACGGAATCTAGTGCGGTAAATATTTTTTTCATTAAGAATAACATAGGCGACAGTTATGGCACCGTCCCCTCTACCATCATAGGAGATGGTCTCGGTCGTCTCCTCTGGTGAGGCTGGAGTTGGTGGTCCATTTCTAGGAGACATGCGACATTGGGGACGGTTCCAACCATCCCCTCCAATCTTATGCACCTTGACGTTCTTAAATGACATCCATATTCACAAGTTATTTCTTAAGCTGGTTATATTGTAAATAGATTTATAGGTTTAGAAAAAAATCGGTGGATGAAAACAAAACAACAAAACGTTTCGGGTGATAGTGAAAGCGGAGCTCTCCCATGATATAGATGGATATTACGGTGAAATTATTTATATATTATAGGTCAGTTTTACACACGAATTAAGATGTGTCCTATTTCAATGTATTTGGTTTAATATCAACCGTGAAGGAAATGGATTTATGAACGACAAAAATGGATTTATATCATCAAAACAAACAGGTCGATTGCAAACAAATGAATCATTTGCTCTTGCAAGTCATGTGGAGCAAGTCTTTTACGTCTGTAATAACTCCTTCAATGGATGGATTATCCCTATCAGAACAATGCCTCGAGATTTTTTGGATGTAGATGAAGATGCATAATTTTTAAACAATGATGATGCATATAAGAATTGTAACAATTAATATTATACCTTGTATACTTGGCAATGACAAGTATATAAAGGTGTAATTTAGGAATTAAATTTCTATTTAGAATGATAGAATTTTAATAATGTATATAATGATGATTGGTGTCTTTATGATTTGCAAAATTAATGTTATTTTTTAGGTATGGCACCTCGTCCAAAGCGAATTCGGGAATATCCTGAATCTACTCCCCAACCACGTGAAGAATCTTCATATGGGGGTAGTTGCAGTTCTCAACATTGACGTGGACCATCCTAGAGCAGATTTTTGGATCACCTTCCACCTGGGCAGACCCTGCATGTCTAGATTATAGGGGACGACACCGTTAGTGAGAATTCTACGGAGTTCCAGAGCTACCTAAGTTAAGAGGCATGTGGTTGGGTTCCCATTACTACTCATGACTTTCACCAACTTCCTCAGCCTGTGAAGGTCGCCATTTTATCAGACCCGAAGGTAAAATCTTTAATTTCAGCATGTAGATGTTCAAATTCTGATTTTTATGAATTCGTTGCAGGATACATTTTCTTGAGATCAGGATCCTATCATTGATGGACAGATCCTTAGTCAAGCGGTAGAGAGTTGCGTCGGTATAAAGGATGCATTAAGTCAAAGGTTAAATCCTGATGTTTTTTATCAATTATTCAATGTTCTCATTTGTTATGTTATCTTTGTCTTGCATTATTACAACCCTCAAATTTCTTACAAGCAATTAGTTCAAAATGTTCCTCCAGGTATGACTCTGGACTAGTGGAGAGAGCTAATCAACTTTTGATCTAGTAAGGAGTTTGCAGTATGTAAAGTACTTTTTATTTATTTACACATTAATTATAATAATTTGGAATAATATCAGACGATATCGATGAAAAATACTGTGAATCATGCAAAGAGATTCAAGTCAACACATAAGGTGGAGAGTGTTAGAGTTATTAGATTTACATTTCTATTTGTAACCACTCGGGTTGCGTAACCTCCAATAATCGTTCGGGTTGCGTAACACCCCGTGACCCTTCGAGTTCCGTAACCCCCCGTGACCCTTCGGGTTCCATAACCCTTGTACTCTCTAGGGTTTTCTCTCTATATAAGAGACCCTAGCTCTATAGAATCACATCCCATTCGTTCCTCTCCTCAACATGGTATCAGAGCGACGGTCCTAGACCAGAGATTAATACCCTAAATCCACCATCACCATCACCAGCCCTCTCTCCGTCAACAAGGAGAGAGGGCTGGACCTTAGATTCGATGGTCTCGTACAAGGCAGTCTGAGTCCCCAGCAACACCAGTTGCCACCTCTAGCGGCACCTAAAGCGCTGTCTGAGGCTCCAGTAGCTCAATCTGCACCTTCTGCGTCGCCGGCATCGCTTGGAGCCCCCCATTCTCCAACAACCCCTGCTTCACTACTCAAATCATCCATCTTCACCGAGCATCGACTTCTTCGTCAGGGCGTATACTTCTTCTTTTACAACCCGACTACTACCCCACACTGGACTTCTTCTACATCGATTCTTCTCCTGGCACGACAGAGATATGTTCCGCTGACCTGCATGCATGACAGAGATACGTTCCGGTGACCTGATATCGCAGCGACTCTACAGGCATGACAGAGATACGTTCCGATGACCTGAAAGCCGCAGACCCGTCCTCGAGCGAGGTCTTCTACCAGCAGCGGGCATACGATCTTATGATGCTTTGTGTGAAGATGTGGTGTATACTTTTTCTTTTTGTTACAAGTTGTAGCTTTCTCAGCTCCAGCTTGAGGGGGAGTGTTAGAGTTCTTAGATTTACATTTCTATTTGTAACCCCTCGGGTTGCGTAACCTCCAGTAATCGTTCAGGTTGCGTAACACCCCGTGACCCTTCGAGTTCCGTAACCCCCCGTGACCCTTCGGGTTCCATAACCCTTGTACTCTCTAGGGTTTTCTCTCTATATAAGAGACCCTAGCTCTATAGAATCACATCCCATTCGTTCCTCTCCTCAACAGAAAGGAACAATGCAAACCAATTCAAGTACGATTTTGTAAGTTTGTTAAATATGTTTAAGATAAAAGATACAAGAAGTCTGAGAAATAGTTTTTCTTTTGATTTTTAGGAAAAAAGAATGAGCGAGAGGCCACTCAGCTAGTGGTTTTTGTGGGGTCAAAGAGCCGAGACCTCGGAGGACAAGTGGAATGGGTCGACGATGCATATGCCTCCATTCATGAAAGTTAATTAGGATTTAGAAAAATTGACAATACATTTTCCCCTTAATTCAGTATTAAACAAATATGTAAGAGGAGATGATTGGACTCACTACGACTAGCTCCTTAGATAGTACGGGTACGAGCACCTTACCGCTATCTACTGAAGATGCGTTCATCCAAGCCACAGGTCTGGAACATTCTGAACATATATGATGTGGTGGATGAGGAGCGATGATATGAACATGGAACGGTGGTAGTGGGTCTGCATCATCGTCGCAACGAAGTGAGAGGGAGTGAGAGTTGGAGAGAAAGCTGCGAGGCGTCAAGGTCAAGATCTCCGTACAGGAAGAGGAGATGGACAGGATACGTTGACATTGCGAGGATGTTCGCATAGGATGAGGAGAATGCCAATATGCGTTCGGACATGGAGAACGTCATGACCTACATTCAACATCTCAAGAGCCAGGCCAACCCATCCGCAACACGACTCGGGGATGATGAATAGGACAACGAGGAAGAGTAGAATGTGTTTTGCAATTTATGTTTGTATATATACCAAACTTGAGATATTTAATGTAGTTTCATGAGTTTGGAATGTCTGTAAACTCGAACTATTTCATAATTTGTTTAGAATATATTCCTTTCTATTATTGAATGTTTTTTTGTGAATTGATTGCAATAGCAGGGCACGGAATTTAGTGCAGTAAATATTTTTTTCATTAAGAATAACATAGGCGACAGTTATGGCACCGTCCCCTCTACCGTCATAGGAGACGGTCTCGGTCGTCTCCTCTGGTGAGGCTGGAGTTGGTGGTCCATTTCTAGGAGACGTGCGACATTGGGGACGGTTCCAACCATCCCCTCCAATCTTATGTACCCATCCCTGAACCCAATAGCCTGGCCAGAACATATGGGGATGGTTATGGCATCGTCCCCTCTACCGTCATAGGGGACGGTCGTAATCGTCTCCTCATGTGAGAAGAAGTTTGCTGCTCCATTTCTAGGAGATGCGTGGGCATTGGGGACGGTTATGACCGTCTCCTCCAATCTTCTGTACATGTCCCTGAACCCAATAACCGGGGTAGAACCATTGGGGATGGTTATTGCACCGTCCTAGATACAATCATAGGGGACGATTATGGTACTGTCCCAGATACAACAGAGGGGACGATTTCGCAGCATCACCTCTGCTATAGATTTCAAGGGACAGTCGTTGACTGTCCCTTCTATTATGCACGGAAGGGATAGTCTAGGCCCGTCCCTGCCGTATAATAATAGGGGACGCTATGTATTTGCGTACCCTTTGGTCAAATGAAACGAATGAATGGAGGACACGTCTACAACTCTCCCCAATGATCGAAAGGGACGGTCCTAATACCTGATGGGACGGGCGTCGACCATCGCAAAAGATATATCTTCTTGTAATGGAGTACCTTCGGTGCAATGACTCTGCAAACTAAGTACAATTAATTGTGGGATAGATTTGTTCAAGGTCGACAATAGACTATAGATTAATAGACTCATACCATCCCTCCTTGAAGGATGAGTTCAATGGATTCAAAGTTCGTGAGTCCATTCTAAATGGAAGGGGGGTCTTGTCTGTGTCTCTATGATAAGGAATTGAAGAGAAATATCCTCGATGAGTTATACAATTCCAGACTTTCTATTCATCCAAGCAGCACCAAGATATATCAAGACCTCCACCAACACTTTTGACCATAGGAATGAAGGACAATGTGATAGAAAATGATAATCATTATATTTCCATTCAACCATGGAAGTGGAAGAGCATCTCTATAGACATTATGACATCTCTACCGCATACTACAAGAAGGCCTGATGTGATATGACTGCGTCGATCGATTTATCAAGTCAATCCATTTTATCGTGATTGTTATGACTTGCAAACTAACGGAATTGGCCAAAATACATGTTTACCATACCCATTTCCATGGAATTCCTATCAAAGTTGTATCTAATCGAGAATTGCATTTCACCTTTAGCTCCTAGGAGACTTGATGATGTCTTGAAGATTGAGTTATATATTAGTTTGGCCGCACCTAGATACAGATGGATATTCTGAGTAGATGATCCAGACACTTGAGGAACTACTATGACCTTATGCAGTTGGGTGGAAGGGAATTACAAGGATCACCTTCCATTAGTTGAGTTTACGTACAACAATAACTACCATCACAACATTGATATGGCTCCCTCTGTTTGAGGCCTTGTATGAGAGAAGATGCACAACTTCATTATGTTGGAAGGAAATGGGTAATAAGGATATATACAACCCAGATCGTTGATGATACCACAAGGTCGTGGATATGAACTGGTAGATGTTGCTCATCGTATAAAGTAATTAGAAGAGTTATGCCAAACAAAGGCGTCGAGACCTCACGTTTGAGGTCGAATATTTTATTTCTTCAAGGTATCCAATATGAAGGGCATAAAGAGATTCAATGTCAAGGACAAGTTGGCACCACGATTTGTTGGCTCGTTTAATATTCTCTCTCGTATTGGGAAGGCAGTGTACAAAGTATCCCTTCCCTCACACATTGAGGGCATTAATGACTTGTTTCACACATCCAACTTGCAAAAGTGTATTAGATATCCCAAACATGTGATTCTCCTATACTTTACCTTTGCTAGTCCCTTAGCAAACATTTATTTGGAAAATAAGTGAAAACAAAAATAAAGAAAAGAAAAAGAAAAGAAGTTAGAACAATGTTGACTTTTAAACTTATCTTCATAAAATTGTAGTATAGAGCTCTATCAGACCTTTGGATTATTAATGTGTCGGGACCTTAATGGGAAATGGATTTAAAACCTAACAGCCTCTAAGCTCCACAAGACTCCTATTCAGGTCTTCTCAATCAGTCAGGTCAGAACAAGTCTACATACACAAATTCTTATGACTATGAATCTTTACTTGTACGGTGTTAGTGAAATATAACTCATTGTCTCAAACGTAGCAATGAAACAGCTCTCTCAACAAGGTAACTCTAATCCCCGATCTAGCAACTCTTTTCTCGAGGAGCGGAGATATTCCCTTCAAAGTTCAAGTACAACCAGCTCAAGAAGAGGGGATGGAGAAGAGAATGGACGGTAGCCAGTGTAGCTACCTATCCTTGGATGCATGACCAGTGTAGCCAAGTCATCCGCTGCAAGTATACAAACATTTGACTTTGAAGCTCTTATTCCTTTCCGCATGCATTTTACATTTCAATCAGACCAGTCCACTTTTGGAGATTCTACTTTTTTTATTTTTCTTTCTCTTTTTTTTGAAAATATATACAAGATGCAGCATGTACATAAGGAGTTTTTCCTCTTGAGCCAGTAGACTATCCCTCTTTTGAAGCATTATTGCAACCCCACAGCATCCTGTCTTTAGACCTCAACATCATCAAACCAGGTTGAGACACACTTCCCTCCTTAGAGGAGGATGAGATGTTCCGCCTAGATGTACTACCCTCGTATGCTACCCCAAACCAAAATAATCTGCCCCCTCACTACCTCCTCCATGAAGAACTACGTGTAGAGTGCTTGTCCAAAGTAAGCCATGGTCTGAAAGGATCATGCATGTGTTGTTAAATATTCTACTTAGACTTATCAAGACGACATGTGAACATAGTCTTATGGACTCAAAAAATTAAATCACTAGGACCTGAAAAGTTTTTACTCCATTTCTTATAAGGTTCCTCTAAAATTAAGTGGATTAAGGTCCAACTAAGCTCCATTCTTCAACTTTATTTCAGACATAGTTTAAATGTCAAAATTATCCTGAAAAATGCACATGCTAATGCAAGAAATATATACAATGCAAAGAAAAGGAAGCAAAATCTTTTTGTGAAATAATTTTCTACTTTTGAGCTTTTTTTGGATTTTTCAAAAATGATGCACATGCAAAAGAGTTTTTTATGCAAATTTTTATAAACTTTTGGATTTTGTAGTTTTTTTAACAAAAGGTTAGTAATATATACAAGTATATATTTTTTTAATAAGGGTTAGGGATGAGCTACATGTATTTACACAGGGGTGAGTCACTTATTTACAAGAATTAGGTGAAAGGATTTACAACTTGAGTAATTTATACATGTATATATATACAGTTGGATTTTTTGTGTGATGCATATATTCCTCAAACTTATTTGAAAATGATTTTACAAATAATATTGAAGGCTATAGTCCAAAATAAATTTTCAAATAATTTTACAAACATTTACACACATTTGAAAACTATTTTACAAACATTTTTCAAATAGTATATAGATTTTGAAAATAATTTTGCAATCATTTTTCAAAACATTTGCAAATAGTTTTTACAAAATCATTTTATTTCACAAAAAGAAAAAAATTTACAAGCCAAAATATTTTTACAAAGGTTGAAAATATTTTTCAAACATTTTTCAAATAGTTTTCAAGAAATATTTAAAATAGGTTTTCAAACTACTTTCAAAATATTTTAGGGATTTTTATGCGACAGACCCTATAAACTTTGTCTATTGCCTCCACGACCTTTAAACAATATAATTCTCCCCTCGACCTCGTAAACTTGCCAACTCTTACCCTGTGAACCCTGTGGTTACTCTGTTTGAAGCTCGTGAGGGTTCTTGGGGTAATTTATAGGGTCGATAGGATAATTACGTTATGCAAAAGGTCGTGGAGGTGATTGACGAAGTTTATAGGGTCTGCTGGGTAAAAATACCAATATTTTAATATAACTTATTAATCATTATCTACAAAAAGAATTTTGAGGAAATATCCGCATCTCTTTTATTTTTTATTTTTTGAATTTTACAACTATTTATACAATATTTGAGCCATATTAAAAATATGAAAGTACAAGTTATGGCTAAAGTATATATACAATATATACGGCACTCCCTATACTTAGCTCGAACTATGTCCTCATAGTGATCAGAAAGCGATGAAGAAAGACATAACTCGTGCTAAGTATAGAAAAGTCAAGAGAATGCTATATTACAACGATGAATGAAAGAATAAAATCAATAGAAGTCGGTGATCCCCCTATACTTAGGATCAAGTAATCCTAAGTTTAGAAGATTGTACACAAGGGGACTACTGAGTGATAGGATGTATAGAGTCTACCTCCCATATACTTAGGGCCCGTTCGGTTCGGGAATAAGCAGGAATAAGGATTGTGAATAAGGAGAATAAGGGTCTATTCTTTGTTCGACTGGAGGATAGGAATAAGGAGAATAAGGTGAAATAAAGGTATGTAAGGTGGGATAAAGATAGGAATAAGAGTGAAATAAGATGAAATAACGGGGAATAGTCGTACCACGGGGAACCGTGTTGGGAGGAAAATGGCCCCTTATTCTCCTCTATTCTGGATACTTATGCTTGTACTGAATAGGCTCTTAGGGTAAAATATCCCTAATATAGGCAGCAAAACAGAGGTAAAAAGAATCAAAAGAATAATCAAAAGTCTGACACCCCTTACACTTTAGGTAAAGTACACCCTAAGTATAACATAATCACATGATGCACATGGGGTGTTAGACAAAAGAATGTATGATATGGACATCTGGATCTATAAAATTATTAACAATGTTTAGATGCCTCTTAACAAGCGCTAGATTTTGCGCCCCTAGCTGGACGCAAATGCTAGGATAACGCTGTAAGGTTCAGGACAGTATCTGTGAGGTGAATACCGTACTGTCGTTGCAATCTCAGTGGGAGAATAATGACGAGCTCAATAGAATGGATGATGATACCTAGGTTAACAATCAAGCAGGTGTCTACTACCAGGTAAAGATATGGGAAGATGAAATCGAGATCCGGTAGCACAAAAGAAATCACCGGCTCAAGGTCTGAAGGGAGTGAATGGATGGAGTCGAAGAAGTCGAACGTGGAGAGGGAAGGATCTGTCAGGGAATCCTCCACGTCAATCACCATCTCGAATAGATAAGGAAGATCAAGATCAGGAGACTCTCTATAAAAATCGATATCCAATGTATATAGGGTAGAGAAATCAGAATCAACATCGAATAACTCGAAGATCGGGTCATCCTCACGAGGGTCGTCGAGGAGAGAAAAATCAAACTCAAGATCACAAATATCAGAAGACTTGTTCTCGTGATCTGAAAGGTTGGATGCACTCCCAGAAAGTGAAACCGAGTATACAGGGTACGTGGCATCCTCCCACAGATAACCCTCGGGGAGTAATATCGAATCATCAAACTGGGGATTTATGCTGCCAAATATGAAGTCCTCTAAAAATATATCGACCTCGTAAAGTAAGAGGACATACGGCTCAAAGACGGGACTATCTAGGTCTAGCAAATCAAAATGGTGTCCCTCATCAAGCTCTTCATGCTAAGATGGATCCAAATATGTATCTGAATCTGAGAAGATCTTCTGAAGAAAGGATACTGGATCAGATGGGCATGGACACTGAAATGCCTCAATGGACGGCTGAAATGTGGGATACTCCTCTATTTCTTGGGATGCTAGGAGATCTAGAATCCAAGAATTTTCAACGTGAAAGTGCGGGTCTGGCTCAAAATCTGACTCCAAATCCAACGGGAACTCAACCAATGTCCGTCTTTGGGAACTCACAGTAGTAGTCAACACATCCATCATACGAAAAGTAGTAGTATCCATATCCTCTGATTGGTGTGTGCTGTCAAAATCGGCATGAAATGCCACACACTCAACTGGTGTCATATCTCCCTCGTGTGTTATCCTGAATAAATCATCTCGTGAATATGGGTTGTCTGAAAGAGTTCCCAAGATGGTCTCAAATAAATCCAGATCGGTACTATGGTGTGAACCACCATACGAGGTAATGACTAATGCAATCTAATCGGCGGTCATCCCCCTCATGGCGATTTGGACGAGGTCAGTCATCAAAAATCCATGATCCGGATATCGTCTCAAAAGATCAAGTAACCTCAACCACGAATTTCTCAATGGCTCCTGGGGATCTACTGAAAAATCTTGAATACAATACCACATTAACTCTGCTCTACGATGGGGGTAAAATCTTTGCAAGAACAATGATCGTAAATCTCCCCACGTAGCAAACTTCCTTCCCAATCGTCTGTGCCAACTCTTGGCTCTACATTAAAGTGAGAAAGGGATGGTAATCAGCATCAGCTCCCCAGATGTTTGACAGTAGATCAACAAAAATCCTCAAACTCATCGTTATGCAAATAAGGTTCCTCGTACACTTCCCCTGAAAAGTTTGACAGTACATCAATGAACTCTAAATCCAGAATGAAGGGACTCAATGTAGACCCTGACTTAGCTCCTAAGTTTGGCTACTTGTCTCTTAAATAATGTCCAATCATCCCAGAATCGTGAGCATCTAAAACTTGCAACTGCTTCATGTGATCTCTTATGGAATGCACTCTAATATCAGCAAGGTGAGCGCCCGTGTCTCGTATTTGGTCAATCTGGTCTCCTCGAGCTTCACTCACAACATGTTCTGAATGGGAAGGTGGGAATGGAGAGGGGGAAGATGGAGTGTCGGTCGGAGATCCGACCTCCCAAGAGAGTGGGAAGAAATGATGGGAATGAAGATAACAAGCCGCAAAATCCGACTGAAATGGAGTGGACCCATAATGAAGGGAGGGAAGGTGGGATAGTAGAAAGAGAGATAGAAGGTGACTGTTAATGATCTAAAGAATATGAACGTAACCAACTCACACCAATCACATACAAACACAATGCAAACCCCCAATTCACCTACTCAACACAATATGAAGACCGTGAAGATGCGGTCAATTTTCTTGTCAAATTTTAGAGTTAGGTGATCAAACAATCTATCAGAGCAATTAGAACGAGTTGTTGGGAACCCGATGCTCTCAAAAGACCGGTCTGATCCTAAAGCTAGATCTTTCCCAACCAGTACGAGTTGCGGACCGTTTACCGGCTACCATATCAACTCGATCTGTTAAGGATGTCACGGTCCGCTTTACCGGTTACCGGAGATATCCTCAATGGAGAACTACTAACCCTGAAACCAGTAGTCTAACGAGAGTTCAGGTGTGGCTCTACCTAGTGTACGGGTCACTCTCTCGCTTAAGCAAACCAAACAATGAGGGGTTTGCTCTCCCTAAAATAATGGTGAATTAGTTACGTTTAGTTTTATGGTCAAGTGCAATTAGCAGTCCAAATTTTTATTTTTTGTTTATTTTTTAGATATTTTCAATGAAACGTCTAACGAGATTTCTAATTTCCCTTATTCCTATATCCACAAAACAGAGGGGGGAAATAGAAAAGACAATGCATGAGAAAATATGGATGCAAATGCTAGAGATAGAGGTGCGTTCCTGACTCCAGCACTCTACAATAATATGATCCGCGCAGAAAAATTAAATTACTCAATATGAATGCATTGCGAGAACCGTTCTAAACACAAACTTTTATTATCGTGAAGCACATATTTATTTATCTAAGTCCAAGCGAGTTCTATAGGAACAAATATTCTATTAGGAGCTTTGAACCTAATGCTACCTGGCTCAATCAAATAGAAACCTATATCTAGAAGCTCAAGAATAAAAAATAAAAAAATAAAAGCGATGAAAATGGTGGAAAAACTGCGGTGATGTCCCCCAAGTGCACCAGCACTTGGCGAAACAAACCTCAAGTACAAGTGTCCAAATGTCCAATGTCTAATTATTACAATACAGTCTAAATATTCTCTGAAATAAAATAACGGTCTTCTGTCCTTCTCTTCCTCCTATGCGGGTCCTCAAAAAGAAGTCTGAGTCATAGTCCGGTGGTACCTCGCGCCAAATGCAAATCAGAGATAGATCAGAAAACCGTTATAATATATAGAGACAAAAAGCTGAAAAATGATAGAAAGATGACTACTAAGCCGTGCTCCCCGGCAACGGTGCCATTCTGATAAGCATCCGATCAACTAGGGTTAAGTATACAAATATGTCAATGGTCGTTGCAACCCCAATTAATCGGCTAATTTAGCGAGAAAATAATATTTTCAAACTACTTTATAGAAAATCAAACAATGACAATGTAAGCGGTTCCGCTATTAAATTTACTTGGTATAGCGACCAGGGTCGAACACAAGGAGCACGATTTAAAAACTAAGTAGTCAAATTTCAAAAATAATTTTATAGTGGTTTTTGCTTTTTCATTTTTTTATTTTAAAAAAAAACACAAGTCACAAAATATACACAGGGATAAAAATACACACACCACACTCTTTTTGTATTTTTAGGAATATCCAAAAATGCATAGAAAATTACAAAAAATATATTTTTATATTTTACAGGTTTTGAAATATTTTGTATTTTTTCCAAAATGTTCTGATATTTTTGTGATTTTATAAAAATCCAACAGTGGAAATAACGGAAGACAGTGCATAGCCAAGAGTATTTTGCAACTTAAAAGTACTTTAAGTGCCCAAAATTCTTGGAACTTATTTTTAAGCTAAAGTACAAATAATAATCTACACAGAGAGACTTAAATCAACTATTTTAGTTTTTTCTAGAATTTTCTACAATTTTTTTTAAAATTTTTCATTTTCCGCACTTTTTTAGAGTTTTATAAATGATCTATGCACGAAAATTGGATAGAAATTAAAGGACAGTGAAATGCACCTATAGTATTTTTTGGAATTTTAGACAAATTTTCGAATTTTTATGAATTTTTTAAATTCAGACAGACAAAAAGATATTGTTTTTTATTTTTTTAAATATCAAATATCAACAAAATGCTATGGAAATTTTACAATGACAAAGGACATAACAGGAGCATAACAAATTTTTTGGAAATATTTAAAGCATGAAAAATATTTATTCCATCAAAAAGATCAAGCAAGTAAATAGTCTGGACACACATGGACTAACGTGCAAATATTGAAAGTTTTTGCATTGAATAAAAACAATAAAATTGCAGGTAAAAAGGTGAAATTTACCCAAATAGTAACGCGGAAAGCACGTGATTGGCTCTGGAGTACAGGGTTGTTCTGTAAATTCAGAGAATTCCAGGAGCTTCAACGCAATTTTTCAAATTTCTTTTATTTTAAAAAATGCCCCCTAGAGTTCACTCTTCGTTTCTTTCTCAAGAGGGCATAAGGGTGCGGATGTCGCCCCTCTTCCTTCACACACGGGCGGATCTGGCGGGTTGGAGAGCGGCGTCACTGGGGGTCTCGGTGGCCTGGCGTAGAGGCAATGAATGTCGCGGCGGTTTGGACATCGGAAGCGCCGCACTGTGCGGCAACCCACGGAGCAGCACCATGCATTGGGTGCGGCAGGGCACCGTACGGACACAGCAGCCAGCGGTGTAGCATGTCGCTGGTGGCGCGGGTGTGCCACTGGGAGCGGCGGTAGGGAACCTACTGTTACCTTTTTTGTTTTTTAATAGTTTTTTGTAAACAGAAACAATAGAAGAAAGTTTTTTTTATTTTTTTCTAAAACACAATAATCAGAAACAAAACTACGTTTTTGTGTTTTTTTTTAATTTTCCACCAAAATAAATATTAGGAAGAAAAGAAAAACAACTATTTGATTTTTATTATTATTTATTTATTTATCAACATAATCGGATGCATGAATGGCAGTGGATCTTGGCGAAACGGGAGGTAGATCCGTATCTCCGGCCACCATACGTGGTCGGAGTTGAATGATTACGTGGGATAGAAAGGAAAATGGATGGACACGAAGATAAATGTGGTGATCGGATCGGATGCGGGATCGAGTTGTGGTGGAAATTTACCTAAGATTTAACACTACAAACTACACCTATAGCTAATCTAAATGAAAGACAGAAAATAAAATTGGATCTCACCTCAGGATCGGATACGCCGTGATAGCCTCTATGAGGGCCGACTCGCTGTCACGGAACGACTCAGTGGTTGGACACCCTTCTTCAACAAGATAGCTCTCGGAGATCGGGCTCCTCTCCACCCAAGATTGATCAAAGAATGAATGAGGGAGGAAGGAGCCAATAAAAAGAGAAGAAAAATAAAAAAGGAAGGAATGTACGAAAGAGGAAGGTTTTTATTGGTTAATTAAATAAATAAATTAAATAAATAAATTACGAATTTTGGAATTAAATAAAATAATTAATTAATTAATTTACAAAAATTAATTAGCCACTTTAATGGTGGCTATTAATGGTATAGAATAATGTCTTTATATACAAAGTATTTTCAAATAACGAATTAAATAATTAAATATAAATACAAATTTCGTAATTAAATTAAATTAATTAATTAATGGTAGATATTTATTTTTTGGTCATTTTTATGTAAGGAAATTATTGTATACAGATATTATATACATATAGTACAATATACATATGTAAAAATAAGGAAATTATTTTTAAATAATATTTTTTTAGTTTATTTTTTTATTTTTTTAATGATGAAGATAATATTTACAATTATGTACATTATGTATAAAAAAAGTATGAATAAATATACAAATATGTAAGTGGTAAAACTGCACAAAACACCCCAAAAAACCGACTTTTAAACTGTAACTCCAAGAATCATGAGATCACATCCATTTGAAAGATAATTTAATTTAGAGTATAATGGAAGTGAGTTTGATTCAATTTGAGTCTGTATGGAGTCGGAATTAGTATTTCAATTATTCTCTTGCAGCTTTTTCTGAGTGTGATTATTTGCAATCTATAAATTATTTTATTTTACAAATATTTTTATTATTTACAATACATTTTTATTCACAAGTTTTATTTACAATAATATTTGATTTGAGGTAAATTTATATAAAATAAAATAGTATAAGTTTTGTACAAATATACAAGGAAAAATTTACAAATTATTTTTTTGATTTATGGATTAAAGACCCTATCTCACCCTACTTTAGTCCTGGTCGATCAGGTCAAATCTTGACCTTCTCTCTGGGTTCGGATCAGTCTGCATTTATTCAATAAATTTATCCTTCATTTTCTTTCCTTTTTCTATTCTTCTTTATTCTTTTATTTAAGTACAAAAGGTGTTAAAAATAACAAATACATGCAAAATGGTAACCTCATGAAATTAGTGGGTATTTACAGGTGTTTGACTAAGGAAATGAATCTAAAATAAAAGAATAAAGACGATGAATCATGGATTCATCAATGTGCTATGAAGACTTAGCAGTCAAGTAGAACCTTTCCTTCTTTAAGGCCCCTGTATAGATCTTCAACTGTATAATCAAAAAGTTATAGTGGTAGGAGGCCCCATTGATTAAGATCACATGGTAGATAAAGAATAATGAGGAAGCGACATGGAAAGCTGATGCAAACATGAGATAAAATCATCATCACCTATAGCTCAGGGACTTTTACCTGATTACACAATACATGGTTTAATGGATTTATTATTTATAGAGTAACCTGTTCCCTACACCTGTGGGGACCTTCACAAATAGACAGTGGACTTGGACAGTTTGCGATAATTTTTCGGATATGATTAAGTAACTAAATGTTAAATCAACCTCTTGGATATGTGACACAATGTGGGATGTGATATGCCTTGTAAAGGTGTGTTTCACAGTTAGTCTATGTGAACCTCTGAGAGAATTTGTATACCCCTTTATCTTTCCTTCACACTAGTGGCAAGTGTTAGTACCATTACTAGGAAATTTCTTATGGTTGCCTTTTTTGTTGATTGGGCAGGTGTTTCTGAGCGGTTAACTATCAAGTTTGGTTGAAGTTTCACAAGAGATAATTGTTGAGGGATAAATGTACTTTACTATGCATATTGCTCCATATTTTTATATATGCATGTATGTCTCTTGTGGACATGACTATATATTTGTGGAAAAGCTAAGTGATAATGAATGCAATCTTTCTTTGCATTGCATTTTGTTAATTTTTTCCCCTGATTGTACTAATGTGGATCTAATGTGCATCAGACAAGCTTGTCAGGTATTGAAATCTTGGAAGTGAAGAATTATATTATTCGTGAACATCCCCCGAGGGTCAAGGTGCCATAGTATATACAAGACTAGGCATCACTCCTATTGTGAATGTTATAAGTTGATTCATAGGGTATTTAAAGAAGGAGTATTGGTATGAAATTAAGTCATTTTAATCATATCTAAAAGGAACATATACTAATGACCTTACCTATGGAAGAGATTTAGAATGTTTGGTTGCTAAATATTTATATTGAAACTATGATACAGATGTTCATGGGAGAAGATAGAGAATAGATTATGCATCTACTTGGGAATTTTTTTGATTCGTTTATAGGCAACCCACAACCACTAGTTATTTTATCTACCATAGGGGTAGAGTATATGGTGTTAACAAACGTTTCAAAGGAAGGCATATAATTGAAAGTCTTAGTTTGATATATCAATATACAATAAGATTAGGCTATCGTATATTGTGATGGTCTCACTGTAGTATGTTTACCCAAGGATCAACTACATTATGTGGGACTAAGTATATTGATGTCAGATCTCACTACATTAGTTTTGAGAAGAGAACCAATGTGAAGAAGTTAGGCATGGTAGATAATCTAAATGTATATTTCTAATGTGGATCTAATGTGCATCAGACAAGCTTGCCAGGTATTGAAATCTTGGAAGTGAAGAATTATATTGTTCGTGAACATCCCCCGAGGGTCAAGGTGCCATAGTATATACAAGACTAGGCATCACTCCTATTGTGAATGTTATAAGTTGATTCATAGGGTATTTAAAGAAGGAGTATTGGTATGAAATTAAGTCATTTTAATCATATCTAAAAGGAACATATACTAATGACCTTACCTATGGAAGAGATTTAGAATGTTTGGTTGCTAAATAATTATATTGAAACTATGATACATATGTTCATGGGAGAAGATAGAGAATAGATTATGCATCTACTTGGGAATTTTTTTGATTCGTTTATAGGCAACCCACAATTACTAGTTATTTTATCTACCATAGGGGTAGAGTATATGGTGTTAACAAAAGTTCCAAAGGAAGGCATATAATTGAAAGTCTTAGTTTGATATATCAATATACAATAAGATTAGGCTATCGTATATTGTGATGGTCCCACTGTAGTCTATTTACCCAAGGATAAACTACATTATGTGGGGACCAAGTATATTTGTGTCAGATCTCACTACATTAGTTTCGAGAAGAGAACCAATGTGAAGAAGTTAGGCATGGTAGATAATATAAATGATATGTTCAGTAAGACCGTTCTTAGGATCAAGTTCAAACATTGTATGGGATTTTCTCAATTCGATATTTTGTAGTAGTCGTATTAAGGGGAAGGCATTCAAGTTGAAGATTATTGATATACCTTGAATCCTAACGTATTTGTTCGGCTCGGTATGTTGCAGCTAAAGACAAAATCATGTCTTAATGGACAAATTGTTTTAATAAAGTCCAATTGTTGTGATTATGAAATCAATCCAAAACATAGCTGATAAAGGATCCGACAAAATTGTGATAGTGATGTGATTATAAGATATATTTATACATGATGCTTTGTAAATTCTCTTAGGCTCAGGGTTACTCAAATCATCTATACTTATGTTCTTCTACCACATTGAGAAAGATCCAGTGCCGTCTTCAAATACGTGGCCTAGTTACATGTGAACATTGTCGTTAATTAGCTTACTTGCTTATCTATGTGTTTGATCTGCACTTCTGCTATACACAACACGTTATATATGTTAGAAAAGAAACCTCTCTTAATGATTTAGGCATGCCCGTTGGAAGTTCATCGAAAACAATTACTCAATATCTTGATATACATCCCTTAGGGAATGGTATTCTTAACGAGTTCCACACACTCGTAAGAAAATAAGCTCTTCCTAATTGGTATGCTCAACCTATTAGGAATTGGGATATTATCCTAGTGGATTGGATAAACCATGTAGGAATTAGAGCACTTTCTTAACAGGTTGTGGAGACATTAGGAATGGGTTAGCCTCAAGTTACCGTACCATTTCTAAATATAATGATGTTTTTTCAAGTTATTTGTTGTTATAGATCTATTTTGTTGCAGTGGACATGGGAGGATTTTTTTTACCTTTCCGGTTCTAATCATGGATCGTTATCTAAAAAATGACCCTAACAATTTTTTGGGAAGTAGCCTTGGATCTAAAATTTGATTTCAAATCCAACAACTTACATAAAATAATCTTATTCAGCATTAACTCCATATTAGGATGACAATAGTGATATTTGAACATATTTAATTTATTAATGAACATGACTAACCAATAGATAGAGTTTTTGCTGCTAACAGTAAGGAAGAAATGACTATCCAATCATGAAGTCCTCACTATGAAAAAAATAAGTAATGGAGTTAGAACGCAACAAGAGTGAGATAAAAAGAAGAGGCAGAGGTTTTAATATCTTGTAATAGTACCACATAAATATTCACAGAATGCTGAGTGGGTCATATGCATCAGACTTTACAAGTGACAACTCAAGTTTAAACTTTTTGAGTGGTAGTCAATTATGTGCAATAAAATCTTATCCGTAGAAATTGACAGCCAAAGTATCTTCCATAAGATCTGTTTGTAGAATGGCCTCTAGGTCAAGCAAACGCATCTCGTGGTTGTGCGAGGTCGGATCTTACGGAGACCTTAACCGCAAGAAGGAAGGGGGTGTACATTGCGAGGACTTACGTCTTATAAAAACCTCTCACAAGGAGGGAAATGCAAACATCAACGGAACCTATCTCTACGGGAACCTCATTGCAATCCATACATAGTATCTCACCCCTTCCTCCCTCTCTCTTTCTCTCTCAGGGTAGAAGGCCATTGACGACATACCTTGATCTAAAACTGTTCTTGATCTGAAACATTATATTTTTGACTGCTTAGATGGGAATCTTGGCAAATCGGTATTACGAGTAAATAAATGGGCAAGGCTCCTTTTCGAAAGTCAATATATATTAGGGGACATGAATCATAGTGACCTGTTACCTCCCCTTTATAATTGGTTTTGATTATATCAGCAACAAATGAACCTGGACAAAATAAATATGCACTCAGAGGCCATGACACAACTCGTCGTACATGTATACAGGGAATAATACTTTGTTCATAAATCGTACGCTCCTTTACAGCAAAATTTAAAATATGATATGGTGAAAAAGAAAATGAGATGTGATTACGCATGTAAAAATGATCACGTCAAGGAATATTACATACAATAAATGCCAACTCTATGGTACGCAGGTAGAGAATAATACTGTTGCATCTTATGGCAAGCAGATCCTAATGGAACAGTCTACAGATAGATGGATACTTTCATCTGTAGGAGAGCACAGGAGATTTGCTTTTCTTTTTTGTCGACATACTAAAGATGACAAAAATGGATTCCAACTGTAATGCACTGATCAGTTGCAATGTTGACATCAGGGATCTGCCTCCCCCCTTCAAATACGCAGCATAAACAGGCCCTTGTATTGCCTCTAGCTATTCTGATCACAGGTTATGTTTTGTTGCATGCTCCTTTTTTTCAAGACATAAGTAGATTAAAAAAAACATACAAAATAGGCACACATCCTATAACTAAAGATATACACATGTGTGTGCACGCCTGAGTATGTACATTTGAAAAACCAATAGGTTGACGATCTAATAAAGTCCATATATCAGCGAGTTGGTGCGCATATGTGGATGTATGAGATGTATGATCTCACGAAGAAATCATACAAGTGCATTAAATCGCAAGGCATGAGCTCACTCATGAGATATTTGGAATATACCAATTTCCACTGATGGTCATATTGTTTAGAAAACAAGACAAGAATTTGAAAGTATGATATATGCTTTTGAAAAGTACATGATCAATATTGTCATCCAATGATTGATTGAAAAACGTACTAACAAACATTTAAGAAGGTAGTCAAACAAGGATTTTGACTTCATGTTTAATCATAGTTCTCCAATATGATAATAGTCAAATAAGTATTTGAACTTGAGGTTTATTCAAGGTCTTTCAATATGTAAGGTGTCCGAGTATTAGGAATACTCGACAGTTATGTGACCTTAAAAGATTATATAGATTTTGAGAGAGTGATGAAACCGGACTGTATTTTAGTAACTCCACTTGGAGCCAAAGAGTCTGACAGTTGATTTGATTGGATCAAAGCAAAATAAAAAATTGAGATGTAGTTATCCGATCCAATCAGAGAACTCTAAGTTGTATGGATCTCGATATGTGATATGATCTCAATATCAAGTCAATATATATGATCTACACAATCTCCCTGACTTTATCTTCAAGTATCTACGGATGCTACACACAAATCCAAATTAGAATATGATTCATACATTGAGAGATCGATTGATATTAATGTTCATTAATGACGACCACTAATAATGTGCAATATGATTTACACATGTTGAAGTATTGATTAAATATTTATTTATAATAATAAATTATGAGCATTTGCTTCATATTAATTTAAAGGTATTTTTATCTCACGAACCCTAGAATCTTTGTAGATTATCTTCTCGACCTTGTAAACATCATTATTATCCCCTCAGACCCGTAAAGTTGCTAACTCTTACACCACAGACCCTGTCATTAACTCCCATCCATTTGATCATCAAAATTAACCAAATTTTGTTATTTTTTTGCATATTACCCATTTTGTTTGTCAAAATTACAAAGAATACCCTCCTTCCTCCCCCACCCTCCTCCTTACCTCCCCCCCACCAAGCATCGACCTCCTCCCTCCTCCCCATCAGTGTCTTTGTGTTTGCAAGAAGCAACTCCACAATGTGCATTACCGGCTTGACATCAAACTCATTGTCATCGACCTTACTTAGAACATGTTGGCTATGTTCAAGTGCATGAGGCTATCTCGTAACCTCTGGAGATTGTAACTAACAGAGCCCAACAGATGCGAGGCCATGGTGATCGGGCGGTTGCTGGACTGCTCAAGGATCTCGAGCACCCACCACAAAATAAAGTGTCTTTTCCTGAACATGGTGCCCATGTGAATCAAGATGCTGGCCCACCTTCAGGAAGGCTAATTCATCTTGACATTGTTCTGAGCCAATCAAGATTCCAATGGTCCTAAGGCGGCAAGGATGTTATCCATGGTGGTAGCAGCCTCGAAGGCGTCAATGAGGTTGAAAATGTGGGACCATTTTATAGGTTTAGGAGAAACGAAGAAGTGGGTAGTTGGGGAAATGATGGAAGAAGGTGAACTTGAGGGGAAGGCGGTGTGGGTTTTGGTGGGTGGCGGGTTATGAAGTGGATGGGTCGTCGGGTGGAGAGAGGAGTAGGAGAGGAGAAGAGGGTTCTGGAGAGGAAGAAGATGGGTGAGGATGTTGGTGTAGATGCCCGAGCTATATCCTTATTAGACATAGTCAAACGAACTCACTTATATCTCTTCGTCACCTACTTGAATCTCAACAGAGGAGGAGAAAGCCCTGGATACAAGCTCCATTAATTCCCCAATCCAGTCGCCTTCATATATGAACATGACACCTAATCGTAGCAACCTCGAGCCATCAAGAGAACCATCGAACTCATCCCGAACACATGTAGGAGGGTTTGATATAGTCGAAGAACTGAAGTAACGATACGAAACACACATGCTCGAGAGATTCAACCATGCTTCAGTGCCCCCTGGAGCTCTGCAAGTTGGGGAAGAATAGGGTTCATCCTCTAGAAGTTACAATAACAATATTCAGACTAATCAAAGATATGAAGGCGACAGATTATGCTTCGCTCATCATGGAAGCATGAAGATCGTATCATATATGAACTAAGTCAACTAGTCATATTAGAAGTAGTGGACATTGTAAATTAAAAAAAACGATGAAATTACATGACATGGGAATGATTCCCAAGTTGTTTCATAAAGATCAAACATGAGTAACATAATTACCTCTCGAAGCATGATTACCATCCATGAGTCTCAAAGCGAAGAGACCTCATATCTCTCAAGTCCAATCAGATGTAGAAAGAACTTCTGAGCGCGTGGATGAGAGGTGTGCTTCCCATAATCCGAATCAACGATCCGATCAAGGAGCCTCCTAATTTCGTCTCATGAATCTATTGTCTCCTTCATAAGCACGAGGCAAAAAAGAAGATGGAGATCTATGAGTAGTAAGTTCGGCAGCACGACGACAACACAACAATGATGGAGCTCTCAACTAAACCATGGGTGGACAACTACCACGAGTTGAGAGAGAGAGAGCACACATGTAGAGAGAGAGAGAGAGTTGTTGTAAATTTTGCTTCAAATTAATTGCGTAAAGAAAAAGGACTAGGATTAACTTTTCTTTTATACAATTTGGATGGCTATGATGCACTTCTAATGCAATCCTAATTGAATCAATGGCCAACATTATAATTAATTTTAAAATAGAAAAAAATTAAGTTGATGATGCTCTTCAACATTTCAATTAAAATCAATCTCATTCTTATGAATAAAGATGAAGAAGAGAGTCACCTTCCAAAAATGAGGAAAGGAGATAGCCTCCTTACTCATTAGGAGAATGGACATTGTCTTTCTCCAATCTCCTTTTAATATAATCTTACTACATTGAATCTTTATCATAGAATTATTTATCAACAAAATATCACCAAATAATTTTCCAAATTATTTGTGATAATTGCAAACAAACCATTGATTAATTATGAATCATGTTCATCCATCCAAATCTAAATATAAATCACATTTAGATCTAGTTGCTCAATGTGAATCCAAGTCACATTATTATTTAAATTATAAATCCTATTTATAATTAACTCTCTCTCTATGATATTATGGATCACATCCACAACATGCATGATTATTGTGGATAGTGTTATCCACATTATTACTATCTACGATATATAAATCCCATTTAATTATCTTAGGTACATTTCTGCACTTGTCTAAAAATTACGAATCACGTCCACATTATTAATGATAATTAAATCCAGTTTAATCATCAACTTTCCAATGCTCAGATAATGTCAGTAATGGAATTATCCTTGAACTCTTTCAAGAACAATTTGCCTTTTATGTTGATACTTGGAGGTAAGGACATGACATCTTTATATTCCTTGTATAGTGACTTGGATACTAAGATCTAATCTCATATCAAGATCAAGAAGATCAATCAGAGATGTCTGATCAAGTTGGAAAATATATCTAATATTCTCATTGCATCCGAATCATATTTAGATCAATGTACAACATGTAAACTAAGATTATATAAGTAATCTACTAAGTGGAGTCACTAAAACCCAAACCTAGTTCATCACTCCCATGGAATGAAAGAACCGTGATTATATAATTAATTAAGATCACATCACCATCGAATATTCCTTTTACATGTACATCTTGCATACTAGAAGATCTAGAATAAAACCTAAAGTTCTGGTCATATTTGAACTATCTTCTTCAGAGTTTTTATCATTAAGTTTCTCATTTTATTATTGGGAGTTGGTATTAATCATATACTTTACAAAAGCATATATCACAACTACAAAATCATGTCATGCTTCCAAAGTAATATGACCATTGATGGAATTTGGTTGGTCCCAAAATTTATGAGTGAGCTCATGTCTTCTAGTTTAGTAGTGAACATGTAGGATCCCTTTGAGAGATTGTATTACTCATATGACGTCGTATTCATACCAACTCACTAGTGTATAGACCTTGATTATGTCATAAACGTAATAGATTGCCTAATGTACATACTTATACTGAAGGATATGGCATACGATCAGGAGCGACTAGTCGTATTAGTGGCTCGATGAAGCGGAAATCAAAAAAATTTTCATGTGACAAAATCATATGATCCAAAAACACTTCTTGGATCGTTTCGTCTAAACCACAAGCAAGTAATAGGATTACCTCTTAAAGCGTGGTGGCATCGAGTCTCTAAATGAAGAGACGTCCTGTCTCAAGTCCGATCCGATAGAGGAGACGCTTGCGAGCATGTTGATGAAACACGTGCTTCTCACAATCCATGTTGATGATCCAAGCGACGGATCTCCTGATCTCGACACACAAGATCTGACGTCTTCTTCACAAACGAGGCGCACCGAAGGAGACAGAGATCCACGAGCAAACGATCGGGCAGCATAACGATGACGCTGCAGCTATGGAGACTCTCTCGAGGGCATCCATGGTGGACGACCATATGAGAGAGAGTGGACGTGTAGAGAGAGAGAGACTTATGTTCTCATTGTGTAAAGAAGAGCAAAGGGGGTACCTCTCCTTTTATAATATTTTGGAATCCATGGATCTCAATCCATGGACAACACAAATCCAAAGGTTCTCATTGATTTGTGTTTCTTTTAGTGGCTAAGATTTGTGTTGGTAAAAACCAACAACAATTAATTTAATAAAAATCAAATATATATTGAATATAATTTGATTTATATCATCAATCCTCATTGGAGAAAAGGGAAGGAGGAAAGCCTACTTCCATGAAAGGAGTGGACGACCACCACATTCCATGTAGGAAATGTGGCCATCCACCCTCCCTACAAGGAAGGTGCCTTCTTCTCCTTTTATTCCATGAGATACATTATCCCATTAATTTCTCCAATATTTGCAACAACCTTTGTTGCAAATTATTTCACAAAAAATAAATCCAATTTATTTTGTGAACATTGAAATCATGCCATTGGAAATTTGTGAATCATATTCACAACCCAAAATAAAATGTAAATTACATTTTCAATTAATTGTCCAATGTTAATCCAATTCACAATAACATTTAATAAACAAATGTAATTACAAATAGCTCTCTCTTATATATTATAAATCACATTTATAATATATATGATTAATATGGATAGTTCTATCCACATTATTCATATCCATGATAATTAAATCACATTTAATCATCTTGGATCTCTATTCTCATGTGTTCAAATAATATGAATCAGATTCACATTATTCACATCTTTGATAATCAAATCACATTTAATTATCTAAGATAACTCTCTTTATAATATGAATCAAATTCATATTATTCATGATAATTAAATCACATTTAATTATCCATTTTCTCAATGCTCAGATACGTATATAAACAATGAAATTATCCTGAACACTTAAAAGGATAATGCGCTTTCTCCGCGGATACTTGGAGATAAGGACAAGGCGATTGTATTGTTCCACATATAGTGACTTGTATATTGAGATCACATCTCAAATCTAGATCTTAGGCCTCCCATAGATGCTTGATTAAATCAGGACCGTAAATCTAATCTTTTCATTGCATCTGAATCACATTCAGATCAATGTCCAACATTTGGAATAAGATCAGATTACTTCTCTACTGAGAGGAGTCACTAAAATCCAGACCCATTCCATCACTCCGTAGGAATGGAAGAGTCATGGTTATACAATCGTTTATGATCATATCACCTTCAGGTATTCCAAATACCTGTATATCCCGCATACTAGAAGACTCAGAATAAACCTGAAGTATAAGATCAATTTTACACTGTCTACTTCATAGTTTTATCATCAAGTTTCTCATTCAATCATTTGGGAGTTGGTATTGATCATATACTTTCCAAAAGTATATATCATACCCACGTGTTGATCAAATACTTTCCGAAAGCATATATCAAACCTACAAATTTAGTCAAGCTTCCAAGCGAGATGACCGTGCACGGAATTTGATTTCCCCCAATGTCTCATGAGTGAGCTCATGTCTTCCGGTTCAGTAATGAACCTGTATGATACCTTTGAGTGATCGTATTACTCATATGCCCTTATATGCACACTAGCGCACCGGTGTATAGACCTTGGTTAGGTCATCAATCTATTGGTCTGCCAAATGTACATACGCAGACATATAGTAACACATCTGTCTCTGGTCGGAGGTTGCGTGCCTATATCGTGATAACATATGTCATAGAACTTTGATTATCTCTATCTCGTTAAGCCAACTCTTTGATCTAACTAATCTGACACCTCCGAATCTCTATTCCCATGCAGAGTACCTGCATCAAGAGGTCGGTCAGATATCAACAAAATGAGAAAGGATTGCCAACTCCTACCCAGGACAGAGATCATGTCTCACCAATCATTTGACGGTGCTTGATGAGTCCTCAATCTAACTCTTTAGATGTTCATCCAAGCACCAGCCTCTATGATTCAATATTTGAATCAACAGCTATATGATCATCAAGATGGCCATGGTACATAACCCTAATTGTATTAAGGAACCTATTATGCAAATTATCTATTCTTCAGTTTCATATCAGGGAATGATATTCGCAATAACATTTATTGCATAATGGCTCGCCGTGGGCTCCTATGTCAAACAATATCCCACTAGCCCAAAGAGCCATTAATGGGCTAATCATTTAACCCACTCATGTGACAATCATAGGTAAAAAGTAGCTAGGTAAGTTGATCAGTCACTCTGTTCCCAAGAGACTACGCGAAGTCCTTTTACAGCACTTGCATATCTCCTAGTAACAGTGCTCGCATCCAATGCAAATGTTGCATCTTATGCAACCAATACTCAATCATATCAGTCATAGTGTCCTCGACATTACACCTCAATAATTATTATAACCAGTATGTAATTTCTGTTATCCTTATCAGAATACCCTTATTTCTGGAGATCTCTATCTCCTAAGGTATTCGTAGTTAGGTCCTTTTAGATCATCATCTATAAAGTCTTAATTTCATGAAGATAAGACTTAGAGATCACTATCTCTAAAGTCTTGTCATCTTTGAAGATATTGTTATTACTATAATCAAGTAATTTATCACCATAGTAGGATTAGTAACAGTTTACTACTCCCACTGCATGGCAGACATCTGGCTTTTATACACATCTAACATACACTTGGCTTCTCGAAACTGATGCACAAGGGCAAGAAGTTTTAGCATTCACATCCTCAACTTTTTTTGAGGTGATATCCCTTTAGATAGGTCAGTACCATATCTTGAGGGAAATAAGCCTTTCTTGGAATTTTCCAGAAAATGGAAATATTCAAGGTGTACCATTAATGTGACGGTCCCAGTACCCTTTTTCTTTGCTTCTGAACAACTTCAAAACTAAGATCTAAGAGGTATTCTTGAGATCATATCTCAAGGTATGGAACAAATAGATTATGCAACACTTATTATTATCCTTATATTATTACAAATGATTAGGATGTTATCTACATTTAGTATGATGAACACAATGGCATTACCACTAAGCTTCACATGGTTCATCAAGATTCTATCTGAAATCATAACATTTATAATTTCATCAAATCTTATGTTCCAACTATAAGAAGCTTATTTGAGTCCATAGATGGAGTTCGTCAGCTTGCACAACTTGCTTTCCTCAATCGTGAAGACCTGGGGCTACTTCATGTGAATATCCTCGGAGAGATATTCATAGAGGAATGCAATCTTGACTTCCATCTTGAAGATGTCAAAGTCAAGTTGTGGAGCTATAGCTACCAATATTCTGATGGGTTCAAGCATGATCACTGAAGAACAAGTCTCATCGCAAGCGATGTCTTCTCTTCGGTGTGTAGCTCATTGCTACGAACCACACTTTGAAGGTCTCTACCTTCTCATCAAGTTCCCTCTTTCTCTTGAAGATCCATTTACACCTTAATGGATCTTACCCATATAGGTGGATCCTCGAGGGTCCATATACAACACTTGTATATGAAGTCTATTTTAGACTTTATTACTAACATCCATCTTTCCATGTCATGATATTTAGAAGCTTCATCATATGAAGTTAGATCATTGTCAGATTCAACTGACACATGGAATCCATCTTCAAACTTATTTGAAGAGGTATTAGTATTTCATCTTTAATTGTCCCTTTAGTTTCCGATTCCAGGAGCCTTATTATCGTCTCAAGATTAAATGAGTTCCTTACTTCATTTTCATCTTGATTCTCAAGAGAGTCATCCTATAAGAATCATATTCTAAAAGATAAGATCTTTTAAGAATCGCAAGTTCATAAAGTAGGTATCCAATCCCATCCTTTATTTTCCTAATGAAGTAGCACTTTCAAGTACTAAATTCCAGCTTACTTGTTTGGAACCTTATTAAAGACATATATTGTAGTCTCTACTACATATATACTTGGAAACTAACAGGTAATTATACTAAAAATCATTATTGATCAAATCATGTCATACATGATCCAATTGTATCTCCCTACAACTCTATTGAGTTCAGGTTTATTAGGAGGAGTGAGATAAAAATAATATTCATATCTCTATAAGGTATTCCATGAATTCAACTAATAGGTAATGACTACCTAGATTAGATCAAATTCATTTAATCTTCCTTCAAACTTTGGTTCTAAACCAAACTTGTGAATTCTTTGAACATTTCAAAGGTTTCTTAGGTGAAGAGAAGAAATATCATATCATACATAATCATCAATAGATATCAATGTTTACTATGATATAGATGATTCACATACATCAATATCTATGAGATCTTGAATACCTTAAAATCTTACACCATTCAAAGGAAGGGTGTATTGGATATTTTTACTTTTGAATAGAATATTCACAAGTATGCAAGTTTTGAAATTTTAGGCATTCTAAAGTTTCATCTCTTACTTGTCTATTGATCTCATCAACAGACATATGTCCAAAACATAATGCCAGATCATTGTCAAAAGATCTTCATCCTCCTATTGATCTTTAAAGGTTTAATTTTCAGTATTAGAAATCTTAATGAACCATTCGTTAATTTTCTAATTTAGTGGAGCCCACTAGATGTTATATTACTATCTAAAATATCTCCATCATAACTCTTTATGATAGGTCCATTCCAGAATTCATGCTTATTCCCAACATTTAGAAATAAACTATGAGTGTATTCTAATATCCAGGTCACAGTGACATTCTCTAAGACTAAGGGCTCCCACTGAAAATATGAAGTCTATTGATCCGGTGGAAATTGTTGCAACAATTGCATCAATTCCAACATGGATGACTGTTAAACCTTAAGATAAAATTTCTAATATTCTAATATATATGCAACTAATTGCAAGTGTCATTAGAAGATTGAGATACAGTTACTAGACTTTATCTTATCAAATAAGTAAGTCAATTTCAATGATTATATGTAGATTATTCTGATGTACTATCTGATTCCTTCTCTACGGATTCTAGATAGATTTGATAGTCATACTATCAACACATCAACTTATTGCAGTATTGGCATTCATCCAACTTTTTGGATGTCATATGGAAGTCACAGAAGTACAGTCAACTCTTTGACTTTCCTTCTTACTTGGGTCCAACCCATGCTTCAACTACGCTCCCTTTATTTATAAGCAACCATTGCTCAAGATAAAAGATCTCTTATGTTGAAATAAAAAAATTCAATATAAGAGTATTTCAACATTTATACATGCTTCATTCAATTCATGCAATATGAATATTATGAAGCTTCATTAATGGCCAGAGTATAGATAGTAGAATGATGACACTCATCGTATCTACATCCATCTAAACTCTTAAAACATTTGTTCAAGTAGGCACTCAAATATTTTCAGTACATAATCTCTTATAGAGCTACCAATCTGCATGATGCAGAGAACCACGTCATTCATGATTAAATATCGAGAGCACATATGTATGCCAAAACATCTTCTTAGAATTTTATAACGATTATTTGACAATTGCGATCATCATCGACATGTCACTTCCAAAGTACATTCGATGAGAGATCAGGACTATAGAGACATACAAATCATAGGGTTGAAGTCCTATTGTCTATTATAATTGTCCTTCCTCATTATTATGAGGAAACTTGCACATTGCAACCACAGACATTAAGTGTTCAACTGCAAGTACAATATATTCTTCATGGATTCAATCCATGATATTTTACTGGTTATTTTGAGTATAGTATTGAGTGGGTTTAATGAAGGATTATCTGAAATAAGAAATTTGCATAAATGTATATTTATATATACACATATTTTACTTTGATTTAGGAATTTTTATATCAAAGTTGTCTTGCCATGTCAACAATGAAAGTTCATTTCCTTAATCACTTTTAATGTACGAGATATACTTACCATTATATCTCAAGCAAGATCTGGGATCTCCTTCCTTATCTTTGTTACTTCCCAATAATATGAGAACCTATAATTCTGATAAATAGAAGCAGGAACATATTTCGCCTTACAAGTCCAACTTGCATTCCCAATTCGGTCTTTAACACCAGGGCCCACCACCCCTAAGGTGATGTTGACCCGTCATTATTTGAACCAACTGTCAACAGGATTAGTAGTCGATATGTGCAATCCAATATCGCCCCAATAATATGAGGACCCGATATTGGGGTCACTACGCATACGGCCTTACTCTCTCGAGAAGCGAAGAGCCCGATCCAGATGCGCTTGCATACAGGAGCTGTCACTTTGGACAAGCGTCTCCTACATAGAATACCTGGCAACGGAACCTTCGCCTTGACGGGAGACCATGGATGTCACTTATGTGATCCTCCATATCATATTCAAATTCTAATTAATCATCATGAATCACAATCATTATGATTAATTCCTTCTAAGGGAAATAACATTTCTATTCATAATAGAGTGTTTTAATTTTAATTGGATTCCAATCAATCTAATCATATTAAATTAATGATCCAATTAATATCCAACAAACAATCTTATTGTTACTTGAATTATGGTATCATTTCAAATACATATTATTCTGAATTTTAACAATTAGAAAAATACACCGTGATCTCTCCTGAATTATCAAGTCCCTACCCTCTATCATGGTCAGTACCGACAGGAGTGGGACAGACCGCGCACGGTGCAACCTGCTACCGCAACGCTCCCCGACTAGACACCATACCCACCTCGGGAAAAGGTAATGCCAAATTGATCATTGTGTACTTGAGATTATAATTGGTCTTTCAACCGAAGTTATGCCATATAATAATAATCAAAACAATCTTGATTAACATTATAATGAGATTTGTTAAACAAATCCCAAATCCTATTCAAGCAACATGTTTGTTGGAAAGTGGATTGTGTAACCAATTGTGATCAAGACCATATCTAATCAGTTATTGGTTAAGGCAATTTCATTTATGGAAATAATTATCATCAAATATTTCACAAATATTTATCCATAATTATTCCAGGAAATGAAACCATTTAATTTCACTAATTAAATAAATGACAATCACAAGGTTCTTGATTAGGAAAGTAATTTCCAGCAATGACCTTCACTTACTAAAATTAGTATATCTCAATCAATTTAAATCAAAATTAAGCAATGTAAGTTTCTAAAGTTTGTGAATTTGATTTACAACAGAACCTAAGTGATTTACATGTATTTCAAGGCATTTTAAATCTGCAATTAACTCTTTAATTACGTTAAGATTTGCAGTCCCCGAAATTGTAGATACGTGTTCACTAAAATGACCATCACTTGAGCAAACAGATTCGAAATCATTCAAACTCAGATCCTACGGTTTCCTTATTTAATGGGGAACAAAATCCAATTATTATTTTCGTATTTAAATAAATTAAATAGGGTCGAAAATAATTACAAAATAGATATGCGAAAATGAAATGCGATAAAAACTTTCGCAACCCTAACGAACCCAAGTCAGCTTAGATTTACATATCATATCTGAAACCTTCGATCTAAGGCTCTGATACCACTTGAAGGATATAATTAGATCCTTAAGCGCATCATGAAAGCGTGAGGATTGCATCGTATGCGTTCAGGAGCAACTAGTCGCACTAGTTGCTCGATGCAGCGAAAATCAATTTTTTTTTGGGATTTTACCCGGCAGACCCTGTAATCTTTTGCAATTACCGATACGACCTTCGAAACATCGTAATTCCTCCCCTGACCTCGTAAAGTTGCTCCGTCTTACCCAACAAACCCTGCCGTCAATTTTAACTATATTTGAGTCAAATATATGGGTTAATCTTGAGTTAACCTAACCAACTTACCATCGAACGGTTACGATTAGCCGAAATAATAAAAAAAAGAATAGGAAAAAACTAAGCTTCTGCGAGCAGGGAGGGTTCTTGCCGATGACGGTGGTATGTGCACAAGAATGGTGAGGGTTCTTGCCGATTTGGATGCAGAAGCTTGGGCGGCGGGGGGAGCAGCGGCCGGGGCGGGGGGAGAGCAGTAGCATCGCCGCGAGCATGGAGCAGCGGCCGGGGCGGGGGGGGGGGGGGGGGGGGGGAGCAGCAGCATCGCCGCGAGCATGGAGCAGCGGCCGGGGCGGGGGGGGGGGAGCAGCAGCATCGCCGCGAGCAGGGAGCAACGGCCGGGGCGGGGTGGAGCAGCAGCATCGCCGCGAGTAGGGAGCAGCGGTCGGGGTCGGGGGGGAGGGGGGGTGCAGGGAGCTTGGGCGCCGGGGGGAGCAGAAGCATCGCCGCGGGGAGGGGGGGGTCTCCATCGGGGTCGGGAGGTGTGGAGGGGCCTGGGAGAAGGGAGCTTGAGCAGCATCGCTGCGGCAGGGTTCCATCGGGGTCGGGGGGGGGGGGTGCAGGGAGCTTGGGCGGTGGGGGGCGCAGCAACGCCGCACGGGTGAGGGTTCCAACGGGGACGAGTGGGGGGCAGGAGCAGGGAGCTTTGGCGGCAGGGGGTGTAGCAACGCCGCGGGGGGGAGGGGGGGCTCCATCGGGCTCTGGGAGGTGGGGGGTGGCCAGGGAGCAGGGAGCTTGAGCAGAGCAGCATCGGGGTCCGGGGGAGGGGAGCATCGGGATTGGGCGGCGGGGGTAGCAGCATTGCGGGGGGAGCAGCGAGCTTGAGCGGTGGGGGTAGCAGCATCGCGGGGGGGGGGGGGGGGAGCAACGAGCTTGGGCGGCGAGGGTAGCAACATCGTCGGGGGAGGGGGGGCATGGACATCAAAGGCCGGATGGAGGGGCAGGGATGATGGAGTGGCACTCAACGTAAATTCAATAAACAAAACGGGTATAATATAAAATAACATAACAGAATCCGGTTAATTTTAACGGGTAAAAGAACGGAGGTTAACCACAGGGTCTGTAGGATAAGGGTTAGGAAGTTTACAGGGTCGAGGGAGGAATTACGATGTTTCGAAGGTCGTAGCGGTAATTGCAAAAGATTACAGGGTCTGCCGGGTAAAAATCCCATTTTTTTTTCATGTGACGAAACCACATGATCCAAGAACTCTTCTCGGATCGTTTCGTCTAAAGCACAAACAAGTAATAAGATTACCTCTTGAAGCACGGTTGCGATCGAGTCTCTAAACGAAGAGACCTCCTGTCTCAAGTCCGATCTGATGGAGGAGATGCTTGCGAGCGTGCTGATGAAACACTTGCTTATCACAATCCATGTTGATGATCCAAACGACGGATCTCCTGATCTCGACACACAAGATCCGATGTCTTCTTCACGAGCGAGGCACGCCGAAGGTGACGGAGATCCACGAGCAAACGATCGGGCCGCATAACGACGACGTTGCGGCGATGGAGACTCTCTCTAGGGCATCCATGGTGGACGGCCATATGAGAGAGAGAGAGTGGGCGTGTAGAGAGAAAGAGAGAGAGAGACTTATGTTCTTATTGTGTAAAGAAGAGCAAAGGGGGTGCCTCTCCTTTTATAATATTTTGGGATCCATGGATCTCAATCCATGAACAACACAAATCCAATGGCTCTCATTGATTTGTGCTTCTTTTAATGGCTAAGATTTGTGTTGGTAAAAACCAACAACAAATAATTTAATAAAAATCAAATATATATTGAATATAATTTTATTTATATCAAATCAATCCTCATTGGAGAAAGGGAACGAGGCAAGCCTCCTTCCATGAAAGGAGTGGCCAACCACCACATTCCATGTAGGAAATGTCGCCGTCCACCCTCCCTACATGGAAGGAGGCTTATTCTCCTTTTATTCCATGAGATACATTATCCCATTAATTTTTCCAATATTTGCAACAACTTTTGTTGCACATTATTTCACAAAAAATAAAACCAATTTATTTTGTAAACATTGAAATCATGCCATTCGACATTTGTGAATCACATTCACAACCCAAAATAAAAAGTAAATTAAATTTTCAATTAATTATCCAATGTGAATCCAATTCACAATAACATTTAATTAATAAATGTAAATTATAAATAGCTATCTCTTATATATTATAAATCACCTTCATAATATATATGACTAATATGGATAATGCTTTCCACATTATTCATATCCATGATAATTAAATCACATTTAATCATCTTGGATCTCTATTCTCATGTGTCCAAATAATATGAATCACATTCACATTATTCACATCTTTGATAATCAAATCACATCTAATTATCTAAGATAACTCTCTTTATAATATATATCAAATTCATATTATTCATGATAATTAAATCACATTTAGTTATTCATTTTCTCGTGCTAGGATACATATATCAACAATGAAATTATCCTGAACACATTCAAGGATAATGCACTTTCTCTGCGGATACTTGGAGATAAGGATAGGGCGATTGTATTGTTCCATGTATAGTGACTTGGATATTGAGATCACATCTCAAATCCAGATCTCGGGCCTCCCATAGATGCTTGATTAAATCAAGAATGTAAATCTAATCTTCTCATTACATCTGAATCACATTCAGATCAATGTCCAATATTTGGACTAAGATCAGATTACTTCTCTACTGAAAGGAGTCACTAAAATCCAGACCCGTTTCATCACTCCGTAGGAATGGAAGCGTCATGGTTATACAATCGTTTATGATCACATCACCCTCAAGTATTCCCAATACATGTACATCCTGCATACTGAAAGAATCAGAATAAACCTGAAGTATAAGATCAATTTTACACTGTCTACTTCAGAGTTTTATAATCAAGTTTCTCATTCGATCATTTGGGAGTTGGTATTGATCATATACCTTCCAAAAAGTATATATCATACCCATGTGTTGATCATATACTTTCCAAAAACATATATCAAACCTATAAGTTCAGTCAAGCTTCCAAAGCGAGACGACCATGCACGAAATTTGATTCTCCCCAATATCTCATGAGTGAGCTCATGTCTTCCGGTTTACTAATGAACTTGTATGATCCCTTTGAGAGATCGTATTACTCATATGCCCTTGTATGCACACCAGCGCATCAGTGTATAGACCTTGATTAGGTCGTCAACCTATTGGTCTGCCAAATGTACATACTCAGATATATAGTACACATCTGTCTCTGGTCAGAGGATGTGTGCCTATATCGTGACAGCATACATCATAGGACTTTGATTATCTCGATCTCGTTAAATCAACTCTTTGACCTAACTAATCTGACACCTCCGAATCTCTATTCCCATGTAGAGGATCTGCAATAAGAGGTCGGCCAGATATCAAGTTAAATGAGAAAGGATTGCCATGTCCTACTCAGGTTGTATATTATGTCACAACAATCATTTGACGGTGCTTGATGAGTCCTCAATCTAACTCTTTAGTTGTTCATCCAAGCACCAGCCTCTATGATTCAATATTTGAATCAACAATTGTATGATCATCAAGATGGCCATGATACATAACCCTAATTGTACTAAGGGACCTATTATGCAAATTATGTATTCTTCATTTCAGATCAGGGAATGATATTCGCAATAACATTTATTGCATAATGGCTCGCCGTGGGCTCGCATGTCCAACATATCCATATAGTAACACTTCTATCTCTAGTCAGAGGATGCGTTCATGTATCGTGATAACATATGATATAGGTCTTGATTATCTCGACTTTGTTAAATTAACTCTTTGACTTAACTTATCTGACACCTTCGAATATCCATATAGAGTAGATGAATCATGGATTCATCACACCCCTATACTTAGATCTTTGCTGGTCCCCAAGCAATTTTAATGAGTTAAAAGTTGAATACCTAATTGTGCATATGCAAATACAAGACTTGAAGACCAATCCACAAGTTTTAGGTGACTCCTTAAATCTAAGTCTGACCAAGTCTCATCCAAAAGGAACTCAATATTTCTAATTATCAGACTCTCCTTCGATACATATATGTATAACAGGTATGACTTTAATGTGTTGACTTCATTTTCCTGCATAGAGTCCTTTTCCTAACTTTATTGTGTTGCTCCGCCTGCTTCGACCTCACCTCTCTTTTGCTCCGTTCACCGCCCATATCACTCTAATTGACCTATGACACCTTCCTCCTCTCCAAAACCCTAACCCCTTACAACCATTACCCATTGCCTTTTCGGTGCAGTCAAAATCGCTACATATAACACTATTACCATCACATCGGCCCTCCCCCCTCATTAGCAACCACCAAGATTGTTATCATTAGATCATTGTTGTTCTCCTACTCACCAGAAATCTTCTAAGGAGGCATATTATCTTCTTGTTTTTCACCTTCAGATGCAAACAGATCAGATTTAGGTTCAGAAGGGTGGAAGGTTCTACGGAAGATATGGGTTCCTTGGGAGAAGAATGAAAGAGAGGGTCAGTCTGGGACCAAATGAACCCTGATAGTGACTTATTGATCTTGGTCTTGAGAAGAGAGATGTCTCATGACCAAGTACGTTCGAGAAGAGGGTCATCTCAAACCCGAGGAGCGTGAGTTCTGAGGGGTTCTATGTAGTGTTCGCAATGTCCGAACGAAATTCCTTGGAGAAATCCATCTCCGATGTCAAGAGGATCGGTAGAGAGCACGATAAAAGAGTCAATAGAAAGAATTCACTATAGTTGCAAAAGTACAGTCTTTGCACACACAAAGCAAAACACAAATCAAACATGTATTTTCAATAACTGGACACTTGTGAAAGCACGCTAGAGTTCAACCACTTATATATCTTATTTTAAGGATTATTTTCAAAGATGGTTTCAACTATAGCACTCAGTTGGCCTATAGTGATTCGTGGTCAAGTTATACTAGGAGAGACCTGAAGATTCCTCACTTGAGGTAAAAATGAATCAATCCTCCTATACGATTTACCACACAAAATCATTGTTGCGGATGAGTACTTATAATGCCAAAACTGATGCCTGTTAGACACAAGTGTGCATGAGACGATGACCTTCATCGAGTCCTGATGAGAAGGTACCACTACACCCAGGTCTCCGAGTAGAAAATGTTAGGGGGCACGATCACTAACGAGATAGCTTCAGTAATACTTCGGAAAACCCAATCAAAGTGGGGAGTGCCTACTCTGCGCAAGTGTTGATAAGCATCCATACCCTTGAGTAAGGTTTCTTACAAGCTACTATTCAATGAAATCAGTCGAAGGTGTGGAAAAGAGAAGTCTGGACGCTACTTATCAAGGAAAGTGACTGGGATCGAAAAAGAATGGATAGTCTACGTGAGGATGACTCCCATACCTTGCTCAGTGGTCAGGATGGTACCTAGAATTGAGAATATAAAGCAAATTGCCAGTATTTATGCCTCGACCCAGACACTGAGGGGCCGGGGGGAAGAACATGACTTGGTAAGAAAGAGTCAGTTCCTCGGAGGTCTTTCTTTTCTTCTTCATTTCTTGGCCTTCCCGGTACCCCTCCTACCCCTATGATCTGCCCGAACCGCACTTTGAAAAGAGGGGAAAGACGTCATTATAGTCCCGTTTTGAGAATCTCTTTCTTTCTCCTCTCTACTTTTCTATATTTGAGAGAGGAAAGAAAGAGTCCATTTTTTCACAACCCGGTTGGAGGGTAGGCGTCCGAATGAGAAGATTCACGCAGCGTTCAGAACCAGCCGACGTGCCCAAGCAAATAAGTGGAAGGAACGAATTATATATGCCTTTTCCTCATCTCTGACTCTTTCCCTGCCCCTGTCTCACCACCCACTAGATAAGCTCTCTCTGACGACCTCTTTTGCCTTTGTTTAGGTGAGACAGAGGTATGCTCTCTACCTATCAGACGCATCGTCAGAGTACAGAAAGGGCTAGCTCTTTTCACTATGTGCCAGTGAAAATACACTGCGCAGACGGGGTATCTGAGTCATGGTGATAAGCAGATCAGAGGGCTATTACTGCTTCAACGGCTGAATCCGCTTCCATAAGCTCACTCAGCTAAGAAGAAGATCAGAAGAGAGTCCTAGCATCAGATAGGATTTGGGAAGAATCCACAGGTCACGAGGTAGGATCACTTTATCATGTCTATTGTCGGGGTCACACAGTTGATGTCACGCGACTTTTGTGTCATCCGGATAGCCGAGGGCCGCACTGGATGGCACAGATGCGGGATGGGTATTGCACACCCAGGGATTTGGGTTCTAATCGTTAAGTGTGGCATGCCTCGCTTAGTCTAGAATGTACTTGTGTCCAATGATAGACGTTGATCTCCTAAAATAAGGGTAGATTTAATTCTAGTTATTTTAATCATCCTTGTTAGTAGTCCAATTTTAGGTTAGGTTATCATTATAGTCCTTAATGAGCACAAAATTATCATCTACCGATTAGTCCCAATTCCTTTTTACCTTATGTGAGAAAACAAAGAGAGAGGAATCAAGAAAAATCAATGCACGATGAAAACTATGATGCATGCTCAGTTAGAAGACGTACAGTACTTCCCAACACTCTTCATGTGGGATGCATAATAGAATTGAAATTTATCGAGATGAATGTAATCGATGAAAACACCCCTAAGCAGGTAGTTCTATTAGCAGTGAAGAATTGATTTTTGCTTTGTCTAAGTTGAACGATCTATAGTGCATTTATTTATGTGATGTGTGTCCTAAAATTATAATCGAACTGAAGCAAATATTCTGCTGTGAGTGCATGTCTTAATTTTACAAATCAATACACTTGGGTCCCCGACCACACAGAAGGGGTCAAAATAGGCCCAAGTGTCCCCACAAAGATCAGTCATGTTTAATTACAAGAATTCAGGGTTCCAAGAGACCGGTTGAAAGAAAATACAGAAAATAAACCCTAGATAACTCTCTCACATAAGAAATTTTAAAACTTATTTGTACACACTTTAGAATTTTCCAAAAAAACTCCTATCTATCTACAATGAGAGAAAATGTGGTTAGTATTTGATAAGAGAGAAATGCGATGAATAAAAGGAAGTTTGATGCAAAAGGCATAGAAAAACAAATAAAATAATTAATTTCAAAAATAAACTTAAAACATAGAAGACGTCGTCCTCAACAACGACATCATTTGATGAGCCGCTTTTTACCTCTCTTAAGAATGATAACTTATAGTAAAGGGAGGAAGAAAAGGATCTATAAAGAACCAAGATTTTGTATATGTGGATAATTTAACTTGGTAAGTGTACCGAGATCGAACTCAGGGAACAATGTATTTGTAGTTGCTTGGTTTCAAATTAATCTAAGTGATTAACTAATTGCGCTATGAATCTCTATGTCACAAAATAAAACAAAAAAGGAACTGCAGAAGAATGAAAATGCAGGCAGATGAATCAGAGAAGCACGTGATATGTGATTATATCTATTTTCATTCCTCAACTAAATTATCAATTACTCATCTAAATCAATCACACAAACCTAAAGAGATATATTCAAGAAATATGTATCACAATAAATCTGAGCTACATGCTAGAAGATCAATCAATAAATTAATAATCCTACGAATAATGAGAGCACTTAATGATCCTAAAAAAGATATGGACTCGAAATTTCCTGAATCAATCATCAAACAAAATAAATTTTAGTCACAGAATTTATCAGGGAATAAATCCCATCATAATCCCAGATCACATAAATATAACCAAGAGAGATTTTATCAAGCAAAAATTCAACTTAGGAAGATAAAAAAACTCTCATCATTTATCCCAAATGATTAAATCAAATTAAATCCAAAGTACATTTTCTCCTTTCAAAGATTAATTCCTCAAAAAAAAATATCAATAATTAGTAGAGAATTGATCCAATTATATCTTCTCAATCAAGTCTCATAATTTAAATCAATTTTTTCTCAAAATAAAAATGCATAAATACATCATAATGAGCCCGTAATGATCAAATGAATCCTTAAATAATATTTCCAATAAAATAATCTCTGATCTATTCACAAGATATGTAATATGAAAGAGCATAAAACCAGCTTCAAAATAACATATTATATGCTACAAATAGAGTTCTAATGAGAAAGATATGATAAACCTGATGTTTTGGGGATTAAAATGTAATAAAAATAAAATTCTATCTCGAATTGGCCCTTGGTAGGACTTATATTTGATTATCAAAACCTGCTAGGGATTTTTCCTGTAATTTTCCCCTAGCAAGGGCATTTATGTGATTTCTGAGAGATCTATCGGCGCACATGTAAATTGACCACCCTCACGTGCATGTGGTGTGTGTGGATCTTCTCTATAATTATTGGGAATCTTGGGGTTATGGGTGCAATTGCCCCCAACACACGAGAGCACGTGATACACTATTGGTTCGATGGGGTACTTAACTTTGGAGGCCCAAACCTCCACCTGGCAGGCTCTTGGCTGCTTTAGAGATGTCCGAAGCACACATCTTCAGTTCAAGGCTTCTAATCAATCTGAAGAGTTCAATGAAGGCTAATTTAGCAGCTGAAATTAGGGCATAAATCTATGGATCAGATCAGGTGTGTTCTTGATCGAATGCCACATGCTGCTTCTTGCTGGAGATGATCTGCAAGGTCAATGAAATCCAATGGAAGTTCAAGGGGGTGGAGCTCTGTCGTTGGAGAGGTTCTGAAACTTGAGCTCTGGCCTTAGCGAGGTTGGAGATGAGGAGGATGTAAGAGGAGAGAAGGGAAGCAAAGAAGGAGATAGAGGAGGTGGAGTAAATTATCGAAACGTAGGGGATGGGGTCTGGTTAGGTGAAATCGAAGACAGAGATGATTTAGGCAGATTAAGTATAATTGCAAGTGTGTATTACCTGGTGATGTGAATGGATCTAGGATGAGCACGGTAGAGGCTATCACCTGGGGGAGGTAGCTTGATGGTCGATGGACTTTGGCTGATCTTCGCTCGATAACCTGCAGTGCTAGAGCTTCGAGCAGTTGATGAATCTATCGTAGACAAGGAGCATAAGCTCCTAGGATCACAGTGATCTCTACATGTTTCTACTCAGCACGGTCCTAGACCTATCACTTCCCAAGGTACATGAGCTCGAGATTTGGAAGGAGAAATGGTGGATGCATGTTCTGGAGGCGAATGTCAAGCTTTATAGGAGTGGGGAACGATTGGAAAGGGCGGAACTCGGAGGTGGATGTTAATGAGAGGAAGAGGCTAAAGTAATGGCAATAGAGTTACATGCAGGGATCTTGACTACATCGGAAATCCGAAGGGTAACGGTTTAAAGGGGTTAGGGTTTTGAGGAGGATGAAGAAGGCATCGAAGGTCAATCGAAGTGTTGCAGTGGTGAATGGAGCGAAAGAGAGGAGAGGTTGGAGTAGGTAGAGAGGAGAAGGGGAGCAGGAGAAAGCAGTGGCATTGATCAAAGAGGAGAGGCTGGAGGTAGTAAGTGATGAGGTGCTTCAGCTACTCGAGTTAAGGAATAAATATGGTCGTTGCGACCCGAATTACGAAGCACAGTCAACAAGAAAAGAAGACCACCAAAAACAGAAATCAATCAATCAAGCAAAGATAACGGTCTCGCTAATTTATTTTACCGGGTATAGCTACCAGGGTCGAACACAAGGAGCACGTGATGCTAATGCTACGAAGTAGTCAGAAATCCAAGAAAAGTAGAGAAATGTTGGTTTTTAATTTTTCATTTTTTTATGATTTTAAAATACGAGAAAAAGAATAAAAGAACTCAAAAATTCACATTTCAACAATTATTTAAAGCATAAAAAACATTCAAAAAAATCAAACAAAAATGTTTTTAGGTTTTTAAAATATTCAAATGTTTTTGTAAATTTTATGGGGTTTTTCTGATTTTTAATTAATTTTTGAAAAATGAAAATCAGAAACAAAAACCAATGTACAGCTGGAACCTAAAGGCAGATTAAAATTGCTTAAAATGTTTATAAAATTCGAGAAGTGATTTTATGTGAAACTACAAGTAAAAATCTAACTATAGAAGAATAGCATATTTTTTGAATTTTTATGAATTTTTAATGATTTTTTAGAAGATATTTACTCTTTTTCAATTTTTATGGGTTTTATAAATGGGAATGCAACGAAAATTGGATACTAATAAAAATAACTCAAAACAAGCAAATATTAAATATTTTACAATTTTTCAAGGGTTTTTAATATTTTTAGTCGATTTTTAAAAACAAACAGAAACAATTTTTAAGGTTTTTGAATTTTTGAAAATAGTAAACGGAAATAAAACGACACCAAAAATTCATTGAAATTCCTACACCATGGCAGGAGCCATGTGTTAAAATTTTAGGAATTTTGGACAATATTTTCTATTTATTAAATCAAGAACAAAGGGCACAACACACAAGGACCAAACTGTAATTATTGAAAAGTTTTCAGCCAAATAATGACATGTGTAAACAGTACAGGGCTTAGATTGCAAAAAATCCAACTCCGCACGTGGGCAGGACGTGGACCATGCACTCAGGGGTATAAATGCAAGTAACAAAAATAGGCATTCAATCCATAATAGATAATAAGTCCAGGGAAAATACTGTAAATAACCCATAAGTCACGTGACAGACCACGTGATGCTCAAACAGAGGGACTAAAATGCAAATATGTAAAACTGTATGGGCAAGAGTGCAATATTTCCTATTGTATACTTTTATTTTACAGACTAAAAGATAAACTGAAATAAACGCAAGATTGGCTGAGCAAATTACCCATGCAGCATGTGAGTTGCGCGTGGGGTGGACAGGTGGCGTGCGATGAGTAGGCGTAGGCAAACGGCTCTGGAAGCATAAGGCGACAGATCTGACGGCTGTCAGATGTCAGCTATGTGGGGGGGGGGGTATGGGACCGTTAGATCTGACATCTAACGGCCCGACACCTCTAGGAGAACGGGCGGATGTGATGACGTCTGGGAGAGAGGCGCGATCTGACGGTGGAGAGATGCACTGGAAAAACCACGTCGAGGCAAAGTTCACCGGATCACCAAGGAAGATCGGTGACTCTGACGGCGCCAAAAGAGGCATGAGGGTCCTCCGCGTCGAGTGAACGAGTCGGATGGGCTCACTGACAGTCAGATATTTGGGAGGACGGCTGAAACCTGAGCAAACTCCGACGAGGATGGTCGAAGATGGTCTGAGTGGTCTCCACACACGCTAAACCCCGGCAAAGGAATGCTCGGACTCGGAGCAATGCTCCGGTCGGGGTTATTGGGTTGGAAATAAAGGGTAGCGACCTGTGGATGGAAGGGTGTTCTCTGGCAAAGCGAGGGATGAGACCTAGGGCCTGATCGTCGCAATCTGAGCCAAGGTCAGGATGATCAGATTGTGGGGGAAGGTGGACGATGAGAGTAGGCGTCAATCAGAATGGATCGATAGCTACGGTGGGGCTCCGACCAGTGGGTTGGAGCAGGCGGAGCAGCGGAGGCGTGCAAATGAAAGATTCAAAAAATGGAGAAACCAGGATCGATATGAAAGCTACTTGATGGTCCTAATGAAATCCTAAGCTCCAGGGGATGCAGACTGCAGCGTCTTTGCCTCAACTTCGCTGCAGCTGGCGGAGGAGGATAGTCGCAGCGGTGCTCTGGCCACGAGACTTGAGCATCGGCTGCAGTGCTCCTCTCCAATGACTAAGGGTATCCTCTGGTTGCTGTCACCAAGGTGAAGGATTCTAGGGTAGCAGAGAAGGGTGCGGTGCAAGCTGGTGAGCAAGGGAGGCGATGGAAGAATGTATAGCACGTCACAGGTGGCCGGATAGAATCAGATCGAGCGCGTGTACCGAGGGTGATCTGCAACTCCATAGGGATCCGCAAGGATCACAGATCTACTGGGGAGATGCTGGTGCCAAAATCGGAGCAAGAGGGTGTAGGATCCGGTCGTGAAAATTGGTAGAAGTGGGTGAAGGAACCGGATCCACGCGTGAGGGGGTCCGGGAGGGGTAGTTGACCGAGGTCAACATTCCTGCTAGACCAATAAGAAAATGGTTGGTCAAAATAATTGTAAAATCAATTAAAAATAGAAAATGATTTTAAATTAAAAAGTATACAACATGGAAAATGTTTATTTTTTTTCTAAACTATTTTTCTGTGATTTTTAATTATTTTTATGAAAAATAATTTATGATATATACAATATATTATATTATATACAGGTATAAAATACCAATGTATTTTGTACAATTATTTTTATTTTCTTATTTTTTACAAATACCCCAATTTTATATTTTTTTTACAACATTATTTTTGGAGTATAAAATAAATTTTTATTTTATTTTTATTTGTTATTTACAAGTATAAAATAAATAAAGAGTGATACATATTTACATATATTATATACAAGGTGAGAGAGAGTTTTATTTTATTTTATTTTCCTAATTTTTGTTTTATTTTTAAAAATATATACAAGGAAAATAAAAGCATCTTTTTATTTTTATTTCTGTAAAATAATTTATATACATAAAAGGGTGTGTATGTACAAAGTAGAGTGGCCCTATCTCTCTCTACTTATTTTATTTGGCGATCATGCCCATGCTGGACCCTCTCTTGGGTTTAGGTCACTCAATATTTATTCTAAATATTTCCTTATTTTTTTCTTTTACTCTTTATTCTTTTATTTTTGCACAAATACATGCTAATTATTAAGTATTAACAAATGCGTGCTTATTGCTAATTTATTGTATTTACAACTATATACATGATGCTTTGCCAAGATAATTAGCTAAAATAAAAGAATAAAGAGTGATGAATGAGGATTCATCACCCCCCTATACTTTACTTTTTCTAGTCCCTTAGCAAACACTTATTTGAAAAAGAAGTGAAAAGAGAAAGAAAGAGAAAAAGAAGGTGAATTAAGGTTGATTATTAAACTTGTCTTCATTAAATTAAAGTTTGGAGCTCAGTCAGATCTTTGGATTATTAGTTTGTCAGAACCTTATTTGGACTTAGGTTTAAAACTTAACAGCCTTTAAGTTCCACGAATCTATGGTCAAGACTCCTCAACAATCCAGATCAGAACAAGTCTACATACACAAACTCTAATGACCATGAATCTTTTCTTGTACTGTGTAAGTGATATGTAGCTCCCTACCTCAGAAATGGCAAAGTGACAACTCCCCTCAACAAGGTAACTCTAATGCCTTAGTCTGGCAACTCTTTCCTCGAGGAGCGGGGTATTCCCTTCTAAGTTCAAGTGCAACCGGCTCAAGAAGAGGAGGAAGAAGAGAATGGACCATGGCCGGTGTAGTCATGTATCCTAGGGAGCCCAACCAGTGTAGCTAAGTCTCCCTGCTGCAAGCTTCATGAGATGGGCATGTGTAACATCAGCTTTGCTTTATTTGGCTATATACACTCCAGTGGGTATTTCATTTTCTATCAGACCCACCACTTTTTTGGAGTTTTTCTTTTCTTCTGCACGTTTTTTTGATGTGCATATGGACAACATATCTACATGGTGCAACATATATACATGAGGAGATTTTCATCTTGAGCCAGTAGACTATCCCTCTTTTGAAGCATTATTGCAACCCACAATTCCTGTCTTTAGACCTCAATGCCACCAGACCAAGTTGAGACGCACTTCCTTCACTAAAAGAAGACAAGAGGTTCTGCCTAGAAGTACTACCCTCATATGCTACCCCAAGCCAAAGACGACTGCCTCCTCACCACCTCATCCGTAGAGAGCTATGTGTAAGGTGCTGGTGCAAGTAAAGCCATTGTCTGTGAGAGTCATGTGTGCGTTGTTAAGTATTCTACTTAGGCTCATAAAGATGACATATGATCATAGCCTAGTAGACTCAAAGAATTAAGTCACCATGGTCCTGAAAAGTCTTAACCCTAAGCCCTATAAGGTTCCTCTTAAATTAGGTGGATTAAGATCTTAACCAAGCTCCATTTTTCAATTTAATTCCAGGCTTGTTTAATTATCAACTATGATTCAGAAAAACTGTACAAGTATATACAAAAATGTTTTTGTGCAAGTTTTGAAAATGTGCACAATTTTTGAAAAATGATTGAATGAATGGATGCATGCATGAATGCAGAAGTTTTGCAAAATATTTACACACATTTACACATGGTTTTTGCAAACTTTTTTATTTTTCAAACATTTTACAAAAATTTTATACTATATACATAATTTGGTATCAAAATATTTACAAACTCTTTACACACAAAATATTTTTACAACATTTGTATGAAAGTAATTTAAAAATAATTTTGTAAAAAGCCATGTATGTGCAATAAAGAATTTTATGTACAAGGAAAATTTTTATGGATTTTGAGGGATTTTAGCCATTTTATTTATTAATACACTCATACAAAGTACGAGTTATGGCTAAAGTATATATGAAATATATACTACACCCCCTATACTTAGCTCGAACGATGTCCTCAGAGCGAATCAAGAGCAATGAAGAAGACATAACTTGTGCTTAGTATAGGGAAGTGAAAAGGAAAACTATACTACAATGACGAATGAAAGAATGGAAAAGAATCTCGGTACTTCCCCCTATACTTAGGATCAAGTAATCCTAAGTAAAGCAGACTATACACAAAGGGAAATCCGAGTGGGAGAATGTACAGGATCTACCTCCCCTATATTTACGGCAAAATATCCCTAAGTATAGGCAGCAAAACAGAGGTAGAAAGAATCAAAAGAAAATCAAAAGTCTGACACTCCCCCTATACTTAGGGTGTATAGCATAATCAAAGATGCAAATGGGGTGTTGGACTGAAGAATGGTGTGATATGGACATCTGCATCTATACAAGGCGGAAAACAGTGATAATCAGGCACGAGATGCAATAGATGTAAGTCAAAGATCACATCTCACACAAAATGAATAGGGGCGACATCAACGACCAGTGGCTCATGATCTAGATATGGTTTGAGCCGCTGCCAATTAACAAAAAAGATAGACTCAGATGACATCTTAGACATGTCAATGCTTCCATTGACATGTACCTTTCGGACTAGTTATAATCCCTTCCACTTGTTCTGCAACTTCCCTGGAAATAATCTAAGGCTAGCATGAAACAACCATACTCTCTGTCCTGGCTCAAACTGCTTGTGGCTGATATGAGAATCATGCCACTCCTTCACTCTCTCCTTGTATTATAGGCTTCTCGAAAAGGTTGCATCTCTAAGCTCCTCCAGGGCTACCAATTTTGCCCTCCTCTGGTCTCCTATGCTCACTGGATCCAAAAGTATGTCTGTGACAACCCAAAGTGACTTATGGCTATGCTCAACAGGTAAATGGTAGGGCTTTCCATAAACGAAGCGAAAGGGAGATGCACCCAAAAGTATCTTGAAGGACGTCCGATATGCCCACAAGACCGAGTCCAAAAGCTGTGACGAATCCTTTCGGTCAGGGCGGACGACCTTCTGCAATATAGTCTTGATCTTCTTGTTCGACACTTCAGCAAGACTATTGGTCTGAGGATAATATGGAGTGGCTACTTGATTGTCAATGCTGAACTCGCTAGCAAGGGCCTTTACCTTGTCGTTGACAAAATGAGACCCCCCCGTCAGATATCAACACTCTAGGCACCCCGAACCGTGAAATGATATCCTTCCTCAAAAATCTGCATACAGTCCTAGCATCTGCGGTTTGGGCGGGGATGGCCTCAACCCAATGCCTCACATAATCAACGACCAACAGAATGTACTCGAATCCCTGACTCTTGGGGAATGGACCCAAGAAATCGATGCCTCATGCGTCGAAAACCTCACAGAAATGAATGGGCCTGCATTGGCATCATATCACACTGTCCACAAGTGCCTATCCTCTGACAGTCAGTACACCTTTTCACGAATTCATCAAAATCATTGAAGAGGGTAGGCCACCATAGGCCGGATTGGAGCACTTTCTGTGTTGTTCTCCTCCTAGAGTGATGTCCTCCTGCCTCAAGCTTGTGACAGTAAGTGAGGATGCTATGGTGCTCCTCTTGAGGAATGCACTGACGCCAGACACTATCCCCTCCTTCATGACAAAGGATGGGATCCTCTCAATGGTAGAGCTTGTCCTTCACGAGGAAGGTCTCAAGTTGCTGCCTGGACCAACCTTGTGGAACTTTTTTGGCAACAAGATTGTTCACAATGTTGGTGTACCACGGGAGCGAGGCGATAGCAAGGATCACCTCATCTTGAAAGGTCTCAGAAATAGAATCAATCTGCTCAGAATCCTCAAGATGCTATAATCGGGAGAGATGATCCACCACCACATTCTTGACTCCAGGCTTATCCTTAATCTCAATATCAAACTCTTGGAGTAGAAGGATCCATCTAGTCAGTCTCTCTTTGGCATCCTTCTTTACCATGAGGTACCTGCTGGCGGTATGGTCTGTAAAGATAGTCACCGTAGATCCAATGATGTACGATCTGAACTTATCTAGGGAAATGACTACAGCTAGCATGTCCTTCTCAGTGATAGTGTAGTTCCGTTGGGTAGCATCCAATGTACGACTAGCGTAGTGAATGGAAAATGGTACTCCATCCCTCCTCTATCCTAGTACGACCCCTACAGCAAAATCAGAGGCATCCGTCATGATCTCGAATGCGAGAGACCAATAGGGTGGCTGGAGGACAGGAGCCTCAACAAATAGACTCTTCAGAGTCTCAAATGACGTAAGACACTTATCATCCACAATGAACTCGGTGTCTTTGGTCAGCAAATCAGTCATCGATCAGGTAATCCTGTTGAAATCATGTATGAAGCATCGGTAGAAACCGACGTGCCCCAGAAAAAACCGTAATTGTCGCAAGTTGGATGGTGGACTGAGTTTCCTAATGATATCCACCTTGGCTGGATCAACTTCCATGCCCCTGTTGGAGATGATATGGATAAGCACCATCCCCTGAGTCATCATGATGTGACTCTTCTCCCAAGATAGAACAAGATGGACCTCGATGCATCGTTGAAGGACGCGGTCTAGGCAGTCAAGACAAGCATCAAACCCATCGCCATAGATCGAAAAGTCGTCCATGAAGACCTCCAAGCACTCACCCACCATGTCCGAAAAGATGGACAACATGGACCTTTGGAATATCTCCGGGGCGTTACATATACCAAAGGGCATCCGTCTGAAAGCATATATCCCAAAGGGTTGAATGTGGTCTTGTCCTGGTCTTCGGGCGCAATGGCCACCTGATTATATCTGGAGTACCCGTCAAGAAAGCAGTAGTGACTCTTCCCAACTAGCCTCTCTATAATCTGATCAATAAAAGGTAGCGGGGAATGATCCTTCTTGGTGGCATGGTTCAATCGTCTGTAGTCTACACAGACCCTCCAAGAAGTGGGTACCCGGGTAGCGATCTCCTCTCCAGACTCACTCACAACTGTAGTGATGCCCGTCTTCTTGGACACTGCATGTAATGGACTAACCCACTTGGAGTCGGAGATGGGGTAGATAAAATCGGCACTCCATCATTTTGAGATCTCCTTCATGACAACCTCTCGAAGATTCAGGTTCAGCCACCGTTGGAATTCACGCGACGGCTTGGCATCCTCTTCAAGATAGATATGGTGGGAGCACAGGGCCAGACTTATCCCTTGGAGATCGGCTATGCTCCATCCTATCGCCTTACGGTTCTTTTCAAGAACCTCCATCAAACGAGATTCTTGCTCTCCAGTCAAATAGGCTGAGATAATGACTGGGTGCATCTCATGATTGCCCGTAAGGAACCTATACTTCAGCGACTATGGCAAGGGCTTCAGCTCTAGACAACTGGGAGCTGGAGGATCTGGTCTCTAAAAGGTCTGAGTGAACGCAACCAAATCTGCATGGGAGAACTCTCGTTGAACCTGAAAATCTGGTGAAGATTTATCTGTTGGTGTGTCTATGCTCTAAATGGGATCAGTCTCCACCCTAGCTGCTAGCTCTATGGAAATCAGACATGGAATAATATCATCAAATTATGCCCAATCAATATCTGACTCTGAGGGATCTGAATATGAATCAAAAGAAGTATCTACTGCCTCACTTTCTTGAACGCGTTCTGCTGCCTAAAATGTGTCTTGTGCCAAGAATGCGCTCTCCAAGCTCTCCTCTACTAGAATTTGTGCATCAGAGGGATCTGAAGGTGAGAGGATGACTCCTGAAACTTGGTCTGACCAAGCCGCTTCATCATCTGTGATCACAAAATCGCACTCCTGGTGGAAGTCTCGCTCTGCCTCTATAATCTGCTCTGAATCTGTGAGCGGCTCTGAGCAAGTTGAATCTCACGATCTCATCTCATCGATCGTCTCTATTTGTATACTCTCGCCCTCTACGTGAAAGTATACCTTCCTGCTATCATGATCAGATACTACCTTGGTTGTGGCCAAGAATGGGCGTTCTAGAATGATGGGGGTATAGATCATAGATTCAGGGATCTCCATGTCCAACATAACGAAGTCCACGGGGAATTTCAGGCCCTGAATTGTGACGACCACGTCCTTCAGCAACCCCTTCGGCCTCTTGACCGATCGATCAGCAAACTGAAGCACCGTCCTGCTCTGTTGAAGAGGACCAAACTCGAATCAGTCGAGTAAGGCTGCCGGATGTAGGTTGATGGTAGAGTCGCTATCTAATAGAGTCCGATCGAACCTCTACTCATGTATGTGGCATCTGATATAGGGAGCTCCTACATCTGGACTCTTGGCTGGCAGACGGTTCTGGATGGCGAAGCAGGTGGCATGAGTAAGAACATGGATCTCCGAGTGATGGTTTCTATGAAGGATATGGTTAGATCCTCAAGCACATCACGGAAGCGTGAGCGTCGTATCGAATACGATGAGGAACGATTAGTCACACTAGTTGTTCTATGCAGCGGAATTTAAAAAAAAATCATGCGACGAAACCACATGATCCAAGAAAAATTCTCGAATCGTTTCGTCTAAACCACAAACAAGTAATAGGATTACCTCTTGAAGCGTGGTTGCGAACGAGTCTCTAAACGAAGAGACCTCCTGTCTCAAGTCCGATCCAACGGAGGAGACTCTTGCGAGCGCGGGGATGAATTGCGTGCTTCTCGCAGTCCATGTTGATGATCCAAGCGGCGGATCTCCGGATCTCGACACACAAGATCCGACGTCTTCTTCACGAGCGAGGCGCACCGAAGGAGACGGAGATTCACGAGCAGACGATCGGGCACCATAACGATGAAGCTGCGGCAATGGAGACTCCCTCTAGGGCATCCATGGTGGACGGCCATGAGAGAGGAAGAGAGAGGGCTGACGTGTAGAGAGAAATAGAGAGAGAGAGAGACTTGTGTTCTCTTATGTGTAGAGAATAGCAAAGAGGTGCCCTTCTATTTATAATATTTTAGGATCCATGGATCTCAATCCATGGGTAACACAAATCCAATGGCTCTCATTAATTGTGTTTCTTTTAATGGCTAAGATTTGTGTTGGTAAAAACCAACAACAATTAATTGAATTTAGACTAAATATATATATGATAAATCAATATAATTCAATTACCAAATTAAATCAAGATTTCTTGGAGATCATAGGAGAGAGAGTGCCTCCTTCCATGTTGAAAGGCGGGGACGGCCACACATTCCTAATAGGAGTGGTGGCCGTCCACTCCATATATATGGAAGGTGGCTCTCATCTCTATATTGTAATCTCCAAGATTTTTGCAACAACTTTAGTTGCAAATTATTCAACAAAAATAATTCACAATTATTTTGTAGACATTGCAATCTTGCCATTGAAAAATTTGTGAATCATATTCACAACCCAAAATAAAATGTAAATTACATTTTTAATTCAATGTCCAATGTGAATCCAATTCACATTAACATTTAATTAACAAACGTAAATTACAAATAGCTCTCTCTTATATATTATCAATCACATTTATAATATATATGACTAATATGGATATTGCTATCCACATTATTCATATACATGATAATTAAATCACATTTAATTATCGTGGATCTCTATTCTCTTATTTTCAAATAATATGAATCACATTCATATCATTCATATCTTCGATAATCAAATCACATTTAATTATCTAAGATAACTCTCATTATAATATGAATCAAATTCATATTAATCATGATAAATAAATCACATTTAATTACCAATTTACTCAATGCTTGGATATATCAACAATGAAATTATCTCGAACTCTTTCAAGGATAATGCGCTTTCTCCGCGAATAGATGGAGATAAGGACATGGCGATTGTATTGTTCGACGTATAGTGACTTGGATATCGAGATTACATCTCAAATCCAGATCTCGGGCCTCCCATAGATGCTTGATTAAATCAAGACCGCAAATCTAATCTTCTCATTGCATCTGAATCACATTCATATCAATGTCCAACATTTGGATCAAGATCAGATTACTTCTCTACTGAGAGGAGTCACTAAAATCCAGACCCGTTTCATCACTCCCTAGGAGTGGATGCGTCATGGTTATACAATCATTTATGATCACATCACCCTCAGGTATTCCCAATACCTGTACATCTTGCATACTGGAAGACTCAGAATAAACCCGAAGTATTAGATCAACTTTATATTGTCTTCTTCAGGGTTTTATAAGCAAGTTTCTCATTTTGATCATTGGGAGTTGGTATCGATCATATACTTTCCAAAAGCATATATCATACCTAGGTCTTGATCATATACTTTCCAAAAGTAGTCAAGCTTCCAAAGCGAGACGACCGTGCACATGGAATTTGATTCTTCCCAATATCTCATGAGTGAGCTCATGTCTTCCGGTTCAGTAGTGAACCTGTATGATCCCTTTGAGAGATCACATTACTCATATGCCCTTATATGCACACCAGCACGCCGGTGTATAGACCTTGGTTAGGTCATCAACCTATTGGTCTGCCAAATGTACATACTCAGACATATAGTAACACATCTGTCTCCGGTCAGAGGATGCGTGCCTATATCATGACAACATACGATATAGGACTTTGGTTATCTCGATCTCGTTAAGTCAACTCTTTGACCTAACTTATCTAATACCTTCAAATCTCTATTCCTATACAGAGGACCTGCATCAAGAGGTCGGTCAGATATCAGCCCAACTGAGAAAGGATTGCCATCTCCTACTCAGGCTGGAGATCATCTCTTAATAATCATTTGATTGTGCTTGATGAGTCCTCAATCTAACTCATTAAATATTCATCTAAGCACCAGCCTCTATGATTCAATAATTGAATCAACAACTGTATGATCATTAAGATGGTCATGGCACATAACCCTAATTGTACTGAAGGACCTATTATCCAAATTATGTATTCTTCATTTCAGATTACATAATGATATTTGCAATAACATTCATTGCATAATGGCTCGCTGTGGGCTCGCTTGTCCAACAATCTCTCACTAGCCCAAAGAGCCATTAATGGGCTAATCATTTAAACCCATACTCATATGATAATCATAGGCTATTTAGAAAATAGCTAGGTAAGCTGATCAGTCACTCTGTTCCCAAGAGACTATGCCAAGTCCTTTTATGGCACTTGCATATCACCTAGTAACAGTGCTCGCATCCAATGCGAATGTTGCATCTTATGCAACCAATACTCAATTTTGTTATAGTGTTCTTGACACTATAGCTCTATAATTATTATAACTAGCTTGCCCATAATCCTTATCAGAATACCTTTATTCCTAGAGATCTCTATCTCCTAAGGTATCTACAGTTAAGACCCTTATAGATCACATCTACAAGGTCTTAAACTTTTGAAGATAAGACTTTGAGATCACTATCTCTAAATCTCATCATCTTTGAAGATATTGTTATTACTACAATCAAGTGTTTTATCTCCATAGTAGGATTAGTAACAGTTTACTACTCCCACAGCATGGCAGACATCTGGCCCTTGTACACATCATACACACAGCTTCTCGTAACTGATGCACAAGGGCAAGCAGTTTGCATTCACATCCTCAATTATTTGAGGTGCTATCCCTTTATATAGTTCAGTACCATATCTTAAGGGAAGGAAGCCTTTCTTGGAATTTTCCAGAAAATGGAATAAGTCCAAGGTGTACTACTAATGTGATGATCCCAATACCTCTTCTCTTGGCTTCTGAACGACTTCAGAACTAAGATTTAAGAGGTATCGTTGAGATCATATCTCAAGGTATATGGAACAACCAAGTTATAAAACACTTATTATTATCCTTATATCATTCCAAATGATTAGAATAATATCTACATTTAGCACGATGAACACAATGGCACTCCCACTAAGCTTCACATGGTTCATCAAGATTTTTATCTGAAATCATAACATTTATAATTTCATCAAATCTTATGTTCCAACTACAAGAAGCTTATTTGAGTCTAAAGATGGAGTTCTTTAGCTTGCATACCTTGCTTTCCTCAACCATGAAGCCCTGGGGCTACTTCATATGAATATCCTCAGAGAGGTATTCGTAGAGGAATGCAATCTTGACTCACATCATGAAGATGTCATAGTCAAGTTGTGTAGCTATGGTTAGTGATATTCTGATGGTTTTAAACATGGTCACTGAAGAGCAAGTCTCATTGCAAGCAATGTCTTCTCTTCGGTGTGTAGCTCATCGCTACGAACCATGCTTTGAAGGTCTCTACCTTCTCATCAGGTTCCCTCTTTCTCTTGAAGATCCATTTACACCTTAATGGGTCTTACCCATATAGGTGGATCCTCGAGGGTCCATATACAAGACTTGTATATGAAGTCTACATTAGACTTTTATTGCTAACATCCATCTTTCCATGTCATGATCCTCAGGAGCTTCATCACATGAAGTTTGATCATTGTCAGATTCAACTGACACATGGAATCCATCCTCAAACTTATTTGAAGAGGTATTAATGTTTCATCTTTAATTGTCTATTTAGTTTCCAATTTCAGGAGCCTCATTATCTTCTCAAGATTAAATAAGTTCCTTTACTTCATTTTCATCTTGATTCTCAAGAGAGTCATCCTCTAAGAATCACATTCTCAGAGATGAGATCCTTTAAGAATCTCAAGGTCATAAAGTAGGTATTCAATACCATCCTTTATTTTCCTAATGAAGTAGCACTCTCCAGTGCCAGATTCTAGCTTAATCACATGGAACCTTATTAAGGGTATATATAATGTAGTCTCTATCACACACACACACACACACACACACACACACACACACACACACACACACATATATATATACCTGGAAACTAAGAGATAATTATGCTAAGATTAATCATTGATCAAATCATGTCACACATGATCAATTGTATCTCCCTACAACTCTAATGAGTTAAGGTTCATTAGGAGGATTGAGATAGGAATGATATTCACATCTCCATAAGGTATTCCTTGAATTCATCTAATATATATAAGCTACCTTTGTTAGATCAAATTCATTTCATCTTCCTTCAAACTTTGGTTCTAAACCAAAATTGTGAAATCTTTGAACATTTCAAAGTTTTCTAAGTGAAGAGAAGAAATCTCATGTCACAAGTAATCATTAATAGATATCACATATCCATAATGTTTATTCTGATATAGATGATTCACATACATCAATATGTATGAGATCTTGAATACCATAACATCTTAGACCATACTAAAAGAAAAGGTGTATTGGACATTTCTACTTTTGAATACAGTATTCACAAGTATGTAAGATTTGAACCTTTAGACAATCTAAAGTTTCATCTCTATTAGTCTATTGATCACATCAACAGACAAATATCCAAAACATGATGCTTGATTATTATCAAATGATCTTCATACTCCTATTGATCTTTAATGGTTTAATTTTCAGTATTAGAAATCTTAATGAACCATTCATTAATTTTTATAATTTAGTAGAGTCCACTAGATGTTAGATTACTATCTGAAATATATCCATCATAACTCTCTATGATAGGTTTATTCCAGAATTCATATTTATTTCTAACATTTAGAAATAAACTATGAGTGTATTCTAATATCCAGGTCATAGAGACATTCTCTAAGACTAAGGGCTCCCACTAAAATATGAAGTCTATCGGTGGAAATTATTGCAACAATTGCATCAATTCCAACATGGATGACCATTAAACCTTAAGATCAAATTTCTAATATTCTAATACATATGCAACCAATTGCAAGTGTTGTTAGAAGATTGAGATACAATTATTAGACTTTATCTTATCAAATAATTAAGTCAATTTCAATAATTATATGTAGATTATTCTGATGTACTATCTGATTCCTTCTCTAAGAATTCTAGATAGATTTGAAAGTCATACTATCAATACATCAACTTATTGTAGTATTGGCATACATCCAACTCATTGGATGTCATATGGAAGTCACAGAAGTACAGCCAACTCTTTGACTATACTTCTTACTTGGGTCCAACCCATGCTTCCATTGTGCTCCCTTTATCTATAAGCAACTATTGCTCAAGACAACGGATCTCTTATGTTAAAATCAAAAATTTCAATATAATAGTATTTCAAAATTTATACATGCTTCATTCAATTCATACAATATGAATATTACGAAGCTTCATGAATGACTAGAGTATATATAGTAGAATGATGAGACTCATCTATCTACATACATTTAAGCTCTTAAAAACTTAGGTTCAGGTAGGTACTCAAACAATTTGAATACATCATCTCCTATAGAGCCACCATTCTGCATAATGCAGAGAACCATGTCATTCATGATTATATGTCGAGAGCACATATGTATGCCAGAACATCTTCTTAGATTTTATAAGGATTATTTGATAATTACGATCATTATCGACATGTTACTTCAAAAGTACATTTGATGAGATCAAGACTTATAGAGACATACAAACCCTAGCATTTTAGACTTATTATCTATTTAATTATCATTCCTCATTATTATGAGGAAACTTGCACATTGCAACCACATACATTATGTGTCCAATTGCAAGTACAATATCTGGATCACAGGTTCAATCCATGATATTCTACTGGTTATTATTAAGTATAACATTGAGTGGGATTAAAGAAGGATTATCTGAAATAAGAAATTTACATAAACATATATAAATATATAATTTACTTTGATTTAGAAATTTTTATATCAAAGTTGTCTTGCCATGTCAACAATGAAAGTTCATTCCCTTAATCACTTTCAATGTAAGAGATTTACTTACCATTATATCTCAAGCAAGATCTGGGATCTCCTTCCTTATCTTTGTTACATCCCAATAATATGAGAATCTGCAACTCTGATAAAAAGAAGCGGGAACACATTTTGCCTTGCAAGTCTAACTTGCATCTCCCAATTCGGTCTTTAACACCCGGGCCCACCACCCCTAAGGTGATGTTGACCCGTCATTAATTGAACCAACCGTCAACAGGAATAGAACTCGCTATGCGCAATCCAATATCACCCCAATAATATGAGGATCCGACATTGGGGTCACTACACATACAGCCTTACTCTTTCGAGAAGAAAAGAGCCCGATCCAGATGTGCTTGCATATAGGAGCTGTCACTTCGGAAAGACGTTTCCTACATACAATCCCTGGCGATGGAACCCTTCGTCTTGACGGGAGACCATGGATGTCACTTATGTGATTCTCCATATCATATTCAAATTCTAATTAATTATCATGAATCATATTCACATAATTAATTCTTCCAAAGGAAATAACACATCTATTATAATATAGTGTTTTTAAGTGGATATAATTAGCTTAATCATATTAAATTAATTATCAATCCAATTCAATCAACAAACTTGATTTTACTTGAATATATGGTATTATCTCAAAATACGTATTAATTCGAATTTTAATAATTAGAAAAATATGTCATGATCTCTCAGGCATCATTCGTTCCCTACCCACTGTCATGGCCAGTACCGGCGGGAGTGGGACGGACTGCATCCGGTGCAACCCGCTACCCCAGCGATCCCCGACTAGACACAATATCTGCCTTGGGAAAAAATAATGCCGAGTAAATCATTTTGTACTTGAGATGATCATCGATTCTTCAACCGAAATTATACCATATAGTAATAATCAAAACATTTTTTATTATAAGGAAATTTGCTAGACAAATTCCCAATCCTATTCAAGCAAGGAGTTTAATAATTGTGTTTTCAATTATGATCTAAATCAAATGTAATCAATTTATTGGTTGAGGCCAAGTCAATTAAGGAAATAATCATCTTTAAATATTTCTCAAATATTTTCCATAATTATTTTATGAAATTAAAAATTAATTTCACTAATTGACAATCACATGGTTCTTGATTAGGACTGTAATTTCAGCAGTGACCCCTACTTACTAAAATTAACATATCTCAATCAATTTAAATCTAAATTAGACAAAATCAATTTTCGAAGATTTCTAATTTGATTTAGGACAGAACTTAAGTGATATTTCACGTATTTTGAGGTGGATCAAAACAGTAATTAACTCATTAATCATGTTAGGATTCGCAGTTCCCACAACAGTGAATACATGTTCATTAAAACAACCATATATCGAGCAAACGGAATACAAACTATGTAAACTCAGATCCTATGGTTTCCTTATTTAATGGGGAACAAAATCCATGTTTTATTTTTGTATTTAAACAATTTAAACAGGGCCAAAAATAATGACTAAACAGAGATGCGAAAATGAAATACGATAAAAACTTTCGCAACCCTAACAAACCCAAGTCGCCTTCGGCTTTATGGATCGTATCCAAAACCTTCGACCTAAAGCTCTAATACCACTTGAAGGATATGGTTAGATCCTCAAGTGCATCACGGAAGCATGAGCGTCGTATCGAATATGACGAGGAACGACTAGTCGCACTAGTTGTTCTATGCAACAGAATTTAAAAAAAATTTCATGCGACGAAATCACATGATCCAAGAACAATTCTCGTATCATTTCGTCTAAATCAAAAACAAGTAATAGGATTACCTCTTGAAGCGTGGTTACAATCGAGTCTCTAAACGAAGAGACCTCTTGTCTCACGTCCGATCCGACGGAGGAGACGCTTGCGAGCGCGGGGATGAATCGCGTGCTTCTCGCAATCCATGTTGATGATCCAAGTGGCGGATCTCCTGATCTCAACACACGAGATCCGACGTCTTCTTCACGAGCGAGGCGCACCGAAGGAGACGGAGATCCAAGAGCAGACGATCGGGCAGCATAACGACGATGTTGCGGCGATGGAGATGCCCTCTAGGGCATCCACGGTGGACGGCCATGAGAGAGGAAGAGAGAGGGCTGACATGTAGAGAGAAATAGAGAGAGAGACTTGTGTTCTCTTTTGTGTAGAGAAGAGGAAAGGAGTGCCCTTCTAATTATAATATTTTGGGATCCATGGATCTCAATCCATGGGTAACACAAATCCAATGGCTCCCATTGATTGTGTTTCTTTTAATGGCTAAGATTTGTGTTGGTAAAAACCAACAACAATTAATTTAATTTAGATTAAATATATATTGATAAATCAATATACTTCAATCACCAAATTAAATCAAGATTTCTTGGAGATCATAGGAGAGAGAGTGCCTCATTCAATGTTGAAAGGAGGGGACGATCACACATTCCTAATAGGAGTGGTGGCCGTCCACTCCATATATATTGAAGGTAGCTCTCATCTATATATTGTAATCTCCAAGATTTTTACAACAACTTTTGTTGCAAATTATTCTACAAAAATAATTCACAATTATTTTGTAGACATTGCATTCTTGCCATTGAAAAATTTGTGAATCATATTCATAACCCAAAATAAAATGTAAATTACATTTTCAATTCAATGTCCAATGTGAATCCAATTCGCATTAACATTTAATTAACAAATGTAAATTACAAATAGCTCTCTCTCATATATTATAAATCACATTTATAATATATATGACTAATATGGATATTGCTATCCACATTATTCATATCCATGATAATTAAATCACATTTAATCATCTTGGATCTCTATTCTCTTGTTTTCAAATAATATGAATCACATTCATATTATTCATATCTTTGATAATCAAATCGCATTTAATATCTAAGATAACTCTCATTATAATATGAATCAAATACATATTAATCATGATAATTAAATCACATTTAATTACCAATTTACTCAATGCTTGGATACATATATCAACAATGAAATTATCCCGAACTCTTTCAAGGATAATGCGCTTTCTCCGCGAATACTTGGAGATAAGGACAGGGCGATTGTATTGTTCCACGTATAGTGACTTGGATATTGAGATTACATCTCAAATCTAGATCTCGGGCCTCCCATAGATGCTTGATTAAATCAAGACCGCAAATCTAATCTTCTCATCGCATCTGAATCACATTCAGATCAATGTCCAACATTTGGATCAAGATCAGATTACTTCGCACGACAGAAGAACACCCAACATCAATATTAAGACTCCTGCATGTTCAATATGAATCTTCCCCGAGGATCTAAAACCCCAATCCCTTTTGGGGGCCAAATACCTCCGATCTCTACCGTGGGTGCCAAAGAAGAATGAGAAGAAGCCCGAAAAAGAGCAGAGCAAGATGCTTTGGGAATTGAGATTAGACTATTCTGATAGCCTTGCGGATTTCCCTGGCTCTTTGCCCTCAAAAGCAATCTCTCAAAAGTCAGGGATGACCCTCGAAACCATAAGAAGTTTATATTGGTCTAGCCAGTCTGTTTGTCAAGTCTAGCCTCGCTATCGCTCGTTCCTGGTCCAATGTGGCGGGGAGGTGCCCGGAGATACTGAGAGGAGTCACTAAAATCCAGACCCGTTTCATCACTCCCTAGGAATGGAAGCGTCATGGTTATACAATCGTTTATGATCTCATCACCCTCAGGTATTCCCGATACCTGTACATCCGGTATACTGGAAGACTTAGAATAAACCCGAAGTATTAGATCAACTTTATACTGTCTTCTTCATGGTTTTATCAGTAAGTTTCTCATTTTGATCATTGGGAGTTGTGATGAATACCCATTCATCACTCTTTATTCTCTTATATTAGCTACAAAACCTTTGACAAACACATGTATATATTTGTAAATATCAATAATTACCATTTGACATGCATTGTGTAAAAGTTAATAATTAGCATGTTTTTGTGCATCAATAAAAGAATAAAGAGATAAAAGAAAAAGAGGGAGATATTTAAAATAAATATTGAGCGACCTAATCCCAAGGGAGGTCTCAGCATGGGCCTGACCGCATAAAAGCCAAAGTAGAGAGAGATAAGGAAGCTCATGTGTGTAAATATACCTGTAAATAAAATAAAAATATTTTCCTCTTACAAAAATAAAAATGAGTTTGTAAATATTTGTATATATTTGTAAATACAAAACCAAAATAAAAATAAGAAAATTAAAAAGAAATAAAAATCTCTTCATCACTTGTATATTCATCATGTACATAAGACCACATAGCTATTTATTTACCCCTATAAATAAATAAATTAAAATCTCATAAAATTTGTATATATTCTATATTACATGTGTAAATAAATAAAATAAGAACCATTAAAACAAAAATAAAATAAAAAGAACAAAAATGAAAATCAAAATAAACATTGTATATAGACCTTGTATATAATTGTATATAACTATTTATTTAACCCTTGTAAATAAATAATAAAAATAAAATAAAAACACCAAAATATTCCAAATTTTATCTTGTAAATAAATAAAATATAAATTGGAATAAAAATGTACAAAAATAATTAATTAAAAATCAAAATTTTAAAATTCAATATTGTATATATACCTATACATAGTACTATCTTGTATATACCTTATCTTTATTTCAAAAAAATAAATAAAAATCATAAAAAAATAGTTTAAAATAAAAGGAACATTTTTCATGTTTTGACTTTTGTGAAATTCAGTCATTTTCTATTTTGTATTTGAATTTCCAATTCTTTTCCACGTGGCTGCATTCCACTGGTCCACGGGGGATGTTGACCCCCCGGTCAACTCCTCCCCCGGACCACAACCTTCCGGATCTGCGCCCGACCCGCTTCTTCTCCCATTTATTGCGCGCTGATCCGTTCACCAATCATCAAAACCCTGGGTCCTAATCCAGCATCGATCATCATTGATCCACGCCCAGGGTGGATTTAAGGGGACCGAGCTCTGATAAGCTCGCCCGACCCTCTCTTAGCCGGACCCCTAGCCGTATATAGCCTGAGCTCCGCTCGCTCTTTCACTCATCTTTTGGCTCCGCATTTTCCATCCCAGGACCTCCATTGCTCTCGCTTGAGTGACAGCAAGCTGAGGGTAGTGTTGCAGCGAGGAGGGAGTGATCGGACCATCGATCCAGCGACCTAGCGCCGTCGTGCGCCGCTCAGACATGGTGCTAAAGCCTCGAGCATCGACGGCCCTCGAGCCAAGGACCCAAAGCTGCAGCAGCTCAAGCACAGTCGACTTCGACCATCCAGTGAGATCGAATCTCCCTATCTTTAGCTAATTTAGATTTACCCCCAAATCGCCCCATCGCCGACGACCGTCGATTCCGACCACCTCCCTCACCATTTCGATCATCGGACGACACCCTCACCTTCGCCCTTCTCCCACGCACGTTCTCCACCCCTTCGTTCAACCCAGTTCGCACAAGAACTGGGATTGGAGCTCCACCGTCGTCGCTTCGCCGGAGCTCCCCCATCTCGACGCACTGACCATCCCCATTGCCTCTAACCGGGTCGAGGCACTTTGACCTCGACCCAAGAGTGCTTCTGTGTAGTTTTGCATGTCAGAGGAGGACCATCTGAGGTCCCCCACATCCAGCACAGGAGCTCGAGCTCCGCCATCATCGCCAGGGCTTCTCGGAGCCCCTTGACGCCATCGTAAGGGCTCTTCAGATGCGGGAGGCTCCGACGATTCTTCTCTGACCATCAGCAGCCCCTGCAGACGTCCAGCGTGCCCACATTCCTTCGGCGAAGTTCGCCGGCGAGGAGTTCCTCCAGGTCCTTCCTCTGCCATCCTTTCGACCCTGGAGAGGTAGATTGAATCTGGACCGTCCACTGATACGAAGAGGCGCCCCGCACCAGCACTGTAAGATCTCCACGTGGCGCCATCTACACCGTCCGTGGTAGAGGAGAGGCGAGCCTCGACCAGAGCCGTACGATTAGACACGTGGCGAGCCCTCCACCATTGGATCCGCGCCGAGGGCTCTTCGTTGAGCTGCTACCACTTTCAGCCGTTCGATCAGATACGTGGCCGCTTCTCAGCCCTCGGATCAGAATAAGGGGTAATATCCCTTAGGCCCTCAGCTTTTTAGTTTTTAATATTTAGTCCTGTAAATATTTAGTTATGTTGTTTTTATTTTGGACTTTTTGCATAGTGGACCTTGTCGTTTCTGTTATTTGCTTTTATACCCATGTACGTTGTGGGACACGTGCTTCGTCACGTGCTTTTTGTGGTAAATTGCATGGATGGGCCTGTTGTTTATGATGGTTATTGATTGAAAAATCTTTTTAGATATTTGCACAAATACCCCTGTGAGTGCTTTAATTGTGCATGTACCGAATTTCGTGGGTAAATTACAGATAAGTCCCCGTACTTTTAGCACATGTTGCTAAAAAGTCCTCGGAACTTATTTTCGTTACAAATAGGTCCATGAGTGCCCCAGACGCGTGCCTCGCGCGTGTACATTTGGGATTTTTGCACCGGACCCCCCTGAGATTCCAGTTTGTTACTGTTAGGCCCCTGAAAGGTATTTTTATTATGATTAGGTCCATGTACACTATGGTCTCTTGATTTTTTTAAATAAAATATCAAATCTACTCCAAATCAAGTGAAAATTTGACTTGTGGCTTTTGCCACTGTGTAGAATTTTCACTGAATTTTGGGAAATCTTTGAAGCCATTTTGTTATTTATAAAAATTCAAAAACATCAATTTTTCTTACTTTGCAGTTATAAAATTCACAAAAAATATTAAAACATCTCTAAAAATTACAAAAAATCAGAGTTTGTTTATTTTTGTGGTTTTGATTTTCTGACCAAGTTTGGTCATTTTTGGACTTATATAAAATATAAAAATTGAAAAAGCCCTAAAAACCCATAAAAATTTTAGTAATTAATATAAAAACCCAAAAATAATAAACTCAGCTGTTGAATTTTCATTTTTGTTTATATTTTATAGGAAAAATACCTCCAGGCTATTTGAAGGCCATTATATATTTTATTTTGGCCTTTGAAGCCCGGCTGGACAACAGCATTGTTTTCCTTTCTTATTTCATTTTTATAAAATTCCCTAAAAATCAGAAAAATACCAAAAATTCATCAAAAACATAAAAAAATATAAAAAAACATAAAAATATTTTTGTTTGAATTTTTGGATTATTTTGAGTGATTAAATAATTGTTAATAGTTGCTTATTTCCTTGTTTGCTTATTTTCTTTATAATTTAAAAATCCAAAAAAATATAAAATATTAAAAATCCACCAAAAATAATTTTCTTTTATTTGTTTTTATTTTTGACTATTTCGTAAGCCGCAAGGCCAACCCGTGCTCCTTGAGTTCGACCCTGGTCGCTATACCAGGCTAATCCAATAGCCAGGGCCACTATTGATTTTCTCTGATTTTATTTGTGTTTTGGTGGTCTGCTCTCTTATTTTCTTGTTGATCTGGATTTCCCGAGCGACTGAGGTCGCAACGACCTTAGTTAGATATTCCTTTACCTTAGTTGCTCGGATTTTTCAGCTCATCAGAATGGCGCCATTGCCGGGGAGCACGGCTTAGTAGTCAGTTTTGATTTTCTTTTTATTTCGTTTTCTTTTTCGTGGCTTTCCGCGACTCTATCTAAGTCCGCGGCTTTTCGCGGCTTTTTATTTTTCTTTTATTTTTGTTTTATTTTATTTTATTTTCTTTTCTTGTATTTTTGTTTTTGTTTGTTTTTATTTGTTTATTTTTATTTTTACATTTTTGCACATATATCCTTGTTTCATTTCACTTGTTTTACCTGCTTTATTTACTTTATTTTATCTGGTCTGTGACACTTGGTTGTATTATTGCGAGGGCCCGAGGACCAAGGCAACTACTTTCGAGAAGCCGGCGCAGCCGCGGTGTTCGGAGGCGGCTCCCTTCTGCACGGAGCCGCAGGAGAGAGCGAGGAGACAGCCGAGTGCGGCTTTTAGTTTAGTTTAGTTAGACTTTTATTTCAGTACCATTTGAATTATTGTCATAATACAGGGACAGCAGGACTATCTTGGACTTGAGAGACTTTCGGGGTCTGTTTCGCCGAGCACCGGTGTGCTCGGGGGACCCCTTAGCTTTCTTTGCGGTTTTTCACAGTTTTGATTTTTCACTGCCTTTTCCTGTTTCTCGCGGTTTTCTCGAGCCCCTACCCATAGGAATTTTTGTTTGATTGTGACGTAATTCATAGGATCCAAACACCCTAATACATTTGCATGTTCCTATAGTTCAGTAATTGGACCTATAATAAAAGATTAATAAAATAGTTGAGTCACTTCCTCCGAGCCTACGTGCCGCAGCCCGCCCTGCCAAGCGCTGCTCCTGAACCCGATTTGTCGAGAGGAGGAGGGGTGGACCGAGACCGGACCCTTTGGATCGGATGCTGGTGGTCAACTAGCTGTTCTTTCGAGTAGAAATTGTTGTTTAGGGACTCGGTTTTCCGCCTGCACCATTTAGGTAGTTTATTTTCTGTCTTTCAATTCCGCACGGATCATTTTGCATGTAGACTGCTGGAGTCAGGTACGCATTTCTTACTCTGCATGCATCATTGACTTCATCGCGCATTGGCTTTTTCGACTTCTCCCCCCGCATTTTTGGACTTAATAACCAGGAGAACCGAAAAATTCGTTAGGCGATTTTGCTTTTATTGAAAAATACCTAAAAAGAAAAACAATAAAATTTGGGACTGCTAACTCTATCGACCCTAAAAGACACCTCACTTAAAAATTTATCTTGGGGAGAGCAACCCCTTCATTGTCTGGTTTGCTTGTGCGAGACAGTGACCCCGCACACTAGGTAGAGCCCTCTGATATTCTTCTCGACTGATTACCGGCTATTTCTGTACGGGACAGTCGGTTGAGAAAATATCGGGTAACCCAACAGGTCACGTAATCGCTCTGCTATCCTGACTGATCACCAAATAAAATTGACAAGATAATTGACCGAGCCTTTATGGACTTCAGCTCGCATTGCGTTGGTGAATCGGGGGTTTGCTTGTGATCATAGTTGTTACCAGATCTCATCCGCCTTACTCTCCACATCAAGATGATGGGCAGACGATCTCTTAGGCAGCCTCTGGTTGCACCGCTTTCGGGCACGTCTACCCGCTCATCTAGGTTGGTTCGCGAGAGCCGGGACCCGCTCTCCGAACCCGAGTGCGACTCCATCCTGTTCCCCCTCGATCCCCCTTCTTCTGAGTCCAAGATACCAGTGCCAGAGGAGAGACAGACAGATGATTTATCGGTACCTGAGTTTGGATGCTTTGATTTTGCAGAGACTATGGCCGGCAGCAGTGACGACCGCACCCGAGGTCCTCAACACGATCAGACTTTCATTATGGACCAGGGTGCGATCAACTCCACCCTGATCGCCTCCCTCGAGACAGTTCAGCAGCAGTTAAGGGATCAGGGAGCATTCATGTTGGACATGAGGCGTGAGATGGAGCAGTTGAGAGCCGCTCGTGACCAGCGCGAGCCCAGAGACGGGCCGAGGATACCAGACGATGCGGCAGCCGCCGCAGCAGTAGTAGAAACCGCAGCAGCAGCCGCAACAGCAGCAGATGCACTGAGACCGATGCGGGAGTTACATAACCCCGGGTCGACCTTGATGCATCATTGGGTTGTGCTTCCAGCTATCGTGGGGGACTTCAAGTTCCCCCCGAACACTTTGCAGCTTCTTCCCTGGTTCCATGGGCTCGCCACTGAGGAGCCCCATCTCCACCTCCAGGAGTTTTTGATGATCTGCAGCACAATCCATGACCGTCAGGTGGACCACAATACCATACGGATGATTGCCTTCCACTTCTCTTTAGCAGACAGAGCAGCCACCTGGCTGAAGCATCTGGGGAAGTTCGTCTACACCTGGGAGCAGCTCCGCACCGAGTACTTGCACAAGTACTATCCACTCTGGGACGAACGCCGCTAGAGCCCTGATTAGAAACTTCTCCATGCTCCCCAACGAGCAGTTTCACGAGGAATGGGAGAGGTTCAGAGAGCTGACTGAAAGATTCCCGCACCATGACATTTCCAAGCCGAACCTTGTTCAGAGCTTTTTCAGCGGGCTGACACCAGAGCTTCAGGGCTTGGTGAACGCTTCTTGTGGCGGGCCCTATTTCGCCAAGGACCACGATCAGGTTTGGGCCATCTACAAGGAGATGGCTGAGAACTACATGGTGATGTCCCATACCCGATTGTACACTCAGGGGAGACCTCAGCCACAGACCGTACCAGAAGATAGCACGGGTTGACGCCGGTCCATCCAGTTCGTCAGCGACAACAACACAGGTAGAGAGTTCAGCCGCAGACATGGGGATTATCAGCGAGAAGCTGGACCAGATGGAGATCATAGAGAAGAAGCAGTGCCAGGGCATCATGCAGATGGAGCAGATGGCACAGACTCTGAGTGACCTGAAGACACAGCTCATGTGCCTCCAGGAGGCACAAACGGCTTCCCAGCCCCATCTTCAGGCACGAGGCGATCCTAGCAGCTCCGGCAGCTCGTCCTAGCGCTCCAGCTCCCACCAGCAGCCTAGACAGGTTCACCTTGTACAGGCGGAGCCGTACCAGCATCCGCATCCCACCTACCAGTCACCGACATCTCCAAACATGCAGATGGTGGTATACCAGTCGGATCAGCTTCTGGCAGTGCTCCCGCCACCCCAGTACGAGTCAGAGCCGTTGATGGATGTCAACGGGGTTTGGTACGACTGCCCCCATCCCGGTATCTATGAGGCCATCCCGGATTCCGTTGGGCAGCCGGAGGTGCCCAACCCCAGCAGCAGCCGTCAGGACAGGGTGGCCAGTACAGCCATCAGAGGGATCATCAGCAGTAGCAGCCCCCAGTATACCCACAGTAGCAGCCACAACAGTCACCGCAGTATGGTCCTCGTCCCTATCAGCAGGGACAGTCTTGGAGGCGTGATCAGCCTCATCTGTCGCAGCATCATCCACAGACTTACCCCTCTCACCCACAGCAGCAACAGCACCAACCTCACTTCCAGAGAGGCTACCCGTCAGGTTCTCATGGGCCATCCTATGAGAACCCCGCCTTGGATGACATAGCCCGCCTTCTCACAAATCAGCAGGCTACCTTTCGACGGGAGATGGATGAGTTCCACCAGGAGATGCAGGACATAGTGAGAGGGAAGGCCGCCATCCCTGCCCAGATAGAGCCGAACCCCAACAACCTGAAGAGGAAATTTGAGCAGGTAGTTTGTACTGAGTATGCCACTCCGAGTGATACTTTTGGTGATATGTCTGCATATCTTTTTTATACTGATTTTGTCACACTTAGGAGCGGTAGGATGCCAGCAGGCGGCGACTCATCTGAGCGACACCCTGAGGATACATCCAGAGCGCCAGGCAAGGAGGAGAGCGGTACTGAGGCCGCTAGAGATGATGACAGTGGTACTGATACCACCACGGATGCTGATCCCACTGGCGGTACTGAGGCCGCCGTTTCACCAGTTGGAGGAGGTGGTACTGAGGCCACCCATGTTGCCGAGCCAGAGCGCAGTGCTGAGGCCGCGAGTCTTCCAGCCGAGGGTGGTGCTGATGCCACCGTGTCTTCTGAGAGTCCTGTAGTTTTTCCTTATGCCGATGTATCTCAGAACACTTCTGTAAATAAAGGAAAGGGTTTGTTTTCTTCTAGTCCCACTGTGGTGCATGATGTATGTGTGGATCCTGCCGTCGAGCAGCTCAGACCCATTCCTAGTCCTTCATCTGAGAAGGACCCTGTGATCCCCTTCCCTAGTGCCCTTCAGATGGGGAAGGGCAAGAAAAATGAAAATCCAAAAAAGAGGCAGCAGGAAGAGTTCAACCAGCAGATGATAGATCGTTTTCACATTCAGCTGACTCTTCAGGAGGCTTTGCAGCACATCCCTCTACTCCAGCGTTCGCTTAGAGACAGGACTACAGTTAGGAGGAAGAGGAGGAACCACCATTCAAAGATTCATGTGCTGACGAGAGCCACTTGTTTCACGATCCAGAACCGTCTGCCGGCCAAGAGGCCAGATTCAGGAGCCCCATATGTCAGATGCCACATCAGAGAGCAGAGGTTCGACCATACTCTATTAGACAGCGGATCGTCGATCAACCTACTCCCGGCAGCCCTTCTCGACCGCTTCGAGTTGGGCACTCTTCGACAGAGCAGGACAGTCCTTCAGTTTGCTGATCGATCTGTCAAGAGGCCGAAGGGGTTGCTGAGGGACGTTGTCATCACTATTCAGGGCCTGCAATTCCCCGTGGACTTCGTAGTGTTGGATATGGAGATCCCTGAGTCAGTGACCGATACCCCCATCATTCTCGATCGCCCGTTCTTGGCCACAACCAAGGTAGTGATTGACCATGATAGCGGGAAGGTATACTTTTGCGTCGAGGGCGAAAGTGTACAAATAGAGACGGTCGAGGACATTAGAGCCATAGACAGAGCATGCTCAGAGACTACTTCCGATACAGAGCAGATGACAGATACCGGGCCAGACATCCACCCGGACTGCGACTTTGTGATCACAGATGACAAGGCAGTTTGGGCAGACCTAGCAGCACAGGCCATCCTCTCACATTCAGATTTCGCTGATGTAGAGACGACATCAGAGGAGAACTTGGAGAGCACATTCCTGGTCCAGGATACTTTTGAGGCAGCAGAGCCGGTTATCGACCGCGATACTGAGTTATTTTGTGATGATGGTGGTACTGAGGCCATCTTGGATGATACAGATCCCTCGGAGTCAGATTTTGACTGGGCAGATTTTGATGATTACATACCAGATCTGACTTCCACTGAGCCTGCAGCCAGGGAGGAGGTAGATGCCGAGCAGAGCAGACACAGTCCATCAGGGCAGCCTTCTCCAGATTCAGAGAGTGACAGAGAGTTTCAGTTCTCCCATGCGGATTCGGCAGCATTCACGCAGAGTTTTCAGAGGCCAGATCCACCAACACCCAGTTGTCCAGAGCTGAAGCCACTTCCTGCATCGTTGAAGTATAGGTTCCTTGCGGGTGAGCATGAGATGTGCCCAATCATTATCTCCGCTGATTTGACTGGAGAACAGGAATCCCGTTTGATGGGGGTTCTTGAAAAGAACCGCAAGGCAATAAGATGGAGCGTAACAGATCTCCATGGGATAAGTCTGGCTCTGTGCTCCCACCATATCTATCTCAAGGATGAGGCGAAGCCGTCGCGTGAGTTCCAGCGGCAGCTGAACCCGAATCTGAGAGAGGTTGTCATGAAGGAGATATCGAAATGGTGGAGCACCGATTTTATCTACCCCATCTCCGACTCCAAGTGGGTCAGCCCTTTGCATGTGGTGCCCAAGAAGACGGGCATCACTACAGTAGTCAGCGAGTCTGGAGAGGAGATTGCTACACGGGTACCCAATTCTTGATGGGTCTGCGTTGATTACAGGAGACTCAACTAGGCCACCAAGAAGGATCATTTCCCCTTGCCCTTTATAGATCAGATCATTGAGAGACTGGCAGGGAAGAGCCACTATTGTTTTTTGGATGGGTACTCGGGCTACAACCAGGTGGCCATTGCTCCCGAGGACAAGACTACCTTTACCTGTCCCTTCGTCACATACGCCTTCCGACGCATGCCATTTGGGCTATGCAATGCCGCTGCGACTTTTCAGAGATGCATGCTATCGATCTTTTCGGACATGGTAGGGGAGTGCTTGGAGGTCTTCATGGATGATTTCTCGATTTACAGCGACGGATTTGACTCTTGTCTTGACTGCCTAGATCGAGTCCTTCAGCGATGTATAGAGGTCCACCTTGTGCTATCTTGGGAGAAGAGTCACTTCATGGTGACTCAAGGGACGGTGCTTGGCCATATCATCTCCAAAAGGGGCATGGAGGTTGATCCGGCCAAGGTAGATATCATTAGAAAACTCGCACCGCTGTCTAATTTACGGCAGTTATGGTCATTCCTAGGGCACGTCGGTTTCTACCGGTGATTCATTCATGATTTCAGCAGGATTGCCCGACCGTTGACTGACCTGTAGATGAAAGACACCGAGTTCCTTATCGATGACAAGTGTCTTTCGTCCTTCGAGACTCTCAAGCGATGTGTTCTTGAGGCTCATGTTCTCCAGCCACCTGATTGGTCTCTCCCATTCGAGATCATGACGGATGCCTCCGATTTTGTCGTAGGGGTCGTGCTTGGACAGAGGAGGGATGGAGTTCCATTTGCTATCCACTACGCTAGCCGCACATTGGATTCCGCGCAGTGAAACTACACACTCACAGAGAAGGAGATGCTAGCCGTAGTCTTCGCCCTAGAAAAGTTCAGATCATACATTATTGGATCTAGAGTGACCTTGTATACTTATCATACCGCCATCAGGTACCTCATGGCAAAGAAGGATGCCAAGGCCAGGTTGACTAGATGGTTCCTTCTACTCTAGGAGTTCGACATAGAGATCAAGGATAAGCCTGGAGTCAAGAATGTGGTGGCGGATCATCTCTCCCAACTAGAGCATCTTGAGGATTCTGAGCAGATTAACCCTATTTGTGAGACCTTCCCAGATGAGGCGATCCTTGCTATCGCCTCTCTACCGTGGTATGCCGATATTGTGAACTTTCTTGTTGGTAAGAAAGTTCCACAAGATTGGCCCAGACAGAGGCTTGAGACCTTCCTAGCGAAGGCCAAGTCCTAACACTGGGAGGATCCCATCCTTTACCACGAAGGAGGGGATAGCGTCTGGCGTAGGTGCATTCCTCAGGAGGAGCACCATAGCGTCCTCACTTACTGCCACAAGCTTGAGGCAGGAGGACATCACTCTGGGAGGAGAACGGCACAGAAAGTGCTCCAATCCGGCCTATGGTGGCCTACCCTCTTCAAGGACTCTGATGAGTTCGTGAAGAGGTGTACTGACTGTCAGAGGATGGGCACTTGTGGACAGCGTGATATGATGCCGATGCAACCCATTCACTTCTGTGAGGTTTTTGACGCATGGGGCATCGATTTCATGGGTCCATTCCACAAGAGTCAGGGATTTGAGTACATTATGTTGGCCGTCGATTATGTGAGTTGTTGGGTTGAGGCCATCTCCGCTCGAACCTCAGATGCCAGGACAATTTGCAGATTTTTGAGGAAGCACATCATTACGCGGTTCGGGGTACCTCGAGTATTGATTTCTGATGGGGGGTCTCATTTCATCAACGACCAGGTGAAGGCCCTTGCTAGCGAGTTCGGCATAGACCATCGAGTTGCCACTCCATACCATCCACAGACGAATCGTCTAGCCCAAGTGTCGAACAGGGAGATCAAGACTATATTGAAGAAAGTAGTTCGCCCTAACTGAAAGGATTGGTCACAGCTTTTGGACTCGGTCTTGTGGGCATATAGGACATCTTTCAAGACACCTTTGGGCACATCTCCCTTTCGCCTCGTTTATGGCAAGTTGTGCCATTTACCTGTTGAGTTGAGACACAGGTCACTTTGGGCAGTCACAGATATACTTATGGATCCAGATAGTGTAGGAGACCAGAGGAGGGCAGAGTTAGCAGCCTTAGAGGAGCTTCGTGATACTACCTTCTCAAACAGCCTACAGTACAAGGAGAGAGTGAAGGAGTGGCATGATTATCATATCAGCCACAAGCATTTTGAGCCTGGACAGAGAGTTCGATTGTTTGATGCTAGGCTTCGTCCATTTCCAGGGAAGCTACAGAGCAAATGGAAGGGACCTTATCTTGTGAGAAAGGTACACGACAATGGATGTATTGATATATCTGAGTTGTCTTCTAAGAGTACCTTTCGAGTGAACGGCCAGCGGCTCAAGCCATTTCTAGATCATGAGCCGCGGGTCGTTGATGTTGCCCCTATTCACTTTGCGTGAGATGTGGTCTCTTGACTCACATCTATTGCATCTCATGCCTGATTATCACTGTTCTCCCGACCTGTATAGATCCAGATGTCCATATCATTCCATTCTTTAGTTCACATCCCTTTTCTCATCCTTTGATTATGCTATACTTAGGGTGCACTTAACCCTAAGTATAGGAGGGATGTAGGACTCTTGGGTACCCTTTTGATTCATTTCTATCCCTGTTTTTGCTGCCTATACTTAGGGATATTTTACCCTAAGTATAGGGGGGGAAGACCCTGTACATTCTCCACTCGGTTTTCCCTTCGTGTACAACCTGCTATACTTAGGATTATTTGATCCTAAGTATAGGGGGAAAAGCCGAGACCCTCTTGATTTTCTATTCATTCATTCATCTTTGTATATAGCCTTCCTTTTCACTTCCCTATACTTAGCACGAGTTATGTCTTCTTCATCGCTCTTTACTATGAGGACATCGTTCGAGCTAAGTATAGGGGGTGTGTATATATTTCATATATACTTTAGCCATAACTCGTACTTTGTGTGAGTGTGTTAATAAATAAAAATGGCTAAACACCAAAAATCCATAAAAACTAAAAAAAAATCCCTGTAAATAAACCTTCTTTTATTTGCACATACATGGCTATTGTACAAATTATTTTTGTAAAAATGTTTTCAAAAACTTTTTGTGTAATGTTTGTGTAAATATGTGCATATCAAAATTATGTATATAGTACAAAATTTTTTCCAAAATGTTTTGAAAATCAAAATTTTGCAAAAACCTTGTGTAAAGTTTTGTATATATTTTGCAAAACTTGCATTCATGCACACATCCATGATTTCAAAACATTTTTCAAAAATTTTGCATGGTTGTAAATATTGTGTAAATAGCATCTTTGTATATACTTGTATATAGTTTTTCCCGAATTATAGTTGACATTTAAACTAGCCTGGAATTAAATTGGGAAATGGAGCTTGATTAAGATCTTAATCCACCTAATTCTAAAAGGAACCTTATAGGGCTTAGGGTTAAGGCTTTTCAGGTCCATGGTGACTTAATTCTTTGAGTCCACTAGGCTATGATCACATGTCATCTCAATGAGCCTAAGTAGAGCACTTAACAACACACACATGACTCATATAGACAATGGCTTTACTTGGACACCACACTTAGCACCGAGCTCTCTACAGATGAGGTGGTGAGGAGGCAGTCTTCCTTGACTTGGGGTAGCATATGAGGGTAGTACTTCTAGGCGGAACCTCTCTTCTTCTTTTAGTGAAGGAAGTGCGTCTCAACTTGGTCTGGTTGCCATGAGGTCTAACGACAAGAGTTGTGGGTTGCAATAATGCTTCAAAAGAGGGATAGTCTACTGGCTCAAGAGGAAAAACTCCTTGTATATATGCTGCACATGTATATGTTGTATAGATGCACTTGAAAAAAAATGCAAAAAGAAAATAACTCCAAAAAAGTGGTGGGTCTGATAGAAAATGATAATCCCACCGGAGTATGTATATAGTGCAATAAGCAAAGCTTGAGACTCATGGATTCCATCTTATGTAGCTTGCAGCAGGGAGACTTAGCTACACTGGTTGAGCTCCCAAGGATACATGGCTACACTGGCCATGGTCCATTCTCTTCTCCCCCCTCTTCTTGAGCCGGTTGAACTTGAACTTAGAAGGGAATATCCTGCTCCTCAAGGACAGAGTGGCCAGATTGGGATCATGGAGTTACCTTGTTGGGGAGGGTTGTCAAGTTGCCATTTCTGAGGTGGAGAGATTATCAATCACATTCACAGTACAAGGAAAGACTCATAGTCTTCAGGGTTTGTGTATGATGACTTGTTCTGATCTGGATTGTTGAGGAGTCTTGATTATAGATTAGTGGATCTTAAAGGATGTTGAGTTTTAAACTTAAGTCCAATTAAGGTTCCGACACATTAATAATCTAAAGATCTGATCGAGCTCCATATTTCAATTTAATGAAGGCAAGTTTAATAATCAACCTTGATCGATGCATATTCTCCTCTTTTTCTTTTTCTTTTTCTTTTTCACTTCTTTTTCAAATAAGTGTTTGCTAAGGGACTAGCAACGTTAAGTACAGGGGGTGATGAATACCCATTCATCACTCTTTATTCTTTTATTTTAGCTACAAAACCTTTGACAAACACCTATATATATTTGTAAATATCAATAATTACCATTTGACATGCATTGTGTAAAAGTTAATAATTAGCATGTTTTTATGCATCAATAAAAGAATGAAGAGACAAAAAAAAAGAGGGAGATATCTAGAATAAATATTGAGCGACCTAATCCCAAGGGAGGGCTCAGCATGGGCCTGACCGCATAAAAGCCAAAGTAGAGAGATAAGGAAGCTCATGTGTGTAAGTATACTTGTAAATAAAATAAAAATATATTTCTCTTACAAAAATGAAAATGAGTTTGTAAATATTTGTATATATTTGTAAATACAAAACCAAAATAAAAATAAGAAAATTAAAAAGAAATAAAAATCTCTTCATCACTTGTATATTCATCATGTACATAAGACCACATAGCTATTTATTTACCCCTATAAATAAATAAATTAAAATATCATAAAACTTGTATATATTCTATATTACATGGTGTAAATAAATAAAATAAGAACCATTTAAATAAAAATAAAATAAAAAGGACAAAAACAAAAATCAAAATAAACATTGTATATAGACCTTGTATATAATTATATATAACTATTTATTTAACCCTTGTAAATAAATAATAAAAATAAAATAAAAACACCAAAATATTCTAAATTTTATATTGTAAATAAATAAATCATAAAATTGGAATAAAAATGCACAAAAATAATTATATAAAAATCAAAAATTAAAAATTCAATATTGTATATATACCTATACATGGTACTATATTGTATATACCTTATCTTTATTTCAAAAAAATAAATAAAAATCACAAAAAATAGTTTAAAATAAAAGGAACATTTTTCATGTTTTGACTTTTGTGAAATTTGGCCATTTTCTATTTTTATTTGAATTTCCAATTCTTTTCCACGTGGCCGCATTCCACTGGTTCACGGGGGATGTTGACCCCCCGGTCAACTCCCCCTGGACCACAGCCTTCCGAATCTGCGCCCGACCCGCTTCTTCTCCCATTTATTGCGCGTCGATCCGTTCGCCAATCATCGAAACCACGGGTCCTAATCCAGCATTGATCATCATTGATCCACGCCTGGGGTGGATTTAAGGGGTCCGAGATCCGATAAGCTCGCCCGACCCTCTCTTAGCCGGACCCCTAGCCGTATATAGCCTAAGCTCCACCTGCTCTTTCACTCATCTTTTGGCTCCGCATTCTCCGTCCCAGGACCTCCATTGCTCTCGCCTGAGTGACAGCAAGCTGAGGGTAGTGTCGCAGCGAGGAGGGAGTGATCGGACCATCGATCCGGCTACCAAGCGCCGCCGTGCGCCGCCCAGACGTGGTGCTAGAGCCTCGGCCATCGACGTCCCTCGAGGCTAGGACCCAGAGCTGCAGCAGCTCAAGAACAATCGACTTCGACCATCCAGTGAGCTCGAATCTCCCTATCTTTAGTTAATTTAGATTTACCTCCAAATTGCCCCATCGTTGACGACCGTCTATTCCGACCACCTCCCTCACCATTTCGATCATCGGATGACACCCTCACCTTCGCCCTTCTCCCACGCAAGTTCTCACCCCTTCGTTCAACCCAGTTCGCACAGGAACTGGGATTGGAGCTCCACCGTTGTTGCTTCGCCGGAGCTCCCCCATCTCGACGCACCGACCATCCCCATCGCCTCTAACCGGGTCGAGGCACTTTGCCCTCGACCCAGGAGTGCTTCTGTGTAGTTTTGCAGGTCAGAGGAGGACCATCTGAGGTCCCCCACATCCAGCACATGAGCTCGAGCTCCGCAGCCGTCAACAGGGCTTCTCAGAGCCCCTTGGCGCCATCGGAAGGGCTCTTCAGATGCGGGAGGCTCCGACGATTCTTCTCTGACCATCAGCAGCCCCTGCAGACGTCCAGCGTGCCCACATTCCTCCGGCAAAGTTCGCCGGCGAGGAGTTCCTCCAGGTCCTTCCTCTGCCGTCCATTCGACCCCGGAGAGCCAGATTGAATCTGGACCGTCCACTGATACGAAGAGGCGCCACGCACCGGCACCGTTAGATCTCCACGTGGCACCATCTGCACCGTCTGTGGTAGAGGAGAGGCGAGCCTCGACCAGAGCCGCACGATCAGACACGTGGCGAGCCCTCCACCATTGGATCCGCGCCGAGGGCTCTTCGTTGAGCTGCCACCACTTTCAGCCGTTCGATCGGATACGTGGCCGCTTCTCTGCCCTCGGATCAGAATAAGGGGTAATATCCCTTAGGCCCCTAGCTTTTTAGTTTTTTATATTTAGTCCTATAAATATTAAGTTATGTTGTTTTTATTTTTGACTTTTTGCATAGGGGACCTTGTCATTTCTGTTATTTGCTTTTATACCCCTATACGTTGTGGGACACGTGCTTCGTCACGTGCTTTTTGTGGTAAATTGCATGGATGGGCCTGTTGTTTATGATGGTTATTGATTGAAAAATCTTTTTAGATATTTGCACATATACCCCGGTGAGTGCTTTATTTGTGCATGTGCCAAATTTAGTGGGTAAATTACAGATAAGTCCCCGGACTTTTAGCACATGTTGCTAAAAGGTCCTCGGAACTTATTTTCGTTACAAATAGGTCCCTGAGTGTCCCAAATACGTGCCTTGCGCGTGTACATTTGTGATTTTTGCACTGGACCCCCCTGAGCTTCCAGTTTGTTACTTTTAGGCCCCTGAAAGGTATTTTTATTACGATCAGGTCCCTGTACACTGTGGGCTCTTGATTGTTTTAAATAAAATATCAAATCTACTCCAAATCAAGTGAAAATTTGAAATGTGGCTCCTGCCACTGTGTAGAATTTACACTGAATTTTGGGAATCTTTTGGAGCCATTTTGTTATTTTTAAAAATTCAAAAACATCAATTTTTCTTACTGCCCAGTTATAAAATTCACAAAAAAATATTAAAACATCTCTAAAAATTACAAAAAATCAGAGTTTGTTTAATTTAGTGTGTTTGATTTTCTGACCAAGTTTGGTCATTTTTGGACATATATAAAATATAAAAATTGAAAAATCCCTAAAAACTCATAAAAATTCTTGTAATTAATATAAAAACCCCAAAAAATAATAAACTCAGCTGCTGAATTTTCATTTTTGTTTACATTTTATAGGAAAAATACCTCCAGGCTATTTGAAGGCCATTATATATTTTATTTTGACCTTTGAAGCCTGGCTGGACAGCAGCACTGTTTTCCTTTCTTATTTCGTTTTTATAAAATTCCCTAAAAATCAGAAAAATACCAAAAATTCACCAAAAACATAAAAAAGTATAAAAAACATAAAAATATTTTTGTTTGATTTTTTGAATTAATTTTGAGTGATTAAATAATTGTTAATAGTTGCTTGTTTCCTTGTTTGCTTATTTTCTTTATAATTTAAAAATCCAAAAAAATATAAAATATTAAAAACTCACCAAAAATAATTTTCTTTTATTTGTTTTTATTTTTGACTACTTCGTAGGCCGCAAGGCCAACCCGTGCTCCTTGAGTTCGACCCTGGTCGCTATACCAGGCTAATCCAATAGCCAGGGCCACTATTGATTTTCTCTGATTTTATTTGTGTTTTGGTGGTCTGCTCTCTTATTTTCTTATTGATCTGGATTTCCCGAGCGACTGAGGTCGCAACGACCTTAGTTAGATATTCCTTTACCTTATTTGCTCGGATTTTTCGGCTCATCAAGTTGGTATCGATCATATACTTTCAAAAGCATATATCATACCTAGGCCCTGATCATATACTTTCCAAAAGTATATATCAAACCTACAAATTCAGCCAAGCTTCCAAAGCGAGACGACCGTGCGCACGGAAATTCATTCTTCCCAATATCTCATGAGTGATCTCATGTCTTCCGGTTTAGTAGTGAACATGTATGATCCCTTTGAGAGATAGTATTACCTATATGCCCTTATATGCAAACCAATGTACCGGTGTATAGACCTTGGTTAGGTCATCAACCTATTGGTTTGCCGAATGTACATACTCAGACATATAGTAACACATCTGTCTACGGTCAGAGGATGCGTGCCTATATCATGATAGCATATGATATAGGACTTTGGTTATCTTGATCTCGTTAAGTCAACTCTTTGACCTAACTTATCTAACACCTCCGAATCTCTATTCCTATGCAGAGGACATACATCAAGAGGTCGGTCAGATATCAACCAAATAGAGAAAGGATTGCCATCTCCTACTCAGGATGGAGATCATCTCTTAATAATCATTAGACGATGCTTGATGAGTCCTCAATTTAACTCATTAGATATTCATCTAAGCACCAGCCTCTATGATTCAATAATTGAATCAACAACTGTATGATCATTAAGATGGACATGGTACATAACCCTAATTGTACTAAGGGACCTATTATGAAAATTATGTATTCTTCATTTCAGATTAGGGAATGATATTTGCAATAACATTTATTGCATAATGGCTCGTTGTAGGCTCCCAAGTACAACATCCTCCTCTTCCTGCGAATGGTAGTCTTCTCTCTAAGGTTTCTCTGGAAAAGGGGGATGTACTCCAAGGCCTCTGTAGAGTCAGCTGAAAATGTAATCTGTTTATCATCTGTTGGCTGAACTCTAGCTGCTATGATTTTTTTGGGTTTTCTTTTTTGGTCCCCTTAGCTAAGCGGAGTGCTTGGGGGAAGGGGATGGATGGGCCCTCCTCAGATGGAGGGCTAGGATCGGGTCTCTGCTTCTGTGGCAAAGTGGAATGCATATAAACATCTACATGCATCATAGATGGACTCACAAATGAAAAAACCGTATCCTTTATTACCAGAATAGTCCTGAGATACAACGACAAAAGGAAATGCAACAGGAATAGAAATCGTGGCCTCAGTGCCACCCACGGCATCTGGACTTGCGGCATCAGCACCGCACTCTAGCACAACATCAACTCTGGTGGCATCACCACCACCTCCTGCATCTGGTGAAGTGACGGCCTCAGTATCATCATCTGGATCAACATCCTTGGTGGCGTCAGCACCGTCATCATCATCATCATCACGAGCAGTGATCGTCACTCAGATGGCGCCGCCGGCTGGCGCTCTCCTTCTCATCTGGCGCTCCTGAGTCTGCATGTGATCGTCACTCAGATGAGGCGCCGCCGGCTGGCATCCTACCTCTCCTAAGTGTAAAAAGTCAGCATAAAAAATGTATGCATAAATATCATGAAGTGCATCACTAGGAGTGGTAACCTCTATAAACTCTACGTGCTCAAATTTCCTCTTAATCTTATTCGGGTTTGGCTCAATATGGGCGGTTATGACGGCCTTGCCCTTCACTATCTCTCTCATCTCTTGACAGAACTCGTCCATCTCCCACTGAAATGTAGCCTGCTGCTCGGAGTTGAGGTAGGATAGATCATATAAAGTTGGGTTCTCATTGGCAGGCCCATGAGAACCGGAAGGGTAGCCTCTCTGAAAGTGAGGTTGTTGTTGCTGATGAGAGAAATACTGGGGATGATACTGCTGAGGCTATTGCTGCTGCCTCCACAATTGTCCCTGTTGATAGGGACGAGGACCATGCTGCTGGTAAGGTGGCTGCGGATGTGACTGTGACTGTGGGAACTGGGGTTGTTGGTGCTGCTGGCTGATCTGGCCACCTTGAACTGGAGGCTGTTGTTGGGAAGAGGTACCTTCGGTCGACCAACGGAATCCGGGATGGTCTCATTGGATCCCAAGCTAAGGTCGGTCATACCAAGACGTCCATTAACGACTCCTTCTCGTAAGTGGGTGGGGGGAGAACTGCCAGGTGCTGATCCAGCTGGTAAACCACCATCTAACTGTCCTGAGATGGTGGTGGCTGGACATACTACTGTTGCTACTGGAACAGCTCCGCCTGTATGTAATGCACCTGCCGGTAGTGGGCGAAGGGCTGGGTCAAGCTGCTGCTGCTACTGGGATCTTCCCGTGACCTGAGACGGGGCTGAGAAGCCGTCTGTGCCTCTTGGAGACACATAGTCTGGGTCTTCAGGTCACTCAGTGTCTGTGCCATCTGATCTATATGAGACATGCACTGGCACTGCTACTTATGAATAAACTCGATGCGATCCAACTTCTCGCTGATAATCCCCATATTAGCGGCCATCGACTCTGCCTGTGCTGCAGCTGCTGATGATGTAGATGGATCGGCATCGACCCATGCTATCCTCTGATAGGACACGACCAGTGGTGTGGGATTCCCTTGTGCATACAGTCAGGTCTGGGACATCACCGTGTAATTCTCCGCCATCTCCTTGTAGATGGTCCAGACCTGATCCTCATCCTTGGCGAAATAGGAACCCCCACAGGATGCATTGACTAGCCCTTGCAACTCCGATGTAAGCCCGCAGAAGAAACTCTGGACAAGGTTGGGCTTGGATATATCGTGATGGGACACCAGTCTGTGAGCTCCCTAAGCCTATCCCATGCCTCATGAAATTGCTCGTTGGGGAGCATGGTAAAGTTGTTGATCAGGGTCCTGGCTGCATTCGTCCGGCCGAGTGGATAGTACTTGTTCAAGTACTCGTTCCGGAGCTATTCCCAAGATGTGACGAATCTCCCTAGGTACTTTAGCCAGTTGGCTGCTCAGTCTACGAGGGAGAACGGAAATTCCATCATCTTGATGGTGTCCTCGTCCACTAGTTGATCGTGGACAGTACTACAGATCATCTCGAACTCCTGGAGATGGAGGTGTGGCTCCTCTGTTGTGAGTCCGTGGAAGCAGGGTAGAAGCTGGATTGTCTGAGGTGGGAGTTTGAAATCTCCCAAAATGGCCGGCAGCTGTATCCATCGGTAGGTCAGAGTTGCACCAGGGCTGTGCAACTCTCTCATCGGTCGTGCAGGTGCTGCTGGCTGTACGGGCTCCTCAAGCTCTCCTCTATCAGGGTTGTCTCCTCCTCCACCACCAGCTCTGCAGTGCTCTCGGTCGGCTCTCATCTGCTTCATCTCTTGGCGCATGTCCGCCATGAAAGCCCCTTGGTCTCTGATCTGACGCTGCATGGTCTCCAGAGAGGCTAACAGGGTGTTGTTGATGGCACCATGATCAAGTACATAAGTCTGATTCCTGCGAGGTCCATCGGTGCGCTCCTCACTATTGGCCATGGTCTCTGCAAAGGCAAAAGACCCTAACTCAGGTGCCGATAAATCATCCACTGTTTGCTGCGGTATATGTCGGGCACCTCAGGACTAGTAGAAGGGTGGTCGAGGGGGAATAGGGTGGAGTCAAACTCAGGTTCGGAGAGCGGGTCTCGACTCCTGCGAACCAACCTAGACGAACGATCCGGAGTGCTCGAAAGCGGTGCAGCTAGAGGCTGCCTAAGGGAACTCCGGCCCATCATCTTGACATGGCGAGTGAAGGCAGATGAGATCTGGAAAAGCACACAAGATCGGTCAAGCAAACCCCCAATTCACCTACTCACGCAGAGCTGATGACTGTAAAGGTTCGGTCTTTTATCTTATCGATTTTATTAGGTGATAAAACAATCTTTCAGAGCAATTAAGTGAGCTGTTAGGAATCCAACACTCTTAGGAGAATGTCCCGATCCTAAGTCTAGATATTTCCCAGCCAGTACAAGTCGCGGACCGTTTACCGGCTACCCGATCGATTTGCTCTATTAAGGATATCGCGGCCCGCTATACCGGAGACTGGAGCGATCCTCACTACAGAATGACTAACCCGAAACCAGTAGTTTGAAGAGAAGTCGGATGTGGCTCTAGCCTAGTGTGCGGGTCACTCTCTCGCTCATCCAAACCATATAATGAGGGGATTATTCTCCCAAGACAAATTTTTTAGGTGAGGTGTCTTTTAGGGTCGAGTGTGCTTAAGTAGTACCAATTTTATAGTTTTTCTTTTTAGGTATTTTTCAACTCAAACAATCCCTATCGAATTTTTCGATTCTCCTGGTAATTTTTAGTCCAAAAACAGAGGGAGATGATAAAAAAACCGATGTGCGATCAAACACGATGATGCATGCAGAGTAAGAAATACGTACCTAACTCCAACTCTCTACATGCATAGTGATCCGCACATAAAATAAAAGACTGAAAGTAAACTACCTATATGATGCAAGAAGAAATCGACCTTAGACAAATAATTTCTACTCGCGAAGAATTGTAGCTAACGGGTCAACAAGAGGGGTCGGGGTCCGGTCTCTGATGCCGATCGGTGTCCACCTCAACGGATCCTGCCAACGCTGTATACGACCTCTAGTGACAAGTGACCCCTCAGGTACCGAGTTAACTTTTTATTTGTTAATTAATTAATAAGGTCCAATTAACGATCTATAGGAACAGATATGCGATTAAGGTTGGGCCTTAAATAATTATGTCACAATCAGAGCAAAAATCCTAAGTCTAATGGCCGAAAACTTCGAGAATCAAAAAGAAAATAAAATGCTGTAAAAAATAAAACTAGTGAAAATCCGTGGTGAGGTCCCCTGAGCACACCGATGCTCGACGAAACAGACCCCGAAATAACACCAAGTCTGAGTCTAGTATCTATCCTGCATTATTAAAATAATAACATGCAGAAAATAAACCTAAGTCTAAACTACAGCAAAACTACTCTGCAAAATTCCGCTCCGGCTCTCTCACGCTCTCCTGCAGCTCGATGTAGAAACGAGCCGCCTCCAAGTCACACGGGTGCCTCGGCTCTCCGAAGATCGTTGCCCTCACTCATCGGGCCCTCGCAAGAAAGGAAGATCAGAAATTGTGTCAGTCTACATCTATTAAAAAATGGAAAATAAAATAAAAAAGGCAAATAAATGAAAAATAAAAATAAAGGAAATAAAATAAAAAGAAATAAAAAAGCAAAACAAAAACAAGAATAAAAAGAAATCAAACAAAAGAAAATAAAAAGAAGAAAAATAAAACAAAGCCGAAAAAGGGAAAACCGACTACTAAGCCATGCTCCCTGGCAACGACGCCATTCTGATGAGGCGCTTCAGCTACTCGGGTTAAGGAATAAATATGATCGTTACGACCCGAATCGCGAAGCACAGTCAACAAGAAAAGAAGACCACCAAAAATAGAAATAAATCAATCAAGCAAAGATAATGGTCTTGCTAATTTATTTTACCTGGTATAACTACTAGGGTCGAACACAAGGAGCACGTGATGCTAACACTACGAAGTAGTCAGAAATCCAAGAAAAGCAGAGAAATGGTGGTTTTTAATTTTTCAAATTTTTTATGATTTTAAAATATGAGAAAAAGAATAAAAGAACTTAAAATTCACATTTTAACAATTATTTAAAGTATAAAAAAACACTCAATAAAACAAACAAAATTATTTTTGGGTTTTTAAAATATTCAATGTTTTTCTAAATTTTATGGGGATTTTCTGATTTTTAATTAATTTTCGAAAAATGAAATAAAATTAGGAACAAAAACCAATGTACAGTTGGAACCTAAAGGCAGATTGAAATTGCTTAAAATGCATATAAAATTCGAGTAGCAATTTTATGTGAAACTTTAAGTAAAAATCTAACTATAAAAGAAGAAAAGACATTTTTTGAATTTTTATGATTTTTTACTGATTTTTAGAAGATTTTTACTCTTTTTCAAATTTTATTGGTTTTATACATGGGAATGCAACGAAAATTGGAAAGTAATAAAAACAACTCAAAACAAGCAAACACTAAATTATTTAGAATTTTTCAAGGGCTTTTAATATTTTTAGTTGATTTTTAAAAACAAACAGAAATAATTTTTAAGGTTTTTGATTAAAAATAGTAAACGAAAACAAAACAACACAAAAAATTCATTGAAATTCCTACACCATGGCAGGAACCATGTGTCAAAATTTCGGGAATTTCGGACAATATTTGCCCTTTATTAAATCAAAAACAAAGGGCACAACACAAGGACCAAACTGTAATTATTGAAAAGTTTTAAGTCAAATAATAACACGTGTAAATAGTATAGGGCCTAGATTGCAAAAAATCCAACTCCACACATGGGCAGTACGTGAACCAGGCACTCAGGGATATAAATGCAAATAACAAAACTAAGCATTCAATCCATAACATATAATAAGTCCAGGGAAAATATTGCAAATAACTCAGAAGTCGCGTAACAGACCGCATGATGCTCAAATAGAGGGACTAAAATGCAAATTTTGAAAATTGTAGGGGCAAGAGTGCAATATTTCCTACTGTATACTTTTATTTTACAGACTAAAAAATAAACTGAAATAAATGCAAGGTGGTCTAAGCAAATTACCCATGCAACACGTGAGCTATGCGTGGGGTGGACAGGTGGCTTGCGCTGAGTGGGCGTAGGCGGACGGCTCTGGAAGCGTCAGGCGACAGATCTGACGGTTGTCAGATGTCAGCTACGTGGAGGGGTATGGGACCGTTAGGTCTGACATCTAACGGTCATACACCTCCAGGAGAACGGGCGGATGCAATGACGTCTGGGCGAGGGGTGCGATCTGACGGTGGAGAGATGCACTGGATGAACTGCATCGAAGCGAAGTTCACCAGAGCACAAAGGAAGATCGACTACTCCGATGAACGATCAATTGTCGCCAAAATAAACGTAAGGGTCCTCCGTATCGGGTGAACAGGTCGGATGGGCTTGCTGACGGTCGGATCTTCGGGACGACGGCTGGGACCTGGGCGAACTCCGACGAGGATGGTCAAAGATGGTCTGAGTGGTCTCCACACGTGCTAAACCCATGCAAAGGAATGCTCGGATTCATGGCAATGCTACGGTTGGGGTTATTGGGTTGGAAATAAAGGGAAGCGACCTATGGATGGAAGGGTGGTCTCCGACGAAATGAGGGATGAGACCTAGGGCTTGATCCTGGCAATCCGAGCCAAGGTCAGGATGATCAAATTGTGGGGGAAGGTGGGCGATGAGCGGAGGTGTCAATCGGAATGGATAGATAGCTGCGATGGGGCTTCGACCAGTGGGTCGGAGCAGGCGGAGCAGCAGAGGTGTGCAAATGAAAGATTCGAAAAAATGGAGAAATCAGGATGGATATGAAAGATATCTGATGGTCCTAATGAAATCCTGAGCTCTAGGGGATGCAGACTGCAGGGTCTTTGCCTCGACTTCACTACGGCTGGAGGAGGAGGCTCATTGCGGCGGTGCTCCAGCCACCATACTTTAGCGTCGGCTGCAACGCTCCTCTCCAATGACCAAGGGTATCCTCCGGTTGCTGTCACCAAGGCGAAGGATTCTAGGGTAGCAGAGAAGGGTGCGACGCGAGCTGGTGAGCAGGGGAGGCGATGGAAGAATATATAGCACGTCACAGGAGGCTGGATAGAATCGGTTCGAGCGCGTGAATCGAGGGCGATTCGCGACTCCTTAGGGATCCCCGAGGATCACGTATCTACTGGGGAGATCCGGGCGCCAAAATTGGAGCAAGAGGGTATAGGATTGGGTTGCGCAAATTGGGAGAAATGGGTGAAGGAACCGGATCCGCGCGCGAGGGTGTCCAGGAGAGGTAGTTGATCGGGGTCAACATTCCTCCTAGACTAGTCAGAAAATAACTGGTAAAAAATAATTGTAAAATCAATTAAAATAGAAATATTTTAAATTAAAAAGTATACAACATGAAAAATGATTGTTATTTTCTAAACTATTTTTCTGTGATTTTTAATTATTTTTATGAAAAATAATTTATGATATATACAATATATTATATTATATACAGGCATAAAATACCTATGTATTTTGTACAATTATTTTTATTTTCTTATTTTTGTATAAATACCCCAATTTTATATTTTATTTATTTACAACATAATTTTTGGAAAATAAAATAATTTTTTATTTTATTTTTACTGGTTATTTACAAGTATAAAATAAATAATGAGTGATACATATTTACATGTATTATATACAAGCTGAGAGAGAGTTTTATTTTATTTTATTTTTCTAATTTTTGTTTTATTTTTAGAAATATATACAAGGAAAATAAAAGCCCCTTTTTATTTTTATTTCTGTAAAAATAATTTATATACATAAAAGGGTGTGTATGTACAAGGTAGAGTGGCCCTATCTCTCTCTACTTATTTTATTTGGTGATCTGGCCCATGCTGGACCCTCTCTTGGGTTTATGTCACTCAATATTTATTCTAAATATTTCCTTCTTTTTTCTTTTATTCTTTATTCTTTTATTTTTGCAGAAATACATGCTAATCATTAAGTATTAACAAATGCATGCTTATTGCTAATTTATTGTATTTACAACTATATACATGATGCTTTGCCAAGATAATTAGCTAAAATAAAAGAGTAAAGAGTGATGAATGAGGATTCATCAGTAGGTGACCTACATTCACTACTAAATCGAAGAGAATCCATTGGTGCGAAATGGTGAGGGAGTTACACCGTGGCGCGCATGTGGGAAGGGTGCGCGAGACAAGATTTGATCACGATTGTTTGATAAAGATCGATCTAACGATACTGGGTATGGGCTAGATGACAAAGAGCGTTGATGAGGTCAACGTCAAGCGTTGATGAGGCTATAGGTGTGTGAATGGGAAGCAACCACGTGGTGATGGAACGTTGACCAGAAGCATTGATTATAAGAGAAAATAAAAGAAAATAAGAAATAAAATAGAAGGAGATGTCAAATGAAAATGTGGTCAACATGAAAGTTGTTGGTCTCAACAAGGTCCACAATTTTTGATAAGGGCTGAAAAGCAAAAGAGGTCATTTGTACAAACAATATTTTAATATAAGGATTACATTACCAACTAAGCCTTATATTTAAATGTTTGTGGTTTTTTATTTGGATTTTAATTCGTGGATTAATTTTTTTACAATATTTACATAATTAATCTAATTTTAGGGATTTTTATAAGTTAAGGAAAAGGTGAAATAAAAAATTCAAATAGAAAATATGTACAAAATATACATGTTTAGAACTTCCTCTTTTTAACTCGATTTTGTGATGTTTATGAATTTTATTTCTTGATGTCAAGTTAGTTAATGATTCAAAGAATATAACAGAAGAAGAATTAGGTCAAAAAAATTAATATTTTATATATAAATCAATAAGATTAATGTGTTAAAAAACAAAGACTATTAATTATAGATTTTAACCTTAATTTAATATATACATAGTGAATGCTAATTAATTAGTTTTAGGGAGCTGAGTTAGTGATTTGTGAAGAGGATTTCGCTAAAATCTCTATATAGAGTAGATGAATCATAGATTCATCATGCATGCATTCATTAATCTTAGATAGGGAATCAATAACTTCTATTGATATATAAAAAGATTACAGTAACATTTACTATAGAAATGGTTGTCCTTGGGCTCACATGTCCAACAATTTCTCAATAACCTTCAGAAACATCTAGGCACAATCGTTAAACCCATACTCATTACATGCTGGTCAAAAACCTTTTGGGATAAAGGTTTGATAAAGGGATTAGCAACATTATTGGTAGAGGCCACCTTCGTGATGATGATGTCACCGTACTTTTGTATCTCTCAAATGATGTGGTATTTCCTTTCCACGTGTTTGCTCTTTTAATTCCATTTGGGTTCCTTATCCCGAGCTATGGCTCCCATGATATCATAGAGTAGAGGGATGTGAGTATCTGAGGAAACTATACCAAGCTCTGAGATGAACTTGCACAACCAAGCCGCCTCTTTTGCAGCATCCGATGAGACAATGTATTCAACTTCTATCATCAAATCAGTCGTGGTGACTTGCTTCTCCAGCTCATAGAACCACCGTTCTACAAAAATATGAACCTTGAAGTTAACTTGCAGTCATCAATGTCAGATTGGAAGTCTGAATCTGTGTATCCTAAGACATAGAGATCATCATCACCAATGCCCAAGATGTATCATGTGTCCTTTTTAGATACTTGAAGATGTTCTTCATTGCATTATAGTATTGTTTTTCATAGAAGTATTGGTAACGACTTACCACTCCCACTGCATGGCAGATATAAGGCCTCGTGCATATTATGGTATACACTAGGCTTCCTACAATTGATGCATAAGGAAATCCAGCCATGGCCTTATTATCCTCAATACTTTGAAGAGCCATGCCCTTAGAAAGGCATATATTGTGTCTCAAGAGAAGGAAGCCTTTCTTGGAATTTTCCATATGGGATCGTTGGAAAATCTTCTTAAGGTACCCATATTGAGACTATCCCAAAATCCTTTGTTCTTTGTTTCTGAGTGGTTTTCGACCCAAGATATAAGGGGCTTCTCTAGGATCTTTCATCTCAAAGGTATGGGATTGGCAGATTTTAACATAAGTCATCATTCCTATATCATTCCCAATGATAAGGATGTCATCTACGTAAAGCACTATGAACAGAATGGCACTGCCACTAAGCTTCATGTACATACATGATTCGTTAGTATTCTGAATGAAATCATAACTCTTTACTGTTTCATAAAATTTGATGTTCAATCTATTAGAAGCTTCTTTGAGTCATAGATGGATTTCTTCATCTTTCATACTTTGCCCCAGCTATAAAGCCCTAGGACTGATCCAGATAAATATCCTCCTCAAGGTATCCATTAAGGAATGTAGGCTTGATGTCCATCTGCCAGATGTTGCATTCAAGATGTGCATCTATATATAGCAATACTCGGATGGACTTAGGCATGGCCATTGGAGAGAACATCTCATTGTAGTTGATGCCTTCTTTTTGTGTGTAGCCCTCGGATACAAGCTATACCCAGAAGGTCTCTGCCTTCCCATCTGGTCCCCTCTTTCTCATGAAGATCCATTTATACCCAATGGGTTTTACCCCATGATCAGCCGGTACTCGATCATGTGAGGAGGGTCTTGCACTCCGCACAAGGTGGGAACACAGTCGATGTGGCCACCGCTCACAGAGACCAAGCGACTGAGAAACAATTAACCCATGCAATAGTATCAAATAATAAATAAGCAGTTGTGAATAAAAATTTATTATACCATATAATTAAATGTGTATAGTGACAAGCATAGGAGGGTGTCGAACACAGGGAGACAAGTCGGTGTAGCAGGTATATTATTTATAAATAAAGGGACTTTTACCCAGCAAACCCTATAAACTTTGCCAATTACCTCCACGACCTTTGAAACAACCTAATTCCACCCTCGACCCCGTAAACTTGCCAACTCTTACCCCATGAACCCTCCGGTTAATCTGTTTGAAGCCTGTGAGGGTTCTTGGAGTAATTTACAAGGTCGATAGGGTAATTACGTTGTGTAAAAGGTTGTAGAGGTAATTTAAAAAGTTTATTGGGTCTACCGGGTAAAAATCCCATAAATAAATAAGGAGTAAATAATATTGGTATATTTTGTATAATATTTAATGAATGAATGAATTTATGGGTTTTAAAATTAAATAATAATTTTTTATATATTTTATATTTATATGTGTTTCTAATTTTTAATTTTATAATTTTTATTATCTTTTTATGATTTTATGATTTTTAATTTCTTTTCTTTAAAATATGTAATGTAGATATATATATATATATATATAACTACATATACGTAATATATATAATACAAGTAATATATATACATATATTATAGAAAAATCAGAAAATAACTGTAAGAACACTCCTTTTTATATTTTCAAAAAGTTTTAAAATATTTATAAGGTTTTTTTAAAAAAATATAATGATTATAATAGATATATAATACTATATATGCATATATATACTGAATATGATGTAATATAGATAAATATAAGTATAAATAATCAAAATCAAAAAGAAAATATTTTTATGTATTTGTTATTTTTCTAATGTTTTCATTATTTTTCAGGATTTTTTGCTAATTCTTAGGTATTTTAAGTCCTAAATAAAAAAATCAGGGACTTTTTAATTAGGTTGAAATGTTTTCAAATTTAAAAATACTAAATAAAGTAAAAAATTTGCTAAAATATTTTTAATAAATAATATAATATAAAGGAAATTTAGATAGAAATAAATATGTTTGGTATTTTTGAAGAGTTTTTTAGATTTTTATAAGGATTTTGGAGCTTTTAAATTTTTAGTAGTTTTCTTTTTCTACTTTAGGGATTTTTGGGCTGAGGTTATAATATATAATAATAAACATGTACTATTTTTTAGAATTTTTCAAAGTATTTTTCCATTTTTCGATATTTTTACAATTAGACAGTGATTATATAGATATTGTTTGATTTTTAATAAATAATAAAATGCCTCTAATATAAAAATAAAAATGCGACGTGAAAGTATATCATTGCAGGCATCTGCACTAATTTTTACAAAATAAAAACCAAACTAGAGCCTTTTTTAATAAAAAGAAAAAAAAAATAAAATACATAATCTGGTAGGGACCATTGTGCAATTGAAAATAAGTATCCATACTTTTAATAACAAAAACACAAAATCCAGGGTTATGGGTGCAAAGTTTCCAACAATTAAATTATATATATGTGCCTAACATGGGTATTTTTGTAATTTACACAACCTGGAGGTTCGTATATGTAAATTTTCCACAAATATTTACATTAATTATACAAATTATTTGATAAATATAAACACAAAATGCCGGAGAGGCATCTATGCCAAAATCACCCACCTCATGTGGAGGTCCACTTGAGATGAGCTGGCATGGACCCATTAGCAAATTTCGAAAAATTCAAGGATCTACTTGCAAAATATATACATTTATTTACTTTATGAATTTTATTTACAAGATTAAAAGTAAAATAAAAAAGGTGGAGGTGTATCTATGATATTACCCCATTAATCGGCGGAAGGGAGTGGCGGTGGTGGCACCACATTGGCCCCACTTAACTTGATCGTTGACTGAGGTGAGGTAGCATTTCACTTGGAATCAACAACCTAGATTAGATCTCGGACATGCCTGGCATCGAATGGCATTGTGGTTCGGAGCAAGAACAATGAAGAACATCTCCCTGCCCTTGCTTCGATCAAGCATTCCTCCTCACTCTGCTCACCATTCTTTGTGCTGATTGATATGTAGTTCTCCTGGAAGCCTTCCGCATCAAGTGGCACCAACAAGAAGGTTCGGGGCCTGCTAGTAAGGTGCATGGAGCTCATCGAATTTTGAGGTGCTCGGGGAGCTTCTCCTACATCGAAATCGACCCTCTTTGGGTCCCTTGCTGCTCATACCTACAGAAGAAAGATCTCGAGCTCAAAGCGAATCATCTCGCCCCGATTTGAAGCTATTTCACCTAAAAATGGAGGTAAGCGAAGGGGCTCCGGCGAAGGGCGGAGGTGGAGCCCTGATTCACGGATCTAAGAGGGTCCGATTGGGTCAAAAGGTGGAATGGGAGCATCATGCGATAGGGAAGATCATGGGCATGATCAGGTGGTCAGAGAACATTGGATTCACTGTGAAACATGGCCGGAGTAGTGAGCTCCGAAGATCGAAGATTTTGGAGTGCAATCTAAGCTATAGAGCTAACTACTAAGTAAATTGCAGGAATAGAAAAACTAAGATTAAATCTACCTAAAAATAGATAAAATAGGCACATATCATTCCTGGAAACCAGGGAGCAGAGGCCTTGCCAGAGCGACGCCTTAGACCACTACTCTTCCTCTGTCTACCTTGCCAACACCTTGGGTATGTCCTCGCTGTCATCGAGAACTCACACGTGTGAAGGGTAGAAGGATTCAAGGCTAGGAGAGGGATTAAAGAATCAAAGAATGAAAATGGGTTCTTATTTATAGATAAGGGTTAGGGCAAACATTGATCGAGATTATTTCGTGGCTCGATGGAGATCAATGGAATTTAATGATGGCACATGAATGACGATCGTTATGGGAATAGAATCGAAGAAGAGCTCATGGTGATTTGGTGATCACGACGTCTTGGAGAATTCAGTGAAGCGAGGCACTCGAGATTTGACAAGAGTTAGAGAGGGGGGAAGTACAGTTGACCCGAGTCAACAAAAGAGAGACCCTAGTTGGTCCATGTAGACCAATTTCGAAAAAGAGAACTAAAAATGCATTGTAAAATCGATTATAAAGAATAAATTGATTAATTATATTTTATTATAAAATTCTTATTTTTTATGTACTATTTAATTTATATTTTTATTTATTTTTCCGAAGATTTTTATTGTAAGCTAGTATTTACATGTAAATATGTATATTTATCTATATATTGGACATTTTATTTTTATTTTCTATTTTAGACTTAATTATTTTTTGCACATAATTTAAATATTTATATCTTATTTTAATATACAAAAAATATTTTTTTGCATTTTTTGAGCTTATTTGTATCTTTAAATAAATATATGTATTCATTATATCGGTATAAGTATATGTAATTCATCTATATATTTTATACACTTTTTTATTTTAGTTTATTTTAAATGGTTTTATTGTATTCTAAATATGGACATCTATTATAAAGAATATTTACAAACGTATAAAAATTGAATTATATGTAATGATCAATGAATTTATTTTGATTCTATATCCACATGTGTCTAATCTCAACAACAAAAATAAGAATCACAATCAATAACCTATATTAATCTAAATATGGACCCATTGCTCATGCTATTTGGCCATTTTGGCTGTAGAAGCCTTGACTCGAGGGGGGTGCTCTTGGACCGGTGAATATTGCTTATTCCTGTGTTTATCAGTGGTGGGATTACGCACCAATGAGGATCAAAGCCCTTCGCTTCTTCCTCGGAGAAAGACGAGGACCATAATTTTCGTTAGAGCAGAGAAAGTCCATATATTAGCTATCTTTCTCTTTGAATGAGATCTCAATTCACGGTTTCGGACCAAAGCAACTAGAATCCCTCTTTTTCCGACCCTCCACCCCTTTTATATAGTATCTAGAAATCCTGCCTCAAATATGATTTTTTTCTGTCGAATAAGAGAATAGGGAATAAATAAATTAATTATTTTATTTAGGTATTATTACAATAGGAGTCCAAAACCTAAATTGTGCATCTTAACTCTAAAATAAATAAAACCACCTTCATTAAATAGCTACTAAAAAGTTATATACAATTATAGGTGATATTGATGGATTTTAAGTTCATATGGAGAAGATATGGGTCTGCAAAGCTAGGTTTTTGGATTTTTGTTATGAGTATAGAATGTACATTGTATATTATTTTAATGTAAAATAAATTTTGTAATTTTCAATGTATTTTTTCTACAACTTTCATCTACAAACTTTATTGATTTGAGGTATAAATAATAAAGAATAAAATAGGTCCCAAAAATGCATTATTGTCATTTATGAATTAGGGTTTTATTATCTTTATTGGCCCTTATCTCCCCCTACTTTATTTCTTGTCGATCAAGTCATCATGATGCCTAGGTCTTGGGGTTTAGCATCATAAAATACCTTTACCATTTTTTTCTTTTTTATTTTTTTATTCTTTTATTTTAGCTTTAAATACATTATTTTATGTAATATTTATATAATAAATAAGAGATGTTAATTTGTGCAAAATAATGATAATTACATGTATTTAGATAGGGTTTAAAGGCCAAATAGAAAGAGTAAAGGTGATGAAATGGAGATTCATCACACCCTATACTTGCCTTTGCTAGTCGATAGCAAACACTTATGCCTATAAGTGTAGAACAGAAAATAAAGAAAAGAAAATTGATAGAACTTGGATTGATTTTAACTCTTAACCTTTTCTTCATAAAATCAAAGTTTAGATCTCAGTTAGACCTTTGGAATTTAATTTTTGTCTGAACCTTATTGGGAAACAGATCTGAAACACAAAAGCCTCTTAGATTCACAAAACCCTGCCTAAGTCTCCTCAAAAACTAGGTCAGAACACTTCGATGTCATACGCAGTCCCTTATGACTACGAGTCTATCCTTTACGGTGTGTACGATATGCAGCTCTCCTCGGCTGAAGCGGTAAAAGTCAGTCTTCTCCAACACGGTGACCCTACTTCCCCAATCCGACGACTCTTTCCTCAAGAAGCGATGTATTCTCTTCTAAGTTCAAGTGCAATCGGCTAAAGAAGAGGAGGTGGAGAAGAATGGATGGTATCCAGTGTAGCTACCTATACTAGGATGCTTGACTAGTGTAGCCAAGTCCGGTTGTAGTCTTACATATATTTGACTTTGAAGCAAAAGCTTGCTTTCTGGCTATACAAATATATACAAACTCCGATGGGAATTGATTTTTCTTTGATTGTGCCCATCTATTCTTTTTGGAGTTTTGAATATGCATTTTTTAATACAATATATAGAAACATTTACGTAAGGACTTTTTCCTTTGAGTTAGTAGGATATCCCTATTTTTAATATTTATTGCAACCCATAACTTTTGCCATTAGACCTCATGGCTTCTGAGTCAGGATAGGGTACAATGGCTACAAATGTGCGAACTTTTATCATTAAACCTCATGTCTTCCAGATCAGGATAGGGTACAATGGCTACAAATGTGCGACTTCCAATGTTTACCTTGGCTTGTGTCTCATGTTGGCAAATCCAGCCCTCTACCACTTCATATGAGGTGAGCAAAGTGTAAAGTGCATGCGTGCAAGTTAGGTCATTATCAACAAGAGTTGTACATGTGTTCTGAATAGTCTACTTAGGCAAGCAAGATGACATTGAACCGTCTCATGGTCTGAAAGAATTTAGTCTAGTAGACCTAAAGTGCCTCAATTCCCATTCCTATAAGGTTCCTGTGATTAAGTGGATTAAGATCCCACCAAGCTCCAATTTCCGGATTTTACGTATACTTGTTCAATTGTTATTATCAATCCTAAGATACAGATGCTATGTACAATGTAGAAAATATTTTTGTGATGCGGTTATCTGATTTTGAAGTTTTTGTGGATTTTTTTGAAAAGTTTTGCAAATTTCTATGCAATTTTGAAAAATATTTTGCAAATTTTTTAGGCTTTTTCAAAATCAACAAGAGTTTTCTCTAATAATTTTGTGCAGATATTTACATGGTAGTGTTTTTATTAGTTACAAGAGTTTTGGTGAAGAATTTACAGGTTTGTATATATAAGATCTGTGAATTCTTTTATTCGTTTCGATTATATACATGGTTCTCAAAATAATTTGAAAAATTTTTTGCAAACATTTTAAAAGTTTGAAAATCATTTGCAATGATTTTTCAAACAATACATATAAAATTTTCCAAATATTTTTGCAAATATTTTCCAAATCATTTGCAAATAGATTTTCAAAACATTTTATTCAAAGAAAGAGAAAAAATTACAACCAAAATATTTTTACAAAGGTTGAAAACATCTTTCAAACCATTTTCCAAATAGTTTTCTAGAGATTTTTCAAAAACGATTTTCCAAGCATTTTTCAAATATTTTGCAAAATAATTTCAACCTGATTTATTAATCATTATATATAAAGAATTGAATCTGTGCATATTAATATTTTACTAATTAGCCATATTATTTCAAAATATGAAAGTATGAGTAATGTCTAAAGTATTGACGAGTATGAGTTATGGCTAAAGTATTGTAATTTTTGAAAATTAAATATGTGAATAAACGCATTTGTCATTTCGTTGTGGGTAATCGGAGTCAATCAAGAAAATAACCAGTTAATTATTTAATCCAATTTTAATCGAAGCGGTTTTTTATTTATTTATCCTGGAAAAGTCCTAAGGTCGAACTCGAGGAGGTAAAGGAACAACCTAGATTAATGTCTATCAAATTTTGTATGTGGCTTTCGAGGTGGATATTTTCGCTAGTTTTAATTCAATTTTTGAAATGCAAATGAAATGAGGGTCAATTTTAAGGACCAAAATGTGAACAATGATAAATGTGGTCCAAAAATTATGATACTTGGCTGAGATGTGAATAGTAATGAAATAAATGCACTTTATTTTTTTTGGAATTTTCAGATACAATAGGAATATTTAATGAATTAATGAAGCAAACAAGGTGAATTTCAATAATAAACCTACTTATTTTCAGGAACTAAAATTATCTAAGATATATCAATAAATTAAATATCCTAAAAAATCTTAAACCCTAAAAATATTGAGTTTAATACCTATTAAAAAATTAAATATTGAAATCTACAAAATGATTTTTATATAACAATTGATGCATGTAAATACAATTCTTTTTGAGCATAATGTGAAATACAAATATTTCTACTATTCATAATTTTTCAGCAATTTTTCGAGCAATGGTTAATTATCTATGAATTTCTAATCATAGAATGGGTATAATATGCAATTGTCTACAAGAATATTAATTATTAATTAACCACATAGCATAAAATTATAAATCACATGCCATAATGTAAAGAATTAGTTGAAAAACCGAGTGCAATTTTTCAAAAAATTAAATGATGAACTAAAGAGGTCTAGTTATAGAGTAAATATGGGGTTTTGTTTGTAGTAAAATAATAATTTAAATAAAGCATATTGCAGAGCAGGGATGCGAATGGAAATACTGGCCCCTGGAGAGGGCTACTTACAAAATTCCCAGGTGGCACGTGCTCAACACGTGCCTTGGAGTTGATGGGGCACTATTGTGAACTAGCGAGATTGCAGGGGCTTCGGTGTAATTTCCCCCTCCAAACGCGTGCGCTTGACGTGGGAGGGGGTCTCAAGCTTCATGCCTAGTGGCTCACGGTGGAGGATGATGAGGCAAAGCTCCTCGTGAGGTGGTTGGCTACTGGCAGTGCGAGGAGGAGCTCCTCGCAAGGTAGCGATGGACTAAGAAAGGTTGGGCAGCGGTGGATGCGAGTAGGCAAGGCGGAGTTGTGGTAGCTAGGAGGTATCATGGATCGATGAAGTGCGAGTGTGATGGTAGAGAGAGAGTACGATGAGGTTGTTGATGAAGTTGACCCATGTCTCTAGCCAGGGGGGTATCGATGAAGAGCGAAGGAAGGTTGTCGATGAAGCACGGAGGAAGGGAGCGATGTTCGATGAGTCGAAGGCGTCGTGGTCCTGTAGTGGAGATGAATCCTGGAACGAAGCTTGATACATGCACGGGGCTTGACGATGGAGATGGATATGGGCGATGCGAGCGAGGATTTTGTGAAGGTGCAACAAGGTATGCGGTGGAGAGGTGCTCTAAAGAATCGATGGCGAAGCGGTGGTGGTGAATTGAAGGAGGAGCGGTGATCGGAATTGAATAAAAGAAGGTGGAGGGGATGAGAAGGCATGAATGCACCTGGAGGCACAAGCGGCTCAACGACTGAGGTCGGAGCGAGCAGACGCAAGGAGAGGCGTTGCAACGACAAATGGTGTTCGTCAAATCTTGACTGAGGAAGATGGTGGTGGTGCTGTCACTGTCACGCTTGAAGGTCCACTTCATTCTGATGAATGACGAATTTCAATCAATGGGGTGACGTGATGGGTTTTATAGTGTGAGGAAGGCCGCCAGATTTGGAAGGTGGAGGGGATTGATTGGAAGAGGTGGTCATCACGAGATCGACGAGGGGGACAAAGATCTAACGAGGATTTGATGGTAATTCATGCAAGATTGGAAGATAGTAGCGGTTGGGAGATCAGGGATGATATCTAATTGGATATTCGTGAGCGATGGCGGCCATAATTTGAAAGGGATTATTGATGCCGCAATCAGGATGGTGATTGTGCTTGAGATTGGAAGGTGGCGGCGAGACGAGGGGGAGATGAAATCGGGGGTGGCACCACCCAAAGAGGAAAGGAGGAAGACATGATCAAGGATGGAGATCAGATTGGAGTGAGGGCGGTGAGAATCGTGGTGGCAGCGGCAGATATTGGCGTTGGTCGGGTGGCAGCGCAACCACAGAAGGAATGGGGTGAAGATTGAGGGGAAGAAGGAGATGCGCAACGGTCGTCCGATTGGTCCATATCAGATGGTAAAGATTGCCCCACATGGCATTTTTATTTTTAATAATAATAATTTATTTATTTATTAAAAATAATCACAAAATAAATCCCAAAAAAATGACATGTGGCGGCTCAAGGAGTTGCCACGTGTCAGCTCCAGAAAATTCAAAAATCAAAAAGAAAAGAAAAATACAAAAGAAATAGCAAAAGACCTCGGATCAAAAAATTTTATTCAAAAAAGTTGCTCATCTCGATGAGATCTACCACTTTCATGAAGGGAACAAAATCAAAATAGGTCATTTGCACAAGTGAAATTTTTAGGGTACTTTATGTAAATATAATACCTTGATTTTTGGGTTTTGTAATTTTTTTATTTTTAAATAAGTTAAAAAACTTACAAAATACGATAAAATTGAAGTCAAATATCTACACATTAATATATTTTGTGGGGTTTTTATTAATTAAGTAAATAAAGCAAGAAATAAAAAGTATGAAAAAGACGACTTTTGTAGAGACTATTAGTGAACACTCAAACTCCGTCAATTTCTTTGATTTCGGTTTTTTTTAGGTTTGGGGTTTTATGCATTTTTATAAATTTTTTATAAATAAAATAAATGAAAAAGAAATAAAATAAAAAGATTTAAATATGTACATAAAACATTAGGTCAAAATCGGGTAAAATACACAATGTACAAAAGAGGCCCAAAATCCAACTTTCACATATGAACTCTGATTCACTTGAACTTGTTCTTGTCTTGAAGGTAATTGAATGTACATTAGATCAAAAGTGAGTAGGATCAAATCAGATATTATATGAGGAAGATATTAGTGTCTTGGTCCGATTATCCTTAAATTAGGGTTTGGGTTTCTGGTCCACTTATTTTTGTCGATGATTTTTTTGTATTTTTCTTTTATTCATGTCAGTAGCATGTACATGGTGGAGTGATTTCAGATGATTTGGAGTTAGAATGAATTAATTAAAAATCGGGGAAGTTATCTTATTTTACAAGTCAATTAGGCTGGTATTTTTGGCTTCTTATTTTATGCAATGGTAAAATGCAATTATTATTTATACATGTATGAATGCTAATTATACCATAAAGATGATGAAATGCCGATGAGTTTTGGGGATCTGAGCTTAATTAATGCCTTTTAGAGTGATGAATCACATATTTATCAAGTATATAAAATGTATATATGACCCCCCATGCTTAGCTTGAGCTATGTTGTCATAAATCAGAGAGAAAAGAGAAGACATAACTCATACTGAGTATAGACGAGCCTATACTACAATGACTGAGGAATAAAGAATGAATCAATGAGAAGTCTATTGTCCCCCTATACTTTGGATCAATTAATCCTAAGTATAGCAGACTATATTCTTCCTGCAGGGAGGGTCGATGTTGGGAATGAACATATCAGCGACTCATCCTATCGCCCCTATACTTAGGGTAAAATATCCCTAAGTATAGACATGAATATTAACAAGAGAGGAGACAGGTGAGGGATCAAAGAATGAACAAATGGACCCACTCACCCCCCATATACTTAGGATGAAGTGTATCCTAAGTATAACAGTGATGACTGAGAGGAATGAAAGAAAGAAGTAAAAGAAAAATGAACATAAGAAAATAATAGAAAAAAAGAAGAAAACTGAAGAAAGAGTTTTAGAGAAGCATTATCTGAATCTTCTTATGTTGCTGAGGTATTGGAGGCTTCCTCGTTAATCACCACTTGAATTGAATCGACAATGGCCAAGAATGTATCATGCTCGAGATAAGGCTTCAGCAACTGACTGATGACAACAAAAGGTTGTGTGTCAGGCGACAAGTATGATATTAAGATGCTTCCGTTTTCACGCACTTCTTTTATCATGAATGGCCCTGTCCATTTACTCCTTAATTTACTCGGGAAAAACTTCGACTTTGCATTGAATAACCACATTTCTGCCCAGTCTTGAAGGTCTTTCGTCTGATCTACCGGTCGTGCCAATGTTTAACTTTCTCCTTGTACATAAAGTTGTTATCATACGCATAGTCTTGGAATTCCAAGATCATGTTCAGATCTACCTTTCTTTGCTGACTACCTTTATGCAAGTACAGATTGCAAATGTGCACTTCCCATGATAATTTATGAATTAATTCTATGGGCAAATGGCAAGGCTTTCCATATACAATACGATAGGGTGATATGTCAAAGGGAGTCTTGTAGGTGGTCAAATATGGCCATGACACTGAGTCCAAGAGTTGGGACAAGTTCTTTCTATCTGGTTGCACAAGTTTCTGTAGGATGATCTTGATTTCTCTGTTTGATAGCTCAGTCAAGCCATTGGTATGAGGATGATAAGTATATGTGACTCGGTGCTCGATGTTGTACTCCTTCATTTATTTTTTGACCTCTTTATTGGTGAAGTGACTACCCCCGTCTGATATCAGAATCTTCAGTATCCCAAACTGAGGGATGATGTTCTCTTTCAGAAACCGACAAATGGTACGCCTATTAGCAACTCAGGTGGGGATAGCTTCTACCCAGTGGCTCACATAATTAACAATAAGAAGGATATATTCAAATCGTTGACTGTTAAGAAAGGGTCCCATGAAATCAATGCCCCAAGCATCGAATACATCGAAAATCTAAATGAACTTCAAGGGCATCAAGTCTTTCGCTGTGAGGGTTCCTCCCATTTTCTGACAGTTGGTGCAGCCTTTGACATATGTTGCGGCATCCTTAAATAGTGTAGGCTACCAGAGGCCACACTGCAATTCTTTTGTTGCCAGTCGATCTCCAGAATGGTGTCCACAAGATTCGAGAGAATATTAATGCCCGAGGACACTATGATACTCAACCCGAGAGATACAACGATGACAAATACAATTTGAGCCATCCCTGAATAAGTATGGATCTTCCCATTGGTAGAAGTGAATGGTGGAGAAGAACTTTTCCTTCTTGTTCTTCGTACAATCTTGTGGGACTACACCAGATAAGAGGTAGTTCACAATATCAGCATACCAAGGGAGAGATGCCACAACGAGAATTGATTTGTCAGGAAAGGTTTTTGTGATGGGTGTACTATTCAGTGGAGGCTCTGGACATTCAATTTTGGAGAGGTGATATGCTACCCCATTCTGAACTCCAGGTTTATTCTTGATTTCCATGTCGAACTCCGGGAGGAGAAGGATCCATCTGATTAATATGGGCTTCACATCCTCCTTTTGCTATAGATACCGGATAGCAGAGTGATCAGTATAAATTGTGAATTTAAGTCCAAGAAGATAGGATCAGAACTTCTCACGAGTGAAAACCACAGCCAGCAACATTTTTTCTATAATAGTGTAGTTTCTTTGAGCTTCATCTAATGTTTTGCGGGTGTAGTGAATGGCATAGGGCACTTTGTCTTTCCCCTATCCTAATACAACTTTGGCTGCAAAGTCCAATGCATCTGTCATTATCTCAAAAGGTAGAGACCAATCCAGTAGCTGTAGGATGGGAGCTTGAGTGACTAGCTCCTTCACCTGATTAAAAGAAATGAGAAATTACTAATCAACATTAAATTCAATCTTCTTGTAGAGTTACTCACTGAGAGGTCGGGAGATGCATCTAATGTCCTTGATGAATCATCTGTAAAAGCCAACATGCCCCAGGAATGACCTCACACCCTTGATGTTCTGAGGTGGATCAAGATTAGCAATAACATCCACCTTTGTTGGGTCGACTTCCATGCCATGATTGGAAATGACATGGCCCAGCATAATTCCTTTGAGAACCATAATGTGACTCTTTTCCCATGATAGCACAAGATTTACTTCATGACATTTTTGAAGCACACAGTCTAGGTGCTCAAGTCAAGAATCGAAGATGTCACCATAGACTAAGATGTCATCCATAAATACCTCGAGAAAACTGCAAACCATATCAACAAAAACTACAAGCATGCACCTATGGAATGTGACAGGTTCATTTCATAGACTAAATGGCATTCTCCTGAAAGCATATGTGCCGAACGGGCAAGTGAAGGTGATCTTATTTAGGTCTTCTAGGGCGATTGCCACTTGGTTGTACACGGAGTACCCATCAAGAAAGCAGAAGAACTCCTTGTCAGCCACTCTTTATAACACTTGATCAATAAATGTTAAGTGGAAGTGGTCCTTATTCATTGCAGCATTCAGGCGGTGGTAATCCATACACATATGCCATGATATTGGTACCCGAGTTGAAATCTCCTCTCTTTTTTCATTGGTGACCACAGTGATCCCTAATTTCTTTGGAACTTCATGCAAGGGACTCACCCATTTGGAGTCGGAGATGGGATAAAAGAAGCTTACGTCACACCATTTCGTGATTTCTTTCATAACTACATCCCGCAAATTAGAGTTCAGTCTTCTTTAAAATTCTTGAGATGGCTTGGCATAATCTTCCAAATAGATGTGGTGTGCAAACAGAGCAGGATTTATCCTACGGAGGTTTGATATGTGCCAACCAAGTTCCTTATGATTTTCTCTAGAACCTGGAACACTCGAGATTCCTGATCCAGGGTCAACCTGTTGCTGATGATGACCGGATACATCTTCTCTGCACCTGCAAGGAAAGAATACGTGAGGCACCCACAAAACGTAATCTTACCAGACCCATAGTCAACCATGGCCTATGCAGTTTGTAGGAATGGTCGTCCAAGAACAATAGGGGTCTAGAGTAATGGTGCAGAAGAGTCCATATCAAGGACTATAAAATGAACAAGAAACTGCATGTCTTGCACCGTTACGACAAGGTCTTCCAACAGACCTGGGGGTCGCTTGATTGATCGATCAACGGACTGAAAGATCATATTTGTAGGTTTCAGTGGACTCAGCATGAATTCCTGAAGTAATGAGGAGGGCATGAGGTTGTTTTAAGAGTCGCTATCAAGTAGAGTTCGCTCGAAGATCTGGTCAAAAATCTTGCATATGATTAAAGATGTTCCTTTGTCTGGCTTCTATTCTAGGAGATTATTGTATCCATAGTGAGGGTGCGCTTTTCAACTAGGTGGCATATGTTATTGTTGTTCGACTAATTCTTGTTCGTACATGCTTCCTTCAATCCATGTTTCATAGCAGGCATATATTCCGTGGATTTCATAAAAAACAATTAAACAATCATGTTTTTAATGATCTCCAAAACACTTGGATCAGATAAGTCACCTTTTCATTTTGTATTTTTTTTTGGAATTTTCAATTGCATCAGGAAAAGGAATATGTACAAAATTGAAATAAAAAGTACTATTCTTTTTTACATTAGAATTAACATCCACAGCATTTTTATAACTATAATGCAAAAAGGTGAACAATCTTGAGCATTGGGTGGACTTCAAAAAACTGTGGTCTTTGGTCCATCAGCTGGTACAGGATCGGCTGGTGGAGCTGGCTCCTCCATGGTTGGCGTGGCTTCACTTCAACTGCAATAAATTTTTATTTTTTTTCATTTTTCTGATTTTTTTTGTTCTTTTGCTGGTTGATGGTGACTAGCTAGTGTGACTCCTCATCCTTCGTCTTCCTCACCCAAACATGTGGTTGGCACGGCTGATGTAGAAGATGATGATTCACCAGATGGAGCTTTATTCTTCCCTCTAACGGTGGTAGACTGCGGCAAAGTCCTACCTCTCCTGAGAGTAACAACATTAGACAAAACAAAATCACAATCATCTAAGTCTACATGCACAGACATGACATCATATTCTACTTGCTTTTTTCTCTTAAAATTATTTGGGTTGGATTTGACCTGAACCGGAATTGAAGTTTCGGTGGTCGTTAGGTCATCCAGCTTCTGTGTCATCTCTACTAAACTCTTTACCAACTGGGCCAAGCAATTGAGGCTCGGGTTCAAAGGAACCGCCTCGTATGGTTCAACGTGCTGACTACGTTGTGGTTGATTATGATGAGGCTATTGGTGGTTGGAATGGATAATGATGATGATGTGGAGAAAGATGATACTACTGGTAGTGAGGAAGGGGATACTTCTATTGAGGTGCAATCACATACGAATGATATGGCTGGTGCTAGTGGTATTGCGGCTATGGGTAATGTTGGTTCTGCCTCCAATTATTATGATACTATGGAGAATGGTGGCACTGAGGCTGAGAGGATTGGACAAATCTCCATCCTTGATTCTAAGGGAATGGACGAGAATTGGCAAGCTTGCCCTGCTGAGGTTTGCCTGGATGGGCCAACTGCGTATCATTAGGCCAAACCCCATTCACCTCTTGAATGAGAGGCGATGGCGGGGAGAATGGATCATAGGACAACTGGGTTTCTAGTTTGTATACCACCAACTACTGTTGCTGCCCGATGCCTGGTTGGGAGTTTGCACGTACTACACGTGCAGGACTGCCGGCTCCTGTGGACTGGGATGAGGCTGATGTTGCATGGGCTGCTCTTCTTTCTTCTCAACTAGAGTCTTGGACGGCAGAGTCGTCGATTGGAAAGCATCGATGGTACTCACCAGCAACTCCAGTTGCTTGATAATCTGATCCAACTTATCCAGATGACGGGTTCTTTGTTCGATCACTGCTACTTTCTCCAAATCTTATGATCATTTCTAAATGATGTTCACTTTAGACAGATGACCCCTGATGATGAGGTTGGATCTTTCATCTCTGTCTTCTTCTTGAGATGCTGCCATGTGGGCATGCTTGTGGAGGATCTGGGACTGCTTCTGATATGCACTGGATGAATAAAATGAGATCCACCACATGAAGCGTCTACTAGCCTCTGACTCTCAGTAGTCAGGCATCCGAAGAAGTGTTGTACCAAGCTGATCTTCGGTATATCATGGTGGGAGCATTTTTCCTACAGATCTATGAATCTCTCCCATGCTTAATGAACAAACTCGCGGGTAGCCTAGGAGAATTTGATAATCCGGGCTCGCATGTGGTTGAGTCGACTGATAGGGTAAAACTTGTTCAAGAATGCATACTTAAGATCCTCCCAGGTCATCACGACCTTCCCTAGATGGTTGACCCAGTACAAGACCTTATCTTGGAGATTGAAGGGAAACACGATCATCTTGACTACACCAAACAGATTGTTAGTATAGTGCATGGTTCCACATATGCGGGCGAACGACTGCAGGTGAATGTAAGGTTCCTCATTAGTGTTTCCATGAAAGGTGGGAAGATGAGCAAGGAGCTGAGGCGTGAGCTCAAAGCGGGCATGCACTCGTGGAATTCGTATCCAGTCGGTCATTTTGTTGTCTCTAGGATTGTAAGTATGTTTCAGCGTAAGCTTTGGAACCTCAGGTAGTTCTTCTTCCCTTGGTCATCGTGAGGTATTTCCTCGTCTCTTCCTCCTCCTCCCGGTTTGCTCCTCAAATCATTCAGTATATCTTGAAATGCAGTTTGGTCTAATGCTTGCTCAGTTAGTTATTGTTGTATGGCTTGGATGGACACGATCAATTCAGCATCCACTTGATTCTAATCGAGTCTCAGGCCATGCTCCATCTGTGGAGGTTTTTGTCCCGATCCTTTTCCTTTTCCTCCTGGAGGAACCATCTTAGGGTCTGAGTCAGATGATATAAATTCCAAATTGGGATTTCGAATCTGACTTCGATCTGCAATATGAAAGATATCCCAGTAAGACCAATGATGAATACCCATTCATCACTCTTTATTCTTTTATTTTAGCTACAAAACCTTTGCCAAACACATGTATATTCCTGTAATACAAATAATTATCAATCAGCATGTATTTTGTAAATGTGCATAATTAGCATGTTTTTGTGCATAAATAAAAGAATAAAGAAACAAAAGAAAAAGAGGGAGATATTTAGAATAAATATTGCGACCTAATCCCAAGGGAGGGCTCAACATGGGCCTGACCGCATAAAAACCTAAGTAGAGAGAGATAAAGAAGCTCATGTGTTTATATACCTGTATATAAATAAATAAAAATATTTTCCTCTAAATAAAAATAAAAATGGGTTTGTGTTTATATGTATATATTTGTAAATATAAAATTAAAATAAAAATAAGAAAAATAAAAAGAAATAAAAATCATCCTTCATTCACCATGTATATAGAACCCTTTATCTATTTATTTATCCCTATAAATAAATAAATAAATAAAAATCCCATAAAATTGTATATACTCTATATTTCATGTTGTAAATAAATAAAATAAAAATCATAAAATCAAAAATAAAATAAAAAGAACAAAAATAAAAATCTAAATAAACCTTGTATATATACCATGTATATATATGTACATAAGTATTTATTTAGCCCTTGTAAATAATTAATAAAAAAATAAAAATACCAAAATATTCCAAATTTTATTCTATAAATAAATAAAATATAAAATTAGAGTAAAATGTACAAAAATAAATCATTAAAAATCAAAAATCAAAAATCAATATTGTATATACCTACATATAATTGACTATATTGTAAATACCTAATTTTTATTTCAAAAAAATAAATAAAAATCATAAAAAAATAGTTTATAAATAAATAAACATTTTTTATATTTTAACTTTTTCCTAATTCGGCCATTTACTATTTTATCTTTAATTTCCAAATGTTTATTACGTGGCCGCATCCCATTGGTCCACGGGGGATGTTGACCCCCCAGTCAACCCCCCCCCCCCTGGACCACAGACCCGAAGATCATGTGCGCCCGACCCGATTTCTCCAATTATTCGCCACTTGATCCGACCACCAAACCTCGAAACCCTGGGCTCCATTTGACCATTGTTCATCCCTGATCCACGCCCGGGGTGGGTTATGGGGATCCGTGCTCCGAATTCCATGCCCGACCATCTTCTGGCCGGACCCCTAGGAATATAAAGTCTCGCCACCGACAGCCATTTTCCGCATCTCTGGACCCCCCTCAACGCCAAGGAGCTCCTCCACCTTGCCTGAGTGACAGCCGTGCAAGAGGGAGTGGAAGCGAGGCTCGAGACGTTGGGAATCCTCTGATCCGGCAGCTATCGCCGTCGTATGCCGCCGCGAGCGCGCTCAGCCTCGGGACTCGACGCCCCCTTGAGGCAATGACCCCCGGAGCTCCCGGAGCTCCAACCCAGTCGAATGCCTCCACCAGGTAGTTATTTTAGCTCGTAGTTTAGAGTAATTTTAGGATCTTAGATTTTTGCCCCTCTTGCTCCGCCGCCGCCATTCACCGTCTCCGATCGTCCATTTGTTCACCCGACCACACCACCACCTTTGCCAGACTTCTCTGCACCTTCTTCACCCATACACTCCTCCTGTCTCGCCCCAGAGCAGGACTATCGTCCTCCGCCGCCACCGCTTCGCCGGAAAGACTCCACACTGCCGCATATTTCATCCTCCACGTGCGCTAACGGGTCGAGGCATTTTGCCCTCGACCCCTCTTTCTTCCTGTACAGGCAGCAGGTCAAAACGACCTCATCTGGAGGTCGGAACATCAGAGCACAGGCGCTCCAGTTCTTCACCGTCATCGAAGCTCTCCAGAGCTCCCGGTGATCATCGGAGAACAGCAGCAGCTGCGGGATGTCAAGGCAGAGCTTCTCCGCACTTTAGCAGCAGCAGAGGAGGTCCACCACGCGCGTAGCCACCTGTTCTTCCTGGACCTTCAGCCACCGTCCGATCAGCCCTCCTGCTCCAGATGTGATCTCAGCCCAAGATTTGGGGAGCCACACCACCGTCTGATCCATTGGAGGCGCGATCAGGACCACACGATCAGACGAAGAGACACTAGTGATTCCAGACCGTTCGATCTCCACGTGTCGTCTTCACCGCCGTCGATTCAGCGAGGGTTTACCCACGTCGCACCACAGCTGTCAGATCCTCCACGTGGGAGGCCTTCAGCCGTTAGATCTGAACCAAGGTTCTTCGAGGAGGCGTTACTACTCCAGACCGCACGATCATCCACATGGCGCGCATCCAGCCCTCCGCTTAAATAAAGGGTAAATTTCCTGTAGGCCCTTTAGTTTTTAGTTGTTACTTTTTAATCTTGTAAATATTTTGTCACGTTGTTTTTATTTTGTAAATATTGCATTGAGGATCTTCTGGTTTTAGATATTTGCATTATAGTCCCTGTGTGTATTGTGCACGTGCTTCGACACGTGATTTAGTGGATATTTTGCAGTTTATACCATGTATTCCTTGTGTGTTAAGATTTGGATCTTTTTAAATAAGAAGGACAATCTAGTCCTTCCAGGCCTGGACCACATGCTTAGCGCGTGGAGAGTGGGACTTTTGCGCTTTTTGCCCTAGGTTTTCTGCCTTGTTATTTAATGGTCCCTGGACTATGTTTTTCTTGCAGATAGGTCCTTGTGCATTGTTTGGTTGTTTTTTATTTTACTAAATACCAAATCAAGTCCAAATTTCGTGAAAATTGGACACGTGGCTCCTGCCACTGTATAAATTTTTCAGTAATTTTTGGATACATTTTTGACCCTTTTTATTATTTTTAAAAATTCAAAAACATCCTTTTTTCTATATGTCCTATTTTAAAATTCACAAAAAAATATATAAACATCTTTAAAAATTACAGAAAAAATTAAGCTTTGGGTATTTTTGTGTGTTTGATTTTCTGACCAATTTTGGTCATTTTTGGATTTATAGAAAATATGAAAATTGAAAAACTATGAAAATATCCTAAAAATTCTAATAAATCACAGAAAACTCAAAAATTAATAAACCCTCTTTCTAATTTTTCCTTTTTGTTTCTATTTTCAAAGAAAATACCTCCAGGTTTCGAAAAGACCATTTAGTATTTTTAAGTGGTCTTTGAAGCCTGACTGGAAAGTGTCCTTTGTTTTCAACCTTTTTTTATAAAATTCCATAAAAATCAGAAAATTATCAAAAATTCACTTAAAATAGTAAAAAAATAAAAAATCTAAAAATATTTTTGTTTGAATTTTTAGAGCTTTTTAGAGTAGTTAAATAATTTGTTGAAAGTTGCTTGTTTTATTGTTTTCTTATTTTCTTCATTAATTAAAAATTCAAAAAAATAAAAAATATTAAAAATCCACCAAAAATAATTTTTTTTTATTTTTCTTTATTTTAGACTACTTCGTAGGTTGCGAGGCCATTTCGTGCTCCTCAAGTTCGACCTTGGGTGTTATACCAGGTTAATATCATAGCGTCACCGCTCTTTGATTTTTATCGATTTTCATCTCTTATTGGTGGTCTGATTATTTTTCTTGTTGAGCTCTGAGTCTCGAGTGACTGAGGTCACAACGACCTTAGTTATTCCTTTACCTTAGTCGTTCGGGCGGCTCATCAGAATGGCGCCGTTGCCGGGGAGCACGACTTAGTAGTCGATTTCTTTTTCTTTTTATTTTGTTTTCTTTTTTGCAGGTTTCCGCAGCTTTTTCGTCGTCCGCGGCTTTTCGCGGCTTTTTGTTTTTCTTTTATTTTTATTTTTTTTATTTTTATTTCTTTTATTTTATTTTATTTTTGCTTGTTTTTGCTTTTTTATTTTTATTTCTAATTTTTGCATATATACCCTGTTTTATTTTATTTTCCTTATTTGCTTTATTTTTATTTGGTTTGACACTCTTCTATTTTCTTGCAAGGGCCCGAGGATCGAGGCGGCGACTTTCAAGGAGACAGCGCAACCGCGGCAAACGGAGGCGGCTCCCTTCTGCACGGAGCCGCAAGAGAGCGCGAGGAGACAGCCGAGTGTGGGAGCTTAGATTAGAGTAGCTTAGATTTTATTTCTGGCTTAGTTGAACCATTATTGTAATAATACAGGGACAGCAGGACTCTCTCAGCCAGACTTAGACTCTCGGGGTCTATTTCGCCGAGCACCGGTGTGCTCGGAGGACCCCTTGGTTTTTACGCGGCTTTCTTCGTGGCTTTTATTTCTTTTCTGCCTATTCAGTTTCTCGCGGTTGTTCGAGCCCCTAGCCTTAGGATTTTTTGCTTGACTGTGACGTAATAAATAGGATCCAAACACCCTAATTAATTTGCATGTACCTATAGATCGGTTTTTGGACCAACAATAAAAATATTAATAAAATAGTTGATTCACTACTTTCGAGCCTACGTGTCGCAGCCCACCCTGCCAAGCGATGCTCCTGAACTCGATTTGTCGAGAGGAGGAGGGGTGGACCGAGACCGGACTCTTGGATTGGAGGCTGGTGGTCGACTAGACGTTCTTTCGAGTAGAACTGCTCTTTAGGGCTCGGTTTTCCGCTTGCACCATTTAGGTAGTTTTATTTCAGTCTTTAAATTCTGCACGGATCATTTTGCATGTAGACTGCTGGAGTCAGGTACGCATCTCTTACTCTGCATGCATCATTGATTTTCTCGCGCATCAGCTTTTTCGACTTCTCCCCCCTGATTTTGGACCTAATAACCAGGAGAACTGAAAAATTCATTAGGTGTTTGTTTTTATTGAAAAATACCTAAAAAGAAAAACAATAAAATTGGGACTGCTAATCACACTTGACTTAAAGACACCACACTGAAAATCTATCTTGGGGAGAGTAACCCCCTCCTTGTTTGGTTTGGATGAGCGAGAGAGTGACACGTACCCTAGGCTAGAGCCATATCCAATTTTTTCTCAACTGATTACCGGCTTTCTGTACAGGACAGTCAGCTGAGAAAATATTGGATTCCTATTTAGCTCACGTAACCGCTCTGATAGACTGAATGATCACCTAAAATAAAATTGACAAGATAATTGACCGATCCCTTTCGGTCTTCATCTCGTGTGCATAGGTGAATCGGGGGTTTGCTTTTTCATCTTGTGTGATTTCCAGATCCCTTCTGCCCCCCCCCCCCATCTTCTTCTCCACTCCTTTATCTGTCTCTCACCCACCCTCCCTTCAGTCTTCTTCTTCTCCTTTACCCCTGGATGATGGATCCCCCTCACTTCAAGCCGACTCTTGCGGCTTTTTCTTCACCATCTGACCATCAGTCCAGTCCACCTTCTAGGGAGGTCGGATCTTCGACCAACCTCCCGCTCCCTCCCTCCCATCCCTTTCGTTACTCTGGGCATGCTGCGCTAGACATCTGAGGAGATCAGATCGAGCAGATGCGAGACCCGGACGATGCTGTTGCTGAGTTGAGAGTGCACTCCGTTCGTGATCAGAGAGAGTAGAGGAAATCATCACATACATCCTATCCCAGATTAATGGAGGATCAAATAGCACAAGGAGCTCAGTCAGCTTCTACACTAGGTCCATTTGTCTTGGATTTGGGTTACATTCGGAAAATGCCGACATTTTTAGGGGAGGCGCACGAGGAGCCTTATCATCACCTGTCAGCATTCGAGGAGTTTTGCAGAGCACAGAGATATTCAGATATCACAGCAGAGGAGCTGATGAGAAGGACCTTCCCATTCACGCTTCAGGACAGGGCCATGAGATGGCACAGACGATTGGGGAGGACATTCGATACGTAGGGAGTGCTACACTGAGAATTCTTACAGAGATACTTTCCCCCACGTAGAGCAGAGTTGATGTGGTCTTTGATTACTGAGTTTTCAGTTGACCCCCAGGAGCCATTGCAAGAGGCATGGCCGAGGTTTCTTGACCTCTTGAGGAGATTTCCAGACCACAGACTTCCATTAACAGACCTGATAGAGATCTCCATGCGGGGGATGACTGCAGAGCAGATAGCACTGGTGAGTACCACATGTAACGGTTCTCACCGCAATTCCGACATTTACCTACTGGATACCATCTCGAGCTTACTTTCATAGAGTTCTTCTTTACGAGATGCCCTAGTCGGGACAACACATGCGGACGATGCAGTACCAGTGTGGTGTGTCACACTACATGAGGATACCACTTCTACACACCAGCCAAAGGACATGGATGATGCAGCACCATAGAGTACAGAGGAGATGACTGCGATAGCAGAGGTTCGGACCCAGAGTCTTCTCGAGTTCCTGTTGGTCTTCCAGCTGGAGTTCGAGGCAGTCCCAGAGTTTTCAGTCGACGAGTCTTGGATATCAGATCTTCTGATATTCCAGGAACAGGAGGAGCCCCCGCTACTACAGCCATTGTCTCAGTAACTTTAGATTCCAGTCTCGGAGGAGTCAATCTCTTTTCTGCAAAGATACTTCTCGGAGTCTGACAGTTACCAGGACTCAACCCAGCAGTCACAGTTCGATATGGGACACCACTTTGAGAGTACAAACACAGAGAGTCCTGCATTCGAGCCTTTTGTCCTCCACTCTACCGAGATATACACCTTTGTTGAGGAGCAGTTGGCAGCCAGCATTGCCGCAGAGCCAGGATCAACCTCAGACACTTTGCCAGCCTCCGCGGTGTTCACCAGTACCTTCTCCTGCTTCCAGATTTCCAAGAGCCACACTTCCGATGATGATGCAGCCTGGTGCACAGAGTGGATACTTGATAGTAGTGCAGATGCCTTTCTAGATCCTGATCCTCTCTTTCTCACTTCTGATCTTGCATTCATCCCCGAGGGTTATCTGCGGGAGGATGCCGCACTCGATGAGTACTCGGTTTCACCTTTTGAGAGTGTATCCGATCTGACGGAACACGAAACCGAGTCTTCTGATTCTTCTTATTCTGAGTCATCTCACCTCAACGACCCTCGCGAGGAGGAGCCCATACTGGAGATATTCGATGATCTGCCTGATCTAATTCTATTTCATGCATCGGATATCAGTTTTCTTAGAGAGTCTCCTGATCTTGACTGTCCATCCCTTCTTGAGACACTGATTAACATGGAGGATTCCATGACTGATCCATCCTTCTCCACGTTTGACTTTGTCGGCTCTACTCTTTCACTCCAGTCTAATCCAGAGCCGACGATTTCTTTTGTGCTACGGGATCCCAATCACTTACTTCCATATCCCTGGCCGGTAGCAGACACCCGCTTGATTGCATACTTGGGTGTCATTCTTTACACTTTCGAGTTCGTCGCTATTCTCACACCGAGACTGCGACGACAGTACGGCATTCGCCTTACCGATGCCGTCCTGAACCTTGACACAACATTGTCCTAGCCTTTGTACCCAGCTAGGGGCATAAAATCTAGCACTTGTTGAGAGGCACCACAACATTGTACTCTTTTGTATATACGTGTTTCGTCTTAGTTTGATCTTCCTTTCTTTCGTTCTTGTTTTCACCCCAGGTCTCGCTTAGGAACCTCTGGCGCCTCAGAAAGGTCCGATCCTGAACGATCTAAAGAGGGTCATAGCTTATTCAACTTGCAGTCAATTAGGCTATATGATCTTTTCTTGCGGCATCTCGGAAAGGCAATCGTTGAGTGAACTGTATCTTATTCGTATTAGTTGACCTAAGCCACACCATTACTGCTGGTTGAGAGTCAGAGTAGATATATATTGCTTTCGAGATCCTCTTTGATGACCACTTCAGCCCGGGTCTCACTCATACTCGAGAGCACAAGCACACAGGTCGGCCAAAGGAAATGGGAGAGCGTAATGGACCCGCTGGGTACGCCTCAAACAGAGTTGGTGAAAATGATGCTCAGGCTACTTCTTTCTCTTTCTCCAAAGCGAATAAATAGTTGGAGTGAGAGGGCATTATAAGGCCTGTAGTTGGCACTAGGTCTTTCATGGCATCACACGGATTCTTTGATTTGGGCATTTCCACGAGAAAAAAAACCCAATCTCTCAGCGGCAAAGCAGGTCTCACAAGCCCTCGAAGAAAGCCTGACGCGGGAATGCATACTAGTCCTTACTTAAGCGAACTATCAATTCCAGCCCGTTTCGGAGAAGTAGAGTCGAGTAGGCAAGAGAAAGCGAGAGGGCAACCCGGGCACTCTCTCCACTTTGAAATATAATGAAATCTCACTAGAATATCGCGATAGTAGAAATCGCAGTGTGGAATGCATGGTGTCGTGCTGAAAAGCCTTTTTCCGAGCGGATTGCTGTCACAGCAAGAATTTAGACCTTGTCTGTCTAACCTGAGTTCTTGACCTATGGAAGGGAAGGAGCACATTGAAGACTGCATCGGCTCTTGCTTCCCGCAACGGTCTGGGGGGTCCTGTCAGGTTCGTCAGTCAGCCTTGTCTCCCTCGTGCAGTATGAGCAAGCAAAGCCTTTGACCAGGAGCAAGATGGATTAGAAGCAATAGGCATAGGGAGTTTCAATCACACCAACGGAGTCAACTCACAAGCAGTATGAGCCATAGCTCTAGAAATCTTTTCTATACTTAGGATATTCCTCATCCTAAGTATAGGCGGTGGAAACACCGGGTTGTTCTTCCGCTCTGTTCCATCACTTCTGTTGTTGTCTATACTTAAGGTTCTTCACCTTAAGTATAGGGGGAGTCATGCTCTCACCATGTATATATTTGTTGATTTTCTTCGTGTCTTTCTACCCCTGTTTTTGCTCCCTATACTTAGGGATATCTTACCTTAAGTATAGGGGGGTAGACCCTGTACATTCTTCTCTCGGTTTTCCCTTTGTGTACAGCCTGCTATACTTAGGATTACTTGATCCTAAGTATAAGGGAAAAGCGGAGATCCTCTTGATTTTCTATTCCTTCATTCGTCTTTGTATATAGCCTTCCTTTTCACTTCCCTATACTAAGCACGAGTTATGTCTTCTTCATCGCTCTTGACTCTGAGGACATCATTCGAGCTAAGTATAGGGGGGTGTGTATATATTTCATATATACTTTAGACATAACTTGTACTTTGTGTGAGTGTGTTAATAAATAAAAATGGCTAAAAACCCAAAATCCATAAAAATTAAAAATTTCCCCTGTAAATAAACATTCTTTTATTGCACATACATGACTATTGTACAAACTATTTTTGTAAAAATATTTTCAAAAACTTTTTGTGTAAATAGTGAGTAAATATGTGCATATTAAAACTATGTATATAGTACAAAATTTTTCCAAAATGTTTTGAAAATCAAAAATTTGCAAAAACCTTGTGTAAATTTGTGTAAATATTTTTGCAAAACTTGCATTCATGCACACATCCATGATTTCAAAACATTTTTCAAAAAATTTGCATTTGCGTAAATATTGTGTAAATAGCATCTTTGTATATACTTGTACAGTTTTTCATGGATTATAGTTGACATTTAAACTAGCCTGGAATTAAATTGGGAAATGGAGCTTGATTAAGATCTTAATCCACCTAATTCTAAGAGGAACCTTATAGGGCTTAGGGTTAAGCTTTTTAGGTCCATGGTGACTTAATTCTTTGAGTCCACTAGGCTATGATCACATGTCATCTCAATGAGCCTAAGTAGAGCACTTAACAACACACACATGACTCATATAGACAATGGCTTTACTTGGACCCGCACTTTACACCGAGCTCTCTACGGATGAGGTGGTGAGGAGGCAGTCTTCCTTGACTTGGGGTAGCATATGAGGGTAGTACTTCTAGGCGGAACCTCTCTTCTTCTTTTAGTGAAGGAAGTGCGTCTCAACATGGTCTTGTTGCCATGAGATCTAACGGCAGGAGTTGTGGGTTGCAATAATGCTTCAAAAGAGGGATAGTCTACTGGCTCAAGAGGAAAAACTCCTTATGTATATAGGCTGCACATTGTAGATATGTTGTATATATGCACTTGAAAAAAAATGCAAAAAGAAAATAACTCCAAAAAAGTGGTGGGTCTGAGAGAAAATGATAATCCCACCGGAGTATGTATATAGTGCAAATAAGAAAAGCTTGAGACTCGTGTTCCATCTTAGGTAGCTTGCAGCAGGGAGACTTAGCTACACTGGTTGAGCTCCCAAGTATACATGGCTACACAGGCCATGGTCCATTCTCTTCTTCCCCCTCTTCTTGAGCCGGTTGAACTTGAACTTAGAAGGGAATACCCCGCTCCTCGAGGAAAGAGTGACCAGACTAGGGTCATAGAGTTACCTTGTTGGGGAGGGTTGTCAAGTCACTACTTCTGAGGTGGAGAGCCTATATCACTTACACAGTAAAAGGAAAGATTCATAGTCTTCAGGGTTTGTGTATGTAGACTTGTTCTGATCTGGATTGTTGAGGAGTCTTGATTATAGAATAGTGGATCTTAGAGGTTGTTGAGTTTTAAACTTAAGTCTAAATAAGGTTCCGACACATTAATAATCCAAAGATCTGATCGAGCTCCATATTTCAATTTAATGAAGGCAAGTTTAATACTCAGCATTAATCCATGCATTTTCTCCTCTTTTTCTTTTTCTTTTTCACTTTTTTTTCAAATAAGTGTTTGCTAAGGTACTAGCAAAGTTAAGTATAGGGGGTGATGAATACCCATTCATCACTCTTTATTCTTTTATTTTAGCTACAAAACCTTTGCCAAACACATGTATATTCCTGTATATACAAATAATTGTCAATCAGCATGCATTTTGTAAATGTGCATAATTAGCATGTTTTTGTGCATAAATAAAAGAATAAAGAAACAAAATAAAAAGAGGGAGATATTTAGAATAAATATTGAGCGACCTAATCCCAAGGGAGGGCTCAGCATGGGCCTGACCGCATAAAAACCCAAGTAGAGAGAGATAAAGAAGCTCATGTGCATATATACCTGCATATAAATAAATAAAAATATTTTCCTCTAAATAAAAATAAAAATGGGTTTGTGTTTATATGTATATATTTATAAATATAAAATTAAAATAAAAATAAGAAAATTAAAAAGAAGTAAAAATCATCCTTCATTCACCATGTACATAGAACCCTTTATCTATTTATTTATCCCTATAAATAAATAAATAAATAAATATCCCATAAAAATTGTATATACTCTATATTTCATGTTGTAAATAAATAAAATAAAAATCATAAAAACAAAAATAAAATAAAAAGAACAAAAATAAAAATCTAAATAAACCTTGTATATATACCATGTATATATATGTACATAAGTATTTATTTAGCCCTTGTAAATAATTAATAAAAATAAAATAAAAATACCAAATTATTCCAAATTTTATTCTATAAATAAATAAATTATAAAATTGGAGTAAAATATACAAAAATAAATCATTAAAAATCAAAAATCAAAAATCAATATTATATATACCTATATATAATAGACTATATTGTAAATACCTAATTTTTATTTCAAAAAAATAAATACAAATCACAAAAAAATAGTTTATAAATAAATAAACATTTTTTATATTTTAACTTTTTCCTAATTCGACCATTTACTATTTTATCTTTAATTTCCAAATCTTTATTACGTGACCGCATCCCATTGGTCCACAGGGGATGTTGACTAGGGATGAGCATGGGTCGGGCTGGGCCGGGCCCTTAAGGGCCCAAGCCCATTTAAGAATTCGAGCCTTGGGTCGGGCCTAAGGCCCACATTTTTTTCCTTTTTTTTGGCCCAAGCCCAAGCCCATACCAATTCTTATGGGTTGGGCTTGGGTCGGGCTGGCCCAAGTCTACTTGCCGCAATTAGTTGATGGGATTAGTTGCTGAAATTAGTTGGCATGTATAGCTCCAGACTTTAATTTGTTGGATAAGACACCGTTGCATTGCTGCCTGCAAGCATGGATTCGATGATTCCATTGCATCTTCTACACCCACTATAATACTTTATATAAATACATAGCTAACGACTTCAAAATTAGAGCACCGCACCCCAACAACAAGAGAATATGAAGGTGACAAGGTGTGTGTATGTCAAAATTTTCAGACTGCAAGAATGAATTAAAGATAATTTAATCAATCAAATTCATTTTCCCAATCTGCCTAGGATTGCCACCATATTTTTTAACCTTTCAACTATTCATCTGTCTTTTGTATGATCAGTTTGCTATTTTTTTCCAAAAAAACCTGTCATGATCGATAAGATGATCAGACATATTGTTGAGCCTTGACGTCAGCTATCCTATACACATGCACGAGGTCATTCCCCGATCAAAGATTCCCTGTGGCCTCGAATAAAAAAACGGAGAGAGAAGATGATGATAATTTGATGTTATGAGTACTCAAGACTACTTTATATGCCTACTCGGGCCTGTTCGGGACGGGCTTGAGGGCTTTTCGGACTGGGTCGAGCCAAGCCCAAGCCCGGCTCGAAAAATAGTTGGGCCTAATATCACGGCCCAAGCCCGGCCCATCTTTAATTTGGGCTTGGGTCGGGCCGGATTACATGGGCTGGGCTTCGGGTTGGGTCGGGCCGGCCAGGCCCAATGCCCATCCCTAATGTTGACCCCCCGGTCAACTCCCCCCTGTACCACAGACCCGCGGATCATGTGCGCCAGACCCGATTTCTCCAATTATTCGCCACTTGATCCGACCACCAAACCTCGAAACCCCGGGCTCCATTTGACCGTTGTTCATCCCTGATCCACGCCCGGGGTGCGTTATGGGGATCCGTGCTCCGAATTCCATGCCCGACCATCTTCTAACCAGACCCCTAGGAAAATAAAGTCTCGCCTCCGGCAACCATTTCCCGCATCTCTGGACCTCCCCCTCGACGCCAAGGAGCTCCTCCACCTTTCCTGAGTGACAGCCGTGCGAGAGGGAGTGGAAGCGAGGCTCGAGACATTGGGAATCCTCTGATCCGGCAGCTATCGCCGCCGTGCGCCGGCGCGAGCACGCTCAGCCTCGGGACTCAACGCCCCCTTGAGGCAATGACCCCCGGAGCTCCCGGAGCTCCAGCCCAGTTGAATGCCTCCACCAGGTAGTTGTTTTAGCTCGTAGTTTAGAGTAATGTTAGGATCTTAGATTTTTGCCCCTCTTGCTCCGCCGCAGCCATTCACCGTCTCCGATCGTCCATTTGTTCACCCGACTACACCACCACCTTCGCCAGACTTCTCTGCACCTTCTTCACCCATCCACTCCTCTTGTCTCGCCCCAGAGCAGGACTATCGTCCTCCGCCGCCACCGCTTCGCCGGAAGGACTCCACACCGCCGCATCTTTCATCCTCCATGTGCGCTAACGGGTCGAGGCATTTTGCCCTCGACCCCTCTTTCTTCCTGTACAGGCAGCAGGTCAAAACGATCTCATCTGGAGGTCGGAACATCAAAGCATAGGCGCTCCAGTTCTTCACCATCGTCGGATCTCTCCAGAGCTCCTGGTCATCATCGGAGACCAGCAGCAGCTGCGGGACGTCAAGGCAGAGCTTCTCCGCACTTTAGCAGTAGCAGAGGAGGTCCACCACGCGCGTATCAAGCCAACGAAGTTCGTCGGCCACCTGTTCTTCCTGGACCTTCAGCCACCGTCCGATCAGCCCTCCTGCTCCATATGTGATCTCAGCCCTTGATTTGAGGAGCCACACCACCGTCCGATCCATTGGAGGCGGGATCAGGACCACACGATCAGACGAAGAGACACCAGTAATTCCAGACCGTTCGATCTCCACGTGTCGTCTTCACCGTCGTCGATTCAGCGAGGGTTTACCCACGTCACACCACAGCCGTCAGATCCTCCACGTGGGAGGCCTTCAGCCGTTCGATCCGAACCGAGGTTCTTCGAGGAGGCGTCACTGCTCTAGACCGCACGATCATCCACGTGGCGCGCATCCAGACCTCCGCTTAAATAAAGGGTAAATTTCTCTTAGGCCCTCTAGTTTTTAGTTGTTACTTTTTAGTCCTGTAAATATTTTGTCACGTTGTTTTTATTTTGTAAATATTGCATCGAGGACCTTCTGGTTTTAGATATTTGCTTTATAGTCCCTGTGTGTATTGTGCGCGTGCTTCGACACGTGATTTAGTGGACATTATGCAGTTTATACCCTGTATTCCTTGCGTGTTAAGATTTGGATATTTTTAAATAGGAATGACAATCTAGTCCTTCCAGGCCAGGACCACGTGCTTAGCGCGTGGAGAGTGGGACTTTTGCGCTTTTTGCCCTAAGATTTTATGCCTTATTATTTAATGGTCCCTGGACTATGTTTTTCTTGCAGTTAGGTCCTCGTGCACTATTTGGTTGTTTTTTATTTTAATAAAATAACAAATCAAGTCCAAATTTCGTGAAAATTGGGCACGTGGCTCCTGCCACTGTGTAAAATTTTCATTAATTTTTGGATACATTTTTGACTATTTTTATTATTTTTAAAAATTCAAAAACATCCTTTTTTCTATCTGTCCAGTTTTAAAATTCACAAAAAAATATAAAGACATCTTTATAAATTACAAAAAAATTAAGCTTGGGTATTTTTGTGTGTTTGATTTTCTAACCAAATTTGGTCATTTTTGGATTTATAGAAAATATAAAAATTGAAAATTTGTTAAAATCTCCTAAAAATATTAATAAACCACAAAAAACTCAAAAATTAATAAAACATCTTTCTGATTTTTCCTTTTTGTTTCTATTTTCTAAGAAAAATACCTCCAGGCTTCGAAAAGACCATTTAGTATTTTTAAGTCGTCTTTGAAGCCTGGCTGGACAGTGTCCTTTGTTTTAAGCCTTGTTTTATTTTTATAAAATTCCATAAAAATCAGAAATTTCTCAAAAATTCACTAAAAACAGTAAAAAATATAAAAAAAGTCTAAAAATATTTTTGTTTGAATTTTTGGAGCTTTTTAGAGTAGTTAAATAATTTGTTGAAAGTTGCTTGTTTTATTGTTTTCTTATTTTCTTCATTAATTAAAAATTCAAAAAATATTAAAAATATTAAAAACCCACCAAAAATAATTTGTTTTTATTTTCTTTATTTTAGACAACTTCGTAGGCCATGAGGCCATTTCGTGCTCATCGAGTTCGACCCTGGGTGCTATACCAGGTTAATATCATCGCGAGATCGCTCTTTGATTTTTATCGATTTTCATCTCTTATTGGTGGTCTAATTATTTTTCTTGTTGAGCTCTGAGTCCCGAGTGACTAAGGTCACAACGACCTTAGTTATTCCTTTACCTTAGTCGTTCAGGCGGCTCATCAGAATGGCGCCGTTGCCGGGGAGCATGGCTAAGTAGTCGGTTTCTTTTTCTTTTTTATTTTGTTTTCTTTTTCGTGGCTTTCCGCGGCTTTTTTCGTCATCCACGGCTTTTCATGACTTTTTGTTTTTCTTTTATTTTCATTTTCTTTTATTTTTATTTCTTTTCTTTTATTTTTTTTGCTTGTTTTTGCTTGTTTATTTTTATTTCTAATTTTTGTATATGTACCCTATTTTATTTTATTTGCCTTATTTGCTTTTTTTTATTTGGTTTGACACACTTCTGTTTTCTTGCGAGGGTCCGAGGACCGAGGCGGTGACTTTCGAGGAGCCGGCGCAACCGCGGCTATCGGAGGCGGCTCCCTTCTGCACGGAGCCGCAGGAGAGCGCGAGGAGACAACCGAGTGCGGGAGCTTAGATTAGAGTAGCTTAGATTTTATTTCCAACTTAGTTGAACCATTATTGTAATAATATAGGGACAGCATGACTCTCTCAGCCAGACTTAGACTCTCGGGTCTGTTTCGCCGAGCACCAGTGTTCTCGGGGGACCCCATGGTTTTTATGCGGCTTTCTTCGTGGCTTTTATTTCTTTTCTGCCTATTCGGTTTCCTGCGGTTTTTTGAGCCCCTAGCCTTAGGATTTTCTGCTTGACTGTGACGTAATAAATAGGATCCAAACACCCTAATAAATTTGCCTGCACCTATAGATCGGTAATTGGACCAATAATAAAAAGATTAATAAAATAGTCGATTCACTACTTTCGAGCCTACGTGCCGCAGCCCACCCTACCAAGCGCAGCTCCTGAACTCGATTTATCGAGAGGAGGAGGGGTGTATCGAGACCGGACTCTTGGATTGGAGGCTGGTGGTTGACTAGACGTTCTTTCGAGTAAAACTAATGTTTAGGGCTCAGTTTTTCGCTTGCACCGTTTAGGTAGTTTTATTTCAGTCTTTAAATTCTGCGCGGATCATTTTGCATGTAGACTGCTGGAGTCAGCTACGCATCTCTTACTCTGCATGCATCATTGATTTTCTCGCGCATCGGCTTTTTCGACTTCTCCCCCCTAATTTTGGACCTAATAACCAGGAGAACCGAAAAATTCGTTAGGCGTTTGTTTTAATTGAAAAATACCTAAAAAGAAAAACAATAAAATTGGGACTGCTAATCACACTTGACTTAAAAGACACCACACTGAAAATCTGTCTTGAGGAGAGTGACCCCCTCCTTGTTTGGTTTGGATGAGCGAGAGAGTGACACGTACCCTAGGCTAGAGCCATATCCGATTTTTTCTCAACGGATTACCGGCTTTCTGTACGGGACAGTCAGTTGAGAAAATATTGGATTCCTATATAGCTCACGTAACCGCTCTGATAGACTGAATAATCACCTAAAATAAAATTGACAAGATAATTGACCTATCCCTTTCGGTCTTCAGTTCGTGTGCGTAGGTGAATCGGGGGTTTGCTTTTTCATCTTGTGTGATTTCCAGATCCCTTCTGCCCCCCCCCCCCCATCTTCTTCTCCACTCCTTTATCTGTCTCTCACTCACCCTCCCTTCAGTCTTCTTCTTCTCCTTTACCCCTGGATGATAGATCCCCCTCACTTCAAGCCAACTCTTACGGCTTTTAGTTCACCATCTGACCATCAGTCCAATCCACCTTCTAGGGAGGTCGGATCTTCGACCAACCTCCCGCTCCCTCCCTCCCATCCCTTTCGTTACTCTGGGCATGTTGCGCTAGACGTCCGAGGAGATCAGATCGAGCAGATGCGAGACCCGGACGATGCTGTTGCTGAGTTGAGAGTGCACTCCGTTCGTGATCAGAGAGAGCAGAGGAGATCATCACATACATCCTATCCCAGATTAATGGAGGAGCAGATAGCACAGGGAGCTCAGTCAGCTTCTACACTAGGTCCATTTGTCTTGGATTTGGGTTACATTCGGAGACTGCCGACATTTTCAGGGGAGGCGTACGAGGAGCCTTATCTTCACCTGTCAGCATTCGAGGAGTTTTGCAGAGCACAGAGATATTCAGATATCACTGTAGAGGAGATGATGAGAAGGACCTTCCCATTCACGCTTCAGGACAGAGCCATGAGATGGCACAAACGATTGGGGAGGACATTCGATACGTGGGGAGAGCTACGCCAAGAATTCTTACAGAGATACTTTCCCCCGTGTAGAGCAGAGTTGATGCGGTCTTTGATTACCGAGTTTTCAGTTGACCCTAGGAGCCATTGCAGGAGGTATGGCCGAGGTTTCTTGACCTCTTGAGGAGATTTCCAGACCATGGACTTTTAATGACAGACCTGATAGAGATCTCCATGTGGGGGATGACCGCAGAGCAGATAGCACTGGTGATTACCACATGTGGCGGTTCACACCGCAGTTCCGACATTCACCTACTGGATACCATCTCGAGCTTACTTTCATAGAGTTCTTCTTCACGAGATGCCCTAGCCGGGACAACACATGCGGACGATGCAGTACCAGTGCGGTGTGTCACACTACATGAGGATACCACTTCTACACACCAGCCAGAGGACTTGGATGATGCAGCACCACAGAGTACAGAGGAGATGACTGCGATAGCAGAGGTTCGGACCTAGAGTCTTCTCGAGTTCTCGTTCGTCTTCCAGCTGGTGTTCGAGGCAGCCCCAGAGTTTTTAGTCGACGAGTCTTGGATATCAGATCTTCTTATATTTCAGGAACAGGAGGAGCCCCTGCTACTACAACCATTGTCTCAGACACTTCAGATTCCAGTCTCGGAGGAGTCAGCCTCTTTTCTGTAAAGATACTTCTCGGAGTCTGACAGTTACCAGGACTCAGCCCAGCAGTCAAAGTTCGAGATGGGACACCACTTTGAGAGTACAGACACAGAGAGTCCCGTATTTGAGCCTTTTGTCCTCCACTCTGCCGAGATAGACACCTTTGCTGAGGACCAGTTGGCAGCCAGCATTGCCGCAGAGCCAGGATCAGCCGCAGACACTTTGCCAGCCTCCGCGGTGTTCACCAGTACCTTCTCCTGCTTCAAGATTTCCAAGAGCCACACTTCCGATGATGATGCAGTTTATACCCTTTATTCCTTGCGTATAGTCCCTGTGTGTATGATGCACCTTCTAGTTTTAGATATTTGCATTATAGTCCCTGTGTGTATTGTGCACGTGCTTCGACACGTGATTTAGTGGACATTTTGCAGTTTATACCCTGTATTCCTTACGTGTTAAGATTTGGATCTTTTTAAATAGGAATGACAATCTAGTCCTTCCAGGGCTGGACCACGTGCTTAGCGCGTGGAGAGTGGGACTTTTGCGCTTTTTGCCCTAAGGTTTTCTGCCTTGTTATTTAATGGTCCCTGGACTATGTTTTTCTTGTAGATAGGTCCTTGTGCACTATTTGGTTGTTTTTTATTTTAATAAAATACCAAATCAAGTCCAAATTTCATGAAAATTGGAAACATGGCTCCTGCCACTGTGTAAAATTTTCACTAATTTTTAGATACATTTTTGACCCTTTTTATTATTTTTAAAAATTCAAAAACATCCTTTTTTCTATCTATCCAGTTTTAAAATTCACAAAAAAATATAAAAACATCTTTAACAAAAAAATTAAGCTTTAGGTATCTTTATGTGTTTGATTTTCTGACCAATTTTGGTCATTTTTTAATTTATAGAAAATATAAAAATTGAAAAACCGTGAAAATCTCCTAAAAATTCTAATAAATCACAGAAAAATAAAAAATTTAATAAACCTTCTTTCTAATTTTTCCTTTTTGTTTCTATTTTTAAAGAAAAATACCTCCAGGCTTCGAAAAGACCATTTAGTATTTTTATATGGTCTTTGAAGCCTGGCTGGACAGTGTCCTTTGTTTTCAACCTTGTTTTATTTTTATAAAATTCCATAAAAATCAGAAATTTCTCAAAAATTCACTAAAAACAATAAAAAATATAAAAAGTCTAAAAATATTTTTGTTTGAATTTTTGGAGCGTTTTAGAGTAGTTAAATAATTTGTTGAAAGTTGCTTGTTTTATTGTTTTCTTATTTTCTTCATTAATTAAAAATTCAAAAAAATATAAAAAAAATATTAAAAATCCACCAAAAATAATTTGTTTTTATTTTTCTTTATTTTAGACTACTTCGTAGGCCGAGAGGCCATTTCGTGCTCCTCGAGTTCGACCCTGGGTGCTATACCAGGATAATATCATAGCGAGACCGCTCTTTGATTTTTATCGATTCTCATCTCTTATTGGTGGTCTGATTATTTTTCTTGTTGAGCTCTGAGTCCCGAGTGACTGAGGTCACAACGACCTTAGTTATTGCTTTACCTTAGTCGTTCGGGCAGCTCATCAACCAACTGTGAAAGAAAACACCAACTTACTAGATGAACCAAAGATCTGGGTCAATCCCATATAGATATGATTGGAGCATTTACTGCAGATAGTAATTGACCTCCATTCAAAATGGGAGGTAGAGGGACAAGAGTGATCTGACTTATTTAGGAAGTAGAACCAAACTAGGTCCTAAAAAATCATCACTAATTTATTGAAGATGCCAGAGTCATGGAATCGATGTAGGTGTCGACGGATGACCGACTGAACCATCCATGAGTTGACATCTTAAAGGAACAAGAGGAAAAGCGACGCTGGAAGAAAGATACGATGAACAACAAGGAATAAAAGGAATGCAAAATAGTAGAAGGCTCTAAGTGAGCAAGGGGTCAAAGTAAAAAAGACATGAACGAAATTTGCAAAAGTATGCAGGACATGATCTTTGAAACTTAATCTAGATCCATACAAAGATAATACAAGATTAGGTTCACAAGATATTGTGAAGCCGTAAGAGATCGACAGTTTTATCTTTTCAATTTTATTGTTGTTTTAGGTAAATACGATAACAAGTCCTTTGCGGATAACCCTATAGGAGTATGTATACTACCGGAAAAGTATCTCATACTTCTTCCACCTATTTTGTAACCTATGTTCTGTGTGCTTATAGGTCCTTGATAGTGACAAATCCAATACTTCAGACCAAGCTCGCAGTGGAACCACCCGTGAGAGTGCAAGGCCCTACTCGGATGCAAGAGGATGAGACAGTCACCCCATGAGGGCATGGCCTAAGCTCAGTACTTCACACATGGTCGGTGTTCTACACAAGGCGGGAATACCATCGTTGATCAAGCCCTAATTGTCCATGTATGATAGAAGCACCGGTACTTCGTCGCACCCAGGTGATAATCAAGGTGCCACATAACGGGTTTTTGGATTTAATCCTTTAGGGAAATGCCTCGCTCTACCTGCAAGTTACCTGAAAACATTGAGGGCTTTATGAACGCAAAATAATGAAGCCCATTACAAATTTTACTTAAGGTTAAAGATTATTTAGCAATCCCTTATTTTAGATTTTTGGGTTTTCACTTTTCTGGGTATTTTTCAAAGCAAACCACCTAACGATTTTTTTGTATTTTCTTTTGAATCTTAAATGATATAAACACATGGGAGAGAGAACGGAAAAGCAACGCAAGTTGTCACTAAGATGGAAATCTTACCTTAGTGACTAATGATGCATGCAAAGTAAGAAGAGTTATAGTTATTCCCAACACTCTCCATGTAGGATGCAAGGTAGAATTGAAATATATATACTACATGGTGATATGCAAGCGATGAAATCGTCCGAAACAATACTTGCTATTATCAGGATGAACAAAAATGCAAACTTCTCAAAAGTGGATCCTGAGTGTCCGATCTTGGGGACTCCTCAGTGACCACCACAACGGGTCCTGCAAGTGTTGTAAGGAGTCCCTCACAACTCGTGGTTCCAAGTTCAAGAAGTTTGCAATTAATTTATTTGAACTAAGTAAAACATATATCACTATAGGTACATGCTTCCTTTAGGTGTTTGGACCTAGATACCGATGCAAGCAAGCCTAGATCTAGGGGCTCCAATCACACAAAACAAATGAAAATGAATGTGGAAAGCTCAAAACATGATAAATAAAATAAAATAAAGGTGAGAAATAAGAAAAACTGCAACAATGCCCCCAGGTGATCAGTCACCCGAGCAATGGACCTCGTAGGTAGAGTTGTGTCCAAGTCCAAAAATTATCACAAATTATTTACAAAAATAAATAAATGGCACTCTCCTCACAAAATCAAATCTAAGCTAGAATCTATGCTATATAGCTCCTTGCTTTCTTCGCTGCCTCTCCTACTGGCAAGGACAAAAATGCCAGTCTTTACCAAGCTAGGCTGCATCGATCTCCTAAGAAGTCATCCTCACGTAGCGGGCCCTCACATCAAACACAACAAAGTGGTGTATTAGCATAGATAATCAAAAATCAATAGATAAAGGTAAATAAATAAAAAAGAGAAGTTACATGCAGATAAATATGTGTAGATAAATATGTACACAAAGAAAATGCTATAATCCATTGCTTCTCGGCAAAGACACCATTTGATCAGTTGGTACTCGATCAGGTAAAGAGGGTCTTGCACTCCACACGAGGCGGGAGCGCAGTCAATGTCGTGACCGCTCACAGAGACCAAGTGGTTAAGCAACAATTAACCCACACAATAGTATCAAACAATAAATAAGCAAGTGTGAATCAAAATTTATTATACCCTACAATTAAAGGTGTATAGCGATAAGCAGAGTAGGGTGTCGAACATAGGGAGAGAAATTGGTGTAGCATGTATATTATTTATAAATAAACAATGAATAATTAATAAAGGTATATTTTGTACAATATTCATTCAATTAATTAATTAATTGATAAATTTGTGAGTTTTTAAATTAAATACTAATTTTTATATTTTATGTTTTTATATGTTCTTTGTATTTAAATTTATAACTTTTATTTTCTTTTCATGATTTTTTATTTTTTATTTATTTTTCTTTTAAATGTATAATTTTTATATATTTAACTACATACAAGTAATATATAATATAAGTAATAAATATATATAATACAGAATAAATATAGAAAATAAGAAAATAACTACAAGAACCATCCTTTTTATATTTTTTAATGTTTTAATATTTATAAGGTTTTAATAATTGTAATAATTATAGTAGACGTAATATATATAGGATGAATAGGATATAATAAAGATAAATATAAGTAAAAATAGTCAAAAATTTAAGAAGAACATATTTTGTATTTTTGATATTTTCCAATAGTTTTTGTGATTTTTCATGAATTTATGCTAATTTTAGGTATTTTTTAAATTTCTGAATGCACAAAATAAGGGAATTTTTTATTAGGTCAAATTGTTTTGGAATTTTAAAATACAAAATAAAGTCAAAATTTTCCAAACTATTTTTAATAAATAATATATAACATAAAGGAAATTCATAGATAGAAATAAATATGTTTGGTGTTTTTTGAAGTTTTTTTTAAGATTTTTTATAAGTATTTTGGAGATTTTAAATTTTTAGTGATTTTCTTTTTCTATTTTTAGGGATTTTTGGTTTGAGGATATAAAATAAAATAATAAATAAATAAAATTTTTTAGAATTTTCCAAAGTGTTATGTTATTTTTGTTGGTATATTTATGGTTAGAAAGTAAATGGATAGCTACTATTTGATTTTCAATAAATAATAAAATGACTCAAAAAACAAAAATAAAAATGTGGCATGAAAGTGTATCATTGCAGACATCTACTTAATCTTTGCAAAATAAAAAAAAATTGGACCTTTTTTTAATAAGAAGTAACATAAAAATAGAACACATAATCTGGCAGGATCGTTGTGCAATTAAAAATAAGTATCCATGCTTTTAATAACAAAAACACAAAATCTAGGGGCACAGGTGTAAAGTTTCCAATTAATAAGTTACCCGCGCGTGGGGTATTTTTGCCATTTACACAATGTGAAGGTCCATATATGCAAAATTTCCACAAATATTTACATTGAATATACAATTCATTGGATTAAATATAAATATAAAAGCTAGAGGGGCGTCTTTGCAATAATCACCCACCTCACGTGGAGAGCCATGTGAGATGAGCCGATATGGACCCATAAGCAAATATCAAAAAGTTCAGGTGTCTACTAACAAAATATACACATTTATTTTCTCTACGAATTATATTTACAAGATTAAAAGTAAAATAGAAAAGGTAGAGGGTTATCTGTGATTTTACCCCATTAATCGACAGAAGGGAGCTGCTGTGGTGCATGGCGCCACTTAACCTGATCGATGGCTGAGGCGAGGCAACATTTTACGTGGAATCAACGACCCATATTAGATACCGGTCGTGCATGGTATCAGATGGCGCTGAGGTTCAGAACAATAACATGGAAGAACATCTCCCTTCCCTTGCTTTGATCGGGCGTTCCTCCTTACTCCAGCCACCATTCTCCATGCCAATTTGTCTATAGTTCTCCTAGGAGCTTTCCACATTAAGTGACACCAACAAGAAGGTCTAGGCCCCGCTGGGAAGGGGCATTGATGAATCCATGTTCATCACTCTTTGTTCTTTTATTTTAGCTAATTATCTTAGCAAAGCATCGTGTAAATAGGTGTAAATACATTAACTTAGCAATAGGCATGCATGTGTTAATATTACATAATTAACATGTATTTGTGCAAAAGTAAAAGAATAAAGAATAAAAAGAAAAAGAAGGAAGTATTTAGAATAAATACTGAGTGACTCGAACACCAAGAGAGGGCCAAGCATTGGCCTGATAGCCAAATAAAATAAGTAGAGAGAGATAGGGCCACTCTAGATTGTATATATCATGTGTGTACATAAATAAATTATTTTTACCAAAATAAAACTAAAAATAATTTTTTTACTTCCTTGTATATAGTTCTAAAAATCTAATAAAAATAAAAAAAGAAAATGAAAAAAAATAAAAATTCTCTCTCATTAGTACATAATACATGTAAATATGTTTCATTCTCTATTTATTTCGTACCTGTAAATAAAAAATAATAATAAAACAAAAAATATTTTATACTCCAAAAAATATGTTGTGAATAAATAAAATACAAAATCGGAGTATTTTTGTAAAAATAATAAAAGAAAAATTATTGTACAAAATACATAGGTATAATATACCTGTATATAATACAATTTATTGTATATAAGCTAATTTATTTTTCATAAAAATAAAAAAATCACAAAAAATCCCTTCAAAAATAATAAACATTTTTCATTTTATTCATTTTTAATTTAAATTCATTTATTATTTTTAATCTATTTATTTTTTATTTTTCTTGCTATTTTGTCTTGTAGTCTCTTTTGTCTTTTTCCCCGCTGCTCCTGATTGGTCCAGGGAGGATTGTTGACTCCGATCAAATACCCCCTAGACTCTCTTTCATTTGGATCCGGTTTCACCCGCTTTTCGCCTAATTTATTCGACCCGATCCGATCGTCATTTCCTTCCATTTGCAGCTCTGATTACTGAGGGAAGATCTACGATCCATGCCCGATGAAATATCTAGGGATCCGTCCCCCGGTTCGTGTGCCCATGCTCCATCTTTCTCAGACCCTGCAACATATAAAACCTCCTGGAGCCCCTTCTTCTTCGGCATCTTAGGCCGCTGCCCTCGTCTCCGGTGACCTCCGCCTTCTTCCATAAGTGACAGCTTGTGAGGAAGAGCGTCGCAGTGAGGATTGGAGTCGTGTAGCCCTAGATCTGGCATACACTCCACCGTGCTCCACCGTGAGGTGAGCCCAGCCTCTTGGTCCGTCGACCCATCGAGGCAATGACCCTCGGAGGTCTCTGACCTCCAGCACAGACGACTACGACCATTAGGTAACTTAGTTTTCTTCGCTCTTCGCATTTGATTCGAGTTTTAGCATCTAAATAGATCCTTCACCGCCGAGCTCCGGTTACCGTGGTCGGAGAATCCCTTTGCTAATCTGAGTCGCCGACCACCTTCACGAGACTTCTCCCCACCTTCTACAGCCATCCATCCACCTCGTTCTCTCTAGGAACGAGTTCCTAGCTCTCCTCCATCGTCTCTTCGCTAGAGAGCTACGCCACAACGCATCGGCCATCCATTTCATGCTTTAACGGGCTGAGGCACTTTTCCCTCGACCCCGTGGTTCATCTGTGTAGGAAAAGTGGGCAAGAACCTCATCTGGAGGTTGACTCGAAGAGGAACAGCAGCTCCAGGTCTTTAAGCTTCGCCAGGCCTTTCTCCTTGGTCTTGGCCTCATCGGAGCCACCCCACAGCCGCGGACCGTCGCCAGTAGCATTTCCCCATCATAGCAGCTCCGGAGGACGTTCCTACCGCGTGTATCAGCCGATCGAAACTCGCCGGAAGCGAGTTCCTCGGCGTTCTTCCAGGCATCGTCTCCACCGTTGGATTGAGGTCTCCTCCAGGTCTAATCGTCGTCGTCCATCATCAGGGGAGTCTCGACCGTTGGATCCATCTGAGGATCACATCATATCCTTCCATCGTCGAACCGGTATTGCCAGATCTCAGCCGTCCGATCATAAGTGGAGTGCTGTCGACCATTGGATCGCTAGTAAAAAGGGTAAATTACACTTAGGCCTTTCTTGTTTTTCATTTACTTTTTAGTCCTATAAATATTTTTAGTAGTTGTTTTTATTTTAGACAAATTGCATTCAAGACCTTATATTTTCAATATTTGCATTTAGGTCGTTCCTTTAGTGTATCATGTGGTCTGACTCGTGACCTCCTGGGTTATTTGCATGATTATTCCTAAACTTTATTATTCTTTCTGAATGAATTTTTATTAATAGAAATTGCATTTATACCCCTGAGTGCCTGATTCACGTGATGATCATGTGCAGATTTGGATTTTTTGCAATTCAAACCCTGAACTATTCACGTATGTTATATTTCAGCTTTTTATCAAATAATTATTAAATTAGCTCCGAAAAAATCTACAAAAACTACACATGGCTCCTGCTATTGTGTACTATTTGTAGTAATTTATGTGATCTAATTTAATTTTATTTGATATTTTCTAAAAATTAAAAACCTTAAAAAGTGTCCCTGTCTAATTTAGAAAACCCATAAAAAATAGAAAAATATCTTCAAAAAGTCTAAAACAAATCCATGAGTGCTTGTTTTCTCTTTTTTTAATTTCAATACCATTTTCATTCGATTATCTTTTATAAAACACCTAAAAATGGTAAAAGGCTAAAAACCTTATAAAAGTTATTAAAAATTCATTAAAAACAAAAAAAATGTTTTGTCAATTTCTGTAGGTAGATTTTACTTTATATTTTCATAAAAAATGCTGCCAGGATTTTAGAGGCACTTTAGACATTTTTAATGTGCCTTTTCATCAAGGCTGCACACTGCTTCCTATTGTTGTCTTTCTTTTATTTTTAGAAAATTACGTAAAAATCAGAAAAAACCCATAAAATACACAAAAACACTTCAATATTTTAAAAAACATAAAAGTATTTTTGTTTTAAATTTTTGAGTATTTTTTAGACCTTTAAATAGTTGTTTGAGCATGATCTTTATCATTTCTTTATTCCTTTTCTTAATAGAAAATCATAAAAAATGAAAATTAAAAACCACCAAAAATAGTTTCATTTCTTGAATTTCTCGACTACTTCGTAAGATCATCCCGTGATCCTTGTGTTAGACCCTGGTGGCTATACCATGTTAAATAATTAGCAAGATCGCTTGCCTTGGTTTTATTGTTGTTTGATTACGTTGGTGGTCTATATTTTCTTGATTGAGCCACACTCCTTCGGTTGGGGTCGCAATGACCTTGATATGTTTTTCTGAGACTTAACCTCGATTGGCGGAGAGCTCATCAGAATGGCGCCGTTGCTGGGGAGCACGGCTTAGTAGTCGGTTTTCCGTTTTTTTTTTTGTTTTTATTTTCTTTTTCTTCATATTTGCATTTCTCTTTTTCTTTATTTGCTTTTCTATAACTGTGATCTTACACCTCTTTTGTTTCTCTATTTCTTGCGAGGGCCCGACGAGCGAGGGAGACTTTCCTAGGAACGCCGACGCACCTGAGCGAAGTGGAGGCGGTTCGTTTCTTCATCGAGCCGCAGGAGAGCGTAAGAGAAGAGGACTTGGATGGCTTTGGAGGATTTTTAGCATTTTATTTTCATTTTTAGTCTATTATTATTGTAATAATACATGACCCAGAGACACTTGGACTTGGCCTTTACCGAGTTCTGTTTCGCCGAGCCCGGTGTGCTCGGGGGACCTCACCGCAGTTTTTTGCCGATTTTATTTTTTCAACTTTTCTTTTATTTTGATTCTCGCAGATTTTGGCCCCTAGACTTAGGATTTTATATCTGATTGTGACGTAATTAATTAAGGTCCCAGCCCTAATATCTTACTGCACCTGTAGATCGATAACTGGACTTGATTAATTAAATCACAAAGAAAAAGCTAATCTGGTCACCTTAGAGGTGATGAATACTCATTCATCACTCTTTATTCTTATATTTTAGCTACAAAAACCTTTGCAAATACATGTAGATAGTTGTAAATACAAATAATTACCAAAAAGCATGCATTGTATAAAATATAATAATTAACATGTTTTTGTGCAAAAATAAAAGAATAAAGAAACAAAAGAAAAAGAGGGAAATATTTAGAATAAATATTGAGCAACTAATCCTAAGGGAGGGCTCAGCATGGGCCTGACCTCATAAAAGCCAAAGTAGAGAGAGATAAGGTAAGCTCATGTGTGTAAATATACCTGTAAATAAAATAAAAATATTTTCCTCTTATAAAAATAAAAATAAGTGTGTAAATACTTGTGTATATTTGTGAATACAAAATCAAAATAAAAAGAATAAAATTAAAAAGAAAATAAAAATATTCACCTTGTACATATTCATCATGTACATAGACCCCCTATCCCTATTTAATTCACCTTGTAAATAAATAAATTAAAATCCCTAAAAATTTGTATATACTCCATATTTCATGGTGTAAATAAATAAAATAAAAACCATAAAAACAAAAATAAAATAAAAAGAACAAAATTAAAAATCAAAAGAATGTAAATATACCAAGTACATACTTGTATATATCTATTTATTTTACCCCTATAAATAAATAATAAAAATAAAATAAAATAACATCAAAATATTCCTAATTTTATTCTATAAATAAATAAAATATAAAATTAGGACAAAAATGTACAAAAATAATTAATTAAAAATCAAAAATTAAAAATCCATATTGTATATATACCTATACATAGTACTATATTGTATATACCTTATTTTTATTTCAAAAAAATAATTAAAAATCACAAAAAAAAAGTTTTAAATAAAAAAACATTTTTCACGTTGATAGTTTTTCCTAATTCGCCTATTTATTTTTTTATTTTTAATTTCTAATTATTTCTGACATGGCCTCTTCTGATTGGTCCACGGGGGACGTTGACCTCCCGGTCAACCCCCCCCCTCGGACCACTACCCACGGGTCATGCACGCCCGACCCGACTTCGCGGATTTATTGCGTCATGACCCGATCGCCAAATCACTAAGCCCCGAGCTCCGGTCGTTCCTCCTGCATCCGAGATCCACGCCGTCATATCCGCGTTGGGATCCGCGCTTCGTGGAACCCTGCCCGACCTTCTCTTCTCAGACCTGCACTCGTATATAGCCTAAGCTCCGCCTCCATTTTCACGCATCCTTGGCTCAGCTCATTCCACCCTAGGACCTCCATAGCCATCGCCTGAGTGACAGCTTGCGTTCGGCCGTGTTGCAGCAAGGAGGGAGCAGCTGGACCATCGATCCGGTGACTTTGCGCCACCGTGCGCCGCCCAGACATGGTGCTCGAGCCTCGGGCATCGACGGCACTCGAGGCTAGGACCTAGTGCTTCACCGGCTCATTCCCAGTCGACCTCGTCCATCAGGTAGTCCCAGTTCTTTCTTTCCTTAGCTAATTTTGTTTTTCGCCCAATTCGACCCATCACCGACAACCTTTGATTCCGACCACCCTAGCCCACCTTTCGATCATCGGAATCATCCATCACCTTCGCCCTTCCCCCGCGTACCTTCTGCACCCAGCCATTTAATCCAGTTCGCACAGGAACTGGGATTGGAGCTCCACCACCATCGCTTCACCGGAGCTCCCCCATATCGACGCACTGTTCACCTCCACCTCCTCTAACCGGGTCGAGGCACTTTGTCCTCGACCCAGGAGTCTGTTGCATAGCTTTGCAGGTCCAGAAGAGCCCATCTGAGGGCTTGACATTCCGGAGCAGCAGCTCCAGCTCCGCCGGTGTCGCCTGAGCTCTCCGGAGCTCCGTTGCACCATCAGAGGTGCTCTTCAGACACGGGAGGCCCAAGCGCATCTTCTCCGATCCTCAGGAGCCTCAGAGGAGGACCACCGTGTGCACACTGGGCCGGCGAAGTTCGTCGGCCGCTTGTTCTTCGTGGATCATCCCTGACCGTTCATCCAGCCCTCCAGCTCCAGATTCACATTGAGCCGTCCATTTGAGGAGCAGCACCAGCCGTTCGATCATCAGAGGAGGAATCTGGACCGTCAGATCAGCGAGGCTCAGCCACAGCGCACAGGAGACGTTCGATCATCCACGTGGTTGAGCCCCGACCGTCCGATTCGAGCCGCAACCCTTCGCTGAGGCACCACCCCTCCTCCCCCCCCCCCCCCCGACCGTTGGATATCACACGTGGCGCCCATCTGGCCCGCGGCATAAAATAAGGGGTAATTTCCCTTAGGCCCCTCTCTTTTTGTTTCTACAAATTAGTCCTGTAAATACTCTATCTCGTTCATTTTATTTTGGTGTATTTGCATAGTGGACCCTTCTGTTTGTATTATTTGCATTTTGACCCTTGTACATGATGGACACGTGCATCGACACGTGAGTTTTTGGTGAAATTCCAAGATTTGCCCTGTGTTTTTCTTGTGTTATCGATTGCATGTTTTAAAATAGGAATGACAAAAAGGTCCTTCCAGGCCTGAGTCACGTGTATCGTGCGTGGGCCTCGGGGACTTTTACATTTTGGGCCCCTGGGTTTCCTTGCGTGTTATCAAAAGGGCCCAGAATTTTTTTAATTGCAGATAGGTCCCTATGCACTGTGCCTTGGTTTTTAATTTTAATAAAATAGCCAAACTACTCCAAATTCGATGAAAATTGGATACATGACTCCTTCCATGGTGTAAAATTTTCTCTAAATTTTGGAGACATTTTTTACTCTTTTTAGTTTTTTTAAAAATTCAAAAACATGCATTTTTCTTACTGTCTAGTTCTAAAAATCACAAAAAAAATATTACAACAACTTTAAAAATTACAATAAAATTAGATTTTGTTTGTTGTTACTGTGTTTGATTTTCTGACCAATTTTGGTCATTTTTAGACTTATAAAAATTATAAAAATTGAAAAACAATGAAAACCCTATAAAATTTCTAATAAATAATTGAAAAATCCAAAAATAATAAATCAAGTGCCTAATTTTTCCTTGTATTTCATACTTTACAGGAAAATTACCTTCAGGTTTTATTAGGGCCATTTTGTATTTTAATTTGGCCCTTGAAGTCTGATTGGACATTGTCTTGCATTTTCAGCCTTTTTTATTTTTATAAAATTCCATAAAAATCAGAAAAACCCCAAAAATTAACCAAAACATATAAAAATATAAAAAACATAAAAACATTTTTGTTTGAATTTTTGGGTGAATTTTGAGTTGTTAAATAATTATGTGAAGTTGATTGTTCTATTGTTTTCTTATTTTCTTAATTAGTTTAAAAATCCAAAAAAATATAAAAATATTAAAAATCCACCAAAAATCATTTTCTTTTATTTTATTTTAGACTACTTCATAGGCCGCGAGGCCATTACGTGCTCCCTGAGTCCGACCCCGGTCGCTATACCAGGCTAATCTAATAGCCAGGGCCACTATTGAGTTTCTTTGATTTTTATCTTGTTTTGGTGGTCTGATCCCCTATTTTCTTGTTGAGCCGAGATTTCTATCGATCCGGGTCGCAACGACCAGAATGTGATAGTTTTACCTGATCCGGATTAATAGGGTTTTTAGCCTATCAGAATGGCGCCGTTGCCGAGGAGCACGGCTTAGTAGTCGTTTTATTTTTCATTTTATTTTTGTTTTCTTTTTCGCGGCTTTCTGCGGCTCTTTCTGAGCCCACGGCTTTTCGCGGCTTTTTATTTTTCTTTCATTTTTATTTTCTTTTATTTTCTTTTATTTTCTTTTATTTTTGTTTTTATTTGATTTTGCTTGTTTATTTTTCCTGCTATTTTTGCACATATACCCCTGTTTACTTTTCCTGTCTTTATTTGATTATTTTATCTGGTTGGTAACACTTGTCTGTTTTCTTGCGAGGGCCCGAGGACCAAGGCGGCAACTCTCGAGGAGCCGGCACAACCGCGGTGTTCGGAGGCAGCTCCCTTCTGCACGGAGCCGCAGGAGAGAGCGAGGAGACCGTAGAGTGCGGCTTTTAGTTTAGAGTAGATTAGACTTTATTTCAGTTCATTTGATTTATTGTAATAATACAGGGACAATAGGACTTGGACACTCTCGGGTCTATTTCGCCGAGCACCGGTGTGCTCGGGGGACCCCTTGGTTGTTTTTCTTTATTCGCGGCTTTTTACGCGGCTTTTTGTTTTTCACTGCCTTTTACGGTTTCTCGTGGTTTTCTCGAGCCCCTAGACTTAGGAATTTCTATTTGACTGTGACGTAACTAGTAGGATCCAAACACCTAATATATCTGCTTGTGCCTATAGTTCAATAATTGGACCTACAAATAAAAGATTAATAAAAATAGCTGACGTGCTTCCTTCGAGCCTACGTGTCGCAGCCTGCCCTACCAAGCGCTGCTCCTGAACCCGATTTGTCAGGAGGAGGAGGGGTAGACCGAGACCGGACCCTTTGGATTGGAGGCTGGTGACCAGCTAGACTATTATTTCGAGTAGAATTGCCTGTTTAGGGACTCGGCTTTCCGCCTGCACCATTTAGGTAGTTTTATTTCTGTCTTTCAATTCTGCGCAGATCATATTGCATGTAGACTGCTGGAGTCAGGTACGCATTTCTTACTCTACATGCATCATTGATTTCATCGCGCAACGGATTTTTCGTCTTCTCCCCCTGTTTTGGACTTAATAACCAGGAGAACCGAAAAATTCGTTAGGCGTTTTTGTTTTTATTGAAAAATACCTAAAAAGAAAAATAATAAAATCTGGGACTGCTAACACTATCGACCCTAAAAGACACCTCACTTAAAAACTTGTCTTGAGGAGAGCAACCCCCTCATTGTCTGGTTTGATTGTGCGAGAGAGTGACCCCGAACACTAGGTAGAGCCCTCCGATATTCTTCTCGACTGATTACCGGCTATTTCTGTACGGGACAGTCGGTTGGGAAAATATCGGGTAACCCAACAGGTCACGTAATCGCTCTGATATCCTGACTGATCATCAAAATAAAATTGACAAGATAATTGACCGAGCCTTTACGGTCTTCAGCTCGCGTTGCGTTGGTGAATTGGGGGTTTGCTTGTGATCATAGTTGTTTCCAGATCTCATCCGCCTTACTCGCCACATCAAGATGATGGGCAGACGATCTCTTAGGCAGCCTCTGGCTGCACCGCTTTCAGGCGCGTCTACCCGCTCATCTAGGTTGGTTCGCGAGAGCCGAGACCCACTCTCCGAACCCGAGTATGATTCCACCCCGTTCCCCCTCAATCCCCCTTCTTCTTCTGAGACCGAGATACCAGTGCCAGAGGAGAGACAGACAGATGATTTATCGGCACCTGAGATCGGATGTTTTGATTTTGTAGAGACTATGGCCGGCATTTCTGATGATCACACCAGGGGTCCGCAGCATGAGCATTTCATTCTGAACTAGGGTGCGATCAAATCCACCCTGATTGCCTCCCTCGAGACAGTGCAACAGCAGTTGAGGGATCCGGGAGCGTTCATGTTGGACATGAGGCGAGAGATGGAGCAGCTGAGAGCCGCTCGCGACCAGCGCGAGCCCGGAGACGGGCCGAGGATACCCGACCATGCGGCAGCCGCCGCCGCAGCCGCAGCAGCAGCAACAGATCCACCGAGACCGATGCGGGAGTTAAACAACCCCGGATTGACCTTGATGCATCACTGGGTTGTTCTACCAGCTATCGTGGGGGACTTCAAGTTCACCCCGAACACTTTGCAGCTCCTCCCCCGTTTCCATGGGCTCGCCACTGAGGAGCCCCATCTCCACCTCCAGGAGTTTCTGATGATCTGTAGCACAGTCCACGACCGTCAGGTGGACTAGGATACCATCTGGATGATTGCCTTCCCCTTCTCCTTAGTAGACAGAGCAGCCACCTGGCTGAAGCACTTGGGGAAGTTCGTCTACACCTGGGAGCAGCTCCGCACCGAGTACTTGCATAAGTACTATCCACTCGGGCGGACGAACGCCACTAGAGCCCTGATCAGCAACTTCTCCATGCTCCCCAACGAGCAGTTTCACGAGGCATGGGAGAGGTTTCGAGAGCTGACCGACAGATGCCCGCACCACGACATTTCCAAGCCGAACCTTGTTCAGAGCTTTTTCAGCGAGATGACACCAGAGCTTCAGGGCTTGGTGAACGCTTCTTGTAGCAGGTATTACTTCGCCAAGGATCACGATCAGGTCTGGTCCATCTACGAGGAGATGGCTGAGAACTATATGGTGATGTCCCAGACCCGATTGTACACTCAGGGTAGACCCCAGCAGCCACAGACCGTGCAGTACCAGAGGATAGCACGGGTCGACGCCGGTCCATCCAGTTCGTCTGCGGTAGCAGCACAGGCAGAGAGTACAGCCACAAACATGGGGAATATCAGTGAGAAGCTGGACCGGATGGAGATTATCGAGAAGAAGCAGTGCCAGGGCATCACGCAGATGGAGCAGATGGCACAGACCCTGAGTGACCTGAAGACACAGCTCATGTGTCTCCAGGAGGCACAGTCAGCTTCCCAGCCCCGTCTTCAGGCACGAGGCAATCCGAGTAGCTCCGGCAACTCGTCCCAACGCTCCAGCTCCCACCAGCAGCCTAGACAGGTCCATCTTGTACAGGCAGAGCCGTACCAGCAGCCGCAGCCCAACTACCAGTCACCACCATCTCCATACATGCAGATGGTGGTATACCAGCCGGATCAGCCTCTGGCAGTGCTCCTGCCACCCCAGTACGATGCAGAGCCGTTGATGGATGTCAAAGGGATTTGGTACGACTGCCCTCAGCCCGGTATCCGACGAGACCATCCCGGATTCCGTTGGGCGGCCGGAGGTGCCCAGCCCCAGCAGCAGCCGTCAGGTCAGGATGGCCAGTACAGTCATCAGAGGGATCACCAGCAGCAGCATCCCCTAGTGTATCCACAGCAGCAGCAGCAGCAGTCACCGCAGTATGGTCCCTGTCCCTATCAGCGGGGACAGTCTTGGAGGCGTGATCAGCCTCACCAGCCGTAGCATCAGCCACATTCTTACCCCTCTCAACCACAGCACCAGCAGACTCACTACCAGAGAGGCTCCTCGTCGGGCTCTCATGGGCCACCCTACGAGAGTCCCGCCTTGGATGATATAGCCCGCCTTCTCACAGATCAGCAGGCTACCTTTCGACGGGAGATGGATGAGTTCTGCCAGGAGAAGCAGGATATCGTGAGAGGGAAGGCCACCATCCCTGCCCAGATTGAGTCGAATTCCAACAACCTGAAGAGGAAATCTGAGCAGGTAGCTTGTACTGAGTATGCCACTCCGAGTGATACTTTTGGTGATATGTCTGCATATCTTTTTGATACTGATTTTGTCACACTTAGGAGCGGTAGGATGCCAGCAGGCGGCGACTCGTCTGAGCGACACCCTGAGGATACTTCTAGAGCGCCCGACGAGGAGGAGAGCGGTACTGAGGCCGCTAGAGATGATGACGGTGGTACTGATGCCACCACGGATGCTGATCCCACCGGCGGTACTGAGGCTGCCGTTTCACCAGTTGGAGGAGGTGGTACTGAGGCCACCTATGTTGCCGAGCCAGAGCGCGGTACTGAGGTCGCCTGTCTACCAGCCGATGGTGGTGCTGATGCCACTAGTTCTTCTGATATTCCTGTTGTTTTTCCTGTTACTGATGTATCTCGAAACACTTCTGTGAATAAAGGAAAGGGTTTGTTTTCTTCTGGTCCCACTGTGGTGCATGATGTATGTGTGGATCCGGTCGTCGAACCGTCTAGACCCTTTCCTAGTCCTTCATCTGAGAAGTACCCTGTGATCCCCTTCCCTAGAGCCCTTTAGATGGGGAAGGGGAAGAAAAATGAAAATCCCAAAAAGAGAGAGCAGGAAGAGTTCAGCCAGCAGATGATAGACCGTTTCCATATTCAGTTGACTCTTCAGAAGGCTTTGCAGCACATCCCTCTACTCCAGCGTTAACTTAGAGACAGAACTACAGTCAGGAGGAAGAGAAGGAACCACCACTCAGATATTCATGTGCTGACGAGAGCCACTTGTTTCGCGATCCAGAACCGTCTGCTAGCCAAGAGGCCAGATTCAGGAGCCCCATATGTCAGATGCCATATCAGTGAGCAGAGGTTCGACCGTACTCTATTAGACAGCAGATCGTCGATCAACCTACTTCCGGCAGCCCTTCTCGACCGTTTCGAGCTGGGCACTCTTAGACAGAGCAAGACAGTCCTTCAGTTTGCTGATCGATCTGTCAAGAGGCCGAAGGGGTTGCTCAGGAACGTTGTCGTCACGATTCAGGGCATGCAATTCCCCGTGGACTTCGTAGTGTTGGACATGGAGATCCCTGATTCAGTGACCGATACCCCCATCATTCTCGGTCGTCCGTTCTTGGCCGCAGCCAAGGCAGTAACCGACCATGATAGTGGGAAGCTATACTTTCGCGTCGAGGGCGAAAGTGTACAAATAGAGACGGTCGAGGACAGCAGAGCCAGAGACAGATCATGCTCAGAGACCACTTCCGATACAGAGTAGATGACAGATGCTGGGCTAGACATCCACCAGGACTGCGACTTTGTGATTACAGACAATGAGGCAGTATTGGCAGATCCAGCAGCACAGGCCATCCTCTCACTTTCAGATTCTGCTGATGTAGAGACGACACCAGAGGAGAGCTTGGAGAGCACATTCCTGGTTCAGGATACTTTTGAGGCAGCAGAGCCGATCCTCGACCGCGAGACTGATTTTGGTGATGATAATGGTACTGATGCCACCTTGGATGATACAGATCCCTCGGAGTCAGATTCTGACTGGGCAGATTGTGATGATTATATGCCAGACCTGACTTCCCCTGAGCCTGCATCTAGGGAGGAGGTAGATGCCGAGCAGAGTAGAGACAGTCCATCAGGGCAGCCTTCTTCAGTTTCTGAGAGTGACAGAGAGTTTCAGTTCTCCCATGCAGATTTGGCAGCGTTCACGCAGACTTTTCAGAGGCCAGATCCACCAACATCCAGTTGTCCAGAGTTGAAGCCGCTTCCTACTTCGCTGAAGTATAGGTTCCTTGCGGGTGAGCATGAGATGTACCCAGTCATTATCTCCGCTGATTTGACTGGAGAGCAGGAATCCCGTCTGATGGGGGTTCTTGAAAAAAACCGCAAGGCGATAGGATGGAGCGTAGCAGATCTCCAGGGGATAAGTCCGGCCCTGTGCTCCCACCATATCTATCTCGAGGATGAGGCGAAGCCGTCGCGTGAGTTCCAGCGGCGGCTAAACCCGAATCTGAGAGTGGTTGTCATGAAGGAGATTTCAAAATGGTGGAGCGCCGATTTTATCTACCCCATCTCCGACTCCAAGTGGGTCAGCCCTTTGCATGTGGTGTCCAAGAAGACGGGCACCACTACAATGGTCAGTGAGTCTGGAGAGGAGATTGCTACACGGGTACCCACTTCTTGGAGGGTCTGCGTTGACTACAGGAGACTCAACCAGGCCACCAAGAAGGATCATTTCCCCATGCCCTTTATAGATCAGATCATTGAGAGACTGGTAGGGAAGAGCCACTATTGTTTTCTTGATGGGTACTCGGGCTACAACCAGGTGGCCATCACTCCCGAGGACCAGGACAAGACTACCTTTACATGTCCCTTCGGCACATACACCTTCCGACGCATGCCATTTGGGCTATGCAATGCCCCTGCGACCTTTCAGAGATTCATGTTGTCGATCTTTTCGGACATGGTAGGGGAGTGCTTGGAGGTCTTCATGGATGATTTCTTGGTTTACGACGATGAATTCGACTCCTGTCTTGACTGCCTAGACCGAGTCCTTCAGCGATGTATAGAGGTTCACTTGGTGTTATCTTGGGAGAAGAGTCACTTCATGGTGACTCAAGGAACGGTGCTTGGCCATATCATCTCCAATAGAGGCATGGAGGTTGATCCGGCCAAGGTAGATGTCATTAGAAAACTCGCACCACCGTCCAATTTGAGACAGTTACGGTTGATGACACGAAAATCCGAGCGACTAAGGTAATCAGGTATATCTAAGATGGTCGTCGCGACCTCAGTCACTCGATCGTGTCGATCAAGAAAAATAGACCACCAAACAAGATGAAAAATCAATCAAACACAACAGCGATCTTGCTATTAATTTAACCTGGTATAGCGACCAGGGTCGAACACAAGGAGCACGGATTGGCCTTGCGGCCTACGAAGTAGTCAAAAAGAAATAAAAGAAAATAAAAGGAATGTTTTTGGTGGTTTTTAATTATTTTATATTTTTTTGGATTTTTAATGTATTAAAAAAATAAGAAAAGCATCTAAACAACACACTTCAACAATTTATTAAATGCACTAAAAATCAACCAAAAATTCTAACAAAAATATTTTAGGTGTTTTATAATTTTTACTGTTTTTGGTGAATTTTTGGGATTTTTCTGATGTTTATTTAATTTTCTAAAAAAAAACAAGGACTGAAACTGTAGGTACTGTCCAGCCGAGCTAAAAGGACCTAGATAAAATATCTAGAGGCCCCAAATTAGCCTGGAGGTATTTTTCCTGTATAGAGAATAAAACAAGGAAAAATTGGGCACCTAAATTATTGTTTTTGGGTTTTTAATTTATTTATTAGAATTTTATAAGATTTTAGGTGTTTTTCAATTTTTAGGTGTTTTAAGTAATGGAAAATAGCCAAAATTGGCTAGAAAATCAAGCAAGCAAAGACAAACAGTAAGTAATTTTTTGTAATTTTTAGATGAATTTTAATTTTTTTTTGGGATTTTTAAAGTTAGACAGTAACGAAATTAGATGTTTTTGAATTTTTAAAAATATCAAATCAACACAGAAATGTCTCCAAAAATCCTCAAAAATTTTACACTATGGCAGGAGCCATGTATCTAATTTTCGTTAGATTTGGAGGTGATTTGCTATTTTATTCAAAAATAAAAAGAGGGCACTGTGCACAGGGACCTAAGTGCAAATACCCGAAGTCTCGAGGGGTCTGGTGCAAAAATCCCAAGTAAACACGTGCGCCACGCGTGCCTGAGGCACTCAGGGATCCAAATGTAATAAAAATTACTTCCGAGGACTATTTGGTAACAGGTACCAAAAGTCCAGGGGGTAATCTGCAAATAACCCAAAAATATCCGCACATGCTCAAATGTTTCACGCACAGGGGTATAAATGCAAATACTCAAAAACTTTCATTCATCCAGTGACATTCAGAACTACAGGGTAGAAAGTGCAATTACACCAGAAAACCACGTGACGAAGCACGTGTCACATCACACACAGGGGTATAACTGCAAACTAAACAAAGAGCAGGGTCCTCTATACAAATATCCCAAAAACTAAACAACTACACTAAATAATTACAGGACTAAATGTGAAATAAAATAAACGAGGGGGCCTAAGGGTAATTTACCCTTTATTAATGCGGCCGATGGATGCGCGCCACGTGGTGCATCTGACGGTGTGGATCAGGTGGCGCTCCAACGCTGAGGTCCTCGCAGCGATCGGACGGTCGAGGGTACACCACGTGGGAGATCGAACGGGTGAGGCTCTCGGTGGCTAAACCTCGTGCAACGGACGGTCCAGATCGCCTCTCCAAGATCTGACGGTGGCTGGGTCTCCTCAAGTGGACGGTCAGGATGAGAACTGGAGGTCGAAGACGATCGGACGGTCGGGGAAGATGCTGGAAGAACAGTTGGCCGGCGAGTTTCGCCGGCCTCATGCGTGCGCTGGGATCCTCCCCTGCTGCCTCTGGAGATCGGAGAAGCTCCGGCGTGATGCTCCGCAGCTGATGGTGTCCTCCGATGACCCAGCCGAGCTCTGGGGAGCTCCGGCAAGGTCGGCGGAGGTGAAGCTCCTGGCCCGAATGACCCAAGCCCTCAGATGGGGTGGGAAGTACCTGCAAAGTAAACCAGGAGACTCGCGGGTCGAGGGCAAATTGCCTCGACCCGGTTAGGCGGGTGAAGGTGGTCGGTGGAACGATATGGGCGAGCTCCGGCGAAGGGGGTAGACGGAGGAGCTCGAACCCCAGCTCCTGCGCGAGCTGGGTTGGATGGGGGTATGGAGAAGGTGCGCGGGAGGAAGGTGGTGACTATGGCGAAGCCCGATGGTCGGATGGTGTTCGGGTGCGATCGGAATCGACGGTGGACGGCGGAGCAGCGATTTGGGGGAAATCTAAAATCAAAGAAAAAGAAATAACTACAGGTCTACCTGGGTGAAGGAATGGGTTGTGGTCGAGCTTGCGCAGCTTTGGGTCCTCGCCTCAAGGAGCGCCGACGTCCGAGGCTCGAGCTCCAACTCAGGGCGGAGCAAGGCGGAGATACTCGCCGGATCGATGGGTCACTACACCTCTCCTCGCTGCGACACTTGCTGGAGCAAGCTGTCACTCTTGCCAACACAGTGGAGGTCACTGGGGGGTGGAGCGAATGGCCAAAGATCAGAATGGAGGAGAGGGAGCTCGAGATAAATATGGGTGCAGGTCCGGCTAGAAGAGGTCGGGTAGGGCATTGGAGCGTGCGGATCCCGAGGTGGAGGCTCCGGCGAGGGTCTCGGATGTATCATGAAGGAGTCGGACCCAGGGTTTAGGTGATAGGGAGTCGGGTTTAGGCGCGGAATTAGGGAGAAATGGGGTCGGGCGCCTTAGCCCGTGGGAAGTGGTCTTGGGGGGGTAGTTGACCGGGCGGTCAACAATCCCCAGGGCCAATGGGTAGCGGCCACGTGGCTGAAATTTGAAAATGAAATTAAGGGTAGCTAATGGCCGAATTGGTAAAAAGTTAAAACATGAAATATTTTTAATTTATTTTTTTCTATTTTTTTAGTGATTTTTAATTAATTTTTCAAAAATAAAAATAAGGTATATACATAGTAGGGTTATATAGGCATGTTGATTTTTAATTTATTATTTTTGTACAATTTTATTCCCATTTTACATTTTACTTATTTATATTATAAAATGAGGAATAAAAAGACATTTTTATTTTATTTTTATTATTTATATACATAGGTGAAATAAATACATAAGTATATTTACATACATTGTATATTTACAATATATTTTTGTGTTTTTAATTTTGTTATTTTTATTTTGTTTTTGTTTTAATTGTTTTTATTTTATTTATTTACACTATATAATATAGGATATTTACAAAAATTTTGGAAATTAATTTTATTTATTTATAAGGCTAAATAAATATAGAAGGAGGTTTTATGTACATGGTGACTTCATACAAGTGGTGTTTTTGTTTTCTTTTTAATTTTTATATTTTTATCTTGATTTTGTATTTAGAGATATTTACAAATATTTACAAGCCAATTTGAGTCTATTTTTGCGAGGAAAATACTTTTATTTATTTACATAAATATGTACACAGATGAGCCCCTATCTCCCTCTACTTTGGCTTTTATGCGGTCGGGCCCATGCTGAGCCCTCCCTTGGGTTAGGTTGCTCAATATTTATTCTAAATATTTCCCTCTTTTTCTTTTTAATCTTTATTCTTTTATTTTTGCACAAAAACATGCTAATTATAGGTTTTTACACAATGCATGCTTTTGATAATTATTTCTATTTACAACTATATACATGCATTTGCAAAGGTTTTTGTAGCTAAAATATAAGAATAAAGAGTGATGAATGAGTATTCATCAACGGTCATCCCTGGGGCACGTCAGTTTTTACCGATGATTCATTCATGATTTCAGTAGTATTGCCCGACCGTTGACTGACCTGCTGACGAAAGACACCGAGTTCCTTGTCGATGAAAAGTGTCTTTCGTCCTTTGAGACTCTCAAGAGATGTGTTGTTGAGGCTCCTGTTCTCCAGCCGCCTGATTGGTCTCTCCCATTCGAGATCATGACGGACGCAAGGATGTCAAGGCCAGATTGACTAGATGGATCCTTCTACTCCAGGAGTTCGACATTGAGATCAAGGATAAGCCTGGAGTCAAGAATGTGGTGGTGGATCATCTCTCCCGATTAGAGCATCTTGAGGATTCTGAGCAGATCGATCCTATTTGTGAGACCTTCCCAGATGAGGCGATCCTTGCTATCGCCTCTCTCCCATGGTACGCCGATATTGTGAACTTTCTTGTTGCTAAGAAAGTTCCACAAGATTGGCCCAGATAGAGGCTTGAGACCTTCCTCGCGAAGGCCAAGTCCTACCACTGGGAGGATCCCATCCTTTACCACGAAGGAGGGGATAGCGTCTGGCGTAGGTGCATTCCTCAGGAGGAGCATCATAGCGTCCTCACTTACTGCCACAAGCTTGAGGCAGGAGGACATCACTCTGGGAGGAGAACGGCACAGAAAGTATTCCAATCCGGTCTATGGTGGCCTACCCTCTTCAAGGACTCTGATGAGTTCGTGAAGAGGTGTACTGACTGTCAGAGGATGGGCACTTGTGGATAGCGTGATATGATGCCGATGCAGCCCATTCACTTCTGTGAGGTTTTTGACGCATGGGGCATCGATTTCATGGGTTCATTCCCTAAGAGTCAAGGATTTGAGTACATTCTGTTAGCCGTTGATTATGTGAGTCGTTGAGTTGAGGCCATCCCTGCCCGAACCGCTGATGCCAGGACAGTTTGCAGATTTTTGAGGAAGCACATCATTACACGGTTCGGGGTCCCTCGAGTGTTGATTTCTGACGGGGGGTCTCATTTCATCAATGACCAGGTGAAGGCCCTTGCTAGCGAGTTCGACATAGACCATCGAGTTGCCACTCCATACCATCCTCAGACGAATGGTCTAGCCGAGGTGTCGAATAGGGAGATCAAGACTATTTTGCAGAAAGTCATCCGCCCTGACCGAAAGGATTGGTCACAGCTTTTGGACTCGGTCTTGTGGGCATATAGGACGTCTTTCAAGACACCTTTGGGCACATCTCCCTTTCGCCTCGTATATGGCAAGCTGTGCCATTTACCTATTGAGCTGAGGCACAGGTCACTTTGGGCAGTTACAGATATTCTTTTGGATCCAGATAGTGTAGGAGACCAGAGGAGGGCAGAGTTAGCAGCCTTGGAGGAGCTTAGAGATACCGCCTTCTCAAACAGCCTACAGTACAAGGAGAGAGTGAAGGAGTGGCATGATTCTCACATCAGCCACAAGCATTTTGAGCCTGGACAGATAGTATGGTTGTTTGATGCTAGGCTTCGTCTATTTCCAGGGAAGCTACAGAGCAAATGGAAGGGACCTTATCTTGTGAGAAAGGTACACGACAACAGGAGCATTGACATATCTGAGTTGTCTTCTGAGAGTACCTTTCGAGTGAACGGCCAGCGGCTCAAGCCATTTCTAGATCATGAGCCGCGAGTTGTTGATGTTGCCCCTATTCATTTTGTGTGAGATGTAGTCTCTTGACTCACATCTATTGCATCCCACGCCTGATTATACTGTTCTTCCGACCTGTATAGATCCAGATGTCCATATCATTCCATTCTTTAGTCTCACATCCCTTTCTTCATCTTTTGATTATGCTATACTTAGGGTGTACTTTACCCTAAGTATAGGGGGGATGTTGGACTCACGGGTATTTCTTTTGATTCATTCTACCCCTGTCTTTGCTGCCTATACTTAGGGATATTTTACCCTAAGTATGGGGGGGTAGACCCTGTACATTCGCCACTCGGTTTTCCCTTTGTGTACAGCCTGCTATACTTAGGATTATTTGATCCTAAGTATAGGGGGAAAAGCCGAGAGTCTCTTGATATTCTATAGCCTTCCTTTTCACTTCCCTATACTAAGCACGAGTTATGTCTTCTTCATCTCTCTTGACTCTGAGGACATCGTTCAAGCTAAGTATAGGGGGGGTGTACATATTTCATATATACTTTAGCCATAACTCGTACTTTGTGTGAGTGTGTTAATAAATAAAAATGGCTAAAAACTAAAATCCATAAAAATTAAAAAAAATCCTGTAAGTAATCATTCTTTTATTTGCACATACGTAGCTATTGTACAAATTATTTTTGTAAAAATGTTTTCAAAAACTTTTTGTGAAAAATTTGTGTAAATATGTGTATATCAAAATTATGTATATAGTATAAAATTTTTCCAAAATGTTTTGAAAATCAAAAGTTTGGAAAAATCTTGTGTAAATTTGTGTAAATATTTTGCGAAACTTGCATTCATGCACACATCCATGACTTCAAAACATTTTTCAAAAATTTTTGGATTTGTGTAAATATTGTGTAAATAGCATCTTTGTATATATGTATATAGTTTTTCCCGGATTATAGTTGACATCTAAAATAGCCTGGAATTAAATTGGGAAATGGAGATTGATTAAGATCTTAATCCACCTAATTCTAAGAGGAACCTTATAGGGCTTAGGGTTAAGGCTTTTCAGGTCCATGGTGACTTAATTCTTTGAGTCCACTAGGCTATGATCACATGTCATCTCAATGAGCCTAAGTAGAGCATTTAACAACACACATGACTCATATAGACAATGGCTTTACTTGGACACCGTACTTGCACCGAGCTCTCTACGGATGAGGTGGTGAGGAGGCAGCCTTCCTTGACTTAGGGTAGCATATGAGGGTAGTACTTCTAGGCGGAACCTCTCTTATTCTTTTAGTGAAGGAAGTGTGTCTCAACTTGGTCTGGTTGCCATGAGGTCTAACGACAGGAGTTGTGGATTGCAATAATGCTTCAAAAGAGGGATAGTCTACTGGCTCAAGAGGAAAAACTCCTTGTATATATGCTGCACATGTATATGTTGTATAGATGCACTTGAAAAAAAATGCAAAAAGAAAATAACTCCAAAAAAAGTGGTGGGTCTGATAGAAAATGATAATCCCACCGGAGTATGTATATAGTGCAAATAAGCAAAGCTTGAGATTCATGTCCCACCTTATGTAGCTTGCAGCAGGGAGACTTAGCTACACTGGTTGAGCTCCCAAGGATACATGGCTACACTGGCCATGGTCCATTCTCTTCTTCCCCCTCTTCTTGAGCCGGTAGAACTTGAAGTTAGAAGGGAATACCCCACTCCTCGAGGAAAGAGTGGCAAGATTGGGGTCATAGAGTTACCTTGTTGGGGAGGGTTATCAAGTTGCCACTTCTGAGGTGGAGAGCTTATACTTCACATTCACAGTACAAGGAAAGATTCATGGTCTTCAGGGTTTGTGTTTGTAGACTTGTTCTGATCTGGATTGTTGAGGAGTCTTGATTATAGATTGGTGGAACTTAGAAGCTGTTGAGTTTTAAACTTAAGTCCAAATAAGGTTCCGACACATTAATAATCCAAAGATCTGATCGAGCTCCATATTTTAATTTAATGAAGGCAAGTTTAATAATCAACCTTGATCCATGTACATTCTCCTCTTTTTCTTTTTATTTTTCTTTTTCACTTCTTTTTCAAATAAGTGTTTGCTAAGGGACTAGCAAATTTAAGTATAGGGGGTGATGAATACTCATTCATCACTCTTTATTCTTATATTTTAGCTACAAAAACCTTTGCAAATACATGTAGATAGTTGTAAATACAAATAATTACCAAAAAGCATGCATTGTATAAAATATAACAATTAGCATGTTTTTGTGCAAAAATAAAAGAATAAAGAAACAAAAGAAAAAGAGGGAAATATTTAGAATAAATATTGAGTAACCTAATCCTAAGGGAGGGCTCAGCATGGGCCTGACCGCATAAAAGCCAAAGTAGAGAGAGATAAGTTAAGCTCATGTGTGTAAATATACCTGTAAATAAAATAAAATATTTTCCTCTTATAAAAATAAAAATAAGTGTGTAAATACTTGTGTATATTTGTGAATACAAAATCAAAATAAAAAGAAGAAAATTAAAAAGAAAATAAAAATATTCACCTTTTACATATTCATCGTGTACAAAGACCCCCTATCCCTATTTATTTCACCTTGTAAATAAATAAATTAAAATCCCTAAAAATTTGTATATACTCCATATTTCATGGTGTAAATAAATAAAATAAAAACCATAAAAACAAAAATAAAATAAAAATAACAAAATCAAAAATCAAAAGAAACATTGTAAATATACCATGTACATACTTGTATATATCTATTTATTTTACCCCTATAAATAAATAATAAAAATAAAATAAAAAAACATCAAAATATTCCTAAATTTATTCTATAAATAAATAAAATATAAAATTAGGATAAAAATGTACAAAAATAATTAATTAAAAATCAAAAATTAAAAATCCATATTGTATATATACCTATACATAGTACTATATTGTATATACCTTATTTTTATTTCAAAAAAATAATTAAAAATCACAAAAAATTAGTTTAAAATAAAAGAAACATTTTTCATGTTGAAAGTTTTTCCTAATTCGGTCATTTATTATTTTATTTTTTAATTTCTAATTATTTCTGACATGGCCTCTTTTGATTGGTCCACGGGGGATGTTGACCCCCCGGTCAACTCCTCCCCTTGGACCACTACCCACGGGTCATGCACGCCCGACCCGACTTCACGGATTTATTGCATCATGACCCGATTGCCAAATCACTAAGCCCCGAGCTCCGATCGTTCCTCCTGCATCCGAGATCCACGCCGTCATATCCGCGTTGGGATCCACGCTTCGTGGAACCCTGCCCGACCTTCTCTTCTCGAACCTGCACTCGTATATAGCCTAAGCTCTGCCTCCATTTTCACGCATCCTTGGCTCAGCTCATTCCACCCTAGGACCTCCATAGCCATCGCCTGAGTGACAGCTTGCGTTCGGCCGTGTTGCAGCGAGGAGGGAGCAGCTGGACCATCGATCCGGCGACTTTGCGTCGTCGTGCGCTGCCCAGACGTGGTGCTCGAGCCTCGGGCATCGATGGCCCTCGAGGCTAGGACCTAGAGCTTCACTGGCTCATTCCCAGTCGACCTCGTCCATCAGGTAGTCCCCGTTCTTTCTTTCCTTAGCTAATTTTGCTTTTCGCCCAAATCGACCCATCGCCGACGACCTTCGATTCCGACCACCCTAGCCCACCTTTCGATCATCGGAATCATCCATCACCTTCTCCCTTCCCCCGCGCACCTTCTGCACCCATCCATCCAACCCAGTTCGCACAGGAACTGGGATTGGAGCTCCGCCACCGTCGCTTCGCCGGAGCTCCCCCATATCTACGCATCGTTCACCTCCACCACCTCTAACCGGGTCGAGGCACTTTTCCCTCGACCCAGGAGTCTGTTGCATAGCTTTGCAGGTCCAGAAGAGCCCATCTAAGGGCTTGACATTCCGGAGCAGCAGCTCCAGCTCCGCCGGTGTCGCCTGAGCTCTCCGGAGCTCCGTTGCACCATTGGAGGCGCTCTTCAGACGTGGGAGACCCAAGCGCATCTTCTCCGATCCTCAGGAGCCTCAGAGGAGGACCATCGTGCGCACACTGGGCCGGCGAAGTTCGCCGGCCGCTTGTTCTTCGTGGATCCTCCCCGACCATTCATCCAGCCCTCCAGCTCCAGATTCACATCGAGCCGTCCATTTGAGGAGCAGCACCAGTCGTTCGATCATCAGAGGAGGAATCTGGACCGTCAGATCAGCGAGGCTCAGCCACAGTGCACAGGAGACGTTCGATCATCCACGTGGCTGAGCCCCGACCGTCCGATTCGAGCCGCAACCCTTCGTTGAGGCGCCACCCCCCCTACCGTTGGATATCACACGTGGCACTCATCTAGCCCTCGGCATATAATAAGGGGTAATTTCCCTTAGGCCCCTCTCTTTTTGTTTTTACAAATTAGTCCTGTAAATACTCTATCTCGTTCATTTTATTTTGGTGTATTTGCATAGTGGACCCTTCTGTTTGTATTATTTGTGTTTTGACCCCTGTACATGATGGACACGTGCATCGACACGTGAGTTTTTGGTGCAATTGCAAGAATTGCCCTGTGTTTTTCGTGTGTTATCGATTGCATGTTTTAAAATAGGAATGACAAAAAGGTCCTTCCAGGCCTGAGTCACGTGTATCGTGCGTGGGCCTTAGGGACTTTTACACTTTGGGCCCCTGGGTTTCCTTGTATGTTATCAAAAGGGCCCAGAATTTTATTTTAATTGCAGATAGGTCCCTATGCACTATGCCTTGGTTTTTAATTTTAATAAAATAGCAAAACTACTCCAAATTCGATGAAAATTGGAAACATGGCTCCTGCCATGGTGTAAAATTTTCTCTAAATTTTGGAGAAATTTTTGACTCTTTTTAGTATTTTTAAAAAATTCAAAAACACGCATTTTTCTTACTGTCCAGTTCTAAAAATCACAAAAAAAGATAAAACAACTTTAAAAATTACAAAAAAATTAGATATTGTTTGTTTTGCTGTGTTTGATTTTCTGACCAATTTTGGTCATTTTTAGACTTATAAATATTATAAAAATTGAAAAACAATGAAAACCCCATAAAAATTCTAATAAAATAATTGAAAGATCCAAAAATAATAAATCCAGTGCCTAATTTTTCCTTATATTTCATACTTTACAGGAAAATTACCTTCTGGTTTTATTAGAGCCATTTTGTATTTTAATTTGGCCCTTGAAGCCTGACTGGACATTGTCTTGCATTTTCAGTCTTGTTTTATTTTTATAAAATTCCATAAAAATCAGAAACACCCCAAAAATTAACCAAAAACATAGAAAAATATAAAAAAACTTAAAAACATTTTTGTTTGAATTTTTGGGTGAATTTTGAGTTGTTAAATAATTATGTGAAGTTGATTGTTCTATTGTTTTCTTATTTTCTTACTTAGTTTAAAAATCCAAAAAATATAAAAATATTAGAAATCCACTAAAAATCATTTTCTTTTATTTTATTTTAGACTACTTCGTAGGCCGCGAGGCCATTACGTGCTCCCTGAGTCCGACCCTGGTCGCTATACCAGGCTAATCTAATAGCCAGGGCCACTATTGAGTTTCTTTGATTTTTATCTTATTTTGGTTGTCTGATCCCCTATTTTCTTGTTGAGCCGAGATTTCTATCGATCCAGGTCGCAACGACCAGAGTGTGATATTTTTACCTGATCTGGATTAATAGGATTTTTAGCCCATCAAGAGGTCATGTGCAGCTAGAGGCCACATACAGCGTTGGCAGGATCCATTGTGGCGGACACCAATCGGCATCAGAGACCAGACTCCGACCTCTCTTGTTGACCTTTTAACTACCGTTCTTCGCGTATAGAAATTCTTCGTCTAAGGCCGTTTTCTTCGTGCATCGTATAGGTAGTTTAATTTCTGTCTTTATTTTATGCACGGATCACCCTGCATGTAGAGTGTAGGTGTCAGGTACGCATTTCTGACTTCGCATGCATCATTGTGTTTGACCGCACAGAGGATTTTTTGACTTCTCCCCCCTGTTTTTGGACTTAAAATAATCAAGAGAATTGAAAATTTTGTTAGGCGTTGTTTGTTATTGAAAAACACCTAAAAAGAAAAATCATAAAATTGGGACTGCTAAACACACTTGACCATAAAAGACACTCATTGAAAAATTTGTCTTGGGAGAGTAATCCCCTCATTGTTTGGTTTGGATGAGCGAGAGAGTGACACGCACACTAAGCTAGAGCCATATCTGACCTCTTTTCAGACTACTGATTTCGGGTTAGTCATTATCTAGTAAGGATCGCTCTGGTTTCCGATAAAGCGGGCCGCGATATCCTTAACAGAGCGAGTTGATCAGGTAGCCAGTAAACGGTCTGCAACTTGTACCGGCTGGGAAAGATCTAGCCTTGGGATCTGGCCAGTCTCCTGAGAGCGTCGGATTCCTACCATCTCGCTTAATCGCTCTGATAGACTGAATTATCACCTAATAAAATTGACAAGATAAATGACCAAACCTTTGCGGTCATCAGCTCAGTGTTGAGTAGGTGAAATGGGGGTTTGTTTTCCTGATCTTGTTTGTTTCCAGATCCCATCCGCTTTTTCTTTATCCCTCCCTCCCTTCCTTCATTCTCCTACTTGCTGTCTATCCCTGGATGATAGGTTGCCCTCCTTTCTTGCCTTCTCTCGTAGCTTCTTCATCTTATTCCCATCATTCCAATCCACTCTCGTGGGAGGTTGGGACTCCGACCGAACTTCCATTGTCTCCTTCTCTATTCCATCATTCTTCTAGGCATGCTATGTTGAACGCCTGCAGAGATCAAACTGACCAGAGGCGAGAATCGGGCGATTTCATTACTGGGATGAGAGTTCCTTCCATATACGATCACAGAGAGCAGATGCGAGTTTCAGATACCTCCTACGCTAGGATGATGGATGAGCATATCGATCAGGAAGCACATTCAACTTCTACATTGAGTACCATCATTCTGGATTTGGAGTTCATTCAGAAACTGCCGAAGTTTTCAGGGGAAGTGCAAGAGGAGCCATACCTTCATCTTTATGAGTTTGGGGAGTTCTGTATGGCCTATGTATACTCGGATATTTCTTCTGAGGAGTTGATGTTGAACACCTTCCCATTTTCACTCAAGGGCAGAGCCATGAGATGGCACAAACAATTGGGAAGGAAGTTCGCTATGTGGGGAGGGATACGTTTAGAATTTCTACAGAGATTTTACCCCCAGCGTAGAGCAGATATGATGCGGTCTTTCATCACGGATTTTTTAGTAGAACCCCAGGAGCTATTGCATGATTCTTGGTTGAGGTTTCTTGACCTCTTGAGGAGATTTCCGGATCATGTACTTTCGTCGACCGACCTTGTTGAGATCACCATGAAAGGGATAACCAGTGAGCAGATTGCATTGGTAGTTACCTCATGTGGTGCTTCACACCACAATTTCGACATTGATTTACTTACGACCATCTCGAGAGCACTTTCAGACATCCCATCTTCACGAGATGCATTAGTCGGGACAGCACACGAGGGTGATGAAGTACCAGTTAGGTTTACCACACTTCTTGATGACACAACTACTACACAAGATGGAGGACATGGATCCTGATATAGTACAAACGATGGATGAGATGACTGCCACTTTGGAGATTCAGACCCATAGATTGATCGAGTTCGCATTAGTTTTCCAGCCAGAGTTCGAGTCAGTCTCGTACTTTTCAGTTGAGGAGTCTTGGATATCAAATCTTCTGATATTCCAGGAGATGGAGGAGCCCACGCTACTACAGTCGTCAGTCCAACCGTTCCACTTTCCATTCCCAGATCATTCAGCTTCTACTCTTTAGAGATAATTTTCTGATTCAGATGGATATCTTGATTCCGCCCGGCAGCTAGAGCCATATAAGGGACACCACTTTGAGATGACAGATCTAGATAGTCCCATATTTGAGCCTTTTGTCCTCCAGTTTGATGAGATAGATACATTTCATGAGGACCAGATGATGGCCAGCACTATCGCATCTCGAGGATCGGTTTCAAACATTTCGATAGCTTCTGCATTGTTGACCAGCACTATTTCCTGTTTCTAGATTGTTCAGAGGCAGACTTCAGCTGATGAGGCATTTTGATGCAAGGAGTGGATGCTTGACAGTGGTGCAGATTCCCAGTTAGACTCTGATTCCTCTTTCTTTACTGATGATTTTGCATTACTCCTCGAGGGTTATCTGCGGGAGAATGCCACATGCTCTGTGTACTCGATTGCACTGCGAGGATGTGTATTCGATCTATCGGATCATGAGATCGAGTCTTCTGACATTTCTGATCATGTTGATTCTGACGTCTCTCACCTCGACCCTCACGAGGATGAGCCGGTCTGTGAGATATTCGATGATGTCGCTGATATTTCTCCATTTTACACTTCGGATATTGCTTCTCATACCGATTCTCTTGGTCTTGATCTTCCATATCTTTCTGAGACAGTGAATAATGTGGAGGATTTTATGACCGATCCTTCATTTTCCATGTTCAACTTCTTTGGCTATGCCATTCCATTCCAGTCTGATCTTGAGCCGATACATTCTTTTGTGCTACCGGAGCCCGATTTCATCTTCCCATATTTTTACCTGGTAGCAGACATCCGCCTGATTGTCTTCTTGGGTGTCATCGTTTACATTATTGATCTCATCGTTGTTCTTCTACCAAGACTACGACGACAGTACGGCATTCGCCTTACAGATGTCGTCCTGAACTTTGGCACTGCATTATCCTAACCTTTGCACCCAGCTAGGGGCGTAAAACCTAGTGCTTGTTGAGAGGCACCTCAACATTGTCCACTTTGTATATATGTGTTTCGTCTTGATTTGTTCCTTGTTTCTTCCGTTTTTGTTTTACACCCCAGGTCTCGTTTATGATAATTTTTGCTATACTTAGGATTTACCTTATCCTAAGTATAGGGGGTGTAGACACCGAGTTGTTCCTTTTCGTTTTGTTTCATTACTCTTGTCATTTCCTATACTTAAGGGCCCTTCACCTTAAGTATAGGGGGAGTGATGTCGTTCTTTTTATCTTGTATATATTTAACTTTATTTCTGCTATTCCCTCACTTGACTCCACACTATTCATATTTCTTTCTATAATTAGGGGTATTTTACCCTAAGTATAGGGGAGGTAGACCCTGTACATTCTTCCACTCGGATTTCCCTTTATGTACAGTCTGCTATACTCAGGATTACTTAATCCTATGAATAGGGGGAAACACCGAGATGTCTTCATTCTATTCGTCATTGTAGTATAGCATTCCTTTTCACTTCCATATACTAAGCACGTGTTATGTCTTCTTCATCGCTCTTGATCCACTCTGAGGACATCATTCGAGCTAAGTATAGGGGGTGTCGTATATATTTCATATATATTTTAGCCATAACTCGTACTTTGTGTGAGTGTGTTAATAATAAAATGGCTAAAATCCTTTATCTAAAAACCATAAAAATTTAAAATTTTTCTTGTACATAAAATTCTTTCTTGCACATACATAGCTATGTATAAAGATTACTTTTGTACAAATATTTGTAAAAATGTTTTGTTTGTAAAATTTGTGTAAATATTTTGATATTAAAATTATGTATACAGTACAAAATGTTTTGTAAAATGTTTGAAAAACAAAAGTTTGCAAAAACCCTTGTGTAAATGTGAGTAAATAGTCTGCAAAACTCTTGCATCCATGCATTCATTCAAACATTTTTCAAAAATTTTGCACATTTCCAAAAATTTGCATAAAAAGATTTTTGTATATACTTGTATAGTTTTCTGAATCATAGATTGACATTTAAACTAGCCTGGAATTAAATTGGAAAATGGAGCCTGGTTAAGACCTTAATCCACTTAATTCTAAGAGGAACCCTATAGGGCTTAGGGTTAAGACTTTTCAGGTGCATTAGTGACTTAATTCTTTGATTCCACTAGTCTATGATCACATGTCATCTTGATGAGCCTAAGTAGAACACTTAACAACGCACACATGACTCTCTCAGATAATTGCTTTACTTGCACCAGCACCTTACACACAACTCTCTACGGATGAGGTGGTGAGGAGGCAGTCTTCTTTGGCTTGGGGTAGCATACGAGGGTAGTACTTCTAGGCGGAACCTCTCATCTTCTTTTAGTGAAGGAAGTGCGTCTCAACTTGGTCTGGCGGCATTGAGGTCTAATGACAAGAGTTGTGGGTTGCAATAATGCTTCAAAAGAGGGATAGTCTACTGGCTCAAGAGGAAAAACTCCTTATGTATATATGCTGCACCATGTAGATATGTTGTACATATGTGCATCGAAAACAACTGCAAAAGAAAGAAAAACTCTAAAAAAGTGGTGGGTCTGATAGAAAATGAAATACCCACCAGAGTGTATATAGCCAAATAAAGCAAAGCTTATGTTACCCATTCTCATCTCACGAAGCTTGTAGCAGGGAGACTTAGCTACATTGGTTGGGCTCCCAAGCACACATGATTACACTGGTCATGGTCCATTCTCTTCTTCCTCCTCTTCTTGAGCCGCTTGAACTTGAACTTAGAAGGGAATATCATGCTCCTCGAGGAAAGAGCTGCCAGACTAGGGCATTAAAATTACCTTGTTGAGGGGGATTATTACTTTGCCATTTCTGAGGTGGGGAGATACATATCACTTACACAGTACAAGAAAAGATTCATGGTCATTAGAGTTTATGTATGTAGACTTGTTCTGATCTGGATTATTGAGGAGTCTTGACCATTGATTGGTGGAACTTAGAGGTTGTTGAGTTTTAAACCTAGGTCCAAATAAGGTTCTGATAAACTAATAATCCAAACTTCTGTCTGGGCTCCATACTTCAATTTAATGAAGACAAGTTTAATAATCAATCTTGATTCTCCTTCTTTTTCTTTTCTTTCTCTTTTCACTTCTTTTTCAAATAAGTGTTTGCTAAGGGACTAGCAAAGGTAAAGTATAGGGGGGTTATGAATCCATGTTCATCACTCTTTATTCTTTTATTTTAGCTAATTATCTTGGCAAAGCATCATGTAAATAAGTGTAAATACAATAACTTAGCAATAGGCATGCATGTGTTAATATTACATAATTAGCATGTATTTGTGCAAAAAGAAAAGAACAAAGAATAAAAAGAAAAAGAAAAAGAAGGAAGTATTTAGAATAAATACTGAGTGACCCGAAGCCCAAGAGAGGGCCAAGCATTGGCCTGATCGCCAAATAAAATAAGTAGAGAAAGATTGTGCCACTCTAGATTATATATATCATGTGTGTATGTAAATAAATTATTTTTGCCAAAATAAAAACAAAAATATGTTTTTACTTCCTTGTATATATTTCTAAAAATTAAATAAAAATAAGAAAAATAAAAATAAAAAGAAAATAAAAATTCTCTCTCACTAGTACATAATACATGTAAATATGTTTCCTTCTCTATTTATTTCATACTTATAAATAAATAATAAAAAATCAAAAAATATTTTATACTCCAAAAAGTTGCGTTGTGAATAAATAAAATACAAAAATTGGATTATTTTTGTAAAAATAATAAAATAAAAATAATTATACAAAATACATAGGTATAATATACATGTATGTAATACAATATACTATATATAGACTAATTTATTTTTCATAAAAAAAATAAAAATCACAGAAAAATCCCTTGAAAAATAATAAAAAAATTTCATTTTATTCATTTTTAAATTTAAATTCATTTATTATTTTAAATCTATTTATTTTTTTATTTTTCTTACTATTTTGTCATGTAGTCTCTTTTGTTTTTTTCACCACTGCTCCTGATTGGTCCAGGGAGGATTGTTGACTCCGGTCAACTGCCCCCTGGAGTCTCTTTCGTTTGGATCCAGTTTCACCTACTTTTTGCCTAATTTCTTCGACCCAATCCGATCGCCATTTCCTTCCATTTGTAGCTCCGATTACTGAGGGAAGATCCACGATCCACGCCCGATGAAATTTCTAGGGATCCGTCCCACGGTTCACGCGCCCATGCTCCATCTTTCTCAGACCCTACAACATATAAAACCTCTTTCATCCCCTTCTTCTTCGGCATCTTCGGCCGCTACCCTCGTCTCCGGTGACCTCTGCCTTCTTCCATGAGTGACAACGTGTGAGGGAGAGCATCGCAGCAAGGATTCGAGTCATGTATCCCTAGATCCGGCGTACACTCCGTCGTGCTCCGCTACGAGGTGAGCCCACCCTCTGGGCCCGTCGACCCATCAAGGCAATGACCCCCGGAGGTCTCTGACCTCCAGCATAGACGACTATGGCCATTAGCTAACTTAGTTTTCTTCGTTCTTCGCATTTGATTTGAGTTTTAGCATCTGAACAAAGCCTTCTCCACTGATCTCCATCACCGTGGACGGAGCATCCCTTTGCTGATCTGAGCCCCCGACCACCTTCACGAGACTTCTCCCCACATTCTATGCCCATCCATCCACCTCATTCTTCCCAAGAACGAGTTCCCAGGTCTCCCTCGTCGTCTCTTCGCCGGAGAGCTACGCAACGACGTACCGGCCATCCATTTCGTGCTTTGACGGGTCGAGGCACTTTGCCCTGGACCCTGTGGTTCCTCTGTACAGGAAAAGTGGGCAAGAACCTCATCTGGAGGTTCACTCGAAGAGGAACAATAGCTCCATGTCTTCAAGATTCGCTAGGCCTTTCTCCTTGGTCTTGGCCTCATCAGTGCCACCCCACAACTGCGGATTGTCGCCAGTAGCATTTTCCCCAACATAGCAGCTCCGAAGGACGTCCCTGTCGCACGTATCAATCAATCGAAACTCACTGGAAGCGAGTTCTTCGGCGTTCTTCCAGGCGTCGTCTCTACCGTTGAATTGAGGTCTCCTCCGGGTCTAATCATTGTCGTCCATCATCATGGGAGCCTCGACCGTTGGATCCATCTGAGGATCGCATCATAGCCTTCCATCGTCGAACCGGTATTGCCAGATCTCAATCGTCCGATCATAAGTGGAGTGTTGTCGACTGTTGGATCTCTAATAATAAAGGGTAACTACACTTAGGCCCTTTCTTGTTTTTCATTTACTTTTTAGTCATGTAAATATTTTTAGCAGTTGTTTTTATTTTGGACAACTTGCATTCAGGACCTTGTATTTTTAGTATTTGCATTTAGGTCCTTCCTATAATGTATTGCGTGGTCTGACACGTGACCTCTTGGGTTATTTGCATGATTAGTCTTGAACTTTGTTATTGTTCATGATTGAATTTTTATTAATAAAAATTGCATTTATACCCCTGAGTGACTTATTCGCGTGCTGATCATGTGCGGATTTGGTTTTTTGCAATTCAAGCCCTAAACTATTCACGTCTGTTATATTTTGGCTTTTAACTTTTCATTAATTGCACATAGGTCCATGTTTGTTGTGTCCTTTATTTTTAATCAAATAATTATTAAATTAGCTCCAAACAATCTACAAAAATTACATGAGTGAATAAGCTGGTGTCATTTTTTCATATCCAGCAGGGTACACATACAACATCAATAGCAGGCACACTGTCTTAAATAGAAAGGCGGGATAAGGCATATCAAATGATTCTAATACTACCTGAAACCCACCATGTAGTTCAATAATGAGAATCTTGTATGTCCATCTTTTATTCAGTGTACTAGAACAAGTATGAGTCCGCGGAATGACTCTTGGAATGATGAATAAAATCAATCTAATTACTATATTAGGTCAAACCGTGGTCCTTTGGCTAGTTATAGGGCTATTAAGGCCTACCTCCATAGCTCCTGCTATCGTGTAGTATTTATAGTAATTTTTGTGATCTAATTTAATTTTATTTGATAGTTTCTAAAAATAAAAAACTTAAAAAAATGTCCCTATCTAATTTAGAAAACCCATAAAAAATAGAAAAATACTTTCAAAAATTCTAAAACAATTCGTGAGTGCTTTTTTTGTCATGTTTTAATTTGTGTACCATTTTCATACGATTATCTTTTATAAAACACCTAAAAATTGCAAAAGACTAAAAACCTTATAAAATTCATTAAAAATCAAAAAAATGTGTTTTCAATTTCTTTAGGTAGATTTTACTTTATAGTTTCATAAAAAAAATGCTACCAAGATTTTAGAGGCACTTTAGACATTTTTAATGTGCCTTTTCATCAAGGTTGCACACTGCTTGCTATTGTTGTCTTCCTTTTAACAGTAACTCCAAAAATTATGAAACCACTACCATTTGAAAGACAATTTAATTTAGAGTATAATGGAAGTGAGTTTGGTTCAATTTGAGTTCGTATGGAGCCAAAATTGGTATTTCAATGATCAATTTGCGGCTTTTTTGGCATAATTATTTGCAATATGTACAATTTTTTATTTCACACTTATTTTTATTATTTACAACACATTTTTATTTACAACTTTTGTTTACAAAAATAATTTATTTAAGGTCAAATTATGTATAAATAAAATAGTACACATTTTATACAAATATACAATAAAAAATATATACAGAATATTTTTGGATTTTTGACAGAACTTGAATATTTTAAAAGCATAAAAACATTTTTGTTTTAATTTTTTGAGTATTTTTAGACCTTTAAATAATTATTTGAGTGTGATCTTTATCATTTTTTATTTCTTTTCTTAATAGAAAATCATAACAAATTTGAAAATTAAAAACCACCAAAAATACTTTTATTTCTTGGATTTCTCGACTACATCGTAGGATCATCCCGTGCTCCTAGTGTTCGACCCTGGTGGCTATACCAGGTTAAATAATTAGCAAGACCGCTTTCCTTCGTTAAATTGTTGTTTGATTTCGTTGGTGGTCTATATTTTCTTGATTGAGCCACGCTCCGTCGGTTTGGGTCGCAAAGAACTTGATCTGTTTTTCTGAGACTTAACCTCGATTGGCGGAGCACTCATCGGGCATGGAGCTCATCAAAGTTATAGGTGCTTGGGGAGCTTCTTCTGCACTGAAATTGACCCTGTTCAGGTCCCTTGCGGCACGTATCTGCAGAAGAAAGATCCATGGCTCGAAGTGAACCACCTCGACCCAATTTGAAGATGTTGCACATGAAGATGGAGGCAAGCGGAGGGGCTCCGATGAAGGGTAGAGGTGGAGCCCTTATTCACGGATCCAAGGAGGGTCCAGTTGGGTTGAAAGTTGGAATGGGTGAAGCATGCAATAGGGAAGAAAATGGGCGTGATCAGTGGGTTAAAGAACATTGGATTCACGGTGAAACATGGCCGAAGCAGTGAGCTTCAGGATTGAAGATTTTGGAATTCAATGTAAGCTGCGGAGCTAATTACTAAGTGAAATGCAGAAATAGAAAACTAAGATTAAATCTAACTAAAAATATAGAAAATAGGTATAACTCATACCTGGAAACCAGGGAGTAGAGGCCTCACCGGAGCGATGCCTTGGACCACCACTCTTCCTCTATCTACCTTTCTAACATCTTGGGGATGTCCTCGTTGTCACCGGGAACACATGTGCGTGAATGGTAGAAGGCTTCAAGGCTCATAGAGGGATCAAAGAATAAAAGAATGAAAATAAGTTCTTATTTATAGACAAGGGTTAGGGCTAATTTTGATAGAGATTATTTCATGGCTCGATGGACATTAATGGAATCTAATGATGGAGAGTGAAAGATGATCGTGATGGGAATAGAATCGAAGAAGAGTTCGAGATGATTGGTGATCACGACGGCTTGGAGAATTTGGTGAAGTGAGGCGATCAAGGGTCTAACAAGAGTCATAGAGGGGGGAAGTACAATTGACTTGAGTCAACAAAAGAGAGACCCTGGTCAGTCCACGTGGTCCAACCAAGAAAAAGAGAACTAAAAATACATTGTAAAATGAATTTATAATTAATAAATGAATTATTTAAATTTTGTTTATAAAATAAATATTACTTATTGTTTTTTGTAGTATTTAATTTATATTTTTATTTATTTCTCTTAAGCTTTTTATTGTAACTTAGTATTTACATGTGTATTATAAGTATATTTACCTATATATTGGAAATTTTATTTACATTTTGTATTTTAGAATTTATTATTTTATGAACATAATTTATATATTTATATCATATTTGAATATACATAAATATATTTTTATTGCATTTTTCGGAGTTTATTTGTATACTTAAATAAATTTATGTATTTATTATATAGGTATAAGTACATTTAATTCATCTATATATTTTATACACTTATTTATTTTATTTTATATTTAATGGTTTTATTGTATTCTAAATATGGACATCTACTATAAAGAATATTTACAAAATTATAAAAATTTAAAATAGTGAAAAATAAAAAGAATAAATAAAATGAATATTTTAGTCAGGTATATGGTACAATACGAGTCCAAAACCTAACTTTTGTGTCTTAACTCATAATTAAATGAAACCACTTTCATTAAATAGATAATAAAAAGTTATATATAATTAAAGTTATTTTGATGGATTTTGGTTTCATATGAGAATATATGGGTATTGAAAGTTTAGATATTAGATTTTTATTCTGAATACAGATGTAAACTATATATTATTTTAATGTGAAATAAATTTTGTATTTTTCTATGTATTTTTATATACAACTTTCTTGTAAGGTATAAATAATAAAGGCTAAAATAAGTATCAAAAATATATTATTGACATTTGTGAATCAGAGTTTTATTATCTTTATTGTCCCTTATACCCCCCTACTTTATTCCTTATCGACCTAGTTATCATGATGCTTAGGTCTCGAGGTTTAGGGTTCTAAAATACCTTTTGCATTTTATTTCTTTTTCTTTTTTTCTTTATTCTTTTATTTTGGCTTTAAATATAATATTTTATATAATATTTGTATAATAAATAAGAGATGTTAATTTGTGCAAAATAATGATATTAACATGCATTTAGCTAGGGTTTAAAGGGATGAATGAAATAATAAAGGTGATGGAATGGAGATTCATCACCTCCTTAGTTGGGTGCTCTAGAGTCCATACACTATTCTTGTGCATTGAGTCTATTTTAGACTTCATAGCTGGCATCCATATATCCATGTCATGACCCACGAGTGCTTCATCAAATGAAGTTGGATCATTGTCAGACTCTTGTGACGCATGGAATAAATACCTATAACCACCCTCGAACTCCTTCGAAAAGGTACGCGTGTTTCATCTTCAATTACTTCTTTAGTTTCTGGATCAGGAATCTCAATATCCTTAGAAGATTCTGTGAATTCCTTTACTTTATTCTTGTCTTGACTTTTAAGGAAGTCATCCTTGAATAATTTTACCTCCCTAGAGATGAATATATTTTGAATCTCAAGGTTGTAAAGTTAGCATCTAAACCATCCTTTCATACCCAATGCAAGATTCTAGCTTACTTGCATCCATGTTTTTGGCATGGATCAAGAAACCCCAAATCTCAAGTGTCTAACACTGGGCTTGGTTCCAAAAGCTCATGTGGGATTTTGGGTACATATGTGCTAGGAATCTTGTTAAGGATATATATTGCAGTCTCTATTGCATATCCTCATAAACTAAGAAGTAAATGTTCTTTACTCATCATTGATCAGATCGTATACATGATGGTCCTATTGCGTCTTTCAACAACACAATTTAGTTGGGGAGTTCCAGGAGGAGTGAGATTGTATACAATTCCTCTCTCTTTAAGGTATTCCTTGAATTCATCTGAGAGGTACTCACCACCTCAGTTAGATTGAATCCTTTTAATATTCCTATTGATTTGGTTCTAAAAAAGCCATGAAATCTTTGACTTTTAAAATGTTTCTGATTTATGACATAATAGGAAGATAAATCCATATCATAAATGCTCATCAATAATCGTCAAATATCGATATCCATTTCGAGTCGCGATACCGAAGGGATCACATAAATTCCTATCTATTTGGTTTAGTATACCCCTGCATCGTGTACCCTTATTTTGTATGGGTGCTATGGTCATTTTACATCGAATATAATGTTCACAAGTAGGTTAACTTTACACCTCAAGCAAATCTAATGGTCCATCTTTTACCAATCGGTTGATCCTATTAAAGGATAAATGACCAAGCCTTTAACGCCAAATCATGGTTAAATGACTTTCATTCTCTCTAGATCTTTTAAGGTTTTTATTAGTGGTAGTAACATTCATGACAGATTCATCAATGCACAACTCAAAGAGTCCTTTAGGAATCATAAAATCATCTGATATATATGTTTACTGTAACAACTTATGATAAGCTTTTCACATAACAGAAACAAATATCCATTTCTAATTAATTTAGATATAGATAATAAGTTCCTTCTAACATCAGTAACATAGAGACATTCTCTAAGTAATTAGAATCTCCCACTGAATAATGGTAGTTTGGACAATCTGACAGTGATTGCTGCAACAATTGCATCAAATTCCATCTGGATGACTATCTCCCTTACAACAAGCTTTTTGGTTTCTTGAAATAGATAAACCAGATTGCATACATGAATAGGAGAACTAAAATCTGTTACCCAACTATCTTCTCATCCTACGAGAAAATTTGTTTCAATGATGATAGATTTTATACCATCTGTAGCTTTACCTTTTTAAATTATTTTCAGGCAATCTGGACAATTACGCTTCCAATCCCTGGCTTGGTGTAGTGATGTAAGAAATTAACTTTCTTATATCCCATGAGAGTGGAAGCTTGAGAGAATGCGTCAATGGCTTAACTCCTCTTCTTCCTTTGTATCGGACCCTTCCGAGACCCTTACTTTTGTGCACGATTTCCCTTGACTTGTGCGACCATTACACTACTAGTAGGATTATCTTTCTTCATGATGTCCTCATCGAACTTCAATGAAGATATGAGCTCTGCATTTGTCAACCTCAGTTTATTCGTGCGGTACGATACCACAACATTTTTGAAATACTTGGGCAGAGATAGTAGAATGAAGTCAGACTGCATGTCTGCATCTATGCGTTCCCCAACGATATCCACCTCAAATTGGTAACCAAACATTTTGATTACATGTTATTTAACTGGGGTCCCTTCCTGCATCTTGCAGCAAATTTTTCCTTTTAGGATATTGTAACGATGTGTACGGTTCGCATCATTGGACATCTCTTTCATATTCATCATTATATCATGAATGCATTCTATTTCTAAATGTTGCTTTTGAAGAACATTGGATAGAGTGTCCAAATTATAACAACGAGTCAATAAATGATCTTCAAGATATTTTTCATTATATTTGATTTATTCCACAGACACAGGGTTCACATGCTTATTTCTTATAAGCACATAGTCGATGAGTTCCGTAGAGCGAAGAAGCTCCAAATTTCGAAGCCAGTCCGAATAGTTCCATCTGATCAAATTGTTGACCTCCAAAAGCTTGATAAGTGGATTCATAGATTTCATATCTAAGATAAAGAAATGTACTTATTAGAAGATATAAATATTTATATATTCATGTTTTATATCCTTGATTAAGAAATTTTAAATCAAAGTTGTCTTGTTTTTTTAATATTTTGAAAGGCATTTCCATTTTTAAACTTTAAAGGTAAGAGATATACTTGCCATAATATCTCTTGCAAGATCAGGGATCTCCATTCATCTTTGTTTTACCCTAATAATATGAGAAAATACAACTTAGGTGAAGGAAGCAGGAACTCATTATGCCTTGGAAGTCCAACTTGCATTTCCCAATATGTCTTTGACATGGGAGCCCACCACCCCTAAGGTGATGTTGACTTGTTGTCTGTTGTTAAGGGAGTCGATTTAAATTAAAATAACTCGCGCATCATGAAGCATGGATATCACATTGTATGTGATCTAGGTCAACTAGTCATACTAGTCGACGGGACAACAAAATTTTAAAAAATCAATGAAACCACATGACATGGGAACAATTCCCATATCGTTTCATCTTGATCACAAACAAGTATTAGGTTTACCTCTTTGATAAATTTGTGATTTATCAATATATTATTTACTTATTATCCTTCTTACTTAAACTTTTTCATAAGATTCAACCTTAATTTACTACCATTAACATCTAATCCTATGTATTTATCAATGCTTATTATTTTATATAAATAAACATACTATTGTGTCTTTATTTTATGTGTTTCCTTATTATTAAAAATTACATAAAAATTAGATTAATATTGTATATATTTGTTTTAACATTAATTACAAATAAAAAAACAAAAAAATCACAAAAAAATTTAAAATAAGTATTCTAATTAGTTAAATATCCTTACAAAATTTCTATGTTTTATATATGTTATATTTTTATTTTGAACCTACACGAAAGTTTTAGATCTCAAAAAGATCTACAACTTTTATGTTGAATATTTTTTGAGTTGAAGCTTGTAGATATTTTATTTTTATTTATTTTTCCTCTTTTCTGATTTTTCCACTGGGCCATGTGGCGCCTCCACGACCGTCCATGTGGCCCGCCCCTTTTCTGCCACCCACCTTACCTCTCCGTCATCGAATCCTTTTTGATGGATTAGATCTGATCCAGCCAATCACGTTGCCCCATTGGCTGTTGGATCTTTAGGTCCAATGGCTGTGATACATCGTCAACCTCCCCTCACCCATATGATACAAACCTAACAACCATCCATCTTCACCTATTTCTCCTAATCACTCCAGGCAATCTCTCCATTAACCAACCACTCTTTATCGTTGTCCTAACTCCCTTCTCTTACACAATGCCCTTTAGCCTCCACGATCCACTCTCTAGGGCAACCGCTAGGCGTTTGAACATAGATGACCACTAACTGGAAACTGCCACTTCTCCCTTCAAATCCTCTTCCACTGGCTATTTTTTTCCTTGTCCACCTTCATGTAGAGTACTCACTAGCCCTCTCCTCCTCTCTATGACAGAGAGGTAGAGGTTAGATGGAGCAACAATGGGGGTTTGTTCGTAGTGAGAGCCATGATCCTCGACCATGTTATGGTTGCCATGACATATGTTCAAGCTTCTAGGTAGGTTGACTAGTTCAAGCAATGAACCAAGGTCACTCCAACCTCAGCCCACCTCCTTCGATCAGCGGTGACCCTTTCAATCTATAGGTAATTTTAGGTCTTTTATTTTTGTCTTGTTTTTTCCTTTTCTCTAGTTGTGTAGCTCACCTCTCCTCACTTAAACCAGTCCTTGACCTCCACCTAAGGTCATTAACTATCACGGAAGGTTTCCCTGCCCTCATTTCCCTTCTAGGACCTCCCCCTACCTCGCTCCTTGCTCATCCATTCACGTAAGAGCACCCATCTGGGACTCACTCTTCTTCACCCTGCACAGACCCTCATTTGACCTCACGCACACACCCACTCGCTTAGGCGATTTGATTAAATCCATTTATCTACTTTTATTCTTCTATTTCATCTTTAAACCCCTATCAAAGTACCTATAAATATCGCTAACTTATACAAATTAACATTCTTTATTCACCTGTAGTTATACATAAGTATATTTATTTAAATCCAAACTAAAATAATAAAGAAAAGAAAAGGAAAATAAATGAAATATCAAAGATACTGAAAGCTTCTAAAACTCGTGATCAAGTCAATATTGACTTGTTTGATGCGGAATAAAGTAGGGGAGATATGGGCTATACATAAAATACCTAATTTAAACTATAAAAATAACCATTTTTCTATATTTTACATTCCTCAAATAATAAAGTTTTCAACATGAATCTTGTACATAAAAATATATATTATAAAAATAATTGCAAGGAAAAATAATGCACAATGCAATCTGGACATGTAGATGAAAATACCATAAATCGAACTTCACAGATCAATATCTTCTCCATCCAAACTAAAATTGAACCAACCTCACCTCCATTGTCTTTCAAATTAAATTATCTATATAATCAAGGAGGCCTCATTAAAAATAGAGTTAAGATACAAAAGCTGGCTTTCTAGAGTGTATATCTGTATAAAATATTCATATATGTTATTCTTTATTTTTTTACTCTAATTATATTTTTATATAATTATATATTATTTAAAAAAATTTAAAATATTAACACAAAATAAAACCAATAAAGCACACCTAAAATAAATAAGACATTAGAATATATAGGTATACTATACTTATAATGTGTATATATATTATTTTTGTATGCAAATAAAATCATAAAAATAAAATAAAAATATGTAAATAAATATTTTGTAATTTTATAAATATATAAAATATGTAAATATATCAATTCATATTAAAAATGCAAAATAAAAATAAAATACATCAAATATAAGAAACATACTTATATTTACACATGTAAAAATTAACAACTAACAAATAATGTTGTAAAATAAATAAAAGTCACATAAAAATAGATTGAAAATAAGAAATATTTTTCATGTTTAGAATTTTAATTAATAAAATCATTTATCATTTATTATTAAATTATTAGAGATTTTTATCCTTATTTTATCCTGACTTGGTCCACATGGACCAATCAGGAAACAAGGAATGTTGACCTAGCGTTAATCGTCTGACCCTCCTCTCTTACCCCTTTTAGAACTCATGAGAGCTCCTCTTTTCCCATTTTCTACTCTTCGTCCATGCCCTCTTCCTCCTCGAGCAACCCATCATCCAGCAACCTCCATCACCCTCCTCTATGTTAGATCTCTAGCTTTCACCAACCCCCAACCGACCACATGCAACCTCCATCCAATCCAGTCGAGCACCATGTTTATAAATAACCCTCTTCCACCTTATTCACTTTTTTTATCCCTCTTTGATACATGTAACCCCAATCCTAGTCTTCGCTGAGTTCACTGGTGACACCAGCAAGCTCTAGTAGGTGTCAGCATGGACAAAGGCATAGGAGAGGCAATCCACCACTACCGAGCACTATCTTCGGCATGGCCTTCTTCTCCACATACTCAGGTCATATATGAGATGTTAAATTAGGCTAGTTTAGCTGCATTTTCATTTTTTAGTTTAATCATGCATTTCATTCCATGCAATATAGCTTATAATTAGGTTAAACGATATATTCGTAGTTTGCTGGAGCTTAGAGCTTCGGCCTCAATTCACCGTGCTTCTAACCTGTCTCCGACCTGCCTAAGCGTCCTATCATCTTCCCCGTCGCTGCTACATCCTCTCTTATCATCCAGATCAACATGATTTTCTTAGAATTGACCAATCGAGTTCAATCTTCCACCGCTCGTAAGAGTTCACTGCCCCACCTCATTTCGCATGCATTTAAGCTTCAAAATGGGTCAGAGAGAGAGCCCTCGATCATGTGATTGTTTTATGCAGGATCCAGGTTCATCAGAGGCACGTGTATATCAGATTGAATGAAGAAGACATAACATAGGTCGTCGGATGTAAACCAACCTCCAAGCCTCCTCTGATGAGGCAAGGACTCACCTGAGCATCCTTGTAGTTGTGGGAATCTCCCAGGAAGACGTGGAGCCCATTAGCTTGGTCAAAGACTGATGGACGAACGAGGGAGGATGGATCAAAGCTCGTTGGGGAAGACCTTCTTCCCCGTTCTTCCAGTCCACCTCATCGACGTTAGATCAATAATAAGAATCTAAATATAATTTGGGCCATACAATTTAAAAGCAAAGATGTACGCTCCTTTGGTAGTGGATTTTAAGCGGGATGCATGGCGCATTAAGAGCCATCCGATCAGAAGCTAGACATCATTCATGTGCATCCATGGGTATATTGCATTTTACGCCACCATACTTTTTTGTATTTGATGTCTAGTATTGTTAATATAATATCCAACGTAATATTTTTATGCTAAATTGCAGAAAGGCCTCAAGCTTTTGTGTAATTGCATTTTAGCCTTTCCTCTTCACGTGTAGCTACACGTGAGGCACTGTAATATTTACAAAAGTACACTTTCAGTTCTTGGACTGGTTATTAAATGAATTTTATGTTATAATTAATTGCAAATTTGTCACTATAACTATCGTATTTTTATTTTGTGTATATTTGTCATATTAATATTTTGTTGCTCAAAAAAGTATAGGAAAATTAGTGTAGATGCCTTATATCATGCTTTCCCATGCTTAATTTTTATTTTAGCATTTTTAGTTAATTATCTTATTTCCCAAAAATCCAAAAAGATGCTTTTATTCCCTATATAAATATAAAAATCCAAAAAAACTAAAATCTTCTCAAAAATTCCCAAAAAAATTATTATCTGTATTATAATATATTCTAGCACATATACAAAATAAATAAGAAACACAAAATATAAAACTTCAAAATCAGAAAACACTAAAAACCTCATAAAAATTAGCAAAGCTCTTGAAAAATCCAAAAATATGTCTTTCTATTTCTAAAATTTCATTTTTATATATACTATATATTAAAAATAGTTTTAGTTAATTTTGGACCTAATGATATTTATGAAATAAAAAACAATCCCAGATATTTATTCTTTACACTCTTTCTTATATTTGTTAGTTTAAAAATACCTAGAAATTAGTAAAAAATATATAAAAATTATAAAAAAATAGAGCAAAGTAGAAAAACCACAAAAACATTTTATTTTCAAAATTTTGAATATATTTTGACTTTTTTAGAAATATATATAGCTACATTATCTATATATACTCTTTATTCCTAATATCCGTAATATCTATAATAAAATATATTAAAATATAATTATTTTAAAATAAAAAAATAAATTTTGTAAAATTAAATAGAAAATATAAAAAAATAAAAAATGTAAAAATTATAAAATAATTGAAAATCCACAAAAAAATAAACATAATTATTAATTAACATAAAAGCAAGAAAATTGCAAAAAATAATTATTATTGATTAGAAATAATTAACTAGTAAGTGTTACCTACACGTCGTTTTCTCCCTGCATTCGATATCTACATTACTTACACCTATACATGTTTATTGTAGAGTTATAGTAGATTTTACTGGTATTAATTTTATTGATTCATGATATAATCGCGTGTTACTTATTTTTTTATTTGAGATTGATCGCCACAACGATTTTCATTCCATCTTTATTAGGAGTGAAATGCCATTCTTGTGTAAACAAATGGTGTTGTTGCTGGGGATCAATGCATAGTGTAGATTTCATATATTGTTTGCTTTATTTATCTACTATTTATTTTTGTTTAATAATTATCTATCTGTTCCAATAACATTTCTAGTTTGCCTCTGTTGTGAGAGGCTGTGGAATGAGGTTGATCTCTTGGGAGATCGATGCACCCAAGCGAGGCAGAGATCAACTTTCTTACTCGGAATCGATAGGAGAGAATAATAAAGGAGACCAGAGACCGAGAGGAGCATAGTAGTCGTCGAGTAGTTTAGGTTTTTTATTTTGTTATTGTAAGAGAGTGATGAAATGTTAGATTTGTAATAATATATGACAAGCTCAGACACTTAGATTCTCTAGATGCATTTCATCATATGTTTGTTCACATGGGGTCCAATAAATTTTTATCGTGTTTTCTTACTTTTATCCTTATTTTCATTTGTTTGTCACGATTTGTGTTTTTTATTTTTTTTTATTTCATGTCTTCACTGATTGAGCCCTTAGATATTTAGAGTTTTTGCTCGGTAAAATAGGTCCAAAGCCCTAATATCTGCATGTTCCTATAGTTTATTGCACTTGGACTTAGTCAAAAAAATTTGCTCTTTATGCTAATGGCAATTCTTGTATGTAGGGTGGTCAAATCGTTGCATGTACATATATATATATATTAGTTTTTAAGTAATGCATAGATCTCTTTGCTTGTAGAGTGCTGGAGCAAGGTACACATTTCTAACTCTACATGCGCTGATTTGATGCGCATCGGCTTTTCTGACTTCTCCCCCATGTTTTCTCTGATTTAAATAAATTAATAATTTGAAATTTTGTTAGGATATTATTTTAAAAATACTTAGAATTTTGAAAACCTAAAAACTAAAACAAGGGGAATGCTAAATAAACTTTGACCCTAATTAAAGTTTGTAATGGACTTCATTGTATTGGTTTCATAAAGCCAACATTAACTTCACGTACCCTCCAGACTAAGTGAGGTGCAACCCTTAAGTATTAGAGACAAATCAAAGCATGTGACCACCTTGATTATCACCTAGGTCTGTGAAGTAATGGGCGGGTGATGAATTTCCATTTCATCACCTTTATTCTTTCATTTTGGCCTTTAAACCCTAGCTAAATGCTTGTATAGAGCATTAATTTGTATAAAATAGCATCTATTATTTACACTGTAAATATTGTATAAAAATAATATATTAAATTCTAAAATAAAAGAATAATAAAAATAAAAGAAAAAGAATTAAAATACCAAAGGTATTGAATGACAAAAAACCCTGATACCTAGGCATCATGATGACTGGGTTGACATGGAATAAAGGGGAGATAAGGGCCAATAAATACAAAGAAACCCTGATTTTAATACCCCATAAATAGATTTTGGGACCTTTGTTTTTCTTATTTTTATTCCTCAAATATTAAACTTTGAATATGAAACTTGTTGTTAAAAATACTAAGAAAAATATAAAATTTATTTCATTTAGAAATAATGCACAGTGTGCCCTAGACACTCAAAATAAAAAGCCACAATGAAAACTTTCGAAACATGTATCTTCCCCCATATGAAACTAAAATCAACCAAACTCACATTTATTATTCCTAAAATTAAATTATCCACTTAATGAATGTAGTTTCATTCAATTTGGAGTTAAGATGCAAAAGTTAGATTTTTGGGCCCTCATTGTGCAATTTACATGTATAAAATAATCAATTTATTTATTCTTTATGTTTTTCACTCTTCTATATTTTTTATACCTTTGTAAATAATAAATAAAGTATATATACATAATTAAAATAAAATAAAGTAATTAGAAATACATTAAAAAATAAGTATACTATAATACATAGATAAATTATACATGTATATACCTATGAGATAAATATACATATTTATTTAAGATACCAAATAACTTCATATGAATATAATAAGAATATGTTTATGTATACTTATATAAGTTATAAATATATAAAATACGTGTATAAAATAATAAAATCAAAAGTATGAAATAAAAATAAAATACTCATTATATAGGTAAATATACCTATATTTGTACATACAAAAAAGTAACACATAATAAATTAACTCAAAAAATAAATAAAAATCACCATAAAATACTAAAGAAAATAATAAATATTTTCATGCTTTGAGAAAGAATATTTATATTCCTTTTTGAATTATTTCTGCATTTCTGTTCTGATTTATCATGTGGAAGCCTACGTAGCCCAATAAGGGGTCGGCCTTGGTTGACCCGCTGGTCAACTAGCCCCCTAAATGTTAAGCCCATTCAGAACCCACAGACTCCCATTCTTCCTCTGTTTTTTCTCGATTACTCTTTCATTTTTTTGGATTGATCCCTTCAGCAAAATTGTTACTCCTTCATCGCTCTTTCATGTCATGATCATTCCTAGATCAATGGAACCTTGGCAAATGAGCAAACCCTACTCAAAGCCTCCCTATATATATGTTCGTCATCCACTGTCATTTGAAATTTTTTCCTGATTTCACCCTTGAAAATAGCCAGGTTTCTTGCTTGTGAGGTTGTTAGTGACAGGGCAATCTCGTCGGAGTGTTTGGTGTGGAGGAAGAGGCTCTGAACCTAGTGATCCGAGCTCGCCAACCATCTTCACTGGAGCTCCACTACAACTTCTTTTCCTCTGAGGTTGAACCATAGTTCCTTTTTATTTTGGTTTCTAGGATTAATGTTAGCATATTTTAACATTTAGTTTCTTTATATTCGACTTTTATTTCGTTATTTTGCACATCGAAGTTCTCGTACTCCGTCCTATAGGAACTGTCCATCTCCTTCCCCTTCATCTTCCCTTCATCCTAGGCACCTTCACTCCCCATAGACGATATCCGATCAGTGATTCTAGTCTTCCACCTCCGTCGTTCGCCGGAAGACCTCCGCAACATTCCATCTCCGCTCCTCACTACACCAAATCTAGCCTAGAACCCCATATATTCTTTTTACAAGTTTAACATTGCAGGTTTTGTACTGGAAGGACCCCATCTGGGTCGGATTTGATCCAGGAGGGGGTTCCTCAATAGGTTGTTCTTCTTCGACCATCCAAGACACCTTTGTTGTGTCTCAAACTTGTTTGAGATGCCCAACAATCACAGATCGATCCCGGTCTCCTTTTGAGCCATCTGATATCCCCTCTAGTGGCTGGAGTTGACCAGGAGACCAGATCGAAGCTCGCCCCTTCTGGTTTTCTTCTATGTTCTTTTGGCATCTTCTTTGTCATCCAATTAGGGGCTTTGTCCGAATCATCCAACTACCACCGGATCGTGTCATGCATCTGTGAAGCATCATCATGCAACGAGTGGTTGCCACAGGGTTAAGTGAAGATCCTCCACAGTCAGATCACACCTTGAGGGGTATTTTGTGCTGACCCCCTCGCTTTTTGTGTTTCAATTTTAGTCCATAAATTCTAAGGTATAGTTTAAAAAGTTTTGTAATATTTGCACGATGACCCCCATACTTATTTCAATTTCCATTTGGTCCAAGCTGCATCACATCATATCCACATACACGTGAGGGGACTGGACATTTTGTATACAACTCCCTATGGGTTTTTGTTATTATTTAGTCTAAGAATATTTAATTTGTGTGTAATATTTTGTGGTTAAACTGCAAGTAGACCATGTACATTTTAGATATTGCATTTATACCATGCTAAGCATATTTGATTGAAATATTTTGGGAATTTTGCATACAAGCCCTTGTAATCCTATTTTATGATCGGGAATGGATGTTGTTTATTTAAATTACATTTATGTCCTTGTTAAAACATTAATTTTAATTTCTTGTATTTCCTTTAATAAAAAATCATTTCGTATCAGAAAATTGTAGGAAAATTATTTTAAGTGCCTGGAAGTATTTTATATCACATATATTTTTTGTAAGGAAATTAAATTAATTTCTTATCTTTAAAAATATAAAAAAGCATGTTTTCTTCCTATTTTCATTTAAAAATATAAAAACATTATAAAAGTATTTTGAAAAATTCCAAAAAATCATAGTACCACTATTAATATATTTTGCATCCTCCATCCTAAAACCACTAAAAATAGCAAAAGAAAAACCCAAAGTTGAAAACCCTAAAAACTTTATTAAAATCATTAAAAATTATTTGAAAATTAAAAAATACTCATTTCTATTTCTTTATTTTTCCATATTACATATTATATATTAAAATTAGTTTTACATTTTTTTGGATATTTTATCTTTTTTTAAATTCTAGAGTAATTCGGTCTAGTATTTGTAGCTACTGTTTTGAGATTTTTATTAAATCAGAAATACAAAAAAATAGCAAAAATTATAAGAAAGATTCCAAAAATGGATATAAAAAGACAAAATATTTTATTTTGCTTATTTCCAGTATTTATATCTATATTTATAAATATAAAATCCAAGATTATATATAGTTATATATACTTATATTATTATTATTAAAAATTCCCTAAATATTTAGAAATCCTCAAAAAATAAAAAGGACTACATCTTAGGGTATTTATCTAATTTATATATATTATAGTATACATATTATCCATATGTCCTTATATATACATATTACATATAATAGAAAGAAAAACTAAAAATCATAAAATTAAAAAAAATAAAAATAGAATTTAAAAATACAAAAATATAAAATATTTAAATCCACAAAAAATTAAAAATCCCTATAAAAGACAAAAACATTTATTTAATTTATTGTCAATTTTTTGGCTATCCTCGTTGCTCCTTTGTGGTTCGACCCATACACTTGCACATTATACATATCATTTTGTATGGTATAATAAATTTTAGCTAATTGTATTTATTGATTGAGCATCATTGTGGGTTATTTATTGAATGACACTGAATGAGGATATCTGAGAGCTGAGAGGGCGGTCGACACAACGATTGTCGGACCCTACTTTTCGGGCATCACAAACCCTCCAAAGTGGACGATAGGATCCCTCCTCGATTTTTGGTGTTTATTAGCAAGTATGGTAGAGTCTACTTGTGGAATTAGTCTAAATTACTTGAGCATAGTGGAATTGCGATGGTGGGTCCCCGTCACATCATTCCACGTCCGAGTACCTCACATGGGAGAAGTATTTGATTTGCTAGATTGACTTCCTCTCTCTATTTCTTTGGCTTAGTAGCAGGGTTAGATCTGATATCAAGGACCTTCAAAAAATACAGACTTCTGATTACAAAGTCAATTAGAAGTACATGACTCTTTTCTGGTAGTACTTACTCACCTATAGGGGTAGCACATAGAACTAAGGTTTATAAGATTGCTTGAAAACAACCAATAAAATCGATAAGATAAAAAGTATAACTTTCAGGGCTTCACCTGTGTTGATTTGGTGAACCTAATTGCATTGGTGTTTGTTTGGATCTGGTTAGGTCAAAGATCACAGTCCCACACACTTGCACATTTTACTTTCACTTCTTTGTATCTGATGAATCTCCATTTCATCACCTTTATTCTATCATTTTGGCCTTAAAAACCCTAGATAATGCATGTAAATACCATTAATTTGTACAAATTAACATTCATTCTTGGTGGTATATATATTACGTAAAATATTATTTTTAATGCTAAAATTATAGAATAAAGAAAAGAAAAGAAAAGAAAAAGAATAAAATAACAAAGGTATTTTATGACCCTAAACCCTGAGACCTAGGCATCTTGATGACTAGGTCAAAAAGGAATAAAGTAGAGGGAGATAAGGGCCAAAAATCACCAGAAAGCTACATTCTTTTGATTCATTATTTATTCCCTTTTGGGACCTATTTTATTTTCTACTTTTTATACTTCAAATAAAGAAACTTCATACACGAAATTTGTAGATTATATATACATATATATATATATAAAGATACAAAAGTGATTTCATACAAAAAGAATATACCGTGTAAAAGTTATACTCTAAATAAAAGGGACCCATATCTCTCAAATAAAAACTCAAAATGTATCAAAATTTCTTTTAGTTGTATATAACTTTTATTAAGCTATTTAATGAAGGTGGTTTCATATTTTTTAGAATTAAGGTGTGAAAGCTAGGCTTTGGACCATTATTATACAATATACTCGAATAAAATATTCATTTTATTTATTCTTTATTATTTTTATCATTTTATATTTTTATAATTTTATAAATATTATTTATAATACTTGTACATATTAAAATTAGAATTTATACCACAAAGAAAACATTAAAATAAAATGTGTATATCAAATACATATATGAAATACATATACTTATACCTATATATTTAATATACATATTAATTTAAGTGCACATATTATATAAAAAATATAAGAAAATACATAAGTATCTAAAAATAAGTTATAAATATATGATATAACAAAATAAAATAATAAAATCAAAATTACAAAATAAAAATAGAATACTCAAAAAATGGGTGAATATACCTATAAATGGAACCGGAAAACTAAACTTGAAATTAAACATCTGAAAAAATTAAATAAAAATGATAATAAAATACTACACAAAATAATAAACATTTATTAAATTATAAATTGAAATCAATAAAATCATTTGTTAATTATTTTCGAATTATATTTGATTTTTTTACTCTGATTTTGTCATTTTCTATTGACTTGGACCTATCAGGAGAGAGGGCTTCCCCAGTTTCCCCTTGGACCCTGCGCCGGCCAACATTTGCCTCTATTTCTCCCATTTTTCTCGCTCGTGTCTTTCACTGATTCACCTCGCTCTCTTAAAGAGATTTCATATTTGATTGTCAGGCTTTCACGCGTGCTTGATTCCTTGGGCTTCGGTCCAAGGATTCGAGAGATCTGCTCAAGCAAAAGTCGCCCCCCTATTAACCTCACCTCCATCCAACTTTCAGATTTGAGCCATCTTCCACCTCCTACCCTAAATCTGAGTTTGGAATCAAGTTCTTGGTGACAGCAGGAGTTGATCCACTCTCTTGGCATGGAGATCAGCATTGAATCGAGACTTGATCCATTGCTCGCCATCGTGCTCCGCCACAACTCCACTTGGGGCACTTCACACCGGTAAGCTCCTATTTCTTTTGTTCCCTGTAATCCTTAGGTTAACATTAGTCTAGGGTTAACGTAAGTCATGTTTGAATCTGGACGCTTCATCGTATTTTCCACATTTCATCCTCGTCGGAGCTCTAGCTCTGCCATTGCATACCATCCACTCCAACCCGCACCACCCTGTCCTTCACCATCATCGTCGCCCCCTTCATCTGCTTATCGCCCGATGCACCCTCATCTGCCTCGTGCACACACTGCATGAGAGATCAGATCCTCCATCTCTGCTGCTCGATGCACACACCCTCCACCCATTTCACTGTTGGAGCCTTCCTTGGCTTCACATTTTTGTGCCTAATGTGCCTCTATAGGATAAAAGAAAAAAGGAGCCTCATCGAGGCTTGTCGAAGTTGCAGGAGGGCTTCCAGGTCCACCTATGCTACCAGTTGTCACCGGCCCCCCTAGGGGCATTTTGACACATCACATCAATACAGGAGGTGCCCGGGGTTCTCTTGGGATCATCAATAGTGATGGAGGATCGCTGTCCATGAAGATTTTGAAGATTGAATCTCGTCCAGGCCCAGTTCTTGGGTTATTCTTCTAGACCATCTTCCCACCATTCGATCGTTCGTCTGCATCAGAACGCACAGTCGGCATTGGATCAAGCGAGCAAGAGCCGTCAGATCGTCATCTGGGATCTAATCTTAGTAGCACTCCCTCAAACTGTCATCGTCGCACGTGGAGTCGACAGTGGTCATGTAAAATCATCGCAGCCGTCTGTCTTCTCCTAGTATTGGGTAATTTGCACTTAAACCCAACATAATTTATGTATTTAATATTTCTATAAACACTCCTGGGTCGTTATATAATTTTTATGTATTTGCAATATGTCCCATAAAATTTTGTTATTTGCATTCCAGTCCACGCCAACTCACCTCACCTGGACTACGTAAGGTGGGCATTTTGCAGGTGGGTCCCTAGGGTTTTATGTAATTGGATTAGGTCCTAAAACATTTTATTCTCATTATAATATTTTGTGAAAATTGTAATCTGGCCCTTGTACTTCTTTTTATTTACATATATGCCCCTGCTAGAACATGAATTTTTGTATGTTTGTTGTATTTATTTAAAAAAGCTACTATGCTCCAAAAATCACCGAAATACGTGTAGCTTCCTAATTGCACACACTTCCATGTCATTATTTTATTTTTACAATTTAGGATGCTTTAGTATTTTTCAAAAAGTCAAAAAAAGCACCAGTATTCCTTATTTGGCTTAACAAACCCATAAAAATATAAAAACATGTTGAAAAAAATCCCAAAAAATATATTTTTTTATTTATGCATTTTGGGTCTTCAAACCAAAAATCAAATAAAGAAAAAATAAAACTCTTAAAAATAAAAAATCCCCAAAATACTTTATAAAAATCAATAAAATTCCTAAAAAAATCTAAAAATATTATTTTCTATTTTATAATTTTCTTTATTTTATTATCTTTATATTAAAATTGATTTGAAGAATTTTGGAATTATTTTGTTATTTTTAATCTTCAATTAAATTTTGGATATTAATTAAATCCCTGATTTGAGATATTTTTGACTTTAAAAATCTATAAAAATAAGCAAAATTCACTAAAAAGTGACAAAAAATAGTAAAAAATATTTGAAACCTAAAAATATTTAATTCTATAATTTTTAGTTATTTTTAGTCATATTTATATTTATATTATCTATTATTGTATATATAGTCTATTAAATTCTATATTACTTATTTTAAAAATAATATAAAAATCTAAAAAATATAAAAATATAAAACTAAAAACAAAATACAAAAATATAAAACAAAAATAAAATGGAAAAATACAAAATTTAAAACCTGCTCAAAACTGTATTTTGGTTAATTGTTTTGCTAGACATATTGTGTTTAGATTTTCTATCTTGCATTGCTATACACTGTTGCTTCCTGAGTTCGACCCTATTTGCTTGTCATTATACATCTTTAGTAGGGCACAATAAATTTTGATTCACACTACTATTCTTTATTTATTCATTGTGAGGGTTAATTATTGAAATAGCCGAGAAAGCTGAGTAGTCGCCTCAACGACATGTGAAGTTGATTTGTCATCTCATTTTAGCGACTTTGGTTTTTCCACTTTTAAAATGATGCCGTTGCGGGGTGCATCAGCTTGTAGAGTATTTTGTCTCTTTATCGGCCTAGATATTTTTGAAATTGTCTCTTTTTATTTGATTATCTATTTTTTAATTGTTTGGCATCTCTTCTTTTGTCTTCTTGCGAGGGACTAGGGATAAGGAGCCAGCTATTTTGACCTAACCGGTAGGAGAGAGCAGGAGGCTCTAACGAGAGAGGACCGTAGCTTAAGCATTTTATTTTTCTTGTGAGAGAGAGACTCTTGTTTCTGCACTATTAATTTGTAATAATCTACGTACATTGGACTTGGACACTCGGACCCAATTTCCAAGTGTTTATTCACTTGGGGGCTCACCACATTTTTCTTTGTTTTCTATCGCTTTATTTTATTTGTTTCTCATGATTTGTACTTTCTTCCTTTTTTTATTTGTTTTGTGGTATGAGCCCTTAGTCTTTAGGCTTGCTTGATCGTGTAATCTAAGGCCAAACAACTACTTATTTCGCATGCACCTATAGTATCCACGTTTGGACTTAGAATAACTAATTGTTGAATACTTAGTTTTGAAACCGCGCGCTGAGAGAGGTCGTATGCAGTGCTTGCAGGGCCCATTGTAGCTGGCACCGGTTAGCATCAAAGTCCAGACTTAGGTTTCATTCTGAGTATTTAGCATTGGTTCTTCACGTGTAGCAAATTGCCTGCTTAGAACAATTTCCTTGTACATATCAGCATATAGTATATGTTTAAAAAAATCCTGTCTTGCATCCCGCATGGAGATAGCTAGGAAGCATTGTAAGTCTTCTAACTGAACATTCATCATTTAGGCACTATGGTGAGATTTCCATCTTAATGTCACCTTGCAATGCTTTTCTGACTTTCTCGCTCTGTTTTTGGATCACATAGGAATCAATGAAAATACAAAAACATTAGGCGCTTGTATTGAATCTACTCAAAGCAAGAGATAACGCAAAAAAATCAAAAAGGTGACTGCTAAAAATACATGACCTAAATAAAATTGATTAATTGCGCTCATTGCCTTCGGTGAACAAAGCCCTCATTTATTTTCAGGCTGCACTGAAAGGTCTCCTTCCCTATGAGAGAGTGTTATCATAAGGAATAGAGCCCAAAACCCAGTCTGTGGCTGCCATGTGTATCGCCTGTATTTCAGAAGTATTGGCGCTTCTATCGTACGCAGATGAGTAGGGCTTGGTCAAAGATATTATTCTCTATTGTGTAGAGCATCATCATTATTCAAAGTATTGAGCTTAGACCACGCCTTTATGGGGTGTCTGTCTCATCGTCTTTCGTCCGAATAGGTCTTTGCACGCTCATGGGTGATTCCATTGCGAGCGAGGTTTGAAGTACCGGTTTCGCCACCTATCGGCTTCCTCCCTTTATTTTTTTGGCTGAGTAGGGATTCAGGAAGGATTACAAGGACCTTAAAAAGTGCATACTAAAATAAAAGAATGTTTATTATTTTGTAAACTATTTTCTGTGATTTTTAATTATTTTCATGGCATCATATGTACAGTATATACAGTATAATGTAATACATACAGGTTAATATACCTATGTATTTTATACATGTATTTTTGTTTTAGTATTTTAAAAATATGTTTTATATGATATTTTATTTATTTAACCAATAATTTGAGGACTATAAAAAGATTTTTATTTTAATTTTATAATTTACATAAATGTATAAATAAATCTTGTATAATGTACACATACTTGTGGCTTTGTGCAATGAATTATGGATTTCATTTTAATTTATTTTGTATTTTCTTATTTTTATTTTATTTTATTTTATTTTTGTTTTATTATTAAGAGTATATACAAGTGTGAGAAAGTATAAAATAAATATTTATTTGTAGGCATAGGTGTTATGTACGATATACAATATATCATATCTCTCTCTACTTATTTCTTGTCGATTAGGTCAAGACTTGACCTTCTCTGTGGGATTTGGGTCTATCAGTATTTATTCTAAATAACTCATTCTTTCTTTTTCTTTTCTCTTTATTCTTTTATTTTTGAAAAATATGTGTTAAGTATGCAATATTAACAAAGACGTGCATGATGATAAGTTACTATTTTTACATCAATCCACGGATGTTTTTGTTAAAGGATAAAGCTAAAATTAAGAATAAAGAATGAGAATCGTAGATTCATCAATACCTCAAAGAATTACAAGTGAAAGAAGAAGAAAACACAGGTCGCAGTGGAAGAACATAGAGCGAGCGAGAGAGGATTTTCTTGCGAATGGAAAAAATGATGTTTAGGGCTCCTCTTCCGATTCTGAAACGTCGGCTAGATTAGAGTCGTTGGAGTTTAATCGAGTTTTCTTATTGTAGTCGAATCATAATTAATCCGCATAATTAATTTATTCGACTCGCTAATGAAACCTGTAGCAAAAATATAAAGATCCGAGAAGACTCTCTCAAACGGAGCCGGAGCGAAGCAGATCGCACGTGTGTATGATCCTCCATTCCTCCACTCTATTATTGTTACAAGGGCTTGGATTCTGAATTCATATTTAAGCATGTCAAAAGTTTATAAATAATAGATGTGGTACTAAAATTCAACCCAAGCCTCATCTTATTTAAAATTTGGGAATTCCCTTTTCCTCTAATGTCATTTGATGTCCTAATTGAAATCAAATTGTTTCCCAATGTAATTCCATTAATTTACCAAATTAAAACTAATTACATTACCGCGGGGCTGAATACTGGTTGTTCCTTTTTCAGAGCATATTAAATTAAGTTCTGCTCCAAAGAATTGATTTCTCATGTCTACAAGAGAAGAACTGTTATTTTTGCATGCATATATTGATCACAAGGAGAAAAGGCGAGAGAGAGCGGCTCAAGATTCATGGTTCGAAAGCAGCAGCAGCAGCCAGCAGCTATTCGTTGGTGCACTTATCTTGCAGTCTATTTCATACAGGTGAGTATCAGAACAAGATCGTTGAAAAATATAACTGGGGAAACTAAAAGCATTCCTAATTGATCATAATTTGAAATGTCGAGCGACAAGTACTTAATTGGGACCAACCATCGTACGTAATTAGAGCTGAGTGCTACGTAAGTGGTCACCATACAAAAGAGACAACAAGCTCTGACTTTCATGCATACTCCCCACCTGGACACCACCACATTAAAGTCCTCCCTCCTCTTCCCTTTCATGCACACGCATATATGTGTAGGAAAAATAATCTATAATAAAATATAGGATCTAAATATATCTAGAAGAAAACATAGTCCGTGTCCCTATATATACAGAGGGAGTAAGAGATGGGGGAGAGATATCCATAGAATGGATCTCATGGCTACCACCCTCGCCATCACCACCACCACCACCTCCTCCTCGGCCACCCCAACCACACCGTCCATCCTCTCGACTCTGACGAGCTTCCACGCGGGCTACTTCCGCATAAGCTTGTCCCTCTCGGGGCAGGCCTTGCTATGGAAAACAATCAAGTACTCCTCACCTTCGGGTGGGGCAAATGTCCTACACTCCTCCTCCGCGGTCCTCCACCTCCTCCTCTGGTCCTTAGCACTAGTCTCCCTCCTCGTACTCTCCCTCCTCTACTCCCTCCGCTGCCTCCTCCGCTTCCCCTCCGTGCGCGCTGAGTTCCGGCACCACGTGGGGGTGAATTACCTCTTCGCCCCCTGGATCTCGTCCCTCCTCCTCCTCCAATCCTCCCCCTTCTTGCCCCCTTCCACCACCCCCTACCTCCTCCTATGCTGGCTCTTCTCCGCGCCGGTCCTCGCCCTCGATGTCAAGATCTACGGGCAGTGGATCACGCAGGGGAAGCGCTTCCTCTCCATGGTCGCCAACCCCACGAGCCAGCTCTCCGTCATCGGGAACCTCGTGGGTGCACGTGCTGCGGCGGAGATGGGGTGGAAGGAGAGTGCTATGTGCATGTTCTCTCTGGGGATTGCACACTACCTTGTGCTGTTCGTCACTTTGTACCAGCGGTTCATCGGGAGCGATAGGCTGCCGGCGATGCTGAGGCCAGTGTTCTTCCTGTTCTTCGCGGCGCCCAGCATGGCCAGCCTCGCGTGGGACTCGATATCGGGGACCTTCGACGTGCCGTCCAAGATGCTCTTCTTCCTCTCCCTGTTCCTCTTCGCTTCCCTGGTAAGTGTTCCATACGCAACAGAAATATAGAATAACGGATTCTCATTTTTCTTAGGAGAGCCTTTAAAAATCAAAGAATGAAAAAGAGAGAGACAAAGGACGTGAGAGAGAAAACATTCGTAACGAACAAGAGAATACATGCGAGCATTTTTCAAATTTATGCGCACGTATGAGAAATTCCAAGTTTACGGAGGGTTGTCGGTGCAATTTACTTTTACGCAATTTTTTCGGTAAGTAATTTTGAGCAATTTGTTCGGCCTCCAGATGGTCCCAAAGAATATCTACCAACTTTTTAGAAAAGGACCAGAGGCTTAGTGGACAATGGACATGACTTTTTTCCATATTCCACAAGAAACTTTCTTTTTCTTACTTATAACAATAAAAAGCTGTAGAAAAGATCTATACGGCACGTGTGGATTTTCCAAAATTGCATATGTAGAAAGGTGATTATATATTTTTCAAAGAAAACATATAAAAGTAAATTTTTCTATGAAAATATAAATTAAATTTGTTAATCATGATTCACATGTAAAAAAGTTAAAGTTATTTGAAGCTATGTAACACATCCATAAAGTGGTGCAGAGTAGCTCGTGTCAAGAGAGGTTGATCTTTTTTTGCATGATATCGTTTAGACTAAGATTTCAACATCGATGACATAGCTTTTGCCCTCTCTCTCTTAGGCTGTTCAACAACAGTTGAAAGTTGAAACTCCCCAACATTGTGAGCAAACAACTGTAGATCGTATCGTCAACATCAAGGGGTTGAAGGGGTTGTTCGTTTGAGGAATAAAGAGGGATATCCGCTCTTATTCATCTTCCTTCGTATATGGTCAACGTTTTGATCATGAAGTCAAAATAAAATATACGGTTTTCCTTCATCAAAGACTTCTCCAGTAAAATAATAAATAAATACTACTTATTTAACAATCTTATCTAGCATAGCCACATTGTCCTTTGTTATTCTTTCCTCCTATAAAAGAATGAACAACAAATGTCTACTACTTATTCCTCTTTATCCTCTCTCTCCAACTCCACAGAAACAATATCTAATCCACTTTTATTTCTTATCCTTTTCCCTAATTTGTCCACAGAACGGCCCCTAAATGTGAATGGGATGGGGATTCTCTAATTATAGCAACGCCGACTTCCTTGGTCAAACATAATATTATGCTTGGAAAATAATATGCATGTACTCCTCGTACACGGGAATCTTCCTAGGAGATATGATCTGAAAACGATTTATTATGTACAAAATTTTCTTTAACCGGGCTGTGATTTTTGCTAAACCGGATCTAATGGGCTGCAGGTATCAAGGCCGGCCCTGTTCAAGAGGTCCATGAGGAAGTTCAATGTGGCCTGGTGGGCCTACAGCTTCCCCTTGACGGTTTTGGCCCTGGCCTCCGCCGAGTACGCGCAAGAGGTGAAGGGCGCCATCGCCAACGCCCTCATGCTATGCCTCGCTGCCCTCTCATCTATGGTATCACTGGCACTTATGCTGTACACCGCCTTCAACACGAGCGCCATCTTACCGCACGATGACCCCTTCATGATGCCTGCCATTGCCATGCCTCCCGCAGACATCACCGGAGTCGACGTTTTGTTCCAGCAGGCTCGGAGTAACGTATAGTTCCTCTGTATTCTCCTCTCGGAAGGGTTTGGGGTGTACATGAGAGAGAGAGAAAGATAGTGTACATATATATGAGTAATAAAAGATATTGGATAGCTGGATTGTACGTGTCCGTTTGAAAATTTAACTACGTGAATGTGATATTTTCGTTGGTAGGGGTGATAGAATTTTGTTTACTAAAAAACTGCAAATAAGAATAGATATTAACATTTTTCATATACAGTACAGAATCGACATGGATCTGATTGGCTTCCATCCTCACTCAGAGAGCAATAAGTCCAGAATTGCTGTTTGTTTTCTTCAGTACACCAAATACAGACTCAAAGTCGCATCTAATGAAGAATCAAGCGTCTACGATTTAAATCAAACCCATAGATTTCTTGACAAAATAGACAGCAAAAACAACAAATTCAGACATATGCCACATGTTAAGAGGCAACCATTAAAGTACAATACCTTTTTTTGGATTTCTCCTGAAGGATTTTTTTTCTTCTGCCATCAAAACAACGAAAACATCAAATCCAAATTTACAATCCAAACACAATAATATATATTTCAAGTCGTTTCCATGTTGCTCGAGTGTCGCATGAAAGAAGGTAACAAAATTGCATTTTCTAATCGATATAACTTCATTTTAATAGCTCCTGACTATCACCCTAATATTTTTGAATCTTCAGCACAAGAGGCTAATACACTTTCCCAGCTCTGCAAACCTGAAGGAAAAAAATGTAGACATCCTACAAAGAGGAACTGCAATTGCTTTATGTCAGAATGAGAATATGAAATGGGTCTTGGCACTTGGCAGGATGTGTAGAGTTTATAAGATTCATGGTAAGCTCTATCAAATCCATTGAAACAAAGTTCAGGACAGTGTTGCTACATGTATGTTTACAGAAGACGGGAAATGCATTCAGTAGTGGACATGAGCTGCACAAGAAAGAGGTGATAACACGGACCCTTTTGTTCTCACTTAAAAAGAAGACAGCTAGTTTTTCAACAAAATAAGCACAAACACAAGATGCAAGTGGGTTATCTTGGCTAAATGGAAGCAAACGCCACTGTCAAGAGATACCGTCCGATGATACGAAGATAGAGACGCACTGTCTCAGAGTATAAGTGGTTTATTTTGAGGGTAGAATTAGCCAATTGCAATATGTCAAAGAACCCACTACAAGGTATGAAATCATTCTTTGTGTGAAGCCATAAATCGAACTCTTCCGAGCAAACGTAACTGAGAAAGATATCAATTTGGTGGAGAGTGGTATGGAGTTGTCATCTGTATAGACTTGAAAAGTAAAGCAGATTGTGATGTATACGTCTATCTAACTATTTTAAGATCCGCAAAGAAGCTTCCACAACTTCCCCTGTGATTATCTTATGTCAATATGGAGTCCACGTAAGAGCCTCCAACTCAATGAAAGAAATTAACAGAACTGGGGAGGGTTCCAATTGGCAAATATTTCACGTAAAAACTATGAGAGATTCCATAACGACTGATACTTGTTCCTCGTAAATATTAAATGACAAAAATAGAAGATCAAATTAGGAAGAGAAAACAAAATGTTATTTTATGATCATCTTAAAAGAAAGTTTCAGATTCAAATCTCGAGAACAATTCTAAAGGTTTTTGGAAAATGAATAATGTAAAGGAATAGAGTTGAACGTCTTCGACATCTCTGGTTGTATTTATAACAAAAACTGCTAAAGGCGTACATTCCAGCTGCGGGAAGTCAATTATCTTTACTTATTAGCTACTAGTTTACAAAATGATATCACTATTGCAACATGACCGATGATATAAATCCAAATTGAATGTTATAATACAGCTTAGAAAATTCTCTCTGCAGTTGATACAGGACGGAGGAATACGACGATGACAGTAATATTGTCTGTGCTACCGCGTTCAGCTGCTTCAGGGGCCAATCTTTTCGAGCAAATACTAGGCTCCTTTACAGTGTCCCTCACAATACCTACTACAGCTTCTTTGCTCAAAACATCCCAAAGCCCGTCACTTGCCATAACCTGAAATTTGGAACAAATCCTTACTTACTGTGAGGGCTTCAAGCAAGATCAATGAAGTCGAAAAATTCCCATTTCTTGAATCTAATTGATGGTGATAAGTCCCCTGTCATTTTTAACTTCTATAAGAATATGACAAACTGCAGACCAAACTCTCTGGCAGGCTTGCCCATTTCTCTTAGCGAATTAGGGTTGAGTGTCTTGTAATAATGTTAGAATAATTATATTATTGAGTCTTTTAATTGTCCTGTTTATGTAAATTACCCATAGAGCTTTTCTCTTATATAAGAGAGCTCTAGGGTTAATGGAATTTATCTTGCTTATTCCCTTCAACATGGTATCAGAGCGACGGTCCTAGACCGGAGTTCTCGAAACCCTACCCCACCCGCCGGCCTCTCTTTCTCTCTCTCTGATCGGCGCCGCCCCCCCCCCTCTTCCGCCCAACCGCGGCGGCGCCCCTGCGCACGCCTCCTCTTCCGCCACGCGCGACGCCTCTCCTGCGCTCGCGTGCGTGACGCCTTGCTCGCGACCCTCTCTCTCGCTCGCACGCCTCCTGCGTCTGCGTGCGACAATGCCCTCCTGCACGTGAACGCGTCTCCTGCCAGCCCCCGCGCATCGTGCGCAACCTCCAACCGGTCCGGAGCCACCTCTGCTCAAGGCACGCGAGCGACCCCTCCTGTCCTCGCCTGCGCGCGTGCCCTAGTTGCACGGCTTCTTCCGTCTGCGCAAGTCATACACGCGCGTAGGGTGCACCTATTTGGGTTGTAATCTCACCAGTACAACGTAGAGGCCAAGTCAGAGGAACTTTCAAAGTATGGAAGGTGTTGTGGTTTGAGTCTACGTCCACAACGGCCTTCATTGATGTTCACGTAGACATTACGGTCTAGTCGTGTAACTCCAGTCGCAGAATATTGTTGTCATCATGTCAGACAACAAGGTAGATCTCCCGTCCCTGGGTGCCTTCAAAAGTCCAGCACCCGTTGTGAAAATGGACGGCACGAACTATGAACTGTGAGCCATGCAGTTCATGAGTCTTATGCAATGCAATGGCAAGAAGCATATCCTCACGCAAGAGGAACCTGTTGAGAAGACTGGGGTTAACGCCTCATGGGAGGCTGACAATGCATATGCACGTGTATGGCTATCAGGTACCGTATCCATGGAGATAGCCAACGACATTCTGAGCCAACCCACTGCGAAGGCTATGTGGGATATCCTCGCTGCCACATATTCTCCGGCGAAGAACGAGTCCAAGATCTTACAACTTCAGCATGACATCTTTACTATGAAATAGAACGGTCGTCCTCTTCATACCCTGTATACCTCTCTGAGGGGTATGTCTGAGAAGCTTCACGGGTACATCCCATTGGCAGTCACACTAGAGCAGCTGAAGGCATATAGGGACTCAGTGATGACAGGGGTATTTATAGCCGCCCTTGATCAGGAGTATGACGCCGCCAAAGTACAGATTCTTACAGATGCTACCATACCTCCTATGGAAGAGGCCTATCACAGGTTGAGCAGACTCTCCATATCTCATGGCGGATCTCAGACATCCTCAGCCATGGCAGCATCTCGTGGCAGGGGAGGATCTCTACAGTTTCGAGGTAGAGGTGGTCGTGGCAGAGGAGGAGGTTACAGACCTCCTCGACAGCCGTGCACTTACTGCCGCAGGCTTGGTCACACTGAGGAAACATGCTATTCTAAGCATGGGTTTCCTCCTACTACAGCACGTGTGGCGGAGCAGACTCAGCAGGATGGGGTTCCTTCCCATGTACCGGATCAGAGGTTCAAGGAGTTTGTGGCGCGGCTTAGAGAGATCATGCCAGGTCAGGGGCAAGCAAGTACATCAGGATCTTCAGAGATAACAGGTTCGGCATCAGCATCCACGTCAGGTACAGCATATGCTCTTACTAGTTGTTACAGAGCAGATCTATCAGAATGGTTCATGGATTCAGGAGCTTCTCATCACTTATGTGGTGATAAAAGGCAATTGGACGTTTTTAATGCAACTCAGACTGGACGATCTGTGGTGATAGCCGATGGGACACACTCTCCCATTACTGGTCAGGGGGAGGTGCAGTTGACCCCTGCGATACGGCTTCAGAATGTTCTTTATGCTCCGGATTTTTCAATGAATCTACTGTCGATTAGTCAAATCACTAAAGATTTACATTGTCGTGCCATATTTGACCCATCTGCTCTTGTGTTTTAGGACATCCTAACAGGCAGAGTGATTGGAACTGGCCGTGAGCAAGGGGGTCTCTATAGACTGGTGCAGTCTCCTTATGCTGGTGTCTCTTCTATTAGTACTGGATCTGTCTCTCCTTACACATGGAATCTCCGCTTTGGTCATATTCCGCTGCAAAAGATGGTCCATATCCTTCCACAGATTTCTCCCAGGTCTACTTTTCAATGCGAGGCGTGCCAGCTTGGGAAACATCACCGGTCGTCGTTTCAGAGTCGTCCAGGTCCGAGTCGTCATGGTCTATTTGAGTTACTTTATTTTTATATTTGGGGTCCCAGTCGTGTCCCTGATCTTTAACGGCACAAGTTTTATCTTGTCGCTGTCGACGATTTTTCTAGGTTATCATGGGTCTTTCTTCTTAAAAATAAATCTGATGCTGGTCATGTTATTCAGTCTTTTATTATTGAAATAAAAAATATTTTCTCTGCTAAAGTGAAGTACATACGGTCTGACAATGCTTTAGAGTTGTGTAGTACTCATTTTTCTAAATTCCTTATGTCTCATGGAATTGTGCATCAGACGTCTTGTGCTTATACCTCCCAACAGAATGGGGTGGCTGAACGGAAACATCGTCATTTGTTGGATATGACCATAACCCTTTTGATTCAGAGTCGTGCCCCTCACTCCTATTGGGGAGATGCGGTCCTAACTGCTTGCTATCTGGTTAATCATATGCCGTCGATAGTGTTAGAGGAGAAGATCCCGTTCTTGACTGCGTTTCCCGAGACAAATCTTTTCTTCCTAACACCACGTGTCTTTGGGTCAGTTGCGTTTGTTCACTGCTTCTCTCCTGGTCTTGACAAGCTCTCTCCCAGAGCTGTCAAATGTGTGTTCGTTGGTTATTCCAAAACCAAAAAGGGTTATCGGTGTTTTGATCCAGTTAGACAACGATACTATGTTAGTGCAGATGTCACCTTCTTTGAGTCCATTATGTATTTTTCTCCTACAGGTGACAGACTCACTCACTTGGAGGAAGGGGACGACATCTATGTGCCTCCTCCTCCATCTGTTCCATGCTCTACTCCAACATCACCACCACCATCACAGCCCACTACACCACCACCACCGCCACCACCAGCAACTATTTCTTATCCGCAGGTCTATCAGCGTCGACCCTCTGCTCATGTGCCTCCTCCATCATCCAGCACCCCCGAGGTATGTACTGATCATTTGAGTTCTTCTGATGGCACGGGTGATTTGCATGCACAGATGGATGTACAGGTTACAGATGATTCCACTCCTCCAGTGGATGACCTAGATATCCCTATTGCCCATCGAAGGCAGAAGCGTGCTCGGACGATGAATCCCAAATATGGGATGGACTTTGGATCTCAGGCTTCGTTGGAGCGTTTATCCCCGGACTTTCGTCAGTTTGTGGTTGGGTTATCGGCAGTGGAGATCCCACGGTCATATCATGAGGCACTACAGAGCGGTCCGTGGCGTTTAGCTATGGAGGAGGAGATGACGGCTTTGCAGTCGCGTGGTACGTGGAGTGTTGTGCAACTTCCACCAGGTGCGTCAGTAGTGGGCAGCAAATGGGTCTTTACAGTTAAGCATCGGGCTGATGGTACGGTTGATAGATACAAAACCAGATTGGTTGCTCGTGGGTTCACCCAAACATATGGGGTGGACTATCAGGAAACGTTTTCTCCAGTAGCACGTCATTCTACCTTACGGATTCTCATTGCAGTTGTTGTTATCCGTGACTGGCCCTTATTTCAGTTGGATGTCAAGAACGCTTTCTTGTATGGTGACTTGCAGGAAGAGGTTTATATGCAGCAGCCACCAGGGTTTGCTGCTGAGGGGGAGTCGAGTATGGTATGCCGTCTTCATAAGGCCATATATGGCCTGAAGCAGAGTCCACGGGCTTGGTTTCAGAAGCTCTCGGAGTTGATTGAATAAAAGGGCTTCGTCAGATCTACAGCAGATCATACTCTCTTTGTAAAGAGAGACCAACGAGGTATTGTGATCATCTTAGTGTATGTTGATGATATTGTTATCACTGGTAGTAATGAGCAGGGCATTCAAGCAGCCAAGGATTTTCTTAGCGAGCAGTTTGTTACGAAGGATTTGGGTACACTTCGTTACTTTTTGGGGTTGGAGTTTGCGCGAAATGAGCAAGGCATGGTAATGACACAAAGGAAGTATGTTTCTGATCTTTTATCTGAGACAGGTATGGCAGGGTGTAGACCAGCCGCTACTCCTATGGATTCTAATGTCATACTTTATGATGATGACTCTGAGGAGGTAGACAAGAGACGATATAGAGAGCTAGTGGCGAAGCTGTTATATGTTACTATTACCCGACCGGATATATCATTTGCGGTTAGTAGGGTAAGTCAATTCATGGAGCAACCCAGGCAGGCTCACATGAATGTTGTTTTTATGATCTTGAGATATCTGAAGTCATCTCCAGGTGCTGGTCTTCTATTTAGAAGAGATACCTCTATATCCGTCACAGGGTGTGCAGATGCAGACTATGTTGGGTGCCCTAATGATAGAAAGTCAACTTCAGGCTTTATTGTATTTGTTGGCAGCACACCTGTAGCTTGCAAGAGTAAGAAGCAAACTGTCGTGGCTCGATCCAGTGCAGAGTCAGAATATAGGGCAATGGCCCAAGGTAGTGCTGAGATGATGTGGGTTAAATCTGTTTTGACTGATTTAACCATTGATGTTCCTCTTCCTATGCATCTTAAATGTGATAATCAGGCAGCCTTATTCATAGCCAATAATCCAGCCTTCCATGAGAGGACAAAGCACATTGAAGTGGATTGTCATTATACACGGGATTTAATTCAAAAAGGGCTTATTTCAACTTCTTATGTCTCATCAGGAGAGCAGATTGCAGACATGTTCACCAAGGCTCTTGCTAGGGGTCCATTCCATCTCTGTTGTTCCAAGCTGAGCATGTTAGATATATATGCTCCAGCTTGAGGGGGAGTGTTAGAATAATTATATTATTGAGTCTTTTAATTATCCTGTTTATGTAAATTACCCATAGAGCTTTTCTCCTATATAAGAGAGCTCTAGGGTTAATGGAATTTATCTTGCTTATTCCCTTCAACAAATAATGTCAACTCAAAAAACCAAGAAACTTTCCAAGTTCTACAGGAAGCGGCAGCCTAATAGGACTATCTCGACAGTAATGTTCCATATGAAGCACAAACCGGAATAAAAGATGGTATTTTCTATTCTTAAAGGAAAGCTATACTAGAATTTAAAATTTTATGACTATTAAATATTGATATCCGTCAGATAGGCCAGATGTATCAAGAAGTGGATAAACTATTCCAACCAAAAATCGTACCAGGAATTCATCTTCCGCTGATAATGAAGTTTCAATTATCTCAGGCTCGGCTGTCACAGCAGTTTTCAGATCATCATCACTAATTGACCGACCTAATACAGTTACAGTAATTATGAAAATGAGCAAAACAATTAAAAGAATAACTAAGAAACGGATCACATTCTAAACATCCAACACATGGTAAAATTCCAGAGCATGACAAGCTGAAAAAACATATAGAACAAAAATAAAAATAATATTAAAGCAATTTTTGCATACATCAGAATTAGACTTTATAGAGTGACAGAAATTTAATGTTTCAAAATGATGAGAATGATGATTTTTTAGGGATTCATTAGTCAACCATAGAGATAAACAGTATGAGTATCCGAAGTTATCTATAATTTATCTGGAAATGATTAATAAAGTGGACTTCCCACAAAGGCTGGGTACTCATAATGTTCAATTTAAGATAAAAATTGCCAATGTCTAGGAGTCTGCCAATGTCTAGGAGTCTTGGTGTCATTATTTGTTTTTGTACACATTCTCATAACGTTGCACAAATGGCAGAAGCACATATCAAGTTGAAGATTAGGAACCTGGAGACCAGCAACACCAATTCTCCAAGTATCCACATGCTACTTCACTTCAGCTCCTTGTTTGACGATTCGTTTTTTTCTCAGTACAGCTTGCAGCATGATCCTATTCAAAATAATATTACCAAAGGCTATGCATTATTGAAGTAGAGAAATATGATAAATGTACTCTATAAATAGACAAGGAAAAAAACAAACCTTACTTATTGCCAAAGGCTTGCCAGTCCGACATAATATTGCGCGGCAATCACCAGCATTTGCAACAAAAAGTGAGTTTCCAATTATTAATGATGTAAATGAAGAGCAACCAGGATGCCAGTCTTTCTGAAGTATGCAACTACTCAATGGTGCACCCTTTCATAATTAAACATGAGCCACAAAATAAGAAATACAAATTAATGTTGGCAACTACCATATATGATAGTTGCATACATGTAAATTCTTACAAAGTATCCTTTTTGAGTCATACTGAGATGAGATGATACTGAGATGAGATGGTAGTTCTTTTCTGAAAGCAACACCCGTTCTTATAAAGGCCTTCTTCAGTGCATCTGCAGGGCTGAAAGAGAAGAAATAAGATGAAAAAACCAAAGAAAATAACAGTGACAAGGGATGGATAAATTTACCTTCCTGTAGAACATAACTGCTACAAGAATCCAGGCATGGCGCAGGGAGAGAACTCAGCAGCACTTGCACCTGCACAATGAATTTATATTCAAACTTATTGGAAATATAAAATAAGAAAAATAAACAAGTCTACTATATATACCTCGATGCCAATAGAAAATCCCTAAACATGAATGCCCATTTCATTACAAAAATTAGGAAGCAAAATGTATCTTCCATTGTTTCCCTCCTTCCACATATGGCAAATGAACCCCAAGATAGTTTTGGCATGGATTTAGAATTCTGCAAATAGCTAGACCAAATCCCAGTTTTCAACTCAGAGGCATCATTATTAAAAATTTGTGCACCAAGAATGAACCAGCACATCCTCTCGAAGACTCTGATGCTAATCAGTATGCACAGGAGGCGTATCAGATGAGAAAGCAGACACCTCTTGATTTTTTTGACAATCTTTCTTTGGCCCTTCTGCAGGTACAATGATCGCCCTTTAAGATTTGAATTATTTCGTCAAAAGAGGGTCTTAGTAGAGTGTCTGGAGTCCAGCACCTTTCTATGAGTAACAATACAGTGGCCGAAACACACATTGCTGGCTTTGCAAGAAGAGGCCTCAATCCTTCAGCTACAACGGCCTCTGTTGGCTTCTGTTCAGTGTAATTCATTTCAAGAACAGAATGTGCCTGCAATCAAGAGGCTTGGCATCAGAGAAACCTATTTCCTTTGAATTACAAAAATTAGTTCTATGTGCCCCAAATAGTTGATGCATACCCAATATGAAAATGTTTAATATTGGAGAATCCATTGGTAAGAGAGAGATGACATGCCAGTGGCTGGACTGCACACCAAATGATTCAAGATCAATCATACGAGAGAATTGGATAAGCTGAGCATTAAAAATATGGAGATTTATGAAAGAATGCAATGAGTTGTTTTATTCAGGAGGTATAAAGATTCTTATATAGAGCGGAACCCTAGATTGCTCATAACTGGAAAAATACATAAATACCTCCGAAGGGGTTAAAATGAAATAAGATAAACATAAACAGATCTCTAACACTCCCCCCTAAAGTTGGAGCATATCTATCGATCATACCCAACTTGGAAGTTATCCATGAGAGACGCTTCTTTGATAAGGCCTTTGTGAATACATCTACAAGCTGAAGTTCCGTCATGACATGTGGAGTAGTAATCTTCCCTCCTCGTACAACATCACTAACAAAGTGGCAGTAAATCTCTATGTGATTGGTCCACTCAAGAAACGCATGATTCGTATCAATGTATGTAGTGGATTTGTGGTCACAGTATAGAGGAACATAAGTAGTGACAACAATACCAAGTTCCTTTAGAAAGGTCAGTAGCCATGTAATCTCACAGAGCTACCGCTTTGTTTTCTGCCTCTGCACTGGATCTGGAGACTACAATCTGCTTCTTGCTCCTTCAAAGTGACAAGATTTTCTCCAACCATCATAACATATCATGCAGTGGAGCGACGATCCTCAGGTGAACTCGCATAATCTGCATCAGCATATGTAGTAACATCAGCGTAGCCATTTGCCCCAATGAAAAGGATATGTCTTTATGATTCCTTTAAGTAGTGCATGATCTAAAGAACATCCTACCGGTGACTATAACATGGTTTCTTCATGTGTTGGTTGGCTTTTCTCACAGCATAGGATATATTCGACCTAGTGACAGTAAGCGGGAGCGAGATGCCGACTTCTACTATATCAAATCGCGAGTGGACTAGACTAGACCCCTAATCTATAATATTAGAAAAAGATAGTATCGGGAAGATGTGAGAAGCTTTTTTCTCAGTTCTTGCCGCCGCCTGAGGCCCTTTTCCTTTTAGCAAGCTCTGGAAGCGAGAAGCAAGGCAGTGACCTACGATACCCGGGCTTCTCCGAGGGCAGCGGCGGGAATTCGACGAGCTGGGGAAGGAGCGCAGTCACAGCGGTCTCAGGCAAGTCAACAACAAGATTTCTAAGGGAAAAGCCGAGGCGAGTAAGGCGGTATGGTAGTAGCTAGATCTCTTTGACCATAGGTTTCAGAAAATACCGAAAAACGATATATATATAAGCTAAAAGAAAGATCGTGAGTTTTGGATGCGAGCCCCCGGAAGGCTAGAGGGGGTCGGTCAGTTTTCATCACTTTTCTTTCTTTCTATCCGGTTCGCACCCGGGGAAAGTAGAGAAGTCTCATACCGGGGAAGTGCAAAGGTAAGTCAGGGAAGATTCTTTGATTTGCTACGGGGAAAGAGCGAGTAAGCGCTTGATTGCGAAAAAGCAAGGTAGTCGCGGGAAGAGCAAGAGGGAGCAGAGCTCAAAAGCGAATGGAGCTTATTCTCTTTCACTAGAGAAGGCAGGGCAGGCACCGGGCCGCCCATGCGAATGCCTTAAGGAGAGAGCAGTTAACTAGGTATGTGCATTCAAGGCAGGTTTTCCCTCAGTTCTTATTAAAGAAGAGACCAGCCCCTATAATCCATTTTCTAATCGCGATAGTTTTTCTTATCAACTAGACAAAATAACTCAAAGATTATATCAAAGTGATCAAATTTATACGTTTTCATTCGGGTCTGAGCTATCTATTTGGTCACCGGTACTACCAAAAAGTATGTCGAGAAAGGGCTTGAGTACGTGGTCAAGTTCGGCTGAGTCCTTTCCTTCGGGACTGAACCATGCACCAACCAAGGCCGGCTGCTCCCTTCTTCGCCCAAAACCTAGGGAAGGCATTAGCTAGAGCACAGCAAGGGTCGATAGGCACAGGGCCCACCTAGTATCCATCCTTTATGGCTAAGATATCTAATCCCACCCCTGATCTCAGTCCACCTCTCGACCTTCCCATCTCTAGGCCCACCATCCATTCCCTCTCTCTTCCCGCTTGACTTATATTATAATAGCGAGTTTCCACGGAATATATAGAATCCTGAGCTCACTCTCTCTGCTTCCGAAAAGGTCCGAAAGGTTTGCCCACCAGGCTTATGTACGGTGTACTATCTTCAAAGACAAGAACAATGGAAGTGGAGTGTTTCTTCAAGTCTGCAGGAATACCAGAGGTCTTACATCGAAGTAATCCAGCCTCGCTCAGGATGTCTAGGCAATACTTCCTCTGTGAGAGATGAAGTCCCTTTGTAGTGTGTAACACTTCTATGCCAAAAAAGTAGCAAAGTTGAGCAAGGTCCTTCATGATGAAGTACCTTATGAAGGAAAGCATTGGTCTCTATTACACCTTATTCATCTATGACAATCGTATCATCAACGTAAACAGCAAGTATGACAATATTAATTGTTGTCATTTGATGAAGACAGAGTAGTTAGATGTTATTCTCTAGAAGTCAACTATGTTGATCTCAGTAGTAAGTATGTTAAACCATGCCCTCAGGCTCTGCTTTAGGCCAAAGATTGCCTTGCAAAGTCGACATACATACTCCCCCTCAACTTCATAACCAAGAGGATGCATCATGTAAATCTCTTCCTCAAGATTGCCATACAGGAAAGCATTCTTCACATCGAACTGAATGATAGGCTAGTCCTTATTTGCTGCCACTGAAAATATAGTCTATATAGAGCCCATCTATGCAATAGGAGAAAATGTCTCGAACTAATCAACCCTATATGTATATGTAAATCTTTTAGATACAAGGCATACTTTCAATCTGTTAATGGACCCGTCTAGTGATTGTTTAGTCATGAAGCCCATTTACACGCCACTGGTCTAGTCTCCATTGGATATCGCACAAGATCCCATGTCCCTCTTGAAGTGAGGGCATCCATCTCCTCATTCATTTCATGTCACCAGCTATAATCCTGCAAGACAATGTGATGGCCTCTAGGAACAGAAATAGTCATGAAAGCATCTACATATCTTCTGCAGAGCATGATAAGCTAGCAGTAGAAGTGAAATGAGACAGGGGATGAAAAGTACATTATCTCTTAGTTTTGCAAAGAGCGATGGGAAGCCCCTGAGTATCATCCAAGATGATAGTGATGGGGGCACTTGAAGATGGCATGTTATCCTGCAACCAAGGAACATGTAAAGGAATAGGAGAGAGTGTAGAAGTATGATTGTGCTTATATACAATGGGTGGAGGAGGAAGATCCAAAGGTATATCCCTGACAGACTGGCTAAAGAAGCTAATCTGTTAAAAAAGGTCACATATGCAGAGATATAGTATCGATGCCCAACAGGATCATAGATACTATAACCCTTTTGTGTGTGAGAATAGTCAAGAAAGAAATATTTGATCGCACAAGGAGATCGTTTATCAGCAGTGTGAAAATTATGGGCACAAGCTACACCTAAAAATTCTCAGAAGTAGAGGAAAGGGTGACTCATTGGGATATAGTAATGCAAAAGGGGTGGACCCATTCAGAGATGTAGACCATGTTAATAAGATGGATAACAATAAGTAATGTATCTTCCTAGTAGGTTTTAGGAACTTTCATCTGAGTGAGAAGGGAGCAAGCAATGTTAAGAAGATGCATGTGTTTCTGTTCCGCTACCCATTTTTGTTGAGAGATATACGGACACGAGGCTTTATGGATAGTACATTGGGAAGCAAAGAAGGTTGTCAAGTTATGTTGAGTAAATTCCAAGGCATATGATATACTGAAAGAAATTTTTTATCATATTATTAATCTTCGAACATTCTTTTAACAAATAGATCCAAGAGGATCGATTGTAATCATCAACAAAAGCAGCAAAATACTTATGCCCACCTAATGTACGGACCGGATAGGGTCCCCATATGTCGTAATGGACTAAAGAAATAGAACTCCGCGATGCAACTCAATATGGGGAGGAAAACACGCTCGATGATATTTCTCGAACTAGCATGCCTCGCACTCAAATGACTTGAGAGTAGAGAGTTCATGAACATCATCTAGATGGCCTTGGAAGAAGGGTGACCAAGGCGAAGGTGTCAAAGAAGGAGATCAGAGATAGATGCTGCACCACAAAAATTGGAATCAGATGGGGTGTCGAGATAATAGAGGTCATTCTTCTCATGTCCCCCATCAAAAATCTGCCTCATCCGAATGTCCTAAAAATAACAACAGAACTCATCAAAAATAACCCTGCAGTTAAGTTCAATACATAGCTATTGAACAGTTAATAAACTAAGTGGAAGAGAAGGAGAACAATGGGCTCCAATCAGTCGAACTATAAAGGAAAATGCTAAAGTGCCAACAACAGTAGCATGGGAATAAGCTCCATTGGCAACCCAAACGGTCTTCACAAGGAAGACAACTGTGAATAGGTAAGTAGACTACCTTCTCCTGTTAGATGTGTAGATTCTCCTGAGTCAACAATCAAAGCATGGATGGAGGCAAAGACAGAGTTGGCTATTGTACTTGAGGTAGTAGACAGACTAGCAGTAGGAGCAATAGTAGTATTGTCGCTGGCAAAGGGGTTGGAGTTTTGCAGTAGCTGTCTCAGACATGCGTATTTAGAAGCCATAAAGGGTGCATGTTCTCCACCAGAGTGCTGATCATGAGCATCTTCAATGGTATAATATGATGCCTCATACGAAGTTGTCTCATAGAAACTGTTGGCATTAGGTCGTATACCAAACTTCACCTAGCAACATGCAGACGGATGGATCCAGGGTCCACAGTGTATGCATGCTGGATAACGAGCAGCAGTAGAATCACATCTACGCCCACGACCAAAGTCACAACCATGTCCTAACTCGCAACCACTACCACAACCAAAGTCACGACCTCGTCCTCCTTCAATAACAATGTCGTCCCCTGTTCCCTAACGATGCAAAGTGAGTTGTAGTCTCTGTAGATGGTATGGTGGGAGAACACTCAACATGTGTATCAAGTTCCTACGACCAAAGATGGTCTCAATAGTGGGAAGTGTATCATCTATCAGAAATTGGTCCTTCTTAAGCTTGTATCATTGATGCAGTCTTGAAAGAAATTGAGAAACATGCCATTCAACATGCTCTCCCAAATGTTGATCACAACATGCTAGCTAAAAAACGAGGATCTCCTCAAACGAGATAGTGGACATTCTGCAGTTTTCGAGAAGACTTGAATCTCCCCAAGTAGTGGATAGATCCATGTGTATATAGGTGAGTTAGGATTTCGTTGTCATTTGGGAGTATGTACGATCAATATTCTCCCACATCACCTTTGTATTATCCTTGTAGAGGAGATTACCGCAATATTTAGATCGACACAGTTGGTAATCTAAGTGATAACATGGCAGTCGTAAACATACCATGTGTCGTAGTCCATGTCTATCTCCTTGGTCGGATCCTTGGTAAGAACATAGTTCTTACACTTACCACAGATGAACACCTTGAAGGATCGAGACCACACCACATTGTTCTACGAGCCTTTTAAATTGATAGAAGTGCATTGTATCATTGCAGAAGAAGTCGGGTACATAGGTTCATCTCGGTGGATGTCATGGTGATCACACTGGTCAAGAAACAATTGACCTAGAGGATATCAGTTATCTTAATCAAGCATATAGGTTACCTAAGTCATTGTTTCAACCCCCTTTCAAGCTTTTGTAGCAGTGAAAAGTGGTCAATATGACACAAATCAGAATTTAGTGGCATCGGAAGTTGGTTCTAGTGTTGGACGAAGGCTATGGTAGCCCATGGCGGTAGTGATGGTGGGCTGGACTGCCCAATCGAGGTCCCCTATTTGTTCGAAGGAGGCACAACAGTGCTAGAGTGAGGCCCGCTATGGTCTAGCAGCTTTGTAGAAGGGTCGTGGTGGCCTAAGTAGCGTAGACAGGGTCCCGCAGCACCACCTTCGATGCCGCATGGGGCTGATGGTACTGGAGGAGGGCTTCATTAGCCCTTGCAATGCAAGAAGAGGGCCCACCATAGTTCATGGCACTAGCAGCTATGCTGCAGAGGGTCCACCAACACTGGGGAAGGGCTATAGTGGCCCTAGTTGCGCTGGTTGAGGACCCACATAAGTTTGGAGATGGTTGCTTTATGTTGCCAATGAGTTTAAGGCCCTACATGGAGCCCTGGACGCAGTCGAATGGTCCACATAAGGGTTGGTGGTGATTGTAGAGAGACAGGGTTGGTGGTGGCGACATGATCTAGGCGAGAACACCGGTCTAGGACCGTTTCCCAGAGACCATGTGGAGATTGATGACAGAGTACAATGAATTATTTTATTCAGGTCTAGAGGTCCTTATATAGGACGGAACACTACAGTGTACATAAATACCCTCAGAGGGGTTATAATGAAATAAGATAAACATAAACACATCTCTAACAAAAAATGAAGAAATTCAAAAAAAATGGTGTGGGCACTGATAAAGTGGCAAACTTAGACATTTGTCTAAACAGAATCTCTCAACATTGGTCAATGATAAGGAAGTCTGCAGTAAAAAAGGAATTATCTAGTAACATCATTATGGTAATTTTAATGCAATAAAAAATGCAATCAAAATATATTAAGAAATGCAAACAAATATATGAAATGCGTTTGCCGGGGGTCGAAGCCGAATCTATTGCTTAGACAGCAATTATCCTAAACGTTGGACTACAAATGTTTCCACACTATTGAAACTGCGATATTATGTGCGCTAAGAAGTGATTTTTAATGTCATTATTTGCACAAGTGAAAATCGACATATTTCAAATAAGTTTTATACAACTACAAGCCAAGATATATCAAGTAATGCATGTGACATCAATTCATAGGAACTTAGAGAGGGTGCATGAATTTTTATTCTAATTACAAAGGCATTCTTGACTTTATTGATTCAAATCAAATCCTATTCTTATTTTTTATTTCAATAGCTTAAAATGTGGTAAAACCTATCTCAATAGATTCTAGACATCATTAGGGTTTCACAAAAAAATTCTGGAGACTTTTTGGATTTTCTTGCTTTTTTTTTGCTTTTTAGAAGTGTCAAGGGTATATGTGTGATTTTTTGGAAAGTTCAAGGACTTGAATGTCAATAAAATTAAAATGACTGGCACGATTGTAATATCATAGAAGTGAATAGGCAGAAGTGAAAATTTTCTAATTAAAAAATGTTTACCCTGACGCTAATTGATCATGTGGATGATTGATTACTATAGATAATTACAAACTAAAATATCGTTATCCAGATACACCAATAACATCCAAAAAGTTATAGCATATTAACTAGGTGTCCACCTTAATTTGGTAGAGAATTTCATAACCTAAACTTTACCGATGAGTTTGCTAACTTCGAATTTCATATGAGTGGGATATAATGTTCGGAAGATGAGTTTTATGATGTTTTTTGTTTTGAGATTTATGGATACTTATGCATAATGAAATATAGGACATATTTCCATATTTTCTTTATACATACTTTAGAAAAATTTATTTGATTGTGGTTAGTTTGTAGAAAATAAAGAAGATTTTAATTTAATTACAACATATGGACAACTAGGCCCAAAAGCCAAAGTTCACATATTTAACCTCATAATTATTATAGTATTGTTAATAAACAGTATTACTCACAAGTTGAAATTTAATGTGAGTTTCGTAATTCTGAGCTTTATGTAAATGGATATGAACCGTGAAAGTTACCAATTATAGGAATCTAAATACAATTGTATCTCCTCATTTTTAACTAGCTTTTTAGTGGATTATTCATAATCACTAGTTATTGCTATACATATTTAGATTAAAAAGTTCAAAAAATTATTTACATGTGTTAAGAATAATTAGGTGAATTGTATAATGTATAAACAATGAAAGTTCAACATTTTATATATAAAATCAGTTGGGTTTTTATCATTTATGCCCTTCTTACCTTCTACAATATCAGTTATGCCCCTTTTTTGTAATATCCAGTTGTACCCCTATATTCTTACAAATCCACGATTTTTTCCCTTACATTATTTGTATAGTTTCGTCATTAGTTCTTGTTTGTGACTGAATAGTGTTGGTTCATTTGGTTTGGTTCGTCCAAAAAAAGAAAATGTTACCACATACTTGTATGGATCCATATGTACAGAAAAATAAAAATACATTTCTTTCAATGGGTCCAATTATTATTAATCAAATCATCCAATCTCAAAGAAACAAACCCTTTCATCTTCATTAATTCTCGTGGGCTGAATGGATTTCATATAACCTTTTCCCACCTCAGATCAAAGAAAAGAATTGGTGATATATTTTTAATTAGGTATACCCGACACTAGTCAATTTTTGAAGTGAAAATTATAACACAATCCTAACTAAAATTTATATCTTAATTCAATCATAAGTCACATGGAACTAGTACCTATTTGGGATCTTATATTTTTTATCTTTAGAAATACCCTGAATGACCGTCGTTTTCCATTTATATGAGTACCTATTCAGTCCGTCCCAACAAACATGACGATTTGATCAACTAACATTAGCAATACTGTGTATACAATATAAGGAAGAAGCACTTTTTAAGGTTCCTACAAATATTAAGTATGTAAGGCGAAAGGGGATTTAAAAATATTGTAAACATTTAAAGAATGCGAGAATTAGGGAAGAAACAAAATCATATATAATTTGAATAATATGGGTAATCTTAAGAGAGGGGTTCTTTGATAAATGAATCATACTAAAAATTACCGACAAAATTCCCAAGTTTTAGATTTCCAATTTTGTTTAGTGTTGAATTATAGTCTCCCCTTGTAGCATCACTGAACTAAACAGTCGAAGGCCATCACATGATGCTTTGAATTCACAATTTTGACTATAACAGAAGGCTACAAACCCTCATGTGTTCCTTCCCTCGGCCTTACATCGAGATCAATCATCTTTCCCAACAAAAGCTTCATGACCATTACTGTCAATGATGTCACATTTAACTCCACTACCATCCAACCTCCAGGCAACTCTATTATTTCTTCGTGGTAACTTTCATGATAAGATAATTTTACAAAAAATGAGTTTTTAACATCTTATTATCTAGCACCCTAAATATTTGTGTGGCATGATATTCTAACTTTATGATCTTATTATGTAATAAGGTAGAAGGTGAATTCTTTCATCGCATACATAACACATACATAATACAGAATACCAACCCTTGACAACTCCAACAAAGGCTTTCAGAAACATGAGCAATGTTTGTATAGTGGAGGTTAACTCTACTACATGTGTGATACACTCGTCCTATTCAACAAAAGCTTAGAATGTGATATTGATGGCGTTGTTTGCGGTCATTGTTATTTTATTTCTGCACAAGTCGACTACGCATTTGTTGTCCAGATCCTATACTCTATAGACTACATAATCATATTATACTACGAAAAAATGTCCATGTGATATATATATATATGTGCAATTCCTTCTATGTAACTCAAAACATCTTACCGGATAGTCAATTACTTCACTAGGCCCAAGATAGTTTTTTTGCAAAAATACATTTCTTGCATCTAATCCTATTCACAAATGTTACATATTGGTCAAACATGCACAGATAACATGGCAGATCATTCAAAACATGACATCAACTATTAGGCATACTGGATTACAAAGGAACGTGTTACACATAAATATTTTTTTAAAAAATACACAACCAAAGTCCTCTTACATTGACAAATGATTTCTAAACTTGCTAGCAGATTAGTGATTTAGCAACAAGCATTCCACGCGATACTTTTTATTTCATGCTGCAACAATCTACATAGTGCTTAAGGGAATCCCAAGTTAAGACTTAATCACACTGTTGATATGCCTTGAATCCTAATCATCTAGCGCAGCCGAAGAACCTCATATGCATCCCCTCCTATCGTACCATAACCCAACAAGACGGGGGTCTCGGTGCCCGGTCAGTGAGCCTGGGGGATGGGGGGTCTAGGGGGAGCAGGTGCGCTCCCCCTGCAGGGGTGTGGGGGGGGGGGTGCAACGCCCCGACAAAAATTTTGAGGAGTGTTTCCTTTTGTATTCGGGTATACATGGATCCTTTTGTTTTAGAGATCCGTCTGTACGAGTATATGGATCACTTGCATTATTTTATCTAATCATAGAAAATTATACACTTACGACTTATATATTATACATCAAGTCTAACAAAGATTAAAGGCATCAATATATAATTAGTGATAAATCGAATGAAGGAGTTGATAGCGTCAACTCAGATCATCACCAACCTACACATCATGGACATAACAAAGGATCACACTCATGTTCAAGGACTGTAAGACTAACAAGTGGAGTGGAGGTTTGAATCAAATATTGCTTCCTATATTTATTGACATTTTACAACAATAGTGAATGTGCGATTTCAAGGCACACTAAAAACACCATACAACGATTATACTAAAAAAACTACATAATACAAGTTATCATACAAAACACGCACTTGCGACACAATCCAACTGTAGAAGAATATGAAAAGTGCATAAACTAAGCGAGTTAACACGTACAACAAATCAATAGGAGGGTGCAAGGCCTTGGATCCGATTGAGAGCATCGACGAGCAGCGTAGGAGTCAAGTTGTAGCGTTGGTGGCACGTATGGGAGAAGGGGTGCTTCGGGTGCTGGCAATAATGGGGATCGAGTAGGGAGAAGGGAGGAGAATACGTGGAGGAGGTGGACATGCAAAGTTGGAGGTTAGGGTTTCTTATGTGGAGGGAAATAATGAAACGGGGTGGGGGAGAGGGAAGAGATAAGTTGTGGCGAAAAAACCTAAAAAATGTAAGCGTGTTTAAAAATTTTACCCCAAATTTGTTACTACGGTTGCTTCTATTTTATGATGGAAAATATAGTCCCAAATTTTGCTACCACAAATATGCATGTACATATAGTAGTAAAGTAGTTTGAATATAATATGTGCTAAAATGTGGTACTAAAATAGTCACGAAGTAGTGGTTGAAAACATTGCCACGACAAAGGCACCACATGTGGCAACAAATATATAATCTCAAATTCCGCATTTTCTTGTAGTGGTGGATGCATGAGGAGCTTCCACTGTGACAAGCTATCCATCAACGACATCTTCCTTAAGGATCCAACACCAAAGATCTTTGAGATCTTCCAGCCACTAAAATCATGCCAAAAGCCTCAGTCGTTTGAACCTCCTTTGATAGGGACATATCAGCTCTACCCGAGTTCTACCATCCAGTTTCCACTGAATAGAGCATCAACACCCATCGTCTGAGCCAAAGAGGAACGATCACTCCAACCAGCCATAGTAGAACTATAGTATCACAGTTGTGTATCAAGTCGAACTTAACCACTACGATGTGTCTGCCATTCCTGAGTAACCTATAACAAAGGATGAGGGGGGAGCTGAAGGAGGTAGGGGCAGAGGAGGTAACTTTAGTGACCCTAGTTATTTAATCTAATGACTCTTATATCCCAAAGTTAACGTTCATTTGGGATGTGGATGGATGAAAACTAACCAGATGGGTACAAGTGATAAAACTGTAAGAAGTCAAGGGCGCAATTGATATTCTGAAAAGAGAGGGACATAACTGATATATTAACATAGATTTACATGCATATGTTAAGGATTTTAATATAAAATGCAGAAGATTGTAGATGAATCCATATTCATCATCGATAAAGATGAAGTTTTAGTCTATTAAATTTAGTCAACTAGATGAACTCATTAATCGACTATAGAAAATTTAATCAACAAAAACTTAAAGTTAGTCGACTAGTTGAACTCATTAGTCGGCCAAAGAGAGATTTAGTTGACTAAAAATGAAGTTATATTATCATGTATGATTTTCTTGCACAATATTTCTAAGTAATATAAACTTTGGCAAACTTTGCTTGAGTGTTAGCTTGAGTCCTTTGCTTCAACTTCCTTCAGTTGGGCTTTTTGTAGACACATCCTCACTTATGTTGAGCTGCAAATTAAGTTACACTTCTCCATCTATTCTTAAGCTCTCATATTTTTGAAAACTTTGCTCTTCTTAGTCCTTTATCTTGAGTGATCTAGTAACTACTTCAACAAGCAAAACATGTGTGATTCTTCTTCTTGAAGTCTAATTCATAATCTAAAATGTTAGTCGTTACAGTAACAAATATAGAGCTAATAACTTGTCATAATATGTAAGTCACTGAAATGAAATTTGTGTGAAGAGGCTATGTACAAGTAAACTAGTTGAGGAATATGCTTTGAGGTTCATTTTTCTTTAGTTTGACTTGAAAATTTGATCTTTTATGATACATTTGGTTGTCGGGTTACTCCGAAGTAAACTGGAGGAGGGTAAATCGTTTTTGTGTTTTGCTATTTGGATAAAGTGTTAAGGGTTGAGTGGGTTTGTTGTGATGTGACTGTATTGAAGTTTGGAAAAGTGAAGTTCCTATGATGTGATTGTATTGAAGTTTGAAAAAGTTGGTAAAAGTTGAATATTTTATAATTTTTAGATGATATGATGGGATAATATATATTTTTTGGAATAGATAAAAGAGAAATGATTTATTTAATGTATTAGAAAAGAGATAGTGGTGGGCCTCACATGATAGATAAGATATAGGTTTTGGGTTGAAACCATTCTCAAATGAGGGTAACCCCCATGCCGAACGACCTCTTGAAGTAAGGAGTTTATGTAACGTCTCGGGCTTAGGTCCCCGGTCCGTTATCGTGGAAAACTGACCTTGACAACTTGTTGGGTTTGGATCCAATTTAACACGTTGGCAACTACCCAAAATGCTTAAGCCTAAGTTGTCAATTAGTAATCCCCACAACTTATAATACACACCTATACTTCGTAAGTTTTAGATGTGGGAATGTATTTGGGGGTATGGGTGTTACAACCTCCCCCATTTATATTCGCAATATCCTTGTTGCGACATGACTCATCACTTATTCCCAGTGACAGCAGAGCTGCACGCTCCAGACTTAGGTCCATTCAGGTAGCCCTTTCCATTATCAGAGGGAACCCGCTCTGATACCATTTGTAACGTCTCAGGCTTAGATCCCCGGTCCGTTATCGAGGAAAACTGACTTTGATAACTTATCGAGTTTGGGTCCAATTGAACCCGTTGGCAACTACCAAAAATGCTTAAGCCTAAGTTGTCAAGTAGTAATCCCCACCACTTATAACCTGGAGGATATGGAGAGATCCTTAAGCGCATTAGGGAAGCTTGAGGATCGCATCGTATGTGATCGGGAGCGACTAGTCGCACTAGTTGCTCGAGGCAGCAAAAATTAAAAAAATCATGTGACGAAACCACATGATCGAAGAACACTTCTCGGATCGTTTCGTCTAAACCACAAACAAGTAATAGGATTACCTCTTGAAGCATGGTTGCGATCGAGTCTCTAAACAAATAGACCTCCTATCTCAAGTCCGATCCGACGGAGGAGACGCTTGCGAGCGTGTTGATGAAACACGTGCTTCTCACAATCCATGTTGATGATCCAAGCGGCGGATCTCCTGATCTCGACACACGAGATCCGACGTCTTTTCACGAGAGAGGCATACCGAAGGAGACGGAGATCCACGAGAAAATGATCAGACAGCATAACGACGACGCTGAGGCGACGGAGACTCTCTTTAGGGCATCCATGATGGATGGCCATGAGAGAGGAAGAGAGAGGGTGTGTATAGAGAATGAGAGAGAGAGAGCCTTATTTTTCTCATTAGCATATGAAGAGCAGGGGTGTCCTTCTATTTATAAATTTTGGAATCCATGGATCTCAATCCATGGGCAACAAAAATCCAATGGCTCACATTGATTTGTGTTTCTTTCAATGGCTAAGATTTTATTGGTAAAAAACTAACAATAATTAATTTAATTTAGATTAAATGTATATTGATAAATCAATATGATTAATCCTAAATTAAATCAATCAAGTATGGAAATTATGATATGAAGATTGCCTCCTTCCATAATATGGGATTTGGTGGCAATCTCATGTAATCTCATGATATCTCATGAGATCACATTATTCCATGGAAATCTCTAAGATTTACAACAACATTTGTTGTAAATTATTCAACAAAAAAAATCATAACTATTTTGTGAATATTGCAATCCTGCCATTGGAAATTTGTGAATCACATTCACAACCCAAAATAAAATGTGAATTACATTTTCAATTAGTTGTCCAATGAGAATCCAATTCACATCAATATTGAGGTAATAAATGTAAATTACAAATTGCTCTCTCTTATTTACTATAAATGACATTTATAATATATATGAGTAATATAGATAGTGCTATCCACATTATTCATATACATGATAAGTAAATCACATTTAATCATCTTGGATCTCTATTGTCATGTGCCCAATTAATGTGAATCAAATTCACATTATTTACATCTTTGATAATTAAATCATATTTAATTATCTAAGGTAACTCTCCTTATAATATGAATCAAATTCATATTATTCATGATAATTAAATCATATTTAATTATCTATTTTATCAATGCTTGGATACATATATCAACTATGAAATTATCTTGAACTCTTTCAAGGATAATGCGCTTTCTCCGCGGATACTTGGAGATAAGGACAGGACGATTGTATTGTTCCATGTATAGTGACTTGGATATTGAGATCACATCTCAAATCTAGATCTCGGGCCTCCCATAGATGCTTGATTAAATCAAGGCCGCAAATCTAATTTTCTCATTGCATCTGAATCACATTCAGATCAATGTCCAATATTTGGACTAAGATCAGATTACTTCTCTACTGAGAGGAGTCATTAAAATCCAGATCCGTTTCATCACTCTCTAGGAATGGAAGCGTCATGCTTATATAACCGTTTATGATCACATCAACCTCAGGTATTCCTAATACATGTACATCCTACATATTGGAAGACCGAGAATACTCCAGAACTATAAGATCAATTTTATATTGTCTACTTCAAGGATTTATCATTAAGTTTCTCATTCGATCATTGCGATTTGGTATTGATCATATACTTTCCAAAAGCATATATCATACCTAGGTGTTGATCATATACTTTCTAAAAGTATATATCAAACCTTAGAAATTCAGTCAAGCTTCCAAAACGAGATGACTGTGTGCGGAATTTGATTCTTCCCAATATCTTATGAGTGAGCTCATGTCTTCCGGTTCAGTAATGAACCTGTATGATCCCTTTGAGAGATCATATTACTCATATGCCCCTGTATGCACACCAGGGTGCCGGTGTATATACCTTGATTAGGTCATCAACCTATTGGTCTGCCAAATGTATATACTCAGACATATAGTAACACATTTATCTCTGATCAGAGGATGCGTGCCTATATCATGACAACATACGACATAGGGCTTTGGTTATCTTGATATCGTTAAGTCAACTCTTTGACCTAACTAATCTGACACCTCTGAATCTCTATTCCCATGAAGAGGACCTGTATCAAGGGGTCGGTCAGATATCAGTCAAGTGAGAAAGGATTGTCATCTCCTACTCAGGTTGGAGATCCTCTTTTAACAATCATTTGACGGTACTTGATGAGTCCTCAATATACCTATTTAGATATTCATCCAAGCTCCAACCTCTATGATTCAATAATTGAATCAACATTTGTATGATGATTAAGACGGCCATGGTACATAACCCTAATTGTACTAAAGGACCTATTATGCAAATTAGTTATTCCTCATTTCAGATCAGGAAATAATATTCGCAATAACATTTATTGCATAATGGCTCGTCGTGGGCTCGCATGTCCAACAATCTCCCCCTAGCCCAAAGAGTCATTAATGGTCTAATCATTAAACCCGCACTCATGTGACAATCATAGGCTATTTAAGAAAATATCTAGGTAAGTTGATCAGTCACTCTATTCCCAAGAGACTATTCCAAGTCCTTTTACGGCACTCGCATATCTCCGAGTAACAGTTCTCGCATTCAATGTGAAAGTTGCATCTTATGCAACCAATACTCAACATTATTAGTTATAGTGTCGTTGACTCTACAACTCAATAATCATTGAACCAGTATGTAATTTTTGTTATCCTTATTAGAATACCTTATTCCTGGAGATCTCTATCTCCTAAGGTATTCGTAATTAAGACTTTTTAGATCTCCATCTATAAAGCCTAAATTTCTTGAAGATAAGACTTAGAGATCACTATCTCTAAAGTCTTGTCATCTTTGAAGATATTGTTATTACTACAATCAAGTATTCTATCTCCATAGTAGGATTAGCAACAGTTTACAACTCCCATTGCATGGCAGACATCTGGCTTTTGTACATATCTAGCATACTTTCAGCTTCTCGTAACTGATGCACAAAGGGCAACCAGTTTTAGCATTCACTTCCTCAACTCTTTGAGGTACTATCGCTTTATATAGGTCAGTACCATATCTAGAGGGAAAGAAATCTTTCTTGGAATTTTCCAGAAAATAGAAATGTCCAAGGTGTACCATTAATGTGACGGTCCCAATACCCTCTTCTCTTTATTTCTGAACAACTTCAGAACTAAGATCTAAGAGGCATCCTTGAGATCATATCTCGAGGTATGGAACAACCAGATTATAAAACACTTATTATTATCTTCCTTATATCATTCCAAATGGTTAGGATATTATCTATATTTAGTACGATGAACACAATGGCACTCCCACTAAGCTTCACACGGTTCATCAAGATTCTATCTGAAATCATAACATTTATAATTTCATCAAATCTTGTGTTCCAAATATAAGAAGCTTATTTGAGTCCAAAGATGGACTTCCTTAGCACTCACATCTTGCTTTCCTCAACCATGAAGCCCTGGGACTACTTCATGTGAATATCCTCAGAGAGGTATTCATAGAGAAATACAATCTTGACTCATATCTTGAAGATGTCATAATCAAGTTACGTAGTTATAGTTAGCAATATTATGATGTGTTCAAGCATGGTCACTGAAGAGCATGTCCCATCACAAGCGATGTCTTCTCTTCGGTGTGCAGCTCCCGGCTACGAACCGTGCGTTGAAGGTCTCATCAGGTTCCCTCTTTCTATTGAAGATCTATTTATACCTTAAAGGGTCTTACCCATATAGGTAGATCCTTGAGGGTCCATATACAACATTTGTATATGAAGTCTACTTTGGACTTTATTGCTAACATCCATCCTTCCATGCTATGATCTTCAGAAGCTTCATCACATGAAGTCAGATCATTGTCAGATTCAACTGACACATGGAATCCATCTTCAAACTTATTTGAAGAGGTATTAGTGTTTCATCTTTAATTGTCCTTTTAGTTTCCAATTTTAGGAGCCTCATTATCTTCTCAAGATTAAATGAGTTCCTTCACTTCATTTTCATCTTGATTCTCAAGAGTCTCATCCTCTAAGAATCACATTCTCATAGATGAGATCTTTTAAGAGTCTCAAGGTCATAAAGTAGGTATCCAATACTATCCTTTATTTTCCTAATGAAGTAGCACTCTCAGGTGTTAAATTCCATCTTACTTACTTGGAACCTTATTAAGGATACATATTGTAGTCTCTACTACATATATACCTTGGAAACTAAGAGGTACTTATGCTAAGAATCATCATTAATCAAATCATGTCAGACATGATCTAATTATATCTCCCTACAACTCCATTAAGTTTAGATTTATTAGGAGGAGTGAGATAGAAATGACATTCATATCTCTATAAGGTATTCCATGAATTCATCTAATAGGTACTGACTACCTAGATTAGATCAAAATTCATTTAATCTTCCTTCAAACTTTGGTTCTAAATCAAAATTGTGAAATCTTTGAACATTTCAAAGGTTTCTAAGTGAAGAGAAGAAATCTCATATCACAAATAATCATCAATAGATATCACATATCCATAATGTTTATTCTAATATAGATGATTCACATACATCAATATGTATGAGATCTTGAATACCTTGACATCTTACACCATTCCAAGGAATGGTGTATTGGATAATTTTACTTTTGAATACAATATTCACAAGTATGTAAGATTTGAACCTTTAGACTATCTAAAATTTCATCTCTTACTAGTCTATTGATCACATCAACAGACAAATGTCCAAGGCTTGATGCCAGATCATTGTCAAATCTTCATTCTCCTATTGATCTTTTAAGGTTTAATTTCAGTATTTGAAATGTTAATGATTCATTAATTTTCAAATTTAGTAGAGTCCACTAGATTTTAGATTACTATCTGAAATATCTCCATCATAACTCTTTATGATAGGTCTATTCTAGAATTCATGTTTATTCTCAACATTTAGAAATAAATAATGAGTGTATTCTAATATATAGGTCATAGAGGCATTCTCTAAGACTAAGGGCTCTCCCACTGAAATTAGGAAGTCTATTTATCCAATGGAGGTTGTTGCAACAATTGTATCAATATCTATGTGGATGACTATTAAACCTTAAGATCAAATTTCTAGTCTCCAAAAAACATATGCATCCAATTGCAAGTGTTATTAGAAAAATGAGATACAATTATTAGACTTTTAATCTTATCCAATAAGAAAGTCAATTTTAATGATTGTATGTAAAGTATTCTGATGCACTATTTGGATCCTTCTCTAAGGATCCCAGATAAGATAGTCACACTATCAGTACATCAACTTATTGTATTGGCATTCATCCAACATTTGGATGTCATATGGAAGTCACAGAAGTATAGTCAACTCTTTGACTTTCCTTCTTACTTGGGTCCAACCCATGCTTCCACTGCGCTCCCTTTATCTATAAACAACCATTGCTTAAGACGAAGAATCTATTATGCTGAATTCAAAAGATTTCAATATAAGAGCATTCCAACATTTATACATGCTTCATTCAATTCATACAATATGAATATTTATGAAGCTTCATGAATGACCAGAGTATAAACAATAGAATGATGACACTCATCGTATCTACATCCATCTAAACTCTTAAAAACATTGGTTCAGGTAGGTACTCGAACATTTTGAATACATCATCTCTTATAGAGCCACCATTCTGCATAATGCAGAGAACCATGTCATTCATGATAAAATGTCAAGAGCACATATGCATGCCAAAACATCTTCTTAGATTTTATTAGGATAATTCGACAATCACGATCATCATCGTCATGTCACTTCCAAAGTACATTCGATGATAGATCAAGACTGTAGAGGCATACAAACCCTAGGGTTGTAGTCTTATTATCTATTTAATTGTCACTCCTCATTACTATGAGGAAACTTACACATTGCAACAACATACAATATGTGTCCAAGTGCAAGTACTATATCTTAATCATGGATCCAATCCATGACATTTTACTGGTTATCATTGAGTATAGTATTGAGTGGGTTTATTGAAGGATTATCTGAAATAAGAAATTTACATAAACATATATAAATATATATTTTACTTTGATTTAGGAATTTTTATATCAAAGTTGTCTTGCCTTGTCAACACTGAAAGTTCATTCCCTTAATCACTTTCAATGTAAGAGATATACTTACCATCATATCTCAGAAAGATCTGGGATTTCCTTCTTTATCTTTGTTACATCCCAATAATATGAGAACATGTAACTCTGATAAAAAGAAGTAGGAGCACATTCCGCCTTGCAAGTCCAACTTGCATTTCCCAATTCGATCTTTAACATCTGGACCCACCACCCCTAAGGTGATGTTAACCCGTCATTAATTGAACCAACCGTCAACAAGAATACAACTCACTATGCGTAATCCAATATCGCCCCAATAATATGAGGATCTGATATTGGGGTCACTACGCATACATCCTTACTCTTTCGAGAAGCGAAGAGCCCGATCCAGATGCGCTTGCATACAGGAGCAGTCACTTCGGACATGCGTCTCCTACATACAATTCCTGACGACGGAATCCTCCGCCTTGACGGGAGACCATGGATGTCACTTATGTGATCCTCCATATCATATTCAAATTCTAACTAATCATCATGAATCTTATTCATTATGATTAATTCTTCCGAAGAAAATAACAAGTCTATTAATAATAGAGTGTTTTAGTTTTAATTAGATTCTAATTAATCTAATCATATTTAACTAATGATCCAATTAATATCCAACAAATAATCTTTATTGTAACTTGAATTATGGTATTATCTCAAATACGTATTATTTTGAATTTTAATAATTAGAAAAAAAAACACCGTGATCTCTCCTGCATTATTGAGTCCCTACCCACTGTCATGGTCAGTACCGAGGGGAGTGGGACAGACCGCACACGGTGCAACCTGCTACCCCAACGCTCCCCGACTAGACACCATATCCACCTTAGGAAAGGATAATGCCAAATTGATCATTGTGTACTTGAGATGATAATCGGTTTTTCAACCGAAGTTATATCATATATATTAATAATCAAATCATTTTTTATTAACATTATAATGATATTAGCTGAACAAATCCCAAATCCTATTCAAGCAACTTGTTTGTTGGAAAGTGGATTGTGTAACCAACTGTGATCTAGATCATATCTAATCAATTATTGGTTAAGATAATGTCATTTAAGGAAATAATTATCATCAAATATTTCACAAATATGTATCCATAATTATTCCATAAATTAAACTATTTAATTTCACTCATTAACTAAATGACAATCATAAGATTCTTGATTAGGAAAGTAATTTCCAACAGTGACCCTCACTTACTAAAATTAGCATATCTCAATCAATTTAAATCCAAATTAAGCAATGTAAGTTTCTAATATTTTCTAATTTAATTTACAATAGAATCTAAGTGATTTTTACATATTTTAAGGCGTTTATAAACAGTAATTAACTCCCTAACTACGCTAAGATTCGCAGTCCACGAAATAGTGGATACATGTTCACTAATTTGATCATAACTTGAGAAAATGGATTCGAAATCATGCAAACTCAGATACTACAGTTTCCTTATTTAATGGGGAACAAAATCCGAATTTTATTTTTATCTTTAAACAATTTAAACATGACCGAAAATAATCACAAAACAGAGATGCGAAAATGACATGCGATAAAACTTTCGCAACCCTAACAACCCAAGTCGGCTTAGGTTTACGGATCGTATCCGAAACTTTCAACCTGGCTCTGATACTACTTGAAGGATATGGGGGAGATCCTCAAGCGCATCATAGAAGCGTGGGGATCGTATCGTATGTGATCGGGAGCGACTAGTCGCACTAGTTGCTCGAGGTGGCGGAAATTAAAAAAATTTTATTTGACGAAACCACATGATCCAAGAACACTTCTCGGATTGTTTCGTCTAAACCACAAACAAGTAATAGGATTACCTCTTGAAGCGCGGTTGCGATCGAGTCTCTAAACAAAGAGATCTCCTGTCTCAAGTCCGATCCGACGGAGGAGACACTTGCAAGCGTGTTAATGAAACACGTGCTTCTCGCAATCCATGTTGATGATCCAAGCGGCAGATCTCCTGATCTTGACACACGAGATCCGACGTATTCTTCACGAGCGAGGCACATCGAAAGGTACGGAAATCTACGAGCAAACGATCGGGCAACATAACGACGATGCTGCGGTGATGGAGACTCTCTTTAGGGCATCCATGATGGACGGCCATGAGAGAGGAAGAGAGAGGGCATGTATAGAGAATGAGAGAGAGAGAGAGATTCTTGTGTTTCTCATTAGCATATGAAGAGCAAGGGTTGCCCTTCTATTTATAATATTTTGGGATCTATGGATCTCAATCCATGGGCAACACAAATCCAATGGCTTACATTGATTTGTGTTTCTTTCAATGGCTAAGATTTTGTTGGTAAAAAATCAACAATAATTAATTTAATTTAGATTAAATGTATATTAATAAATCGGTAGGATTTAATCCTAAATTAAATCAATCAAGCATTGAGATTATGGAATGAAGGTTGCCTCCTTCCATAATATGGGATTTGGTGGCAATCTCCTGTAATCTCATGATATCTCATGAGATCACATTATTCCAAGGAAACCTTCAAGATTTACAACAACACTTGTTGTAAATTATTCAACAAAAATAATTCATAATTATTTTGTGAATATTGCAATCTTACCATTGGAAAATTATGAATCACATTCACAATCCAAAATAAAATGTGAATTATATTTTCAATTAATTGTCTAATGTGAATCCAATTCACATCAACATTTAGTTAATAAATGTAAATTACAAATTGCTCCCTCTTATATACTATAAATGATATTTATAATATATATGAGTAATATGGATAGTGCTATCCACATTATTCATATCCATGATAATTAAATCACATTTAATAATCTTGGATCTCTATTCTCATGTACCCAAATAATATGAATCAAATTCACATTATTTACATCTTTGATAATTAAATCACATTTAATTATCTAAGGTAACTCTCCTTATAATATGAATCAAATTCATATTATTCATGATAATTAAATCACATTTAATTATCTATTTTATCAATGCTTGGATACATATATCAACAATGAAATTATCCTGAACTCTTTCAAGGATAATGCGCTTTCTCCGCGGATACTTGGAGATAAGGACATGACGATTGTATTGTTCCACGTATAGTGAGACTTGGATATTGAGATCACATCTCAAATCCAGATCTCGGGCCTCCCATAGATGCTTGATTAAATCAAGACCGCAAATCTAATATTCCCATTACATCTGAATCACAATAAGATCAATGTCCAATATTTGGACTAAGATCAGATTACTTCTCTACTAAGAGGAGTAATTAAAAGCCAGACCCGTTTCATCACTCCCTAGGAATAGAAGCGTCATGGTTATACAACCGTTTATGAGTACATCACCCTCAGGTATTCCTAATACATGTACATCCTGCATACTGGAAGGCCAAGAATAATCCATAAGTATTAGATCAATTTTACACTGTCTACTTCAAGGATTTATCATTAAGTTTCTCATTCGATCATTGGGATTTGGTATCGATCATATACTTTCCAAAAGCATATATCATACCTAGGTGTTGATCATATACTTTCCAAAAATATATATCAAACCTTACAAATTTAGTCAAGCTTCCAAAGCAAGATGACTGCACAGGAAATTTGACTCTTCTCAATATCTCATGAATGTGCTCATGTGTTCCGGTTCAGTAATGAACCTGTATGATCCCTTTGAGAGATCGTATTACTCATATGCCCTTGTATGCACATCAGCGTGTCGGTGTATAGATCTTGATTAGGTCATCAACCTATTGGCCTGCCAAATGTGCATACTCAAACATATAGTAACAAATTTGTCTCTGGTCAGAGGATGCGTGCCTATATCACGACAGCATACAACATAGGACTTTGATTATCTCTATCTCGTTAAGTCAACTCTTTGACCTAACTAATCTGACACCTCTGAATCTGTATTCCCATGCAGAGGACCTGCATCAAGAGATCGTCCAGATATCAACCAAGTGAGAAAGGATTGCCATATCCTACTCAGGCTGGAGATCCTCTCTTAACAATCATTTGACAGTACTTGATGAGTCCTCAATATAACTCTTTACATATTCATCCAAGCTCCAGCCTCTATGATTCAATAATTGAATCAACAGTTGTATGATCATTAAGATGGCCATGGTACATAACCCTAATTGTAATAAGGGACCTATTATGCAAATTAATTATTCTTCATTTCAGATTAGGGAATGATATTCGCAATAACATTTATTGCATAATGGCTCGTCGTGGGCTCGCACGTCCAACAATCTCCCACTAGCCCAAAGAGCCATTAATGATCTAATCATTAAACCCACACTCATGTGACAATCATAGGCTATTTTAAAATAGCTAGGTAAGTTGAGCAGTCACTCTATTCCCAAGAGACTATGCCAAGTCATTTTACGGCACTCACATATCTCCGAGTAACAGTTCTCGCATTCAATGCGAAAGTTGCATCTTATGCAACCAATACTCAACATTATTAGTTATAGTGTCGCTGACACTATAGCTCAATAATCATTTAACCAGTATGTAATTTTTATTATCCTTATCAGAATACCCTTATTCCTGGAGATCTCTATCTCCTAAGGTATTCGTAGTTAAGACCTTTTAGATCTCCATCTATAAAGTCTTAATTTCTTGAAGATAAGACTTAGAGATCACTATCTCTAAAGGCTTGTTATCTTTGAAGATATTTTTATTACTTCTATCAAGTGTTCTATCTCCATAGTAGGATTAGTAACAGTTTACTACTCCCACTGCATAGCAGACATCTGGCTTTTGTACACATCTAGCATACTTTCAGCTTCTCGTAACTGATGCACAAAGGGCAATCAATTTTAGCATTCACTTCCTCAACTCTTTGAGGTGCTATCCCTTTAAATAGGTGATGAATCCACATTTCATCATCTTTATTCTATCATTTTGGCACCTAAAACCCTAGCAAATGCCTGTAAATAGCCTTAAATGAAGCATCTTAGCATTCATGCATGTGCATCTCAACAGTGTGTAAATTACTGTAATTAAGGCCAAAATTATAGAATAAATAAAGAAAAGAAAAAGAATAAAATATTGTAAATATTTTATGACTCAAAACCCCCAAGACCTAGGCATCTTGATGAATAGGTCGACAAGGAATAAAGTAGGGGGAGATAAGGGCCAAAGTACAGATAAAATGCCTATACATTATATTCATTCTTTATTCATTTTGGGACCTATTTTTGGTTCCACTTTTTACACTTCAAATAAAGAAACTTTGTACATGAAAGTTGTAGATAATTTAATAAAGAAAAATACAAAATTGATTTCACAAAAAAATCATGTACAGACAAAAAGATATGGTCTGAATAAGAATCCAAAATCTCAACTTCCCAGACCCGTATCTCACAACTGACAACTCCAAATGCAGTGTACTCACCTTTAATTGTATATAGAATAAAATAATCTATCCAATGGTGGTAGTTTCGCATTTGGCGGAGCTACGGTTTGAAAGTTGAGTTTTGGACCCCTATTGTACACTTGTACTGAATAAAATATTCAATTTATTATTTATTCATTATTTTTATATTTTTATATTTTTATAATGTTGTAAATATTACTTATAACAAGTATGTGTATTAAAATCAGAATAAAAACATAAATAAAATACAAATAAAAATAGTTGTATATTTTCAATACATTGGTACACTGCCTATGTATATACCTATACAAAATACACTTGCATTTTATTAAATATACAAAATAAATCAGAAAATTAAAATAAAAATCTATTTGTGTATATAAAAGTATGTTATAATGTTATAAAATACTAAACAAAAATAATAAAAATAAAATACCCAAAATAAAAATTAAAGATCAAAATACATAGGTATTATACCTATATAGGGCTAAAAAGGTAACTTGTAAAAATATAAGCCATAAAAATAATTAAAAATCAAAATAAAATACTACATAAAATTCTAAATAATTTTTATTTTATAACTTTTATTTAATTCAGCCATTTAATATTTTAAATTGATTTATTAAGGGATTTTTCCAGGGTTTTTCCTGGTTGGTCCACGTGGACCAACCAGGAGGGTCTGAGAGTTGACCTCGGTCAACTCTCTGACCCAGCCCCTGTGGCTTGTCAGGCCATGCTTGACCCCCTTCTTCATCCTTTTTTCGAGGTAAATCCTTTCACTAAAACGCGATGAAACCTTCACGACTTTCGCAGCTCGTGCATCAAGGAATCACGCCCAAGCGTCACCTTGGGTCGTGGATCACTGCAGCTCCCACTACGCCTCGATCTTTCCACCCCTTCGTCAACCCCTTAAAACTTCACACCTTGACCTAATTTGAAAATCGAACCGCAATTCACCCAGCTTTTTCCCCCCTTGGAGTCGCTACAGCAACGTGGAGGTGACAGCTCCAGGTTTTGCACCTTCGAGAGGCGGATTTGATCGAGCTGAGCGTGTTCCACCACCACCTCCGGCGGGTACCCCCGTGAGGTATTCACCCTCTGGCCCTTGGCCATCGAGGCTGCCATTCGTCCCATTTTCATCCCTATCTTATTCCTGTTAACATTAGGATCATTTCGCCCTTCACTCCACGTTGAATCGATCACTTCATCACCTAATCGATCACCTCGCCGGAGCGCAACTCCGGCGAGCCCTTATCTCACCTCCACGTCCATTTCGAGAGCCACCCGAGGTCGAGGCATTATGCCCTCGACCTCCCTAACTTTTTGGTGCAGGTACTGAAGCCCATCGAAGTGTCTGGAGCGATTTTGCTCTCTCGCCGGAGCACCTGGGGCCTTGCAGCTCCGCCACCTCCGTGTGAGAGCACCGGCGAACGTCGGTGGCTTTTGAGGCTTCCAGACGTCAGCCGACACCTGCAGGAGCATCCTCGACCATTTTGCGAGCTCAATCGTCGCCGTGGCCGGACGGAGGAGCTCGGAGAAGCTCGCCCAGCAGCAGCTCCTCCGTGTTCTTCCCTCTACCTCCGGCGCCGTCGGATCAGCGAGGAGCGCCCAGATCACACAGGAGCCGTTAGATCTCCCCGCGTGCCCACCGTCCGATCATCGGGGGAGCTCTAATCTCAGCCGCACAAGCCAACCGTCATCGGCAGCTCTCGTGCTACCACGTGGATAAGTGGCCCGCTTCCCGCCGTTGGATCGTCCACCGCCGCCAGCCGTTGGATGAGCGCCACGCGTCACCTGCAGAGCGCCTGAGCGAGGATATTTTGCATCCCAACCCTCGCGTTTTTTGTATTTCATATTTAGCATTTCAACTTTTGTCTGTAGTTTAAAAGTTCTGTAATATTTGCATAAAGACCCCTAGGTTTTGTTTATTTACAAATAGCCCCCTCGCCACGTCACCTCACGTGACCTGTACACGTGAGGTGTGGGCATTTTGCAGAGGAACCCTCGGTTGTTTGTTTATTTCGTTTTAGTCCTGAAAATATCGTATTAAGTGTAAACTTTTTGGTTATTTTGCAAGTAGGCCCCCAGGTTCTTGTTATATTATGTTTTGGTCCTTCCCAGGCGCGTGCAAGTCACGCGCCCTGGTGGGAAAATTGCTAAGAGGCCCAGGCGGCTTTTGTAATTGCTTTTTGGTAGTAAAAATTGAATATTCAGAGTAAAGTTTTGTGGAAAATTGCATGTATGCCCCTGGATGTTTTAGATATTGCAACTATACCCCTGCCAGGACTTTGTAATGTTTGGATGCTTGTTGTATTTATTTAATATATCATTTTAACTCCAAAAATTCCACAAAAATAGACTTAAGCTCCTGGACACGTGTGCCTTCACGCCACATATTTAGTTTTTGATTTTATTTTATTTTCATATTTATTAAAAATCAAAAACTTGCTATTTGTGCACTGTCTAGCTTAGAAAATACCAAAAAAATATTAAAACACCTCTAAAAATTCCAAAAAAATTACCTAGTGTCTATTTTATTCTATTTTAGTGTCAGTCCAAAAATCATTAAAAATCTCAAAAGAAAAACACTAAAAACTTAAAAACAATCGAAAACTTCAAAAAATTATATAAAATAGTAGGAAAATCAAAAAAATATAAACTCAGCTTCTGTTTATCCCTTATTTTGTTCTTTTCAGTAGAAAAATAGTGTGAAACATTTTGGGTACTGGGTGCTATTTTTAAATTGCATTTTATTCACAGCCAGCCTTATTTCCACTGTTTTCCTTTATTTCAGTATTTAAAAATATCAAAAACATCTTGAAAAACCCTCAAAAATCACAAAAACATTAGAAAACCTTAAAAATACCAAAAACATTTTATTTCTGAATTTTTGAGCATTTTTGTGCATTTTTATAAATATCTTACCTTGCCTTTTCTTATATTATCTTTACCTTCCAATATTGAAAAAAAAGGAAAAAAATATATAAAATATAAAATATAAAAATCAGAAAATTCAAAAATCAAAATACAAAATTAAAAATTAAAAAAAAATAATTAAAAATTAAAAACCCACAAAAAAAATATACTTGCTTGCTTAGTGTAGCCACTCCACACATCACACACTTTCACTTGAGCACAATTTTTGTGAATTACCCTGCTTGCTCCCTGTGTTCGAACTCTCTACATACTTGCACCTATACATCTTTTATGTAGAGTTAAAAATAAATTTGACTCCACACTTATTTTTCATTGATTGATATTTGATTGTGGGTTCATTGTTGATTAATTACGGGATTTTGTAGTGGTCAAGACATCGACTGTTGATTCGCCTTGTGAATCAATACGACCGCTCTCAATTCCGTGATTATCAAATGACGCCGTTGCCGGGGAGCAACAGCTTGTAGTTCACATTTTTGTTTGATTGTGTGATTGTTTACCATAGCAGCATTTTTCATCTCTTACATTTTGATATATCTTGTTGAGCTATCTGACCATCTCTTGTCTTGTCTTCTTGCGAGGGACCGCGGAGCGAGGCGGATCGCCTAGGTGACCCGACGCATCCTTGGGAAGCGGAGCCGGCTATTCTTAGCCTAGCCGGTAGGAGAGAGCAAGGAGTGAGAGAGAGAGTGCTTAGATTAGCTTGTCTTTTATTTTTGGTGAGAGAGTGATTTATTTAATTTGTAATAATACAGGTACACTTGGACTTGGACACTTAGACATTCGGGCCTAATTTCCGGGTGTTTGTTCACCCGGGGGCTCACCGCAGTTTTGACGAGTTTTCATCGCTGTCATTTGTCGGTTTTGTTTTCATTTTTCACTTTCTTTTGTGGATTGAGCTCTTAGTTCTAGGTCTGCTTGATTCGATTAGAATAGGTCCAAACACCTAATTATACTCGCATGCTCCTATAGATTCGTATTTGGACTTAGACTAATTAAACAGTTAGTTAGTAGCTTCCAAATCCACGCGCCGCGAGCTCACACCCGAACAAGCGCTTTCTCCTACCCCAAATGTGTTGGGCAGAGGAGGGGTGAGCCTAGACCGGACACTCGGATTAGGAGTTGCTAGCTAGCTTGTGGTTCTTCACGCTAGCAGTTGCCTGTTCTAGGATGATTTCCGCTTGCATATCGCCATATAGCGTAGGTTTAAAAATTCTGCTTTGCATCCCGCATGGAGAGAGCTGGGATTCGCTGTAAGTCCTCTTACTTTGCACGCATCATTTAGGCACAAAGGTGAGATTTCCACCTTGGTGTCGACTTGCACGGCTTTTCCGACGCTATTCTCCCTCTGTTTTTGGAACAAAGTAGGATAAAGGAAAAAATACAAAAACCGTTAGGCGCTTGTTTGAATTGACTCAAAAGAAGCGATAACACCAAAAAAATTAAAAAAGGGACTGCTAAAGAAAACTTGACCAAAAATAAAATCGGTAATTGGATTCATTGCTTGGGGAGAGTAACACCCTCACTTGTTTTCAGGTTGCATGGGAAGGTCTCCTTCCAAGTGAGGTGAGCGCTTCGTAAGGATTAGAGCCCAAAACCCAACTTGTGGCTGCCTTGTGTATCGCCTGGATTTCCGAAGTATTGGCGCTACTATCGTACGTAGTCGAGTAGGACTTGGTCGCCATTGGTGACTCTCTATTGTGAGAGCACCGACCTTGTCCGAAGTACCGAGCCTAGGCCACGCCTTCACGGGTGTGTCTGTCTCACCGGCTGCGTCCGAGTAGGACCTTGTACGCTCACGGGTGATTCCGTTGCGAGCGAGGTCCGAAGTATCGGTTTCGCCTATCGGCTTCCTCCCTCTATTTCTTTGGCTGAGTAGGGATCCAGGAAGGGTTACAAGGACCTCAAAAAGCGCAAATTACAGGTTACACAGGAGGAGGGCAAGTACGAGGACACTTTCCTGGCAGTACTCTCTCTCCTATAGGCGTAGCGCTCTAAGGACTCGTGAAAAGATAAATACCTGAAAAACAAGCTAAAACTGACAAGATAAAAGCCGAACCTTCACGGCTTCACGAGTTGAGTTGGTGAACTTACCCTTGCTTTGTGTTCGATTGTTAGATTTATTAAGGTCAAGATCAAAAACACCGCACAATTGTGCAAAATTTTGTTGCATCTCATTTTCTTCTTTTTCTTGCATCTTCCCTGCTCTTTCCGAACAATCAAGATGATGGGACGGAGATCTCTTAGGCCGACCTTGTCAGCACCGCTATCCAGCACTCCTCCTTATTCATCTAGGAATAACTCGGAGAGCCCGCTCTCTGAGCCTGAGTTCACATCCACCCCGTTCCCCCTCGACCACTCTTCCCATTCTCCTTCCCTCAGTCCAATTGAGTCAGAATTCAGTGCATCACAGAGTTCAGCTCATTCAACAACACCTGAAATGGCCTCTTTTGCATTTTCAGAGAATCAAGCAATGGCAGACAGAGGCGAGCACCCAGATGACCACGATCACCCTCCATTCATAATTGATCAGGCGGCCATCAACAATTCCTTACTAGCGTCCCTGGAAAATATGCAGAGACAGATCCGTGATCAGGGAACATTCATGGGTGATTTGATGAGAGAGATTGCACAGCTGAGAGAGAACAGACCTGGAGGAGGCGGTGGCGGAGAAGGAGGAGGACCCGATGCAGGAGGCGATCCGGATGGTGAGCGACCGCCACAGACTATCATGAGGGAACTACACAACCCAGCTTCATCCCTCACTCACCGGTGGATCAGACTTCCGCCAATCCACGGAGACTTCGAGCTTCGGCACCACACAATTCAGTTGCTACCCAAGTTTCATGGGTTGCCGACCGAAGAGCCGCACCTCCATCTCCAAGAATTCGAAATGATATGCAGCACCATCCACGATCGGTTGTTGACCGAGGACACAATCAGGATGATCTCCTTCCCGTTCTCATTGGTTGATCGAGCCGCATATTGGCTCAAGCATCTAGGGCGATTCGTCGATACTTGGGCAGATCTCCGGTCCGTATATTTGAAGAAATACTATCCTCTCGGCCGGACCAACGCAGCTCGAGCCATGATCAGCAACTTTGTTATGATCCCAAACGAACAGTTCCATGAAGCATGGGATCGATTCAGAGAGCTCATAGACCGGTGTCCACATCACGATATCTCCAAGCCCCACCTGGTGCAGAGTTTCTTCTGTGGGCTGACACCGGAGCTGCAAGGGCTTGTGAACGCCTCTTGCGGTGGGTCCTATTTCTCCAAGGGAGAAGACGACGTCTGGGCCATCTACGAAGGCATGGCAAAGAACTCTACAGTAATGACCCAGGCTAGAGTCTACACTCAGCAGAAGCCCCCGCAGGGAGCGGGATCATTTCAGAGGATCGCTCGCATCGATGCCGGTCCCAGCACAACGTCGGTAGCCGCATCACAAGCCGAATCAGCAGCAGCCGACATGGGCATTATCAGTGAAAAGCTGGACCGCATGGAGATCCTCGAAAAGAAGCAGAACCAAGGTCTAGCCCAGATGGACCTTCTCACCAAGACAATGAGTGACCTGAAAACTCAAATTCTCTGTATTCAGGAGGCACAGACCCATTCACAACAGCCTCCCAGGTCACAGGTTGCTTCCAGCAGCAACAATCCCAACCAGGCCTCCACCTCATACCGCCAGGTGAACCATATCCAGGCGGAGCCGGTTCCATTGTTGCAGTACCATCCAGAGCAACCGCCATCTCAGGAGACGCAGATGGTGGTGTTTCAGCCGGAGCAGCCGCTGGCAGTTCTTCCTCCACCTTCCTTCGAGCAGGAACCGTTGATGGAAGTCAACGGGATTTGGTATGACCGCTACCCTCAGCCCGCAATTCGTAGGGATCATCCCGGATTCCGTTGGGGTAATGGTGGTTCCTCATCCCAACAGCATCCCCCTGCTCAAGGACAGCAGAGCAGCCAGCCACATCAGCAGCAACAGCCCCAGTATGCCCAGCCACAACAGTATCAGAGTGGTCCTCGTCCCGCCTATCAGGGACAACAGTGGAGGCAGCGACAGCCGCCTCAGCATTCTTATGCCCAGCCTTCCCCCCAGTACCAGCAGCAACACCAGCAGCAGCAGCCCCATTTCCAGCAGGGACAGACATCCGGTTCTCAGGGTCCAGCCTATGAGAACCCAGCCCTCGATGATCTTGCCCGCTTGCTATCTGAACAGCGAGCATCTTTCAGGCAATAAATGGATGAGTTCCGGCAGGAGATGCGGGATTTCATCAAAGGCAAGGCCGCCATACCCGCTCAGATCGAACCTAATCCTAATAATTTAAAAAGAAAATCTGAGCAGGTAGAGTTCATAGAGGATGCCTCTCCTAGTGACAATTTGAATGACATGTCTTATTCCTATTATGATGCTGATTTTGTTACTACTAGGAGCGGTAGGATGCCAGCCGGCGGCGCCTCTTCTGAGCGACAGCCAGACGCAGGATCATGAGCGCCAGAGGAGCAGAGGAGCGGTGCTGATGCCGCACATGATGATGTTGAAGACGGTGGTACTGATGCCACTAATGATGGAGTCCAGGACGACGGTGCTGATGCCGTTGTGATACCAGATGCAGACGGTGGTGCTGATGCCACCATCTTGGATGCTGAACCCGAGCGCGGAGCTGATGCCGCGAAGACCGGTGCGAGTGGTGGTGCTGAGGCCACCACATCCACTTTTGTTGAGCCATCTGTGATGTTGCCACATTTTGTATCTAGAGACTGTGGGAACAAAAACAAAAACAAAAATATGAATAAAGGAAAGGTTTCTGTTCAAATTGCGGATCCATATGTGGTGAATGATGACTTTTGTATGGATTCTCCGTCTTCACAGGCACAGGGACCGATTCCCAGTCCTCCATCTGAGGAGGCCCCTACAATCCCCTTCCCTGAGGCACTCCGCCGAGCGAAGGGGAATAAAAAAGAAAATCCAAAAAAGAATCAGCAGGTAGAGTTCGGCAACGAAATGATTGACAGATTTCATATTCAGCTGACTCTACGAGAAGCATTTGAGCATATCCCCTTCTTCAAGAAGAATTTGAAAGAAACAACTACTGTCCGAAGGAAGAAGAGGCACAGAGATCAAATCCATATGCTCACTCATAACACTTGCTGCGCCATTCAGAACACATTGCCAGCCAAGCGACCAGACGCAGGAGCTCCCTATGTCAGATGCGAGATTCAGGAGCAGCAGTTTGATCGTACTCTATTAGACAGCGGCTCTTCAATTAACCTCCTTCCGGCAGCCTTACTCAAGCAGTTCGAGTTTGGCCCTCTTCTTCGAAGCAGAACCGTCCTTCAGTTTGCTGATAGGTCGATTAAGAGGCCGAAGGGGTTATTGAAAGACGTGGTCGTTACCATTCAGGGCCTGAAATTCCCCGTGGACTTCGTTGTGTTGGACATGGAGATCCCTGAGTCGGTAACTGATGCCCCCATCATTCTCGGACGTCCATTCTTGGCCACAGCCAAGGCGGTGACCGACCATGATAGCGGGAAGGTATGTTTTCGCGTAGAGGGCGAAACCATACAAATAGAGACGATCGAAGAGATCAGAGCCAGAGAGGCAGAATGCTCAGAACAGTCCAGCGAAGCCGAGCAGATGACAGAGGAGGAGCTAGACATCCACCAGGTGTGTGATTTCGAGATGACTGATGATGAATCCAACTGGAAAGATCCCGTAGCACCGACCCTCGCCTTGCCGACAGATTCACTGTATCTCAAGCTCATGGCAGTCGAGAGCCGGGAGAGCACATCCCTGGATGAGGATATCTCTGAGGCTGACAGTGTTGTGATGAGTGGTGCTGAGGAATTTCAATCTTGCTCATTGTTTTCTGATCCCTCGGATTCAGACATTGACTGGGACGACTTTGATGATTATTTGCCTTGTCTGATTCCTTCTGAGCCAGCAGCCATGACAGAGTGCGAGCCAGTGCAGTTTATTGATGATCCATCAGGCCGCCCTTCGTCAGCAATTCAAGCAGAGCGAGAGTTCTCCCATGCAGACCTGGTAGCATTTACACAGACTTATCAGAAGCCAGATCTGCCACCTCCCAGTTGTCCGGAACGGAAACCTCTGCCGCAGTCAATGAAGTACAGATTCCTTGCTGGAGAGCCAGAAATGCACCCAGTCATTATCTCAGCAGATTTGACTGGAGAACAAGAATCTCGTCTGATGGAGGTTCTTGAAAGAAACCGCAAGGCAATCGGTTGGAGTATAGCTGATCTCCAGGGGCTGAGCCCAAATCTTTGTTCTCACCACATTTATCTTGAGGATAACGCTAAGCCGTCGCGTGAGTTCCAACGACGGCTGAACCCAAATCTTCGAGACGTAGTCATGAAAGAAATTTCCAAGTGGTGGAGCGCTGATTTTATCTATCCCATCTCCGACTCCAAATGGGTTAGTCCACTCCATGTGGTACCCAAGAAGACGGGTATCACTACAGTTGTCAATGAGTCTGGAGAGGAGATCGCTACCAGAGTACCAACTTCTTGGAGGGTCTGTGTGGACTACAGACGATTGAATGAGGCCACCAAGAAGGATCACTTCCCGCTTCCCTTCATTGATCAGATTATCGAGCGGTTAGCCGGGAAGAGTCATTACTGCTTTCTTGATGGGTACTCTGGATATAATCAAGTGGCCATTGCGCCCGAAGACCAGGAGAAAACAACATTCACCTGTCCGTTTGGGACTTATGCTTTCAGACGGATGCCCTTTGGTCTATGTAACGCTCCGGCGACATTCCAAAGGTGCATGTTGTCCATATTCTCGGACATGGTGGGTGACTGTTTAGAGGTCTTCATGGATGACTTCTCGGTCTATGGCGACGGGTTCGACGCTTGTCTTGACTGCCTAGACCGTGTGCTGAAGCGCTGCATTGAGGTCAATCTTGTCTTATCCTGGGAGAAGAGTCATTTCATGATGACTCAGGGGACGGTCCTTGGTCATATCGTCTCCAACAGGGGCATGGAGGTCGATCCGGCTAAGGTGGATATCATCAGAAAACTCAATCCGCCGTCCAACTTGCGTCAGTTATGGTCTTTTCTGGGGCATGTCGGTTTCTACCGACGGTTCATTCAGGACTTCAGTCGAATTGCCCGACCGCTTACTGATTTGCTGACCAAAGACACCGAGTTTATTGTTAATGATAAGTGTCTTGAAGCATTTGAGACTCTCAAAAATATGGTTGTTTCAGCTCCTGTCCTTCAGCCACCCGATTGGTCTCTCCCATTCGAGATCATGACGGATGCTTCAGATTTTGCCGTTGGGGCTGTGCTTGGACAGAGGAGGGATGGTTTACCGTTTGTCATTCACTACGCTAGCCGGACTTTGGACGCCGCGCAGCGGAATTACACTGTGACTGAGAAAGAGATGCTGGTCGTAGTCTTCGCTCTTGATAAGTATCGATCATATATTCTCGGATCTAGAGTGACAATCTACACTGATCATACCGCCATCCGGTATTTAATGGCTAAGAAGGATGCCAAAGCACGTCTCACCAGATGGATCCTTCTACTCCAGGAGTTTGATATTGAGATTAAGGATAAGCCTGGAGTCAAGAATGTGGTGGCGGATCATCTCTCCAGATTGGAGAATCTTGAGGAATCTGAGCCCAGCGCACCTATCACAGAGACATTTCCGGATGAGGCGATCTTGGCTGTCACCTCACTCCCATGGTATGCTGACTTTGTAAACTATCTTGTTGCCAAGACAGTCCCTCAGGGTTGGCCCAGGCAGAAACTTGAGACCTTCCTAGCTAAGGCCAAGTTTTACCACTGGGAGGATCCCGTCCTTTATCATGAAGGAGGGGATAGTATCTGGAGGAGGTGCATTCCTCAAGAAGAGCAGCATAGCGTCCTCACATACTGCCACAAGCTTGAGGCAGGAGGACATCATTCTGGAAAAAGGACAGCACAGAAGGTGCTTCAATCCGGCCTATGGTGGCCTACTCTCTTCAAGGATTCTGATGAGTTCGTGAAGAGATGTACTGATTGTCAGAAAATGGGAACCTGCGGACAGAGAGACATGATGCCCATGCAACCCATTCACTTCTGTGAGGTTTTTGATGCATGGGGGATTGATTTCATGGGACCATTTCCTAAGAGTCAGGGATTCGAGCATATTTTGCTCGCTGTGGATTATGTCAGCCGATGGGTTGAGGCCATCCCCGCCCGAGCCGCAGCTGCTAAAACCGTTTGAAATTTTTTGAGGAAAAATATCATTTCACGGTTCGGAGTACCTAGAGTCTTGATTTCAGACGGGGGGTCTCACCTCATCAATGACAAAGTCAGGGCCCTTGCAGACGAGTTCGGCATTGACCATCGGGTTGCCACTCCTTATCACCCTCAGACTAATGGTCTTGCCGAAGTATCGAATAGGGAGATAAAGACTATCTTGCAGAAAGTTGTCCGCCCAGACCGAAAGGATTGGTCACAGCTTTTGGACTCGGTCTTGTGGGCTTATCGGACATCTTTCAAGAATCCATTGGGAACATCTCCCTTTCGTCTCGTCTATGGCAAGCCGTGCCATTTGCCAGTGGAAATCAAGCATAAATCTTTTTGGGCAGTTACTGAGTTGCTTCTAGATCCCGAGAGTATAGGAGAACAGAGAAGAGCAGAATTGGCAGCCCTGGAAGAACTTAGAGACACAGCCTTTTCAAACAGCTTACAGTACAAAGAGAAAGTGAAGACATGGCACGATTCGCATATCAGCCATAAACAGTTTGAGCCAGATCAGAGAGTATGGTTGTTTGATTCCAGGCTGAAATTATTCCCAGGAAAATTACAGAGCAAGTGGAAAGGACCGTATGTGGTCAGGAAGGTACATGACAATGGCAGCATCGACATATCAGAACCGTCATCTTCCTCTACCTTCCGCGTCAATGGTCAACGCTTGAAATTATATCTTGATCATGATCCGCCGACCATTGACGTTGCCCCCATTCTTCTGGTATGAGATGTGTCCTTTCACTCTCATCATCTACATTTCATACATGGTGATCAAATTCTATCCTCCGCTGTACAGATCCATCTGTTTATATCACTTTGTTGTCTGTTGATTTATTTTCTTATTTTCTTCTTTTCTTCTTTTCCTTTTCTATTTTCTGTATCTATCAAGAAGGTGCCGCCCTTGTAGACAGTTTTCCATACTTAGGACGTACTTTGTCCTAAGTATAGGGGGGTTGGCACCCCGGGTTGTTCTATCTCTGTCGATCCTCTCCATTGTCTCCTCTTCTTGTCTATACTTAGGGATATCGTACCCTAAGTATAGGGGGAGACAGTCTGAGTACGATCTGTTCATTCCCACCCTTGGCCCTCCCTGCGTTGTGTACAGTCTGCTATACCTAGGATTATTTGATCCTAAGTATAGGGGGGACGTTCGACTTCTCATTGATTCATTCATGTATTCTTTAGACTTGTCTATACTTAGTACGAGTTATGTCTTCTCTTTTCTCTTCGATCTATGAGGACATAGCTCAAGCTAAGTATAGGGGGGTCGTATATACTACGTATATACTTTAGCCATAACTCGTACTTTCGTATTTTTCCTAATAATATGGCTAAAAATTCTTTAAAATTCATTAAAAAGTCTTAATAAAAAGATGTGGTTATTCCTCGAATTCTTTTTGTATCTACTGATTAATAAATCAGGTGAAAATGTTTTTTGCAAAATGTTTGAAAAATGGTTTGAAAATCTTTGTGAACATCTATTGAAAACTATTTTGAAAATATTTTGTTTCGTGTTTTCAACCTGTGTCAAAATGTGTGGTTTGTAAAAATTTCTTTTCTTTGTGTGAAATAAAATGTTTGAAAAATGATTTGCAAATGGTTTGAAAAATGGTTGCAAAAATGATTTGAAAAACCTATATATACTGTTTTGAAAGCCTTTGCAAAATGATTTTCAAATGTGTGTCAAATGTTTGTAAAAACTATTTTGGACTGTAGTTTTCAAAAATTGTGTGAAAAGCTTGTGTCAAATAAGTTTGAGGAATACTAACATCACACCAAAATCCATCTTATGTATATATGTATAAAATTGACCACTTACCCTGTAAATTCTTAAAATCCACTTCTTGTATATAAAGAAGCACTTCCGTGTACATAATTTTCACCTAGTTTTTAGCCAAAATCTTTTTGTTTTCAAAATTCCCAAAAACATTTGCAAAAATTGAAATCCAAAAAACATTTGAAAAATCTTTTTGAAAAAAAAAATTTGCATATGCATCATCATCATATTTTCAGAAATCCATAAAAAGTCCAAAATCTTTGAAAATTGCATCACAAAAATATTTTCTGCATTGCATAGCATAGCATGAGCATTTTTCGGATTGAGTTTGATAGTTGAACAAGTCTAAGTAAAATCCGGAGATTGGAGCTTGATTGGACCTTAAAATCTACCTAATAACAGGAACCTTATAGGAACTGGGTTTGAGGTACTTCAGGTCTAGTTGACTTAATTCTTTGAGGATCACGAGACTTGGTTCAATGGATTCTTGACTGCCTAAGTAGAGTATTTCGGAGCACACGCACGACTCTTGTTGATAATGACCTAACTTGGACACCTGCACCTTTCACATGGCTCAACTCAGTTGGAGTGGTGAGGGGATTGGATTTGCCGGTATGAGACGCACACAAGTGGAAACATTTGTCCTCCTCTAGGGAGGGAAGTGCACCCCAACCCGTCCAGTGATTAGGAAGTCTAAAGACAGGAGGCTGTGGGTTGCGATAAAGCTTCAAAAGAGGGATAGTCTACTGGCTCAAGAGGAAAAACTCCTTATGTAAATGCTGCTGTATATAGTATTCAAAAAAAAAAATGTTCAGGCATGTACAAAAATAAAAAGCATGCAAGTATGTACAAAGTCAATAAGCAAGCTTGAGCATCAAAGTCAAATATGTGAGCCTACAGCAGGATGACTTGACTACACTGGTCTTGCATCCAAGGATAGGTAGCTACACTGGCTACCGTCCATTCCTCTCTTCACCCCCTCCTCTTGAGCTGGTTGCCACTTGAACTTAGAAGGGAATACCCCGCTCCTCGAGGATGGAGTCATTGGATTGGGGAATCATTGGGTTGTCGTACTGGAGAAGTCAGTTTCTTTGTCATTCTAGTTGGGGAGAGCCACCATCACTTACACTGTACAAGTCAGATTCATAGTCGTAAGAGTTTGCGTATGAGTTGAAGTATTTCTGACCTGGCTATTGAGGAGACTTGGACAGAGTTTTGGGATTCTCAGGGACTGTTGGATTTCAAACACGGTTCTTAATAAGGTTCCGTCTGCACTAAAATTCCAAAGGTCCGACTTAAGCTCCAAACTTTGATTTTGCGAAGACAAGTTTGAAAGTTACACTTAATCCATCTTTCTTCTTTTTCTTTTCTTTCTTTTCTTTTTGCACTTATTGCATAAGTGTTTGCTAGGGACTAGCAAAGGTAAAGTATAGGGGGATGATGAATCCACATTTCATCATCTTTATTCTATCATTTTGGCACCTAAAACCCTAGCAAATGCCTGTAAATAGCCTTAAATGAAGCATCTTAGCATTCATGCATGTGCATTTCAACAGTGTGTAAATTACTGTAATTAAGGCCAAAATCATAGAATAAATAAAGAAAAGAAAAAGAATAAAATATTGTAAATATTTTATGACTCAAAACCCCCGAGACCTAGGCATCTTGATGAATAGGTCGACAAGGAATAAAGTAGGGGGAGATAAGGGCCAAAGTACAGATAAAATGCCTATACATTATATTCATTCTTTATTCATTTTGGGACCTATTTTTGGTTCCACTTTTTACACTTCAAATAAAGAAACTTTGTACATGAAAGTTGTAGATAATTTAATAAAGAAAAATACAAAATTGATTTCACAAAAAAATCATGTACAGACAAAAAGATATGGTCTGAATAAGAATCCAAAATCTCAACTTCCCAGACCCGTATCTCACAACTGACAACTCCAAATGCAGTGTACTCACCTTTAATTGTATATAGAATAAAATAATCTATCCAATGGTGGTAGTTTCGCATTTGGCGGAGCTACGGTTTGAAAGTTGAGTTTTGGACCCCTATTGTACACTTGTACTGAATAAAATATTCAATCTATTATTTATTCATTATTTTTTTATTTTTATATTTTTATAATGTTGTAAATATTACTTATAACAAGTATGTGTATTAAAATCAGAATAAAAACATAAATAAAATACAAATAAAAATAGTTGTATATTTTCAATACATTGGTACACTGCCTATGTATATACCTACACAAAATACACTTGCATTTTATTAAATATACAAAATAAATCAGAAAATTAAAATAAAAATCTATTTGTGTATATAAAAGTATGTTATAATGTTATAAAATACTAAACAAAAATAATAAAAATAAAATACCCAAAATAAAAATTAAAGATCAAAATACATAGGTATTATACCTATATAGGGCTAAAAAGGTAACTTGTAAAAATATAAGCCATAAAAATAATTAAAAATCAAAATAAAATACTACATAAAATTCTAAATAATTTTTATTTTATAACTTTTATTTAATTCAGCCATTTAATATTTTAAATTGATTTATTAAGGGATTTTTCCAGGGTTTTTCCTGGTTGGTCCACGTGGACCAACCAGGAGGGTCTGAGAGTTGACCTCGGTCAACTCTCTGACCCAGCCCCTGTGGCTTGTCAGGCCATGCTTGACCCCCTTCTTCATCCTTTTTTCGAGGTAAATCCTTTCACTAAAACGCGATGAAACCTTCACGACTTTCGCAGCTCGTGCATCAAGGAATCACGCCCAAGCGTCACCTTGGGTCGTGGATCACTGCAGCTCCCACTACGCCTCGATCTTTCCACCCCTTCGTCAACCCCTTAAAACTTCACACCTTGACCTAATTTGAAAATCGAACCGCAATTCACCCAGCTTTTTCCCCCCTTGGAGTCGCTACAGCAACGTGGAGGTGACAGCTCCAGGTTTTGCACCTTCGAGAGGCGGATTTGATCGAGCTGAGCGTGTTCCACCACCACCTCCAGCGGGTACCCCCGTGAGGTATTCACCCTCTGTCCCTTGGCCATCGAGGCTGCCATTCGTCCCATTTTCATCCCTATCTTATTCCTGTTAACATTAGGATCATTTCGCCCTTCACTCCACGTTGAATCGATCACTTCATCACCTAATCGATCACCTCGCCGGAGCGCAACTCCGGCGAGCCCTTATCTCACCTCCCCGTCCATTTCGAGAGCCACCCGAGGTCGAGGCATTTTGCCCTCGACCTCCCTAACTTTTTGGTGCAGGTACTGAAGCCCATCGAAGTGTCTGGAGCGATTTTGCTCTCTCGCCGGAGCACCTGGGGCCTTGCAGCTCCGCCACCTCCGTGTGAGAGCACCGGCGAACGCCGGTGGCTTTTGAGGCTTCTAGACGTCAGCCGACACCTGCAGGAGCATCCTCGACCATTTTGCGAGCTCAATCGTCGCCGTGGCCGGACGGAGGAGCTCGGAGAAGCTCGCCCAGCAGCAGCTCCTCCGTGTTCTTCCCTCTGCCTCCGGCGCCGTCGGATCAGCGAGGAGCGCCCAGATCACACAGGAGCCGTTAGATCTCCCCACGTGCCCACCGTCCGATCATCGGGGTAGCTCTAATCTCAGCCGCACAAGCCAACCGTCATCGGCCGCTCTCGTGCTGCCACGTGGATAAGTGGCCCGCTTCCCGCCGTTGGATCGTCCACCGCCGCCAGCCGTTGGATGAGCGCCACGCGTCACCTGCAGAGCGCCTGAGCGAGGGTATTTTGCATCCCAACCCTCGCGTTTTTTGTATTTAATATTTAGCATTTCAACTTTTGTCTGTAGTTTAAAAGTTCTGTAATATTTGCATAAAGACCCCTAGGTTTTGTTTATTTACAAATAGCCCCCTCGCCACGTCACCTCACGTGACCTATACACGTGAGGTGTGGGCATTTTGCAGAGGAACCCTCGGTTGTTTGTTTATTTCATTTTAGTCCTGAAAATATCGTATTAAGTGTAAACTTTTTGGTTATTTTGCAAGTAGGCCCCCAGGTTCTTGTTATATTACGTTTTGGTCCTTCCCAAGCGCGTGCAAGTCACGCGCCCTGGTGGGAAAATTGCTAAGAGGCCCATGCGGCTTTTGTAATTGCTTTTTGGTAGTAAAAATTGAATATTAAGAGTAAAGTTTTGTGGAAAATTGCATGTATGCCTCTGGATGTTTTAGATATTGCAACTATACCCCTGCCAGGACTGTGTAATGTTTGGATGCTTGTTGTATTTATTTAATATATCATTTTAACTCCAAAAATTCCACAAAAATAGACTTAAGCTCCTGGACACGTGTACCTTCACGCCACATATTTAGTTTTTGATTTTATTTTATTTTCATATTTATTAAAAATCAAAAACTTGCTATTTGTGCACTGTCTAGCTTAGAAAATACCAAAAAAATATTAAAACACCTCCAAAAATTCCAAAAAAATTACCTAGTGTCTATTTTATTCTATTTTAGTGTCAGTCCAAAAATCATTAAAAATCTCAAAAGAAAAACACTAAAAACTTAAAAACAATCAAAAACTTCAAAAAAATATATAAAATAGTAGGAAAATCAAAAAAATATAAACTCAACTTCTGTTTATCCCTTATTTTGTTCTTTTCAGTAGAAAAATAGTGTGAAACATTTTGGGTACTGGGTGCTATTTTTAAATTGCATTTTATTCACAGCTAGCCTTATTTCCACTGTTTTCCTTTATTTCAGTATTTAAAAATATCAAAAACATCTTGAAAAACCCTCAAAAATCACAAAAACATTAGAAAACCTTAAAAATACCAAAAACATTTTATTTCTGAATTTTTGAGCATTTTTGTGCATTTTTATAAATATCTTACCTTGCCTTTTCTTATATTGTCTTTACCTTCCAATATTGAAAAAAAAAGAAAAAAAATATATAAAATATAAAATATAAAAATCAGAAAATTCAAAAATCAAAATACAAAATTAAAAATTAAAAAAAAATTAATTAAAAATTAAAAACCCACAAAAAAAATATACTTGCTTGCTTAGTGTAGCCACTCCACACATCACACACTTTCACTTGAGCACAATTTTTGTGAATTACCCTGCTTGCTCCCTGTGTTCGAACTCTCTACATACTTGCACCTATACATCTTTTATGTAGAGTTAAAAATAAATTTGACTCCACACTTATTTTTCATTGATTGATATTTGATTGTGGGTTCATTGTTGATTAATTACGGGATTTTGTAGTGGTCAAGACATCGACTGTTGATTCGCCTTGTGAATCAATACGACCGCTCTCAATTCCGTGATTATCAATAGGTCAGTACCATATCTAGAGGGAAAGAAGCCTTTATTGAAATTTTCCAGAAAATAGAAATGTCCAAGGTGTACCATTTTTGTGACGGTCCCAATACCCTCTTCTCTTTTCTTCTGCACAACATCAGAACTAAGATCTAAGAGGCATCCTTGAGATCATATCCTGAGGTATGGAACAACCAGATTATAAAACACTTATTATTATCTTCCTTATATCATTCCAAATGATTAGGATATTATCTACATTTAGTACGATGAACACAATGGCACTTCCACTAAGCTTCACAGGGTTCATCAATATTCTATCTGAAATCATAACATTTATAATTTCATCAAATCTTATGTTCCAAATGCAAGAAGCTTATTTGAGACCAAAGAGGGAATTCCTTAGCTTGCACATCTTGCTTTCCTCAACCATGAAGCCCTGGAGCTACTTCATGTGAATATCCTCAGAGAGGTATTCATAGAGGAATGCAATCTTGACTCACATCTTTAAGATGTCATAGTCAAGTTGCGTAGCTATAGTTAGCAATATTCTGATGGGTTCAAGCATGGTCACTGAAGAGCATGTCTCATCACAAGCGATGTCTTCTCTTTGGTGTGCAGCTCCTTGCTACGAACCGTGCGTTGAAGGTCTCTACCTTCTCATCAAGTTCCCTCTTTATATTGAAGATCCATTTATACCTTAACGGGTCTTACCCATAAAGGTGGATCCTCGAGGGTCCATATATAATATTTGTATATGAAGTCTACTTTGGACTTTATTGCTAATATCCATCCTTCCATGCTATGATCTTCAGAAGCTTCATCACATGAAGTCAAATCATTGTCAGATTCAACTGACACATGGAATCCATCTTCAAACTTATTTGAAGAGGTATTAGTGTTTCATCTTTAATTGTCCTTTAGTTTTCAATTTTAAGAGCCTCATTATCTTCTCAAGATTAAATGAGTTCCTTCACTTCATTTTCATCTTGATTCTCAAGAGTCTCATCCTCTAAGAATCACATTCTCATAGATGACATTTTTAAGAGTCTCAAGGTCATAAAGTAGGTATCCAATACCATCCTTTATTTTCCTAATGAAGTAGCACTCTCAGGTGTTAAAATTCCATCTTACTTGTTTGGAACCTTATTAAAGATATATATATTGTAGTCTCTACTACATATATACCTTGGAAACTAAGAGGTAATTATGCTAAGAATCATCATTGATCAAATCATGTCACACATGATCCAATTGTATCTCCCTACAACTCCATTGAGTTTTGGTTTATTAGGAGGAGTGTGATAGAAATGACATTCAAATCTCTATAAGGTAATCCATGAATTCATCTAATAGGTACTGACTACCTAGATTAGATCAAAATTCATTTAATATTCCTTCAAATTTTGGTTCTAAATCAAAATTATGAAATCTTTGAAGAATTCAAAGATTTCTAAGTGAAGAGAAGAAATCTCATATCACAAATAATCATAAATAGATATCACATATCCATAATGTTTATTCTGATATAGATAATTGACATACATCAATATGTATGAGATCTTGAATACCTTGACATCTTACACCATTCCAAGGAAGGGTGTATTGGACATTTTTACTTTTGAATACAATATTCACAAGTATGTAAGATTTGAACCTTTAGACAATCTAAAGTTTCATCTCTTACTAGTCTATTGATCACATCAACAGACAAATGTCCAAGGCTTGATGCCAGATCATTGTCAAATCTTCATTCTCCTATTGATCTTTCAAGGTTTAATTTCAGTATTAGAAATGTTAATGAATCATTCATTAATTTTCTAATTTAGTAGAGTCCACTAGATTTTAGATTACTATCTGAAATATCTCCATCATTACTCTTTATGATAGGTCTATTCCACAATTCATGTTTATTTCCAACATATAGAAATAAACAATGAGTGTATTCTAATATCTAGGTCGTCGAGACATTGTCTAAGACTAAGGGCTCTCCCACTGAAATTAGGAAGTCTATTTATCCAATAGAGGTTGTTGAAACAATTGCATCAATATCTATATGGATGACTATTAAATCTTAAGATCAAACTTCTAGTCTCCAAAAAACATATGTCCAATTGCAAATGTTATTAGAAAAATGAGATACAATTATTATACTTTTAATCTTATCCAATATGAAAGTCAATTTCAATGATTATATGTAGATGTAGATTATTCCGATGCACTATTTGTATCCTTCTTCCAAGGATCCCAGATATGATAGTCACACTATCAGTACATCGGCTTATTGCAGTATTTGCATTCATCCAACCAGTTGGATGTCATATAAAAGTCACATAAGTATAATCACCTCTTTGACTTTCCTTCTTACTTGGGTCCAACCCATGCTTCCACTGTGCTCCCTTTATCTATAAACACCCATTGCTTAAGACGAAGGATCTCTTATGCTGAATTCAAAAGATTTCAATATAAGAGAATTCCAACATTTATACATGCTTCATTCAATTCATACAATATAAATATTATGAAGCTTCATGAATGACCAGAGTATAGACAGTAGAATGATGACACTCATCGTATCTACATCCATCTAAACTCTTAAAAACATTGGTTCAGGTAGGTACTCAAACATTTTGAATACATCATCTCTTATAGAGACACCATTCTGCATAATGCAGAGAACTATGTCATTCATGATAAATTGTCAAGAGCTATGCATGCCAAAACATCTTCTTAGATTTTATAAGGATAATTCGACAATTACGATCATCATCGTCATGTCACTTCCAAAGTACATTCGATGAGAGATCAAGACTGTAGAGGCATAGAAATCCTAGGGTTGTAGTCTTATTATCTGTTTAATTGTCACTTCTCATTATTATGAGGAAACTTGCACATTGCAATCACATACAATATGTGTCCAACTGCAAGTACAATATCTTAATCATGGATCTAATCCATGACATTTTACTGGTTATCATTGAGTATAGTATTGAGTGGGTTTATTGAAAGATTATCTGGAATAAGAAATTTGCATAAACATATATAGATATATATATTTTACTTTGATTTAGGAATTTTTATATCAAAGTTCTCTTGCCTTATCAACACTGAAAGTTCATTCCCTTAATCACTTTCAATGTAAGAGATATACTTACCATCATATCTCAGGAAGATCTCAGATCTCCTTTCTTATCTTTGTTACATCCAATAATATGAGAACCTGTAACTCTGATAAAAAGAAGCGGGAACGCATTCCGCCTTGCAAGTCCAACTTGCATTTCCCAATTCGGTCTTTAACATCCGGGCCCACCACCCCTAAGGTGATGTTGACACGTCATTAATTGAACCAACTGTCAACAGGAATACAACTCGCTATGTGCAATCCAATATAACCCCAATAATATGAGGACCCGATATTGGGGTCACTACGCATACATCATTACTCTTTTGAGTAACAAAGAGATCGATCCAGATGCGCTTGCATACAAGAGCGGTCACTTCGGACAAACGTCTCCTACATACAATCCCTGGTGACGGAACCCTCCGTCTTGACGGGAGACCATGGATATCACTTATGTGATCCTCCATATCATATTCAAATTCTAATTAGTCATCATGAATCATATTCATTATGATTAATTTTTCCAAGGGAAATAATGACTCTATTAATAATATAGTGTTTTAGTTTTAATTGGATTCCAATTAATCTAATCATATTAAATTAATGGTCCAATTAATATCCAACAAACAATCTTTATTGTTACTTGAATTATGGTATTATCTCAAATAGGTATTATTCTGAATTTTAATAATTAGAAAAATACACCGTGATCTCTCCTGCATTATCGAGTCCCTACCCGCTGTCATCGCCAGTACTGACAGGAGTGGGACAGACTGCACACGGTGTAACATGCTACCCCAATGCTCCCCGACTAGACATCATATCCACCTCAGAAAAAGATAATGCCAAATTGATCATTGTGTACTTGAGATGATAATCGGTTTTTCAACCGGAGTTATACCATATATAATAATAATCAAAACATTTTTTATTAAAATTATAATGAGATTTGCTAAACAAATCCCAAATCCTATTCAAGCAACTTATTTGTTGGAAAGTGGATTGTGTAATCAATTGTGATCTAGATCATATCTAATCAATTATTGGTTAAGACAATGTCATTTAAGGAAATAATTATCATCAAATATTTCACAAATATTTATCCATAATTATTCCAGAAATTAAACCATTTAATTTCACTAATTAATTTAATGACAATCATAAGATTCTTGATTAGGAAAGTAATGTCCAACAGTGACCCTCACTTACTAAAATTACCATATTTCAATCAATTTAATCCAAATTAAGCAAAGTAAGTTTTTAAAGTTTGCTAATTTGATTTACAATAGAACTTAAGTGATTTTCACGCATTTCAAAGCGTTTTTAAACAGTAATTAACTCTTTAATTACGTTAAGATCCGTAGTCCCCGAAATAGTGGATACATGTTCACTAATTTGATCATAACTTGAGCAAACGGATTCGAAATCACGCAAACTCAGATCCCATGGTATCCTTATTTAATGGGGAACAAAATCCAAGTTTTATTTTCGTGTTTAAACAATTTAAATAGGACCGAAAATAATCATAAAACAGAGATGAGAAAATGAAATGCGATAAAACTTTCGCAACCCTAACGAACCCAAGTCAACTTAGGTATACGGATCGTATCCGAAACTTTCAACGTGGCTCTGATACTACTTGAAGGATATGGGGAGATCCTTAAGAGTACCACGGAAGCGTAAGGATCACAGCGTATGCGATCGGGAGAGACTAGTCACACTAGTTGCTCGAGGCAACAGAAATTAAAAAAATTTCATGTGACGAAACCACATGATCCAAGAACACTTCTCGGATCGTTTCGTCTAAACCACAAACAAGTAATAGGATTACCTCTTGAAGCGTGGTTGCGATCGAGTTCTAAACGAAGAGACCTCCTGTCTCAAGTCCGATCCGATGAAGGAGACGCTTACGAGCGTGTTGATGAAATACGTGCTTCTCGCAATCCATGTTGATGATCCAAGCAGCGGATCTCCTGATCTCGACACACGAGATCCGACATCTTCTTCACGAGAGAGGCGCACCGAAGGATACAGAGATCCACGAGTAAATGATCAGGCAACATAATGATGACGCTGCAGCGATGGAGACTCTCTTTAGGGCATCCATGATGGACGGCCATGAGAGAGGAAGAGAGAGGACGCGTATAGAGAATGAGAGAGAGAGAGAGATTTGTGTTTCTAATTAGCATATAAAGAGCAAGGGGTGCCCTTCTATTTATAATATTTTGGGATCCATGGATCTCAATCCATGGGCAACACAAATCTAATGGCCGATATTGATTTGTGTTTCTTTAAATGGCTAAGATTTGTTGGTAAAAAACCAACAACAATTAATTTTATTTAGATTAAATGTATATTGATAAATCAATATGATTAAATCCTAAATTAAATCAATCAAGCATGGAGATTATGGAATGAAGATTACCTCCTTCTATAATATGGGATTTGGTGGCAATCTCATGTAATCTCATGATATCTCATGAGATCACATTATTCCATTGAAATCTCCAAGATTTACAACAAGCACTTGTTTTAAATTATTCAACAAAAACAATTCATAAATATTTTGTGAATATTGCAATCTTGTCATTTGAAAATTGTGAATCACATTCACAACCCAAAATAAAATTTGAATTAGATTTTCAATTAATTATCCAATGTGAATCCAATTCACATCAACAAAATGTAAATTACAAATTGCTCTCTCTTATATATTATAAATCATATTTATAATATATATGAGTAATATGGATAGTGCTATCCAAATTATTCATATCCATGATAATTAAATCACATTTAATCATCTTGGATCTCTATTCTCATGTAACTAAATAATGTGAATCAAATTCACAGTATTTACATCTTTGATAATTAAATCACATTTCATTATCTAAGGTAATTCTCCTTATAATATGAATCAAATTCATATTATTCATGATAATTAAATCACATTTAATTATCCATTTTATCAATGCTTGGATACATATATCAAAAATGAAATTATCCCGAACTCTTTCAAGGATAATGCGCTTTCTCCGCCGATACTTGGAGATAAGGACAGGACGATTATATTGTTCCATGTATAGTGACTTAAATATTGAGATCACATCTCAAATCCAGATCTCAGGCCTCCCATAGATGCTTTATTAAATCAAGGCCGCAAATCTAATCTTCTCATTGCATTTGAATGACATTCAGATTAATGTCCAATATTTGGACTAAGATCAGATTACTTCTCTACTAAGAGGAGTCATTAAAATACAGACTCGTTTCATCACTCTCTAGGAATGGAAGCGTCATGGTTATACAACCGTTTAAGATCACATCACCCTCAGGTATTCCTAATACATGTACATCCTGCATACTAGAAGACCGAGAATAATCAAGAAGTATAAGATCAATTTTACACCGTCTACTTCAAGGATTTATCATTAAGTTTCTCATTCGATCATTGGGATTTGGTATCAATCATATACTTTCCAAAAGCATATATCATACCTAGGGTGTTGATCATATACTTTCCAAAAGTATATATCAAACCTTGCAAATTCAGTCAAGCTTCCAAAGCGAGATGACCGCACACGGAATTTGATTCTTCCCAATATCTCATGAGTGAGCTCATGTCTTCCAGTTCAGTAATGAACATGTATGATCCCTTTGAGAGATCGTATTACTCATATGTCCTTGTATGCACACCAGCGCGCCGGTGTATAGACCTTGATTAGGTCATCAACATGTTGGTCTGTCAAATGTACATACTCAGACATATAGTAACACATCTGTCTCTGGTCAGAGGATGCGTGCCTATATCATGATAGCATATGACATAGAACTTTGGTTATCTCGATCTCGTTTAGTCAACTCTTTGACTTAACTAATTTGACACCTCTAAATCTCTATTCCCATGCGAAGGACCTGCATCAAGAGGTTGGTCATATATCAGCCAAGTGAGAAAGGATTGCCATCTCCTACTCAGGATGGAGATCCTCTCTTAACAATCATTTGATGATACTTGATGAGTCCTCAATATAACTCTTTAGATATTCATCCAAGCACCAGCCTCTATGATTCAATAATCGAATCAACGGTTGTATGATCATTAAGACGGCCATGGTACTGATGAATACCCATTCATCACTCTTTATTCTTTTATTTTAGCTACGAAACCTTTGCCAAACACATGTATATATTTGTAAATATCAATAATTATCACTTGACATGCATTGTATAAAATACAATAAATAGCATGTTTTTGTGCATAAATAAAAGAATAAATAGACAAAATAAAAAGAGGGAGACATTTAGAATAAATATTGAGCGTCCTAATCCCAAGGGAGGGCTCAGCATGGGCCTGACCGCATAAAAGCCAAAGTAGAGAGAGATAAGGAAGCTCATGTGTGTAAATATACCTGTAAATAGAACAATAATATTTTCCTCTTATAAAAATAAAAATGAGTTTGTAAATACTTGTAAATAGTTGTAAATACAAAATCAAAATAAAAATAAGAAAATTAAAAAGAAAATAAAAACATCCTTCCTTGTTTATATTCATCATGTACATAGACCCACTTATATATTTATTTATCCCTATAAATAAATAAACTAAAATCCCATAAAAATTGTATATACTCTATATCTCATAGTGTAAATAAATAAAATAAAAACCACAAAAACAAAAATAAAATAAAAATAAATAAAAATAAAATCAATTCCTTCATTGTATATATACCATGTGTGTAAATGTATATAACTATTTATTTTACCCTTGTAATTAAATAATAAAAATAAAATAAAAATACCTAAATATTCCAAATTTTATCTTATAAATAAATAAAATATAAAATTGGAATAAAAATGTACAAAAAATAAATAATTTAAAATCAAAATTAAAAATTCAATATGTATATATACCTATACGTAGTACTATATTGTATATACCTTATGTTTATTTCAAAAAAATAAATAAAAATCACAAAAATAGTTTAAAATAAAAGGAACATTTTTCATGTTTTGACTTTTGTGAAATTCGGCCATTTTCTATTTTAATTTGAATTTCCAATTCTTTTCCACCTGGTCGCATTCCACTGGTCCACAGGGGATGTTGACCCCGCGGTCAACTACCCCCTGGACCACAGCCTTCCGGATCTGCGCCCGACCCGCTTCTTCTCCCATTTATTGCGCGTCGATCCGTTCGCCAATCATCGAAACCCCGGGTCCTAATCCAGCATCGATCATCACTGATCCACGCCCGGGGTGGATTTAAGGGGTCCGAGCTCCGATAAGCTCGCCCGACCCTCTCTTAGCCGGACCCCTAGCCGTATATAGCCTGAGCTCCGCCCGCTCTTTCACTCATCTTTTGGCTCCGCATTCTCCACCCCAGGACCTCCATTGCTCTCGCCTGAGTGACAACAAGCTGAGGGTAGTGTCGCAGCGAGGAGGGAGTGATCGGGCCATCGATCCGGCAACTTAGTGTCGCCGTGCGCTGCCCAGATGTGGTGCTCGAGCCTCGGGCATCGACGCCCCTCGAGGCTAGGACCCAGAGCTCCGTCAGCTCATCCCCAGTCGACCTCGACCATCAGGTAACCTTAGTTCCCTTTCATTTTTGCTAATTTCGAGTTATGCCCAAATTGCCCCATCGTCGATGACCGTCGATTCCGACCATCTCCGACCCCCTTTCGATCATCGGACGACACCATCACCTTCGCACTTCTCCCACGCACGTTCTCTGCCCCTTCATCCAACCCAGTTCGCACAGGAACTGGGATTCGAGTTCCCTCGCCGTCGCTTCGTCGGAGCTCGTCCATTCCAACGCACCGACCATCCCCATCGCCTCTAACCGGGTCGAGGCACTTTGCCCTCGACCCAGGAGTGCTTTTGTACCATTTTGCAGGTCTGAGGAGGACCATCTGAGGTCCTCTATCTTCAGCACAGGATCTTGAGCTTCGTCATCGTCGCCTGGGCTCATCGGAGCTCTACGGTGTCATCGGAAGGGCTCTTCAGATGCGGGAGGCTTCAGCGCTTCTTCTCCGATCATCAGCAGCCCCCGAGGAGGTCCACTGCATAAGCTTTGGGCCGGCGAACCTCGTCGGCCATCTGTTCTTCCTGGATGTTCCCCGACCGTCCGTTCCGCCTTCACCTGCCAGATTAGATGCAGACCGTCCGATCAGGGTGAAGAAGAGACCATCATCCACCGTCCGATCAGACACGTGGCCCCTTCTCCACCCTCCATCCATCGAGGGTTAGCCGCGCCGCTTCTCAACCGTCGATTCCCCCACGTGGCACACTCTCCACCGTTGTATCAGAGCGAGGGTTCCTTTGCTGAGGCGCAGCGCACCATCACCGTCAAATTCGCCACGCGGCGTCATCTCAGCCCTTGGATAAATAAATGGGGTAATATCCCTTAGGCCCTTAACTTTTTAGTTTTTAATATTTAGTCCTGTAAATATTTAGTTAAGTTGTTTTTATTTTGGACTTTTTGCATAGTGGACCTTGTCATTTTTGTTATTTGCTTTTATACCCCTGTACGTTGTGGTCACGTGCATCAACACGTGTATTTTTGGTGAAATTGCATGGATGGGCATGTTGTTTATAATGGTTATTGATTGAAAAATCATTTTAGGTATTTGCATATATACCCCTGTGAATGTTTTATTTGTGCATGTGCTGAATATCGTGGGAATTTTATACTTTCGCCCCTGGACTTTTAGTACGTGTTACTAATTGGTCCAGGGACTTAAGTTAATTACAAAAAGGTCCCTAAGTGCGAAGATCACGCACATGGCACGAGAGATTTTGGATATTTTGCACCTGGACCCCCTGGGTTTCTTTGCTTGTTATTTTTAGGCCCTCAGAGATATTTTTATTACGATCAGGTCCCTATGACTGTGGGCTCTTGATTGTTTTGAATAAAATATCAAATCCATTCCAAATCAAGTGGAAATTTGACACGTGGCTTCTGCCACTGTGTAGAATTTTCACTGAAGTTTGGGAATTTTTTGGAGCCATTTTGTTATTTTTAAAAATTCAAAAACACTCATTTTTCTTACTGTCCAGTTATAAAATTCACAAAAAATATTAAAACATCTTTAAAAATTCTAAAAAAATTATATTTTGTTTATTTTATGGTGTTTGATTTTCTGACCTGTTTTGGTGATTTTTGGACTTATAAAATTTATAAAAATTGAAAAAGCCCTAAAAACCCATAAAAATTCTAGTAATTAATATAAAAACCCAAAAATAATAAACTCAGCTGTTGAATTTTCATTTTTGTTTATATTTTATAGGAAAAATACCTTTAGGCTTAGTTAGGGCCATTTTTGATTTTATTTTGGCCCTCCAACCTGACTGGACAGCATCAGTGTTTTTCAGCTTTCTTTTATTTTTATAAAATTCCCTGAAAAACAGAAAAATACCAAAAATTCACCAAAAACATAAAAAAAAAATAAAAAACATAAAAATATTTTTTTTGAATTTTTGGATTAATTTTGAGTGTTTAAATAATTGTGTGAAGTTGCTTGTCTTACTTGTTTTCTTATTTTCTTTATATTTAAAAAAATCCAAAAAAATATCAAAATATTAAAAACCCACCAAAAATAATTTTCTTTTATTTATTTTTATTTTTGACTACTTCGTAGGCCGCAAGGCCAACCCGTGCTCCTTGAGTTCGACTCTGGTCGCTATACCAGGTTAATCCAATAGTGAGACCGCTATCTTGAGTTTTCATCGATTTTCACCTTTGTTTGGTGGTCTGAATTTTTTCTTGTTGAGCACTGAGTCCCAAGCGACTGAGGTCGCAACGACCGCAGATATACCTTATTTACCTTGCTCGCTCGGCATCGCTCATCAGGTACATAACCTTAATTGTACTAAGAGGCCTATTATACATAACCTTAGTTGTTCTTCATTTTAGATCAGGGAATGATATTCGTAATAACATTTATTGCATAATGACCCGCCATGGGCTCGCATGTCCAACATAACACACACCTATACTTTGTGAGTTTTAGATGTGGGACTATCTTTAAGGGTATGTGTGTTACAACCTCTCCCACTTATATTCGCAGCGTCCTCGTTGCGACATGGCCCATCACTTATGAAGGATATGGTTAGATCCTCAAGCGCATCATGGAAGCGTGAGCGTCGTATCGAATACGACGAGGAGCGACTAGTCGCACTAGTTGCTCGATGCAGCGGAATTTAAAATTTTCATACGGCGAAACCACATGATCCAAGAACACTTCTCGGATCATTTCGTCTGAACCACAAATAAGTAATAGGATTACCTCTTGAAGCGTGGTTGCGATCAAGTCTCTAAACGAAGAGACCTCCTGTCTCATGTCCGATCCGATGGAGGAGACGCTTGCGAGCGCGGGGATGAACCGCGTGCTTCTCGCAATCCATGTTGATGATCTAAGCGGCGGATCTCCTGATCTCGGCACACGAGATCCGACATCTTCTTCACGAGTGAGGCATACCGAAGTAGACGGAGATCCACGAGCAGACGATCGGGCAGCATAACGACGACGCTGCGGCGATGGTGACTTGTCTCTAGGTCATCCATGGTGGACGGCCATGAGAGAGGGAGAGAGAGTAGACGTGTAGAGAGAAAGAGAGAGAGATGTGCTTCTCAAGCATTATGTGTAAAGAGAGAGCATGGTATGCCTCTCTATTTATAGGGTTTTGGGATCCATGGATCTCAATCCATGGGACATATAAAATCAATGGATGAGATTGATTTATGTCAATCCAATGGTCAAGATTGTTGTTGGTAAAAGCCAACAACTTTAGATTAGAATATATTTGATAAAATCAAATACAAATCAATCCAAAATTACACCAATAAATAAGGAGAGAATATACATGGAGATTACATTTCCATGTACATTCAAGGGGGACGACCACCCATTCCTTATAGGAATTGGGTGCCGCCCACACCTTTCCAAGTGGGGGCAATCTCATGGATTTCCATGAGATTGCATGCCTCCTTGATTTTCTCCATTATTTGTTTCCTACAACTTTTTGTTGGGATTTTATTCACCAAAAATAATTCACAATTAATTTTGGGAATATTGCAATCTTGACATTGGAAAATTATGAATCACATTCACAACCCAAAACAATATGTAATTTACATTGTCAATTAATTACACAATGTGTATCCAATACACATAATAATTAAGTAACAAATATAAATAATAATTAGCTCTCTCTAATACATTATAAATCACATTTATAATATATTATGAATAATTAGATATTACTATCCACATTATTCTTATCCACAATAATTAAATCACATTCAATTATATTGGATAACTTATTCTCATGTGCCCAAATAATATGAATCACATTCACATTATTCACATCTTTGATAATCAAATCACATTTAATTATCTAAGATAACTCTCCTTATAATATGAATCAAATTCATATTATCCATGATAATTAAATCATATTTAATTATCCATTTTCTCAATGCTCGGATACATATATCGATAATAGAATTATCCATGAACTCTTTCAAGGATAATGTGCTTTCTCCGCGAATACCTGGAGATAAGGACAGGGCGATTGTATTGTTCCACGTATAGTGACATGGATGTTGAGATCATATCTCAAATCCAGATCGCAGGCCTCCCATAGATGCTTGATTAAATCAAGACTGTAAATCTAATCTTCTCATTGCATTTGAATCACGTTCAGATCAATGTCCAACATTTGGACTAAGATCAGATTACTTCTCTACTGAGAGGAGTCACTAAAATCCAGACCCGTTTCATCACTCCCTAGGAATGGAAGCGTCATGGTTATGCAATCGTTTATGATTACATCACCCTCAGGTATTTCTAATACTTGTACATCCTGCATACTGGAAGACTCAGAATAAACCCGAAGTATTAGATCAACTTTACACTGTCTACTTCAGGGTTCTATCAGTAAGTTTCTCATTCGATCATTGGAAGTCGGTATCGATCATATACTTTCCAAAATCATATATCATACCTAGGTATTGATCATATACTTTCCAAAAGTATATATCAAACCTACAAATTCAATCATGCTTCCAAAGCGAGACTACCATGCGCATGGAATTTGATTCTTCTGAATATCTCATGAGTGAGCTCATGTCTTCCGGTTCAGTAACTGAACCTGTATGATCCCTTTGAGAGATCGTATTACTCATATGTCCTTATATGCACACCAGCGCGCCAGTGTATAGACCTTGATTAGGTCATCATCCTATTGGTCTACCAAATGTACATACTCAAACATATAGTAACACATCTGTCTCCGGTCAGAGGATGCGTGCCTGTATCGTGACATCATATGATATAGGACTTTGGTTATCTCGATCTCGTTAAGTCAACTCTTTGACCTAACTAATCTGACACCTCCGAATCTCTATTCCTATGCAGAGGACCTGCATCAAGAGGTCAGTCAGATATCAGCCTAACTGAGATAGGATTGCCATCTCCTACTCTAGCTGGAGATCATCTCTTAACAATCATTTGACGGTGCTTGATGAGTCCTTAATCTAACTCTTTAGATATTCATCCAAGCACCAGCCTCTATGATTCAATAATTGAATCAACAACTGTATGATCATCAAGATGGCCATGGTACATAACCCTAATTGTACTAAGGGACCTATTATGCAAATTATGTATTCTTCATTTCAGATTAGGGAATGATATTCGCAAGAACATTTATTGCATAATGGCTCGTCGTGGGCTCGCATGTCCAACAATCTCCCACTAGCCCAAAGAGCCATTAATGGGCTAATCATTTAAACCTTCACTCATGTGACAATCATAGGCTATTTAAAAAATAACTAGGTAAGTTGATCAGTCACTCTGTTCCCAAGAGACTACGCCAAGTCCTTTTACGGCACTTGCATATCCCCTAGTAATAGTGCTCGCATCCAATGCGAATGTTGCATCTTATGCAACCAATACTCAATTTTGTCGGTTATAGTGTCCTTGACACTACATTTTATTAATTATCATAACCAGTATTCCCATAATCCTTATTAGAATACCTTCATTCCTGGAGATCTCTATCTCCTAAGGTATCTACAGTTAAGACCCTTATAGATCACTATCTACAAGGTCTTAAACTTTTGAAGATAAGACTTTGAGATTACTATCTCTAAGTTTCACCATCTTTGAAGATATGGTTATTACTGCAATCAAGTGTTTTTATCTCCATAGTGGAATTAGTAACAGTTTACTACTCCCACTGCATGGCAGACATCTGGTATTCATACACATCCAGCATACACTCAGCTTCTCGTAACTGATGCACAAGTGCAAGCAGTTCTAGCATTCACTTCCTCAACTTTTTGAGGTGCTATCTCTTTAAATAGGTCAGTACCATATCTTAAGGGATGGAAGCCTTTCTTGGAATTTCTAAGAATAGAATATGTCAAAGGTCTACTGCAAATGTGACAGTCCCAGTATCCTCTTCTCTTTGCTTCTGAACAACTTCAGAACTAAGATCTAAGAGGTATCTTTGAAATCATATTTCAAGGTATGGACTAGCCAGTCTATAAAACACTTATTATCATCCTTATACCATTCCAAATGATTAGGACATTATCTACATTTAGCACGATGAACACAAAGGCACTCCCACTAAACTTCATATGATTTATCAAGATTTTATCTGAAACTATAACATTTATGATTTCATCAAATCCAATATTCCAACTACGAGAAGCTTATTTGAGTGTAGCTATGGTTAGCAATATTCTGATGGGTTAAAGCAAGGTCACTGGAGAGCAAGTCTCATCGCAAGCGATGTCTTCTCTTCGGTGTGCAGCTTAAGGCTACGAACCGTGCTTTGAAGGTCTCTACCTTTTAATCAGGTTTCCTCTTTCTATTGAAGATCCATTTAAACTTTAGTGGGTCTTACCCATATAGGTGGATCCTCGAGGGTCCATATACAACACTTGTATATGAAGTCTACTTTAGACTTTATTGCTAACATTCATCTTTCCATGTTATGATCCTCACGAATTTCATCACATGAAATCCGATTATTGTCAGATTTCTCTGACACATGGAATCCATCCTCAAACTCATTTGAAGAGGTATTAGTGTTTCATCTTTAATTGTCCTTTTAGTTTCCAATTTCAGGTGCCTCATTATCTTCTCAAGATTAACTGAGTTCCTACACTTCATTTTCATCTTGATTCTCAAGAGTCTCTACCTCTAAGAATCACATTCTCAGAGATGAGATATTTTAAGAATCTCAAGGTCATAAAGTAGGTATCCAATACCATCCTTTATTATCCTAGTGAAGTAGCACTCTCCAGTGCCAGATTCCAGCTTAATTACATGGAACCTTATTAAAGATATATACAATGTAGTCTCTACCACATATATATACCTGGAAACTAAAAGATAATTATGCTAACATTAATCATTGATCAAATCATGTCACACATGATCCAATTGTATCTCCCTATAACTCTATTGAGTCAAGGTGTATTAGGAGGATTGAGATAGAAATGATACAAGGTATTCTTTGAATTTATCTAGCAGGTACTTGCTACCTAGATTAGATCAAAATTCATTTTATCTGCCCTCAAACTTAGGTTCTGAACCAAAATTAATGAAATCTTTGAACATTTCAAAGGTTTCTTAGGTGAAGAGAAGAAATATCATATCATACATAATCATCAACAGATATCACATATCCATAATGTTTACTATGATATAGATGGTCTGCATACATCAATATGTATGAGATCCTGAATACCTTGACATCTTACACCTTTCCCAAGGAAGGGTGTATTGGACATTTTACTTTGAATACAATATTCACAAGTATGTGAGATTTGAATCTTTAGATAATCTAAAGTTTCATGTCTTACTAGTCCATTGATCTCATCAACAGACATATGTCCAAAACTTGATGCAAGATCATTGTCAAATGATCTTTATCCTCCTATTGATCTTTAAAGGTTTAATTTTCAGTATTAGAAATCTTAATGAACCATTCATTAATTTTCTAATTTAGTAGAGTCCACTAGATTTTAGATTACTATCTGAAATATCTCCATCATAACTCTTTATGATAGATTTATTACAGAATTCATGTTTATATCCAACAATTAGAAATAAACAATGAGTGTATTCTAATATCTAGGTCATAGAGACATTCTCTAAGACTAAGGCTCCCACTGAAAATATGAAGTCTATTGATCCAATGGAAATTGTTGCAACACTTGCATCACTTTCAACATGGATGACCAATAAACCTTAAGATCAAATTTCTAATATTCTAATACATATGCAACCAATTGCAAGTGTCATTAGAAGATTGAGATACAATTATTAGACTTTACCTTATCAAATAAGTAAGTCAATTTCAATGATTATATGTAGGTTATTCTGATGTATTATCCGATTCCTTCTCTAAGGATTCCAGATAGATTTGATAGTCATACTATCAACACATCAACATATTGCAGTATTGGCATTCATCCAACTCTTTGGATGTCACAGAAGTACAGTCAACTCTTTGATTATACTTCTTGCTTGGGTCCAACCCATGCTTCCACTGCGCTCCCTTTATCTATAAACAACCATTGCTTAAGACTAAGGACCTCTTATGTTAAATTCAAAAGAATTTAATGCAAGAGCATTTCGACATTTATACATGCTTCACCCAATTCATACGATATGAATATTATGAAGCTTCATGAATGACTAGAGTATAGACAGTAGAATGATGACACTCAACAATTACATCCATCTAAACTCTTAAAACATAGGTTCAGGTAGGTACTCAAACAATTTGAATACATCATATCTTATAGAGCTACCATTCTACATGATGCAGAGAACCATGTCATTCATGATTAAATATCAAGAGCACATATGTATGCCAGAATATCTTTATTGATTTTATAAGGATTATTTGACAATTGCGATCATGATCGACATGTCACTTCCAAAGTACATTCGATGAGATCGAGACTTATAGAGACAGACAAACCCTAGGGTTTTAGTCCTATTGTCTTATTTAATTATCATTCCTTATTATTATGAGGAAACTTCCACATTGCAACCACATACATTATGTATCCAATTGCGAGTACAATATCTGGATCATGAGTTTAATCCATGATATTTTAGTGGTTATCATTGAGTATAACATTGAGTGGGTTTAATGAAGGATTATCTGAAATAAGAAATTTGCATAAGCATATATAAATATATAATTCACTTTGATTTAGGAATTTTTTTATCAAAGTTATCTTGCCATGTCAACACTGAAAGTTCATTCCCTCAATCACTTTCAGTGTAAGAGATATACTTACCATTATATCTCAAGCAAGATCTGGGATCTCCTTCCTTATCTTTGTTGCATCCCAATAATATGAGAACCTACAACTCAGATAAAAAGAAGCAGGAACACATTCCGCCTTGCAAGTCCAACTTGCATCTCCCAATTCGGTCTTTAACACCCGGGCCCACCACCCCTAAGGTGATGTTGACCCGTCATTAATCGAACCAACCGTCAACAGGAATACAACTCGTTATGCGCAATCCAATATCGCCCCAATAATATGAGGACCCGATATTGGGGTCACTACGCATACGTCCTTACTCTTTCGAGAAGCGACAAGCCCGATCCAAATGGATCATATGCAGGAGCTATCACTTCAGACAGGCGTCTCCCACATATAATATCTGACGACGAAACCCTTCGCCTTGACGGGAGACCATGGATGTCACTTATGTGATCCTCCATCTCTTATTCAAAATTAATTAATTACTATGAATCACATTCATATAATCAATTCTACCAAGGGAATTATCAACTCTAATCATATTAGAGTATTTTAATTGGACGTAATTAATTCAATCATATTAAATTAATTATCAATCCAATTCAACCAATCAAACTTGATTGTTATACTTTAATATATATGGTATTATTCTCAAAATACGTATTAATTTGTATTTTAATAGTTAAAAATACAACTTGATTTCTTTGGCATTATCCAGTCCCTACCTGCTATCATGGCTAGTACCGGCGAGAGTGGGACGGACCACATACATTGCAACCCGCTACCCCAGCGTCTCCGACTATACACCATATCTGCCTCGAGAAAGGATAATGCCAAATAAATCAATTTGTACTTGAGATGATCATCGGTTCTTCAATCAAAATTATACCATATAGTAATCAAAACAATTTTGATTATAAGGAAATTTGTTAGACAAATTCCCAATCCTATTCAAGTAAGGAGTTTGATGATTGTGTTTTCAATTATGATCTAGATCAAATCTAATAAATTAATTGGTTGAGGCCAAGTCAATTAAGGAAATAATCATATTCCAATATTTCTCAAATATTTTCCATAATTATTTCTTGAAATTAACAATTAATTTCATTAATTGACAATCACATGGTTCTTGATTAGGACTGTAATTTCAGCAGTAACCCCTACTTACTAAAATAGCATATCTCAATCATATTAAATCCAAATTAGACAAAATCATTTTTCATATATTGCTAATTTGATTTAGGACAGAACCCAAGTGATGTTTCACACATTTCGAGGCAAGTCTAAACAGCAATTAACTTTTTAATCATGTTCAGATCTACAGTTCCCGCAACAGTGCATACATGTTCATTAAAACAACCATATCTCGAGCATACGAAATCCGATTTACACAAACTCAGATCCTATGGTTTCCTTATTTAATGAGGAACAAAATCCAAGGAAATAATTCGTGCTTAAACATTTTAAACATGGCCGAAATTATTTACTAAACAGATATGTGAAATCAAATGCGATAAAAAACTTTCGCGACCTTAACGAACCCAAGTCATCCTCGGTTTGTAAATCATATTCGAAACTGCCGACCTAAGGCTCTGATACCACTTGAAGGATATGGTTAGATCCTCAAGCGCATCACGGAAGCGTGAGTGTCGTATCGAATACGACGAGGAGCGACTAGTCGCACTAGTTGCTTGATGCAGCGGAATTTAAAATTTTCATACGACGAAACCACATGATCCAAGAACACTTCTCGGATCATTTCGTCTGAACCACAAATAAGTAATATGATTACCTATTGAAGCGTGGTTGCGATCAAGTCTCTAAACGAAGAGACCTCCTGTCTCAAGTCCGATCCGACGGAAGAGACGCTTGCGAGCGCGGGGATGAACCGCGTGCTTCTCGCAATCCATGTTGATGATCCAAGCGGCGGATCTCTTGATCTCAGCACACGAGATCCGAGATCTTCTTCACGAGCGAGGCACACCAAAGTAGACGGATATCCACAAGCAGACGATCGGGCAGCATAACGACGACACTGCGGCGATGGAGACTTCTCTCTAGGTCATCCATGGTGGACGGCCATGAGAGAGGGAGAGAGAGTAGACGTGTAGAGAGAAAGAGAGAGAGATGTGCTTCTCAAGCATTATGTGTAAAGAGAGAGCATGGTATGCCTCTCTATTTATAGGGTTTTGGGATCCATGGATCTCAATCCATGGGACATATAAAATCAATGGTAGAGATTGATTTATGTCAATCCAATGGTCAAGATTGTTGTTGGTAAAAGCCAACAACTTTAGATTAAAATATTTTTGATAAAATCAAATATAAATCAATCCTAAATTACACCAATAAATAAGGAGAGAATATACATGGAGATTACATTTCCATGTACATTCAAGGGGGACGACCACTCATTCCTTATAAGAATTGGGTGACGCACATACCTTTCCAAGTGGGGGCAATCTCATGGATTTCCATGAGATTGCATGCCTCCTTGATTTTCTCCATTATTTATTTCCTACAACTTTTTGTTGGGATTTTATTCACCAAAAATAATTCACAATTAATTTTGGGAATATTGCAATCTTGACATTGGAAAATTTTGAATCACATTCACAACCCAAAACAGTATGTAATTTACATTGTCAATTAATTACACAATGTGTATCAAATACACATAATAATTAATTAACAAATATAATTTATAATTAGCTCTCTCTAATACATTATAAATCACATTTATAATATATTATGAATAATTGGATATTACTATCCACATTATTCTTATCCACAATAATTAAATCACATTCAATTATATTGGATAACTTATTCTCATGTGCCCAAATAATATGAATCACATTCACATTATTCACATCTTTGATAATCAAATCACATTTAATTATCTAAGATAACTCTCCTTATAATATGAATCAAATTCATATTATCCATGATAATTAAATCACATTTAGTTATCTATTTTCTTAATGCTCGGATACATATATCAACAATAGAATTATCCATGAACTCTTTCAAGGATATTGCGCTTTCTCAGCGAATACCTGGAGATAAGGGCATGGCGATTGTATTATTCCACGTATAGTGACATGGATGTTGAGATAATATCTCAAATCCAGATCGCAGGCCTCCCATAGATGCTTGATTAAATCAAGACCGCAAATCTAATCTTCTCATTGTATCTGAATCACATTCAGATCAATGTTCAACATTTGGACTAAGATCAGATTACTTCTCTACTGAGAGGAGTCACTAAAATCCAGACCCGTTTCATCACTTCCTAGGAATGGAAGCGTCATGGTTATACAATCGTTTATGATTACATCACCCTCAGGTATTCCTAATACATGTACATCCTGCATACTGGAAGACTCAGAATAAACTCGAAGTATTAGATCAACTTTACAATGTCTACTTCAGGGTTCTATCAGTAAGTTTCTCATTCGATCATTGGAAGTCGGTATCGATCATATACTTTCCAAAAGCATATATCATACCTAGGTATTGATCATATACTTTCCAAAAGTATATATCAAACCTACAAATTCAGTCATGCTTCCAAAGCGAGACTACCATACGCATGGAATTTGATTCTTCCGAATATCTCATGAGTGAGCTCATGTCTTCCGGTTCGGTAACTGAACCTGTATGATCCCTTTGAGAGATCGTATTACTCATATGCCCTTATATGCACACCATCGCGCCAGTGTATAGACCTTGATTAGGTCATCAACCTATTGGTCTGTCAAATGTACATACTCAAACATATAGTAACACATCTGTCTCCGGTCAGAGGATGCGTGCCTGTATCATGACAGCATATGATATAGGACTTTGGTTATCTCGATCTCGTGAAGTCAACTCTTTGACCTAACTAATCTGAAACCTCTGAATCTCTATTCCTATGCAGAGAACCTACATCAAGAGGTCAGTCAGATATCAGCCTAACTGAGATAGGATTGTCATCTTCTACTCTGGCTGGAGATCATCTCTTAACAATCATTTGACGGTGCTTGATGAGTCCTTAATCTAACTCTTTAGATATTCATCCAAGCACCAGCCTCTATGATTCAATAATTGAATCAACGGCTGTATGATCATCAAGATGGCCATGGTACATAACCCTAATTGTACTAAGGGACCTATTATGCAAATTATGTATTCTTTATTTCAGATTAGGGAATGATATTCGCAATAACATTTATTGCATAATGGCTCGCCGTGGGCTCGCATGTCCAACAACTTATTCCCAGTGACAGTTGCGATTGCATGCTCTGGGTTTATGTCCCATCGGGTAGCCCTTTCGACTATCAGAGAGAACCTGCTCTGGTACCATTTGTAATGTCCTGAACATAGGTCATCGATCCATTATCAAAGAAAACTGACCTTGACAACTTATTGGGTTTGGGTTCAATTGAATTCATTGGCAATTACCCAAAATACTTAAGCCCAAATTGTCAAGTAATAACCCTCATCACTTATAACCCACATCTATACTTCGTGAGTTTTAGATGTGGCATTATATTTGGAGGTATAAGTGTTACAACATACCCATACCCTCAAATATAATCCCACATCTAAAACTTACAAAGTGTGAGAGTGGTTGCTAATGGATCCATTTGGGTCTGAGCCCAACAAGTTGTTATGGCCAGTTTTCCTCGAGAACGAATTGAGTACCTAAATCCAGAACGTTACAAATGGTATCAGAGCTGGTTCTCTCTGATAGTGGAAAGTGTTACCTGACGAGACCTAAGTCGGGAGCGTGCAACCGCCACTGTCACTGGGAATAAGTGATGGGCCATGTCGCAACGAGGACGTTGCGAATGTAAGTGGGGAGGTTGTAACATGCATACCCCCAAAGATAGTCCCACATCTAAAATGCACAAAGTGTGAGAGTACGTTATAAGTGATAAGATTACTACTTGACAACTTGAAATTAAATATTTGTCATTGTCAAGGGATCCATTTGAACTTAAATCCAACAAATTATCAAGGTTAATTTTTCTCGATAACGGACCGAGGACCTAAGCTCGATACGTTACAGTTTACGTTTGCCCTCAACTCGATTGCAATTTTCCAATCATTGATGTACTTGCATAACGTGGTTTTTCCCACATGTGTACTTTTGTACTTTAAAGTTCACCATTCAATGGTGTTAAATTTTTAATAGGATGATTACCCGCCACATTTGTATATGATCCAACCCAAATCAGTTGCTTCGTCAATGGATCGAGCCGCTACAATAGAAACATTTAGGGTGCGTTCTTTTGGTGGGTTACCCCCCACTTTGGGTGGGTAACCCTCCAAAACCCCCACTTTTAACCCACTAATGGGGCCCACTCCCTTCCCATCAAAAAAAATATATATTATACCATCATATCATCTAAAAAACATAAAATACTCAACTTCTACTCACCATTCCAAACTTCAATACAATCACATCATAACAACCACCCACTTTTTCAACTTCCAATGCAATCATATCATAATAACTACCAACTTTTTCAAATTCCAATAGAATCACATCACACAAACCCTCCCAACCCTTAACCCACCAACCAAACACACAAACACAAAACCGGGTTATCCACTCCTGGATAACCCACGAACCAAACGCACCCTTAGCAATTGGACCGGATACCCTTTGGCTAAGTGGATCATGGATTATCCACATATATCCGTGGATATAGAATGTAACCTTCATGGGATGCATGGTAGCTTAGGATTTCATCTGCCAAGGAAGGCCTGCATTAGAAGGATCATCAAGTTGGTTTCATTGAAATACCTTGATGATTAAATACATGGATTATGAGTAGAAATACATGTTTCATGCGTAAGCCCACACCAACCTATTCCTAGAAAGAGGATTTCAACACAAATATATGACTAAAAGTAAAAAAAACAGACGATAAGATCTAGGCGCACCGTCTTGCGAGCAAGTAATTAGCACATAAATAGATTCGAGCATCTCCACATATGCAAATATTTATTTATATGGATTACTTCCGTGACACGCACCATAAGCACGTCCATGCCTTCTTAGGCCTAATTAACATTCAAATTCAATATTCTGATCCGATTTGCTAGGTTACAGATTGATTTAGATTGGGTTAGATTTTCAATACTTACGACTCTCCACATATAGTTTACGTTCCTTAATCTTTGTAGATTCATCAACTATATTATGGTTCAATGATCCAGACGACGTAAATAAATAAATGCATACTCTAAAGGCCTGTTCGGTTCGGGAATAAGCATGAATAAGGATGGAGAATAAGGAGAATAAGGATCTATTCTTTGTTCGGCTAGAGGCAGTGCCGTCCCTGACATTTCGTAGGCCCTGGGCAAAAGAAAAAAAATGGGCCCTTATACATTTCGATGAACAATGCGCCCTTATATAATTTCATGACTTTAGCATTGAATTGTTCACTAAAATTTTGATTCTATAAGGGCTCGTTTTTTTACGAGTTGTTTCACCAAAAAATCGATTCTATAAGAGCTCAATTTTAACAAATTGTTTCATCGAAAAATTCGATTACTCATTTTTCGGTGAGTTGTTTTACTAAAAAAATTGATTTACAAGGCCTCATTAGGACATACAATATTTTTTTCTAAATTAACGGCTGAATACATGTAAAAATCGACCACTCAAGTTGATGGAGCCCTGGGCCATTGCACTCGTAAAGTACCCTCATGGACGACCCTGATATTACCATGAGATTCACGCTATTACTACCGGATAAATACCTTACTAGACAAAATCATTCTCAAGCGAATGGTTTACTATCCAAATAAATTCCTCCCTTCAATTAATCTTCAATGTACAATTGCAACACTCACAACAGTCCCTACTATTGTTTTCATTATCTCTTTGGAAGAAGGAAAATAATGGCCTAAAGTCATTATGCTATAAGGAAATACAACAACTACGTGGGTATTTGAACTCGCTCTTATTTTATGAATACAGAGAGTATATTTTTTATAGCATATGCCCCGTTATCTTGTATCTATAAGTATTTCACGACGAAAGCAAGAGCCAAATCAGTTCGTTTCCCAATGCAGTATATGTTATATATTATCTAAACTTATTACAATCTATCTCAACTTTAGCAGCATCCAGAAAAATATAGGAGACAGATTAAACAGAAAATCACACATCTTCTATCCATTATTGATAAAACACAATTATACTAATTCACATGCAATTAGCTACATTGAATCTCAATTAACAATCCGTACGATGTAATGAAATTTATCCCTCGATGTACAATGCACGCATGTCCTGCTATTGGTTAACAATAAGTCCCTAAACAAAACCACAGTCCCAGAAACTTAAAAGAATTTCGAACTGTGAAACAAGTAAAGAATAGAAGATTTAAAAAATACGATAACATAATAACAACAAAAGAGTTACCAGTGTTGTTCCCATTCGAATTTTTGGGGAGAGAAAAATCGAGAGAACTTAACAACAAAGATATTGAGAAAGAGAGATGTGGTGGTGAATTAAATTAAGAATTGCTTAAAAAGATAAAATGTAGCCGTTGAGTAGAGGATTTCATGGAAAGAGCAAACATCTTTTCCGTAATTGGGAATCTGGCAATAGAAATGTTGAGGTAGATGAAGATCTAAGGGGCTTATTTTTTAGATTTTTCAACATGCAAGAAAATGGACCCCTTAAAGCTCATGGGCCCTGGGCGGTTGCACTTCCAAACAACCCCAGGGCCGGCCCTGGTTGGAGGATAGGAATAAGGAGAATAAGGTGAAATAAAGATAGGTAAGGTGGGATAAAGATAGGAATAAGAGTGAAATAAGATGGAATAATGGAGAATAATCGTACCACTGGGAACCGTGTCGGGAGGAGAATTGACCCCTTATTCGAGGGTGTATTCTCCTACCAAACATGGCCTAATGGATGCTAGATTTTTAATATGTTGATTTTAAACTTATATTTCTTTATGTCCTAATTTGACGTTGCATGTTATATGATAGAATCTGTCGGAATAAAAGAGAGTTATCAATTTCAATGTTTTATCTTATTCTCATTTTTTATAGCTAATGCATAATGTAGCATACACATAAGTTAAGCAATGCACCATGTGTAAGTTAAAATTGCGATGTGAGATATATGTATGCATGAATGCATATGAGCAGATCAACAAATTAGATTGGATTTATATAATGGAGCAATCAATTCGATAGAATGACAAAATAATATCAATTCAATCAATTTTTTAATCAATTCAATCCAATAGAACATTCTTTCGGATCGAATCGTCGATTTTATGCGAACCATATACACTTCCAATTAAAATCACAAAAATTGCCATCTCCTTAACACCACCCAAACGTTCAGAACTCTAATAACAGTGAAACATCGAGATATTTAAAGCATGCATCAAATTTCACCGAATTTGGGTTGAGTTTCATTTCGACGAGTAATCAAAGTTCGACCGAAATGAACAACATTCGAGCCTTTAAGGTTGCCGATAGGACGGTGAAATTTCGATCTATATTTTGTATCGGCCGGTCACCAATACGGTGACGAAACAACTATTTAAGGCCTTCTTTTGAAGTAAAACATCAATGGTTTGTTTGGTTACTGAGTTGGGTTGGGTTAGGATACCCCTATGAATGGTAAATTGTACCTCTGTGAATAGTAAACTGTAAGGAGGATTGAATGAGAAAGTTGGAAAGAGGGGTATACCGGTGTACCCAACCCAACTCAACCCAGTCCAACCCACCAACCAAACAGGCCAAGTGAACATCCAAATGTTTGATATACATATCATCAGTCAATACGAAAATGGGGTCCAACTCAACACCGCGTATCCTAATGATCCAATATGCTTTACACATAAGCACGGTAGTAATTGTGCTCGAGCCGAACGAAGTCGATACTCTCCACGAGTAGTAATTGTTCGAATCGATACAAACCACACTCGGAGGAACAGAGAAACGACACTGTCACCCTCCACTCCACACACCCTCCCCTTCCCTTCTACATTTATTTACATCTAAAGGCGTCTATTGACCCTTCACCGTTACTTCAGTTCCCCTCCCTCTCCCCCCAAGGCCCCATCTCTCTCTCCATCTCCTCTCCTCTGGTCTCTATAAGCAGCAGAGAATTGCCATCCACCACCCATCAAGGCACACACATACAGAGAGAGAGAGAGAGAGAGAGAGAGAGAGAGAGAGAGGGAGAGCAACAAACATGAGGGACTCTCCTTCCCTGTTTCAACGTATGGGTTCTTCCCATCGCCTCACTCTCACCGGCGTAGTGCTCCTGTCTTTCCTCCTGCTGTCCACCGTGTATCTGGTCACCGACCACGGCGACTTCTCCCTTTCTTTCCGGGCTGCTCCGCCCTCCCCCTCGGATTCTGCTCCTCCGCCTCTGACTGGTGCGCCGCGTGGCGGTAGCCTTACGCGCCACATGTCCGTCTACGTTGCACCCTCGCCTGCACCTGCACCTCTCGCCGTAAGTTTATAAAATTTTCATTAGTTCTTTATATTATGGACAGACAGTTCTCTCTTTAATCGCATGCAGTCCTCTTTTTCTTTACACCATTATTAAATATTCATTAAAAAAACTAATATATTAAATTTACTATGAAAATCCCTTCGTGATGCAGTATTATATATAAACATAATTGATGGGGGAAGAATCGGCGATGATTTAATGAGTATCGTGATATTTGGGGAAGAGAGGATATTGATATATTTTGAATTTTCTGCGATTGTTATTATTGTTTGTCATACCCACATTTAGGCGTCAGTCAATCTGTCTCATTACTGCTGAATAGTAATACATGTTATTGGGTTTACTCTAATTAGGAATGGTATCAAACAGTATCCCTCATAATTAATGGTTGATCGTTGTCCTATTCATGATAATTAATGGCGTCCTTATTAGGAAGGTGCCCATCTGTAAATGGTACATGCATAGTTATTAATTAACTTGAATTAAAATCTGTTGAATGATACATGCATTGCAATTCTATGGAGCAGATTTCGTGTGAAATAATAGTTACGTATTTTTGTTGGGATTAATTAGTTAATCATGAGATGTAAATCGTCATATTATGTTTGGACAACTTGATGAGGGCCTAACTGGTGTATCCTCTACTTCTACAAATGAATGGTAATTATATTTGGGATTTGTTTTTCTTGCATCAATTCCGCAGGTACCCGTGGGTGTGCGTTACCCATTCAAATAGCCAAGTATCCATTAGAACCGAATACTCGTTGGAATTGTGGGTCAATCCGTCAACCTGATAGTTATGGGTTAAGAAGGCGGGTTATGATTGAGTAGGTCGGGTACTATCCCATGAACACCCCTGTGAGGAAGAAGGATGTGCTTACGAGGATGGGAGAAATACAGGTAGACATGTCACTTTTGTGTTTGTTTCATTATGGAGCTAGGACCACGAGTGGTGTTGATTTGTATGAAGCTGACAACCACCATTAATCCCATTGCTCCATTTTCCCACATTATTTTAATTTCTAATTCCTAAGCCCCAAGCCCCAATCACCTTCGACCTTTGCTACTAGCATTTTTCTTCAACATCATGTCCTTATCTTTGCCCATTATGATGTTGGCAATTAAATGTGCTAATGTATAACTTGACGACCACCTTGGTTTGCATCCTCTATTAGGTGGATGTCATACGCAACCTTTGCCCCGATGGCATTAAGGAGCTTAACTTTGACCTTGACCCTTGGACAATGATGGATTATTACCATCCTCAATCTCATTTGTTTCAATATCTACCTTTGCAACAAGGAGAAATTAACGTTCCTAGCCTCGAAAACCATATAGCTTGTTTCAACTTGGTGGATGGCCCCATCCACAATTATAGCCTCCATGGTTTCCAATGTGGTGAACCTCAATGTTCGTCAGCCTAGCTAACAATTGATAATGGCTTAGGCAAAATTTCTCAGATCATATCTAACTTTGAGGTCTTCCATTCATGTGGTGCAAAAATATTATGGTCATCTCAGGTAACTCCAACAACTAGCATTGTTTGTTGTGTTTGTTGATTGTTTGAGGACTCCATGACAAGCATTAGAATTTAGCAAGTTATTGGCATGTTGCAACACCTTGGATGAGCTTTACAATCTGATTGATATATCAGAAGGACTACGGGCAAGTTCCAAAGCTTGATAAGTTTTGGGTGTAGGCTTTTCGTTGGTAATTCAGATATGCTCCAAAATATCCTAGGAGGAGGAACTTTGTTAACTCATGGAGGTTAGTTTACCTTACGTAAAACATACACTAAGTCAAGCCCCATTGAGAGTACTCCCGTCATTCATGTACTTGTTTAGAAGCTCTCTAATCCTTGCTAATGCTATCGTGGTCCCTCAACATCATTTCCTTGATAGACATGGAGCAAAAGCATGGGTTAGGGTTATCGTCATGTTGGGATGCATGGATAAGCTTCTTGCATGTTATATGGGATCTAAATTTTGATAAGTTCTCGGCATTATGGACGGTTTTCAAAATATGATAGGTTCTAGGGACCTTGGAGGAGGTCAAAAAGCTAATAGGTCGTTGGGTCTACTCGAACTTGATAAAAAATTATAGCAGGATGGATAAGTTATGTGTTCATAGTATTCTAGATGAGCTCTAAAATATGTAGGAGGACCACAAATGACTTATGTATGTTATACGCCTCAAACTAAGTCTACACCAAGGATCAAGTCAAATGGGAGTACTCCTATCTTTCAAAACATGTGGAAAGGCTCACCAAGCATGATCTAACGTAGCCATGGCCCCTTATCACTCTAGCCTTGTTGCACATGAAAGATGCATAAGCGAGACACATATTGTTAGATCCATTGCGGTGTAAAACAATGCTTAAGCCATTATAAAGATCTCAACTCCTTATATCGTTGTAAAAGATTCTTCGAATGGCATTTACTTAGGGATTTCGATTTAACACATAGTATCATGATAAGTCCTGAATGAAGTTTTGTATTCAACTCGTAGATAGTTATGAGGTAGATTAGTGCTTGTCAAAGATGTGAATGCCCATCATTTTACTAGCCATGGTGTCTTTGTTTGTGGGCACCTTGAGGACATCGCCCTCCAAGTTTGTCTATATCGAACTTGCGACAATCTTGTGTTGCCTATATCAACCTTGCGGCGATCTTGCTGATCAAGTCCAGTGAGATTTGGTTGAGGGATTTGGATCTAACTACGTAGTGTATTGATAAGTCACGAGCAACAGTTTATTGGTTCTTAGATTCAAAATCTAGTAGACTTACAATTGTTTAGGGAGTGAATATCACATAATCTTGGTGACTTTGATAGGGATCTTGGAGACAACACCTTATAATTTTGTATATGTCGACCTTACAATAACCTCGTTTATAATGTTTAGGGCTTACAATGACCTTGTTAATAATGGTTAGGGACAGTAACCTTATCTTAACTCCATCTTCATTGACCTTGATTGCGGATATCACATGTTAAGCTGTTCTTCATAGACCTTGCTTAGGATGACCACTTGTCGATCTCATCTTTGTTAATACTACCTCAAGGTCACTGCCTATTCATCTTGTCTTTGTCGACAAAGACGAGAAACACTACCCATTGAGTTTGTCACCATGGACCTTACCTCGAGGGCACCACCTATCGAGCATGTCTTTGTTAATCTTACCCTGAGGTACTACCTTTAGAGTCTATCTTTGCAAATTTTGCATCGACTTTGACTACTTTATTCACAAGCATTTTCCCCTAATCTACGTCATCAAACCTATATTGAGTCCACTAACCTTAGTAGGGGACATCACCCACCAACCTCTATGATGTTGATCTCATCATGTAATTACTGTTGAATAATCTGTCTTAGTCCATTGCTACTTTATCAATCTTCTTTCATATATCAAAGTTTGTTTTCCACTCTTTTCTCTTTCTCAACAAGACCAAACTATGAGAATAAGGTGCATCAGAAGAATCATATTAGTAGCATATACTTTTTAGCAAACCATTATCCTATATGGGGTGACTTCACTTATGAGAGCAAGGAAAGTTGGTGATGAGAAATCCATATAACATCCCAAACACAATCCCATATAAAAAAATAGAAAAAGTGAGTGTGAGTTATAATAATAGATTATTATTACTTGATAACATGGACTTAAGAATTTTGGGTGGGTTTCATTGGATCTAATTGGACCTAGAGAAAGGTTATCAAGGTTAATTTTCATCGATATAAATGCAGATCTATATCTAAGATATTGCAAAAGTATTAGAGAGGTTCTCTCTCAGTGGAAATGGTTATCCAAGAGGGGGAGACAACTCTATTATCAATTAGGATAAAATGATTTCCAAAGAATGTGAAGCCATCACTACTATTGAAATAAGTGATTTGCCACATACCAATGAGGGAATTGTGAATATACGCAGTGGATTTTGAAATACCCAAATATACATCGCATAGGTGTCTATTATAAGAGTGCATGATTACTACTTGATAAATCAGACCTTAACGTTTTGGTATGTGGTTATCCTTGAGTCCAATTCAACCAAATTATAACAAGTTACCAAGATTAATTTCCTATTCTTTCTCTTAGCTTGATTATTAGAATCTAAACCTCATCTATATCTTGGATTTAGGCATGTGGTATTACAAATTATTTCAGTGAATCTGTGTAAATAGTGCAAATTATTATTCCAAAGGTATAGAAGATAATAAGTATCCAAGAGCATGAAATACAAATAATTATTCCAGAGGTATAGAAGATAATAAGTATCCAAGAGCATGAAGGTGCCACTATTACTTGGAACAAGTGACTGGCTATATTGCAACAAGGTGGTAGCAAATATAAATATGTGTGTGGTGGATATGTGAGGAGATTGCAACATGGCAACACCCGAAATGTAGTGTCACATGGAAAACTTTTATTTAGTGAGTATGCGCTATAAGAGTGGATGAATGCTACTTAGACTGCTTAATCAGTTTCGGTGGTTCTCATTGGGATCAATCGGATCTGAACCCAACATGTATGTCAATGCCAAAGTTTTTTGATAAGAGATGTACTGGAGATCTGGAATGCCAGTTTAGACTTATGATTCTTATATGGTATCTGAGTGAGGATCTCTCTGATAGTGGAAAAAGTTACCCTAGAGGAGGAGCTATGTTTCATACGATGGGTTAAGAGAGATGACTTCTCAAGAAAAAAAACTACTAAAGACATGTTGTAGAGGGGTTGAGGGCATGGGGCCCTCTTCCATAAATATCCCATTCCTCCTTAAAAATCATTCTCGTTTCATTCATATTTATGAGACTTTTTCAATCTGATCTCTATTGAAAAATAATAGTAAGTGCCAATGAAATGTAGTTTCATTGTTATGACATAAATGATCGTAACTTATAGCAAATTTTTTGTTCCGACCATGCTTGTCACTATTTTCAAATTTACGTTGATTTGCAAGTCGTGTTCCCCGTCTTATAGTAGGTGTTGTGTTAAGGTGATTGTTTTGTCTTCGCTTGTGTGTAAATTGTGTCATTATTATCCACTCCTGAAATTGAGCTTAGGAGGAAAGGAAATAAACTCCTTAGACTTTCCTAGCCCTAATTGGTATCTATTCCTTTCCTTAGACTACGAGGAGAAGCAATTTCCTTTGGGCTAGGAAGGCAGGAAATCCTATTCCTTGACTTGACTAAAGAGTGAGTCAGATGAGAAGAAGAGATTCTAGGTCTTCAAGGTAATTAGTTATAGATGGTTAGAATCATTAAATTGCAGGATAGATCCCCCTGTTATACATTAGGGCTTGACTATTTGTGGAAGGTTGATCCAGCTCTTGACGGTGGAATTGTTCACGGTGGATTAGTTCCTCCTCCTAGTTCGATGATTCTGATAAGATATAGGATTTTCATAAGAAATAGGAATACTTCATTGAACGGTAGATTGATTGATTCCCTGAAGTTCACTCATTCATTCTGAATATTGGTATTCTTATTGTGGTGGGAATTCTAACTTCCTCTCCCTATTCTTTGGTAATCATAGATGAAGAAAAGTCTTAAATGTGGTGGACCATATTGATGTTCAGTTAATTATGAGGTTAAGAGAAGGGGAGAATAAGGGGAGTATAATATCATAAATATATTAATCTAAAATGGGAATGTACAACTGATATGATCCAATAAGCCAAAAAGGTCCATGTCGTGGCCATAATGGACTAAGTGGTGGACGGCAATTGCAATGTCTCGTTTAATTTGGATGTACACATCATGTGGATGCGTGTTGTATAAATATTCTACAGAAAACAATTAAATTATTTTCTCATTTGTTCTATTTTTTTTACCTTCATGGAATCAAAATTTCCATTAAACTTCGAAACCCCAATTCACACACTTATCTTAATCCCAGTTCTGATTATTTTAATGGTTTTTAAATTTGTGGAACAAGATATTCTTGCATATTATGTATATCCTCTCGATTTTTTGTGGATGCACGAGGATAATGAATACCTAATTAAAATAAACTTTATGTCTTCATGGAATCAATTGATTTGGACAAGTTTTGGGTATATTTTAAACACCCCGTTCCATCTTTATCTCACAAACCCAAAAGAATAGGAATAGGAACAAACCCGTTATTCTTTAAACACCTTGTTTCACTATCCTTCTTTATTCTCCAAAAGAAAATGCCTATTAATATTTTAGAGTAAATTATGCAAAAGTTCTTGAACTATGTTGTACCTCAACTTTAAATGGCACCGATGTTGTGATATCAAGCACCATATTAGGCGAAATTGTGGCTATATATTAGGAACTCTTTTCCATCACTTGTATCCATATTTTTTTAAGAAAATGTCTATTAAACAAAAAAATAAAGGGAAATAAGAAAGGGATTCCAATATCGACTTCATTTACTTGTAAGATCTCTGATTTCCATCCACATAGAAATCTGTTGATTTTATCTTCTAGATATTGGATCGAGTTTTCTCCCTCATAGGAGCAAGAGAGGGGCACTCCCAAATAGGTGGTAGTGATGGACTGTCGTAATATGCCATGAGATATAAGGGATTATATACTCCCTCTCTCATGGAATGTGAGAGCCTACTTTTTGGGATATTTACATGTAGGCTTGAGCATTTGTGAAAGGTGTCCACGAGATCTTTGATGGCATCTAGAGATTTTTCGAAGTCCTTTTAAAATAAGAGAATGTTGTCCGCGTAGATAAAGTGTGTAAGCATCGACGACGCCCCTTAGTCCATGGGAGAGAGCCGCCCCTCCGCGATGGTAAGGTTCACCTAGGAAGTGATTTCATGATGGTAGTGAACAGATGAAGGTTCAATAACAAAAATAACAATCATAATACAACCAGGGACCTTTGAAGCAACCATGAGGGCTATCAAGTATGAGGATCAAGATGGATGTCGTAGAGCTGCAATTATGTATCCAAGAGGTATGGATGCTACCAAAGCCCATTAACTCCAAACTCCCAACAAAGAATTTATGGTTAATAGAGTCGAAGACCTTTGAGGGGTCAAATCTCAAGGGAAGCTCTCTTGTTCCAATTCTTTTGTATAAAACCATGCACTAGCCCTTGTGCTCCTAGTTCCATCTCCAACTGAGCGCTCTTTTAAGAAAGCCATTTGGCTTGAGGAAATTAAGTGAGGCATAATCTCAACTAGTTTCTAAGTAATAAATTTAGAGAAACATCTTGTATATGATATTGCGACAAGCAACCGACTAGTAATCTTCCACTATGGAGGGAAACATTTAGGGATGAGGGTGAGAAACGAGTGGTTTGATTCTCGAATGAAGTTTCTTCAATTTTGGAGGAAGCTTATAGCTCCAACCAAGTTAGCCCGTATGCAAAACCAATATGACTTTCGAAAAAACCTACATTGAAACCTTCTGGCCCTAGAGCCATTGTGGAGGGGATGGAATTAATAATCCTTTGAATCTCCTCTAACCATGACAGTCGCTTAACTCAGGAATAATAGGGTGATTGAGTATCGATAGAGGGGGATGATCTCTAGAGTATAGTCCCCTCGCGAAAGAAGATTGGAGAAGAAGTCGACGACACTCTTTTCAATCACTAAAGGGCTGTCGAACACTTCCTCAAATGTACCAAGGAGAGAAGGAATGCGGTTCATCGACTCCTTAACTCTCACTACATTGTGGAAGAAGGTAGTCTAATGATCTCCTAGCATTAATCGATTTACCTTGTGTTGCCATCAAATGGACTCTTTATCAACCTCCAAGTTGTCCACGAAACCCCTGACATTCGTATCCAATTAGGCAAGGATTCATCCAATGGGTTGGAAGTGGGAGCATCATTAATTTCCCCAAGAAGTTCTTAACCCACTTGATTTTATAATCGACATTGTTCGGCGACTTTAATCATTTTTTGGGACAATTTTACATTTTCAACCCTTTTAGTAAGCACATAGAGGGAATCATCCCTAACCGATATGGCCTAAGTAGTAACCGCCATAGCACATAGCCCTATCTATTGATCCAATAATCGAATAATAAGAATAGATGAGGATGATCAGTTACAAGTGTAAGATCAATAATCAATAATGTATGGTATGATCCTTAAAAAGAAGAGTAGACTAATGTGGGTCCTAGTAAGAAATCAAACCACTGAGAATTACCAAGGACCCAATCTAATCTTACCATGATTCTCACAACATTCACCAAGTAGTTGGTCCAAGACCAAAGCTTTCTTAAGGAGTAGAGCTTGTTCAACCTCTATGATCATTGAAAGCTTGTGATCACCATACAACATGGCACCCTATCGACACACTTTTCATTTACAATAGGACCGCATGAAAGGCTGAACCTTGATCAAGGTTCTTTCTCCAGAAGGTAGCATAAGTAGGACAGTTGTTGGGGCATCCTTAAAGGTAGGCACTAAAATGTGGCAACAAGCGCAATCCTCCTTTTGCAACTGTATCGTGCGGAATTCCATCTAAACTAGCAAACTTGTTCAAGACAACATTGGAGTAACACATTAGGCGTAGAACTTAGAAATGTACCTAAAGAGGAATATCCCTTTGGAGTTCATTTTTCCACGAAAGTTCTAGAATCCCAAAGATGAATGACCAAAATTGACCTAGGAACTATCATAACACTTTGGATAGATATCCGAGGCATTCTTCTTTTGAGGAGAGTTTAGGTAGTAGAACCCATTTTCTCAAGGTTGAAGCGCAAAGCACCAAAGGGTTCCCAGATCTTGGCGATGAATGACAACATGAAGAATGTCCTTTCCCCGAAAAGATAGAAAACATGTGAGTTCTCCCAAAGGTTGTCAAGAAAGACGAGGTATATATATGAAAGTAAGAACACCTCCTGGTCATTGGATGTAAGATATCACAACAAGTGAGACCACTGAAGACGCCCTGCTAGGATGGATGAGTAGAAGAGCCACTGGACGAGTTTGGCATCAGATTCTCTAGTGAAGTTGTTCATTTGGGCTCGTTCTTTCCCTTGTTCCTTAACTATTCATGGAAATATCTATTCTTATTCCCTCAATTCTTATTCCCTCATATAGTAATTTTTATTTGTCCCATCGTTCATTTTACCTATTTGATAATAATTATCACTTATTCTACATTTTCAAGAATAACAAATAAGAAAGGAATATGAATAAATTGACTGCAGAAAAAGAAAATATATACATGGATCAAGTCTCCTTATTCCTTATTTCACCTTATTTTCCAAGTAACTTGATGCGAATCGCGGAAGCACACATAAATACGATCAATCAAGCAAGAACAAAGGCGCACACATTTACAAGGTTCACTGGTAACTGGGCTTACGTCCTTGAGTAACAACGATCGTTTTTCACTTTAGAAAAAGAAGAATACAGAGGATACCGAGAGTCTAACCTTATGGAGTTTATATACTAGGGTTTTTCAACCTGGATCGGACGGTAAGGATTGAAGGTATATCAACACAATCGATTTAGGAAGTGAGAGTTAAAAGTTTAATGGCAATATAATATATGTATGTACAAAAAGTAATATGTAAGAATCTAAGGACTAGATTTCAATCATTTTAAACTATAAACTAAGGAGATAACAATATCTCCCACTGAGTCTCCAATTCTTACAACACAAAGTCCCTCTCATGATGAAGGGATGGATTCAAAGTAGCTATTTCATTTTCTTCTTTTCAAAAAGGAAAATGCCATTATATTGCATTATTGCTTTTCGAGTCCGAGCAAACTGCTCTCAAAAGGGAATCAATCGCAGCCAACCATTCTTTCCTTAGGTTTATTCTACGGCCATTGATCTATCGACTTCCTCGATTTGAATCAATTAATGCTTTTTGATATGCCATTATTTTCGACTTCCAAAATTTATAAATGGCCAATTTAGAAGTTTCCTGATGTTGGCTATAGTCTTGTACACATATACGAGAAAAATGGGGCTCCTCTGTGAAAGACAGCTAACGGGCTTCTCTCGGTCCATTTTCATCACTTATTTTTAGTTTTTTTTTGGAAAATATCATATTTTCATCACTAATATGCCCTTCCATTTTCGTCAAAAAAAGAGACTCCTATACCTTTCATTCAAAATAGGTCGATTACAACAATTCTAATACCGTTAAAATTCGACAGCTTGGATGGAGGAGATATGTATTTCTTTTTCAAAGAAATTTAAATGACATATTAGAGGAATATGGTGATGAAAAGTACATGATAATATTTTTCAAAAAAAAACGCGGAAAAATTGGACGGAAGCAACTTGTCGGCATCCATGCATGGGCGTGCGTGCATGAATGCATGCTGCCCATTTTTCTTTTGCGGGTCTTGGGTCGGGTTGAAGGCCAAGAATTTCAACACTTAAAGGTACGCAGCTAACCCATGACACCTCTATACTCATGAATCCGGCGCAAAAATAAATCGGTCTATTATTGCAATGAATAATTTGAATATTCAGTATCATAACTTTCGATGATAAATTTATGGAAAAGAATATTCTATAGGAAGAATTATATATTTGTTGCTAACAGTGCATATGTAATGACAATATCACTTGATTTTTTTATTTTTATAACAACCATTTGATTTAACAATGACAAGAAAAAATACTCTCGAGAAAGTCAAAACATTCTTTTATAATTCGTTGGTAATTGTATACTTACGAATGTGCAAATAAAATATAAGTATATCAGATAATTTTGTAGCGAATGCTTGCTGTTATTATAAATTTTACTTTGGAAGATATGAGAACCAACATTTAAATTTATAATATAAATATAAATTATATAAATAAGCATAAGATGGTGCCTTTCGGGCTATAGGCTTAATCTATGGGCGTTGAGTTCGATGGGCCTCATATGAATGGACCTCAAGAAATCTAAGCTCTGGCTCAACCCATACAAAGAGTGGGCTCAGTTTAATTATTTTATGTCTATATTAAGTACACGTAACAAATTTATCTGGTTCTCACACAACTATGAAAATCAAGTATCTCACATAGCATCGTATATCTGGTAATATCATTTTTTTATAGAATATTATGATATTTTGGAAATAAAGTATATATTATAAATGTAATTTGAATGATGATTTATGTCCATCTCTCACTGTAATGAAATTGGCATATGACAATGAATAATTTAATATTCATTGCAATATCTCACATAGTTAAATGTGTAACAACGGGTTTTGTTCATTGTTATATTATCTTTGTTTCTTTAAGTTCATTATGAATATCACATTTGTTGCGATATTGTTAACAATGACTTATATAGCAACGATTATCCATTAATTCTTTTTTAGTTCTTGTATTCACTACAATAAAATAGGTCTAAAATCCATCGCTACATCACCCATTATTAAATATATAATAATAATTTTATTTGTTGCGAACGTATTTTTTATACTTGAAATGAGCAATAATTGTCATATTCTTTGTTATATCATTAGAGACAATGCATATATCAATGCTTATCCGTTGCTATTTTTCAAAATTTTAGCTAATAGTTGCTATTTTTTGCTCAAAATTTAGCAACGATTAGTTAAACTTTTGAAACATAACAACCGATAAGTGTTTCTATACGAGCTATTGCTAATATATAGCAACAAATATGATGTTTGTCGCTAATTTCAAGTATAAGAAATATGTTTGCAATGAATAAAATCATCATTGTAATATACACAATAACATAAGATATAGTGAAGGATTAAAAAAATTATTATAGACCCGTTTTGTTGTAGTGATTATGACAACTAATATAAATATTAATGATAAAGTTAGCAGGTCAATGGTCGATATATAAATCTTTAGCAATGAATATGATATTTGTTGCAATAACAAAAGATACTTTTATGAAAAATAATATTCTTTGTTATTGAATTATTATTGTAATGAATATTCAAATAATTTAATGATCATAGGCCAATTTTAATGTGGTGTCTACAGAATTTGTAGTATATGCTACGCACTCACTCAATCTAAATGTTTTTCTTCACATAATTTAACATTATTATAAATATTATTTCACATAATTTGACGTTACACGTATTTTCATAAGTAATCAGTCAAATTTGGTATCACTTGTCATTTTATTCAAAGGATTGTTACATTTGTGCATGGTAGAATGTTGCAAATTATACTTGTGTCCATGCCCTAATATTTGTACCATTACTCCTCGTATTTACAATGTGGCCATATTATACTTCTCAATCTATATATAGCTTCACCCTCTTGGGACTTTAGGGATTAATGTGTAAATATAGAGGGTGCATTCACTTATTATTTATTCTCCAATCACATAATCTATTATCCAATTCCACTCAAATCGATCGACGTATTGGCAGTAGAGATAATGACATAATATGGTCAAATTCGTCCTATAAGGTGGCACGTGTTTTAGCAGGGGCTTAAAAATTGGAACGGGTCGGGTCGGGTTTGATCCATTTACTATTCACTTTAGCGGAAGTCTGTTTTAATTATTAGGCCCATAAATTAGCATATTAGCTTTGCAACAAAGCACGGCTCACCAACAAAGTTGCTTCTATTTCCTATAAACTAATATATGCATACAGCAAATTATTTTATCATTATATAAAAAGTGGTTCGACAAGATCTTTTATTTTCCACAACAAAGATAAAGATTAGTTATCGCTACGGGAAGCTAGGTTACCTTCTGGCAGATTGCATTTTACTGATATCAAATCGAGTCACCGTCGCCACACCGCCCTGTAAATCGTGACCATGACTGCATTGATTATGGTATAAACGGCATCGAACTACACTCGATTTCTACACTCGATTTTATCGCATTAGGAATATTCGGCTCAAGTGATTAATTGTACTGTTGGTTAGGTATTGTGCCATTAGGAGCCCAAGGTTTGATCACATCGTCTTGTTCATCTTGTCCTCTCTCTATGCAAATATGGATTGGATTTTACTGTGCCTTCATGTGCCAAAGAACTCCAGTACCATCTCCAATTGATGGATGTTCAAAGAGACCCACATTGCCAACCTTGCACCCAAAAAGGTCCATCAAATTTAAAATCCAAGTCTAGTTTGTCGGCCGATTTTCAGGACTACGATAGTAGACGTCTCCTACTCTCCTCTCGCAACATATGCTCCGGACGTATTCACTCGATCGCGACACACCCGACTAAAACATTTACATGATTTAATTGATTAACCGGTTGTGGCGGTTCGGCTCAACTGGTTGTATATTTGTTTTGATCATTGGTTCAATTGATTATCTGCAACCCAATTTAACCCGGTTCAATCGAAATTGGACCACTAAATCATATTAAAATGTGAATTTTAAATAATTATATCAGTGGTGGGTGTTAAGCTCGTAACCTCTAGTTTCCAATCAAAGAATGCTAACCAACTACTCCACATCAACTTCTTGAAAGGATTGGAAAAAAAATTAATCAAACTATTATTGTTTTGTAGATGACTTATATATATTAGAGGTGAATATTATATAAAACATACGAATACCATTTAATGCTACACAGGGAAGAAAACACTTTATGTTTAAGGTAAAATATCTGCATTTTTGCTTATTTTATATCTATTTCAATTATATTTGAGTACATATTTTGTACATGTTCTGATTTATTCCGGTTTAATTAGCCAGTTCATCCAATTTTTTTCTTACTAGTTCGGTTTAATCTGGTTTTAGAAAAATAACGATGACATCATTTGGTTGAACTTGTTTGATTCTATGATGCAACTAGATCTAACGTTTTTCATGAGATTTCCGATTCAGTCTCCGATTTGATTTTAAAAACATTGATTTGGGGATATAGACACATGAGGTGGTAATTCTTGTTAAATTGCAGGGTCTGGTAATCGATCCCACTCCAAGTGTAAAACATGAAGAACTAGATCCCGATCTGCGAAGGATTGAGCTCAGTCTTTCGAGGGCTCGAGCTTGGATTAAGGATGCAAATCAATCGACCTCGATACCCGATCTGGACTATGTCCCAAGTGGCCCCGTGTATTGGAATGCCAATGCATTCCATAGGTAATCGATCTATCGATACGTCTTAATTATAGATTAAATAACACTTCACCACACCAAAATATGTCTGTAGTGATACATATTAGCGAATCAAACCTCACTCTATTCTTCCATCCAATGTCGCAGGAGTTATCTTGAAATGGAGAGGACATTCAAGGTGTATGTGTACGAGGAAGGCGAGCCGCCGATATTCCACGACGGCCCGTGCAAGAGCATCTACTCGACGGAAGGGAGGTTCATCTACAACATGGAGACGGACACCAGGATTCGAACGAGAGACGCCCGCGAGGCTCACGTCCACTTCCTTCCATTCAGCGTCGGCAAGATGATCAGATTCCTACGTGATCCTACTTCCTACGACATCAGGCCCATTAAGAGCACCATCGAGGATTACATCAATCTCATCTCTAACCGATACCCCTTCTGGAATAGAAGCCTCGGTTCTGATCACTTCATGATCTCCTGCCATGATTGGGTAATTTATCTTTTACCGCCTCTCTTCTTGATTTGCATGATAGTCCGAGCCCTTCATGGAAATATTTCCACACTTGCTTATGCAATATTCTTTTTTTGAGGGTGTTAATCTGCACAGAGGTTATGGATTCAATATTTGAGAGATTAGTTAAGATGAAATATGATTTATATAATTGCAGGCACCGGAATCTTCTGCTGCAGTAATGGAATTGTACACTAATTCCATCAGAATCCTTTGCAATGCCAACATTTCCGAAGGCTTCAATCCTTCCAAGGACGTCTCGCTGCCGGAGATGAACCTAAGGACAGACGAAACCACCGAGATCATCGGCACCGCACCACGTGCTTCGCAGCGGACGGTGCTCGGTTTTTTCGCGGGAGGTGTCCACGGCCCCATCCGGCCGGTATTGCTTGAACATTGGAAGGAGAAGGACAAGGATTTGCAGGTGAGGATGTAAATAAATGAGGGTGCACCAAGTTCCTGATATCTGATCCATTTGCATCCCTACTTACGACAGGTCTATGAGTACCTACCGAATGGTATATCGTATTATGACATGATGAAGAAGAGCAAGTTTTGCCTCTGCCCAAGCGGGTTCGAGGTTGCCAGCCCACGTGTGGTGGAGGCGATCTATCTCGAATGCGTGCCGGTGATCATATCGGACAACTACTCGCTCCCCTTCTCCGATGTCCTGAATTGGAGTGCCTTCTCTGTCCAAGTCGATGTGAAGGACATAGCCAACCTCAAGAACATACTGACGGCAATTCCTCAGAGGCATTACATGAAGATGCGGAAGCGGGTGAAGCAGGTGCAGAGACATTTTCTGGTGAGCACTCCTCCGAAGAGGTTCGACATGTTCCACATGCTGCTACATTCTGTGTGGTTGAGAAGGATGAACATACGGATCCACGCCGCGAATCTTTAGCTTAGTTCTTTTGTTATATCCGTTCCCCGATCTCCGATAGGAATCAAACACAGGGTGAAACGAAATAGTGATGGTTACATGATCATGTTACGATATTCATCATCATCGCGATCAAATTGATATTAGGCTTCTTCTGATTCGTGAAATATGTAGACATACCTCCAGATCGGTGAAGATACAATAATCCATTGGATTAAAGCTCCTCATAAGAACAATTTCACGACCAACAACTTGGGAATAGATGGCACGGTTTTTTCGGCATTATTGAGGGAGCCACGATCAGATTCTATGTTGTTGGACATACGCATACATACATATAGAGGGCAAGGAGCATCTGATGGTCGGCACATGTAACATTGTGTGTTCACTAAGTTTTAAACAAAGAAGACCATGTGGATATCGTATCCGTCCATCCGGAAAAGGATATATCGTCGATAATGACGCTATCAGTGGAAATACCAGAAATAGCTCAAAATTTTTGTTATTTTTCAGAAATTAAGATCATCCAAGATATTAAAACAAATAACCTACAAATGCACACTTATATTACACAAATCAGTCATTTATACCTCACATATTGCACATAACGATCATTTTGAACATATCGTTGGTATTTTTTAATTGTTGACCTATAAATATTGGAAATGGAGATTGCTCAAGTTCTTAAAACAATAAAGAACTTAAAAATATACACTTGGATAACACATAAAGATCATATGTGATCCTTATATCGTCCGAGTTCTTACAACACTAAATAACATATAAATATATTCTTAGATGACACATATTAATCATCTATGACATTATATCGCATATATCGGTCATATCGAATGTATTGTTGTTGATTGCTAACTTATGGATATTGGAAATGTAGTCCGTCAAAGTTCTTACACTAAATAACTTAAAAATATGCACTTATATCACACATATCGATCATCTATGACCCTATATTGTATATATTTTTCATATCAAGCATATCATTATTAATGTTAATTGTTGACTTATAGATATTGGAAATGGAGTTCATCCAAGACTTATATTGCATCACATATTAAACAAATGTTTGATCTATATTTGGAAACAAAATAAATAAATAGCATAATAGTATTTTTTCTAAAGGGACATAATTCATAGTAATATTTTTGAAGGGAGGATGGAAAGAAGATGAATTAAATCGATTGGATACCCCCATGTTGAAGAACCATTATATGCACCCTCCTATCGCATCATATCCTATCAGAATGGGGGTCTCAATGCCCGATCAACGAGCATGGGGGGCTGGGGGAGCCCAAGTTGGCCCCCCTTACAGGGCTGTGTGGGCAACGCCCCGACCTGAAACCAAATATATAAATCATTGTATTTTAATACTAGGTGTAGATAGATAAGTAGTGTAATTAAGCTTGCATGAATAGTAACATTGATATATAGAGATATCGACAAAATATCGACGATATCGGTCGATATCCTAGATTTTTTTGTACTGGACCATTCATTTTTTATCAATATGGGACGATATGGCGATATATCACCAATACATCGGTCATATATCACTGATATCCTAGTAACTAGATATGCACCCTAATATCGATATCTCTCGTCTCTCGATATCGAATCGTCGATATATTGTACAGAGAATGTCTCTATGACCTAGATATTAGAATACAATCACTTTTATTTTCTAAATGATGAAAATAAACATGAATTCTGGAATTAACCTGTCATAAAAAGTTATGATGGATATATTTCAAATAGTAATCTACCATCTAGAGGACTCTATTAAATTAGAAAATTAATGAATGGTTCACTAACATTTCTAATACTAAAAAATAAACCTTATAAGATCAATAGGAGGATGAAGATCATTTGATCATGATCTGGAATCGAGTCTTAGACATAAGTCTATTGATCAGATCGAAGATTAGTAAGAGATGAAACTTTAGAATGTCTATAATTTCAAATCTTACATATTTGTGAATATTGTATTCAAAATAAAGCATCCAATACACCCTTCTCTGATAATGGTGTAAGATGTCGAGGTATTCAATATCTCATACATATTGATGTATGCGGATCATCTATATCATGATAAACATTGATGATATGTGATATCATTCGATGATTATTTGTGATATATGACTTCTTCTCTTCACCTTAGAAAGCTTTGAAATGTTCAAAGATTTCACAATTTTAGGTTTAAAACCAAAGTTTGAAGGAAGATGAAATGAATTTCATCTAACCTAGGTAGCTTGTACCTATTAGATGAATTTAAAGGAATACCTTATGAAGATATGAATATCATTCCTATCTCAATCCTTCTAATGCACCTAAACTCAATAAAGTTGTAGAGAGATACAATTGTCATCATGTGTTAAATTATTTGATCAATGATGAATCTTAACATAATTACCTCCTAGTTTCCAAGGTATATTTGTACTGGAGAGTACAATGTATATGCTTTATAAGGTTCTAGGCAAGTACGCTGGAATTTAGCAACTGAAAGTGCTACTTCATTAAGAAAATAAAGGATGGTATTGGAGACCTACTTTATGACCTTGAGATTCTTAAAAGATCTCATCTCTGAGAATGTGATTCTTAGAGGATGAGACTCTTGAGAATCAAGATGAAAATGAAGTGAAGGAACTCATTTAATCTTGAGAAGATAATGAGGCTCCTGAAATCGGAAACTAAAAGGACAATTAAAGATGAAATACTAATACCTCTTCAAATGAAATTGAGGATGGATTCCATGTGTCAGTTAAATTTGACATTGATCGAACTTCATATGACGAAGCTCCTGAAGATCATAGCATGGAAAGATGGATGTTAGTAATAAAGTCTAAAGTAGACTTAATATACAAATGTTGTATATGGACCACCGAGGATCCACCTATATGGGTAAGACCCTTAGGTGTAAAAGGATCTTCAGAAAGAAAGAGGGATCATGATGAGAAGGTAGAGACTTTCAAAGCACGGCTCTTATCCACAAGATACACACGAAGAAAGAAGACATCGCTTGTGGTGTGCTTTCTAGTGACCATGCTTAAACTCATCAGATTATTGCTAACTATAGCTACACAACTTGACTTTGACATCTTCAAGATGGAAGTCAGTATCGCATTCCTCCATGAATACCTCTTTGAGGATATTCATATGAAGTAGCCCCAGGGCTTGATAGTTGAGGAAAGCAAGGTATGCAAACTAAAGAAATCCATCTATGGACTCAAATAAGCTTCTTGTACTTGGAACATCATATTTGATGAAATTATAATTGTTATGATTTCAGTTAGAATCTTGATGAACCATATGAAGCTTAGTGGGAGTGCTATTGTGTTCATCGTGCTAAATGTAGATAATATCCTAATAATTTGGAATGATATAAGGATGATAATAAGTGTTTTATAATCTGGTTATTCCATACCTTGAGATAAGATCTCAAGGATAACTCATAGTTCTGAAGATGTTCAGAAGTAAAGAGAAGAAGGTATTAGGACCGTCACATTAGTAGTACACCTTGAACATGTTCCATTTTATGGAAAATTCCATGAAAGGCTTTTTTCACTCAAGATATGGTACTGACCTTTCTAAAGTGATAGCACCTGAAGGAGTTGAGGAGTTGAATGCTACAACTGATTGACCTTATGCATCAGTTACGAGAAGCTGTGTGTATGCTAGATGTGTACAAAATTCATATGTTTGCCATGCAGTGGAAGTAGTAAACTGTTACTAATCCTATTATAGAAATAAAACACTTGATTGCAATAAAAACAATATCTTCAAAGATGACAAGACTTTAGAGATAGTGATGTCTATGTCTTATCTTCAAGAGCTTAAGACTTTACACATAGCGATCTAAAAGGTCTTAACTGCGAATACCTTAGGAGATAGAGATCTCCATGAATAAGGGTATTATAATAAGGATTATGGACATACTGGTTATAATAATCTATTGAGTTGTAGTGTTAATGACACTATAACTTACAAAATTGAGTATTGGTTCCATAAGATTCTACATTCGCATAAAATGCGAGCACTGTTACTGGGGATATGCAAGTGTCGTAAAAGGACTTGGCATAGTTTCTTGAGAACAGAGTGACTGATCAGCTTACCTAGCTATTTTTCTAAATAGCCTATGATTGTCACATGAGTGTGGGTTTGAAGATTAACTCATTAATGGCTCTTTGGGTTAGTGGGAGATTGTTGGACATGCGAGCCCATGGCGAGCCATTATGCAATAAATGTTATTGCAAATATCATTCCCTATTCTGAAATAAAGAATAACTAATTTGAATAATAGGTCCCCTAGTACAATTAGAGTTATGTACCATGGCCATCTTAATGTTCATACAGTTGTTGATTCACTTATTTAATCATAGAGGCTGGTGCTTGGATAAATATCTAAAGAGTTAGATTGAGGACTCATCAAGCACTGTCAAATGATTATTAAGAGAGGCTCTCCACCTTGAGAAGGAGATGGCAATCCTTTCTCGATAAGCTTATATCAAACCAACCTCTTGATGCAGGTCCTCTACACAGGAATAGAGATTCAAAGGTGTTAGATAAGTTAGGTCAAAGAGTTGACTTAGCAAGATCGAGATAACCAAAGTCCTGTGTCGTATGCTGTCACGATATTGGCACACATCCTTTGACCGGAGACAGATGTGTTTTACTATATGTCTGAGTATGTACATTTGACAGACCAATAGGTTGATGACCTAACCAAGGTCTACACACCGGCGTGCTGGTGTGCATGTAAGGGCATATGAGTAATACGATCTCTCAAAGGGATAATACAGGTTTATTACTGAACCTGAAGACATCAGCTCACTCATGAGATATTGAGAAGAATAAAATTCCATGCACGGTCGTCTCGCTTTGGAAGTTTGACTGAATTTATAATTTTGATATATGCTTTTGGAAAGTATATGATCAAAACCAAGGTATGATATATGCTTTTGGAAAGCATATGATTGATACTGATTCCCAATAATAGAATGAGAAACTTGATGATAAAACTCTGAAGTAAACAGTGTAAAATTGATCTTATACTTCGGATTTATTCTGGGTCTTCAAGTATGCATGATATACTGGTATTCGGAATACTTGAGGGTGATGTGATCATAAACGATTGTATAACCATGATGCTTCCATTCCTAGGGAGTGATGAAACGGGTCTGGATTTTAGTGACTCCTCTCAGTAGAGAAGTGATCTGATCTTGGTCCAAATATTAAACATTGATATGAAAGTGATTCAGATGCAATGAGAAGATTATATTTGCGGTCTTGATTTAATCAAGCATCTATGAGACGTCCGCAAGATCTAGATTTGAGATGTGATCTCAATATCCAAGTCACTATATGTGGAACAATAAATCATCCTGTCCTTATCTCCAAGTATCCGCAGAGAAAGCGCATTATCCTTGAAAGAGTTCGTGGATAATTTCATTGTTGATATATGTATCCGAGCATTGAGATAATTAAACGTGATTTAATTATCATGAATAATATGAATTTGATTCATATTATATAGAGAGTTATCTAAGATAATTAAATGTGATTTGATTATCAAAGATAAAAATAATATGAATGTGATTCATATTATTTCGGTACATGAGAATAAGATCTAAGATGATTAAATGTGATTTAATTATCATAGATATGAATAATGTGGATAGCACTATTCATATTAATCATATATATTATAAATGTGATTTATAATATATAAGAGAGAGTTTTTTGTAACTTACATTTGTTAATTAAATGTTGATGTGAATTGATTCACATTTGATAATTAATTGAAAATGCAATTTACATTTTATTTTGGGTTGTGAATGTGATTCACAGTTTTCTAATGGTAAGATTGCAATATTCACAAAATAATTATGAATTATTTTTGTATAATAATTTACAACAATTATTGTTGTAAATATTGGAGATACATGGAATCATGCAATCTTGGAGATTGCATTGAGATTCTCCCTTTCCTAATAGGAGAGGGGGACGACCACCCATTCCTACAAGGAAAGGGTGGTCGTCCACTCTTCCTATATGGAAAGAGGGAACCTCCTTTCCATTATCTCTAAGTTTAATAGATTTAATTTTAGGATTAAATCATATTGATTTATAAATATATATTTAATCGAAATTAAATTAATTATTGTTGTGTTTTTACAACAAGATCTTGGCCATTCAAAGAAACACAAATCAATGTGAGCTATTGGATTTGTGTTGTTCATGGATTGAGATCCATGGATCCCAAAATATTATAAATAGAAGGGTACCCCTTGCTCATATTAAGTTTACAACATATGCTCTCTCTCTCATTCTCTCTTCACGCCAACTTCATCTCTCTTCCTCTCTCTTATGTCCTTCCACTATGGAGACCCAGAGAGAGTCGCTCTCAATGCAGCGTCGTCGTTATGTTGTCGGACTGTTTGCTCGTGGATCTCCGTCTCCTTCAGTGCGCCTCGCTCGTGAAAAGACGCTGGATCTCGTATGTCAAGATCAGGAGATTCGCCGCTTGGATCATCAACATGGATTGAGAGGAGCACACGTTTCATCAATTCGCTCGCAAGCGTCTCATCCGTCGGATCGGACTTGAGATAGGAGGTCTCTTCGTTTAGAGACTCGATCGAACTCATGCTTCAAGAGGCATCCCTAATACTTGTTTGTGGTTTAGATGAAACGATCCGAGAAGTATTCTTAGGTCAAGTGGTTTCATCGCATAAAAAAAATTTAATTTCCGCTACCTCGAGCAACTAGTGTGCCTAGTAGCTCCCTATCACATAAGATGCGATCCTCACACTTCCACGATGAACTTACGTATATTAGAATATCCTTCAAGTGGTATCAGAGCCTTATATCGGAAGTTTTGGATGCACTCGTTGGGTCGAACACAAGGAGCACGGGTTGGCCAAAGGCCTACGAAGTAGTAAAAATAAAGTAAAATGAAGGCAAAATGTTTTTAGTGGTTTTTAATAATATTTATATTTTTTTGGTATTTTCAAAATGTGAAGAAAATAAAAGAAAGCAAAGACAAGCACACTTTAACAATTTATTCAATGCATCAAAAATCAAGCAAAAATTCAAGAAAAAATGTTTTTATGTTTTTTAGGTTTTCTAGTGTTTTTGGTGAATTTTTGGGATTTTTATAAGGTGTATTTTATTTCCTAAAAATCAAACAGTACTAAAAAGACAAGATACTGTCCAGCCAGGCCCAAAATCCAAAGATAAAATATCTAAGGATCTCAGAGGGACCTGGAGGTACTTTTCCTGTATACTAGAGAAAACAAGGAAAATTCGAGCACCAAAATTATTGTTTTTGGGTTTTTAGATTATTTAATATAATTTTTGTGAGTTTTTAGGTGTTTTTAAATTTTTATGGTTTTTAAGCAATGAAAAATAGCCAAAATTGGCTAGAAAATCAAGAAACACAAAAGAAACAGTACATAATTTTTGTGGAATTGTTGAGAGGGTTTTTATATTTTTTTGAGATTTTTAATTCTAGACAGTAGCTAAAATAGAGGTTTTTGAATTTTTAAAAATAACAAATAAAATCAAAAATGTCCTCCAAAATTCTCAAAAATCCTACAACATGGCAGGAGCCATGTGTCAAATTTTCATCGAATTTGGAGGTGATTTGATATTTTATTCAAAAATCAAAAGGGGCACTGTGCACAGGGACGAAAGTGCAAATACCCGAAGTTCTGGGGGTCCAGGGTCAATTTTCCCAGCAAGTCACGTGCGAGGCGCGTGCCTGGGGCACTCAGGGACCTTTTGGTAAGAAAAACAAGTCCGAGGACCTTTTGGTAACTCGTACCAAAAAGTCCAGGGGCTGTTATGCAAATATCCCACTAAAAGACGCACATGCGGAATTAAAACACTCACAGGGGCATATATGCAATTACCAAAAAGTTTTCATTCAATCAACAAACAACCAGAACTACAGGACTAATGTTGCAAATACACCAAACATACACGTGACGAAGCACGTGGCTCACACATACAGGGGCATAAATGCAAATAAACTAAGGTACGGGGTCCAGTGTGCAAATAACCCAACGTAAATAAAGTATGCAAAATATTTACAGGACTGAGACGTAAAGCATAAACTAAGAGGGGGCCTACGGTAATTTACCCCTTTATTACGTCGACGGCTAGATGATGGACGCGTGGCTGATCTAACGGTCCTGGACGACGGGCGCCTCTCTCCTTCCGCACGTGGGCCTGATCGACGTCAGTGGAGGAGACACGTGGAAGATCTGACGGCCTCGGGTGCTGGTATCTCTCTCTCTGCGCTAACGGTCCAGATCGCCCCTCTGAATGATCGGGCGGTGACTGCTCCTCCGTGGATGGACGGTCAAGATGCTAACTGGAGCGCTGAGGGCAATCGGACGGTGCTCGAGGATCCTGGAAGAACAGTTGGCCGGCGAGCTTCGCCGGCCTCGTGCGAGTGCGGTGGTCCTCCTCAGCTGCCTCTGGATATCGGAACAGGTCCGCGATGAAGTCCTCCAGCTGGTGGTGGCCTCTGATGGCCCAGCCGAGCCCTGGAGGGGCTCCGGCGAGGTCGGCGGAGGGAAGCTTCTGGCCCGAGTGTCGGGAGGCCTCAGATGGCCTCCTCTGGTCCTGCAAAATAGGTCAGGAGCTTCGCGGGTCGAGGGCAAAGTGCCTCGACCCGGTTAGGTGGTGTGGAGGTGGTCTGTGCGTCGGGGTGAGCGAGCTCCGGCGAGCGACGTACGGTGGAGCTCGAACCCCAGCTCCTGTGCGAGCTGGGTTGAACGAAGGGGCGGAGAAGGTGCGTGGGGGAAAGGCGATGGTGAACGTGGGTTCCGATGATCGAAAGAGTATGCGAGATAGCCGGAATCGACGGAACTCGGCGGAGCTACGATTTGGGGCTAACAAGAAATTAAGCGAAATGGGAAAGCTAGAAGGTTACCTGGGCGGTCGAATAGACTAGGCTGGAGCTGAGGTAGCTCCCGGTCGTAGCCTCGAAGGTCGTCTGGTCCTGAGGCTCGAGCTCCTGCACTGGGACGGAGCACGGCGGCGCTACGTCGCCGGATCAGTGGTCCGGCCACCCCCTCCTCGCTGCGACACGGGCAATCGAGAGCTGTCACCTCAGGGACTGCGGTGGAGGTCACGGGATGAAGGGTGGAGAGCCAAAGATGATCGAATGGGTCGCCGGAGGAGATGCTTTATATGATCCAGGGGTCCGATAAGATGATGATCGGGCTCGCAATCCAAGGAGCGGATCCCTAAAAGAAGGTGCACGCGGGGATCATGGATCTTCCCTTGGCAATCGGAGCCCTGGGTTTGAGTGGATGGAGATCGGATCTGCTCGCTAAAAGGTTGAGAAATCGGGTCGGGAATCAGATCCGCAAGGGAAGTGGTCCACAGGGGGGAGTTGACCGGGCGGTCAACATCCCCCGTGGGCCAATTAGGAGAGGCCACGCCATAATTAATTTGAAAATTCGAAATAAAATAGGAAATGGCCGAATTATTAAAAACTCAAAACATAAAATATTTTTATTTTAATTTTTTCTATTTTTTGGTGATTTTTAATTAATTTTTCAAAATTATATATAGGTATATGTACAATATAGGGTTTTTAATTTTGATTTTTAATTAGTTATGTTTATACATTTTTATTCCTATTTTATATTTTATTTATTTATAAAATGAGGAATAAAATGATATTTTTATTTTATCTTTATTATTTATATACATAGGGGAAATAAAAAGTTATGTACAACTATGTACATGGCATATGTACAATATATTTTTGTATTTTTAATTTTGTAATTTTTATTTGATTTTTGTTTTGATTCTTTTTATTTATTTTATTTACAATATATAATATAGGATATTTACAAAAAGTTTTGAAAATAAATAAATTTATTTACAAGGTTAAATACATAAGGAGGCATGGTCTATGTACATGGTGAAAGGGCATTTTTGAGTTTTTGATTTTTAGATTTTTATTTTGTTTTTAATAGTTTCTAAATATATACAAAATATGTACAAGCATATTTTTGGGTGAGGAAAATATAATTTATTTATTTACATGGATATTTACACATGAGCCCCTATCTCCCTCTACTTTGGCTTTTATGCGGTCAGGCCCATGCTGAGCCCTCCCTTGGGTTAGGTTGCTCAATATTTATTCTAAATATTTCCCTCTTTTTCTTTTTTTTATCTTTATTCTTTTATTTTTGCACAAAAACATGCTAATTATAGGTTTTTACAAGATGCATGCTTTTGCTAATTATTCCTATTTACAAGTATCTACATGCATTTGCATAGGTTTTTGTAGCTAAAATATAAGAATAAAGAGTGATGAATGGGTATTCATCAACTCGTTAAACCTAGGAAGGCTTGGGTTCATTAGGGTTTGCGAAAGTTTTACCGCATTCCAATTTTTGCATCTCTGTTTAGTGAATAATTTCGTCCCTTTTTAAAATATTTAAACGCGAAATTATCACTTATATTTTGTTCCCTATTAAATAAGAAAACCGTGGGATCTGAGTTTGTATGATTTCGGATCCGTTTTCTCAAGTTATGATCATTTTAGTGAACATGTATCCACTGTTTCGGGGAATGTGAATCATGATGTAATTAAAGAATTAATTACTGTTTTGAAACACCTAGAAATGCATGCAAATAAATCGGATTCTGTTGTAAATCAAATTAGCACACTTTGAAAACTTAATTTTGCATGATTTGGATTTAAATTGATTGAGATATGCTAATTTTAGTAAGTGAGGGTCACTGTTGGAAATTACTTTCCTAATCAAGAACCCTGTGATTATCATTTAATCAATTAGTGAAACTAAATGGTTTAATTTCTTGGAATAATTATGGTTAAATATTTTGTGAAATATTTTATGATGATTATTTCCTCAAATGATATTACCATAACCAATAATTGATTAGATATGACCTAGATCATAATTGGTTACATGATCTTCTTTCCAACAAACAAAGTTGTTTAAATAGGATTGAGATTTGTTTAGCAAATTTCCTTACAATTAAAATATTTAGATTATTATATGGTATAATTTTGGTTGAAAATCCGATTATCATCTCAAGTACAAAGTGATCTATTTTGCATTATCCTTTCCCGAGGCGGATATGATGTCTTGTCGGAGAGCGTTGGGGTAGCATGTTGCACCGTATGCGTCTGTCCCACTCTCGTCGGTACTGGCCATGACATCGGGTAGGGTTAGTATAATGCTTAAAAAATCATGATGTATTTTTAATTATTAAAATTCGAAATAATACGTATTTGAGATAATACTATATTTCACGTAATAATAAAATAATATTTGTTGGATATTAATTGGATCATTAATTTAATATGATTAGATTAATTGGAATCCAATTAAAATTAAGATACTCTATTATGAATAGATGTGTTATTTCTCTCGGAAGAATTAATTTTGTGAATATGATTCATGATAATTAATTAGAATTTGAATATGATATGGAGGATCACATAAGTGACATCCATGGTCTCCCGTCAAGGTGAAGGGTTCCGTCGTCAGGGATTGTATGTAGGAGACGCATGTCCGAAGTGACAGCTCCTATATGCAAGCGCATCTGGATCGAGCTCTTTTCTTCTCGAAAGAGTAAGACCGTATGCGTAGTGACCCCAATACCGAGTCCTTACATTATTGGGGTGATATTGGATTGTGCATAGCGAGTTCTATTCCTGTTGAAGGTTGGTTCAATTAATGACGGGTCAACATCACCCTAGGGATGGTGGGCCCGAGTGTTAAAGACTGAATTGGGAATGCAAGTTGGACTTGCAAGGCGGAATGTGTTCCCACTTCTTTTTTATCCGAGTTGCAAGTTCTCATATTATTGGGATGTAATAAAGATAAGAAGGAGATCCCATATCTTGCTTGAGATATAATGATAAGTATATCTCTTGCATTGAAAGTGATTAAGGGAATGACCTTTCAACGTTGACAAGGTAGGACAACTTTGATATAAAAAATCCTAAATCAAAGTAAAGTATATATTTGTATATATATTTATGCAAATTTCTTATTTCAGGTAATCCTTCATTAAACCCACTCTATACTATACTCAATAATAACCAGTAAAATATCATGAATTGGATCCATGATCGTGATATTGTACTTACGACATAATGTATGTGGTTGCAATGTGCAAGTCTTCCTCATAATAATGAGGAATAACACTTAAATACAATAGGACTACAACCTTAGGGTTTGTATGTCTCTATAGTCTTGATCGCATCGAATGTACTTTGGAAGTGTCATGTCGATGATGATCGTAATTGTTGAATAATCCTTATAAAATCTAAGAGATGTTTTGGCATGCATATGTGCTCTTGACATTTTATCATGAATGACATGGTTCTCCGCATCATGCAGAATGGTGACTCTATAAGAGATGATGTACTCAAAATATTTGAGTACCTACCTGAACCAATGTTTTAAGAGCTTAGATGGATGTAGATACGATGAGTGTCATCATTCTATTGTATATACTCTGATCATTCATGAAGCTTCATAATATTCATATTGTATGAATTAAATGAAGCATGTATAAATGTTGAAGTACTCTTATATTGAAATCATTTGAATTTAACATAAGAGATCCTTTGTCTTAGGCAATATTTGTTTACAGATGAAGAGAGTGCAGTGGAAGCATGGGTTGGACCCAAGCAAGAAGGAAAGTCAAAGAGTTGACTATACTTTGGTGACGTCCATATGACATCCAAATAGTCGGATGAATGCCAATATTGCAATAAGCCGATGTACTGATAGTGTGACTATCTAGTCTATCTAGGATCTTTAGAGAAGGATCCAGATGGTACATCAGAATAACCCACATCTACATATAATAATTGAAATTGACTTTCTTATTCGATAAGATCAAAGCCTAATAATTGTATCTCATTCTTCTAGTATTACTTGCAATTGGTTGCATATGTATTAGAAGACTATAAAATTTCATCTTATGGTTTAGTAGTCATCCACGTGGATATTGATGCAATTATTGCAACAATCTCTATTGGATTGATAGATTTCATATTTTCAGTGGGAGAGCCCTTAGTCTTAGAGAATGTCTCTATGACATAGATATTGGAATAAACTAATTTTTATTCTCTAAATGTTGAAAATAAACATGAATTCTGGAATGATCCTGTCATACAAAGTTATGATTGATATATTTCAGATAATAATCTACCATCTAGAGGACTCTATTAAATTAGAAAATTAATGAATGGTTCATTAACATTTATAATACTGAAAATTAAACCTTATAAGATCAATAGGAGGATGAATATCATTTGATCATGATCTAGCATCGAGTCTTGGACATAAGTCTATTGATGAGATCAATAGATTAGTAAGAGATGAAACTTTAGAATGTCTAAAATTTCAAATCTTACATATTTGTGAATATTGTATTCAAAATAAAATGTCCAATACACCCTTCTCTGAGAATGGTGTAAGATGTCAAGGTATTCAATATCTCATATTGATGTATGCGAATCATCTATATCATGATAAATATTGATGATATGTGATATCATTCGATGATTATTTGTGATATATGACTTCTTCTCTTCACCTTAGAAAGCTTTGAAATGTTCAAAGATTTCATAATTTTGGGTTTAAAACCAAAGTTTGAAGGAAGATGAAATGAATTTCATCTAACCTAGGTAGTTTGTACCTATTAGATGAATTGAAAGAAATGCCTTATGGAGATATGAATATCATTCCTATCTCAATCCTCCTAATACACCTAAACTCAAAAGAGTTGTAGGGAGATACAATTGTCATCATGTGTGACATGATTTGATCAGTGATGAATCTTAACATAATTACCTCTTAGTTTCCAAGGTATATATGTAGTGGAGAGTACAATGTATATGCTTTATAAGGTTCCAAGCAAGTAAGCTGGAATTTAGCAACTGAGAGTGCTACTTCATTAGGAAAATAAAGTATGGTATTGGATACCTACTTTATGACCTTGAGATTCTTAAAAGATCTTATCTCTGAGAATGCATTTCTTAGAGGATGAGATTCTTGAGAATCAAGATGAAAATGAAGTGAAGGAACTCATTTAATCTTGAGAAGATAATGAGGCTCCTGAAATCGGAAACTAAAAGGACAATTAAAGATGAAAAACTAATACCTCTTAAAATGAGTTTGAGGATGGATTCCATTTGTCAGTTAAATTTGACATTGATCAGACTTCATATGACGAAGCTCCTGAAGATCATAGCATGGAAAGATGGATGTTAGTAATAAAGTCTAAAATAGACTTCATATACAAATGTTGTATATGGACTCTTGAGGATTTACCTATATGGGTAAGACTCGTTAGGTGTAAAAGGATCTTCAAAGAGAAAGAGGTATCATGATGAGAAGGTAGAGACTTTCAAAGCATGGCTCATATCTACAAGATACATATGAAGAAAGAAGACATCGCTTGTTATGAGACTTGCTTTCTAGTGATCGTGCTTAAACTCATCAGATTATTGCTAACTATAGCTACACAACTTGACTTTGACATCTTCAAGATGGAAGTCAGTATTGCATTCCTCCATGAATACCTCTCTAAGGATATTCATATGAAGTAGCCTCAGCGCTTCATAGTTAAGGAAAGCAAGGTGTACAAACTAAAGAAATCCATCTATGGACTCAAATAAGCTTCTTATAGTTGGAACATCATATCTGATGAAATTATAATTGTTATGATTTCAGATAGAATCTTGATAAACCATGTGAAGCTTAGTGGGAGTGCCATCATGTTAATCGTGCTAAATATAGATAATATTCTAATAATTTGGAATGATATAAGGATGATAATAAGTGTTTTATAATCCAGTTATTCCATACCTTGAGATATGATCTCAAGGATACCTCTTATTTCTGAAGTGTTCAGAAGCAAAGAGAAGAAGGTATTGGGACCGTCACATTAGTAGTACACCTTGGACATGTTCTATTTTATGGAAAATTCCAAAAAAGGCTTCTTTCCCTCAAAATATGATACTGACCTTTCTAAAGGGATAGCACCTCAAGGAGTTGAGGAGTTGAATGCTAAAACTGCTTGCCCTTGTGCATCAGTTACGAGAAGCCGATTGTATGCTAGATGTGTACAAAATTCAGATGTTTGCCATGCAGTGGGAGTAGTAAACTGTTACTAATCCTACTATGGAAATAAAACACTTGAAGGGTATTCTAATAAGGATTATGGACATACTGGTTATAATAATCTATTGAGCTGTAGTGTCAAGGGCACTATAACTGACAAAATTGAGTATTGGTTGCATAAGATGCAACATTCACATAAAATGTGAGCACTGTTACTGGGGATATGCAAGTGCTGTAAAAGGACTTGGCATGGTTTCTTGGGAACAGAGTGACTGATCGGCTTACCTAGCTATTTTTCTTAATAACCTATGATTGTCACATGAGTGTGGGTTTAAAGATTAGCCTATTGATGGCTCTTTCAGCTAGTGGGAGATTATTGGACATGTGAGCCTATGGTGAGCCATTATGCGATAAATATTATTGCAAATATCATTCCCTGATCTGAAATGAAGAATAACTAACTTTCATAATAGGTCCCTTAGTACAATTAGGGTTATATACCATTACCATCTTAATGATCATACAACTGTTGATTCAATTATTGAATCATAGAGTTTGGTGCTTGGATGAATATCTAAAGAGTTAGATTGAGGACTCATCAACACCGTCAAATGATTATTAAGAGAGGCTCTCCAGCTTGAGAAGGAGATGACAATCCTTTCTTGATAAGATGATATCCAACCGACCTCTAGATGCAAGTCCTCTCCGTAGGAATAGAGATTTGAAGGTGTTAGATAAGTTAGGTCAAAGAGTTGACTTAGCGAGAACGAGATAACCAAAGTCCTATGTCGTATGCTATCATGATATAGGCACGCACACTCTGATCGGAGATAGATGTGTTACTATATGTCTGAGTAGGTACATTTGGCAGACCAATAGGTTGATCACCTAATCAATGTCTATACTCCAGCGCGCTGGTGTGCATGCAAGGGCATATGTGTAATACGATCTCTCAAAGGGATCATATATGTTCATTATTGAACCGGAAGACATGAGCTCACTCATGAGATATTGGGAAGAATCAAATTCCGTTCACGGTCGTCTCGCTTTGGAAGCTTGACTGAATTTATAAGTTTGATATATGCTTTTGGAAAGTATATGATCAACACCTAGGTATGATATATGCCTTGGAAAGTATATGATCGATACCGACTCCCAATGATCGAATGAGTAACTTGATGATAAAACTCTGAAGTAGACAATGTAAAATTGATCTTATACTTCGGGTTTATTTTGGGTCTTCAAGTATGCAGGATGTGCAGGTATTAGGAATACCTGAGGGTGATGTGATCATAAATGATTGTATAACCATGACGCTTCCATTCCTAGGGAGTGATGAAACGTGTCTAGATTTTAGTGACTCCTCTCAGTAGAGAAGTGATCTAATCTTGGTCCAAATATTGAAAATCGACCTGAAAGTAATTCAGATGCAATGAGAAGATTAGATTTGCAGTCTTGATTTAATCAAGCATCTATGAGTGGTCCGCAAGATCTAGATTTGAGATGTGATCTCAATATCCATGTCACTGTACGTGGAACAATATAATCGCCATGTCCTTATCTCCAAGTATCCGCAGAGAAAGCGCATTATCCTTGAAAGAGTTCACGGATAATTTCTTTATTGATATATGTATCCGAGCATTGAGAAAATGGATAATTAAATGTGATTTAATTATCATGAATAATATGAATTTGATTCATAGTATATGGAGAGTTATCTAAGATAATTAAATATGATTTGCTTATCAAAGATGTAAATAATGTGATTGTGATTCATATTATTTGGGCACATGAGAATAGAGATCCAAGATGATTAAATGTAATTATCATGGATATTGAATAATGTAGATAGAACTATCCATATTAATCATATATATTGTAAATGTGATTTACAATATATAAGAGAGAGCTGTTTATAACTTATATTTATTAATTAAATATTGACGTGAATTGGATTCACATTTGACAATTAATTGAAAATGTAATTTACATTTTATTTTGGGTTTTGAATGTGATTCACAGTTTTCTAATGGCAAGATTGCAATATTCACAAAATAATTATGAATTATTTTTGTATTTACAACAATTGTTGTTGTAAATATTAGAGATACATGGAATCATGCAATCTTGGAGATTGCATTGATTCCCCCTTTTCTAATAGGAGAGGGGGATGACCCACCAATTCCTACAAGGAAAGGGTGGCTGTCCACTCTTCCTATATGGAAGGAGGGAACCTCCTTTCCATTATCTCCAAGTTTAATTGATTTAATTTTAGGATTAAATCATATTTATTTATCAATATATATATAATCTAAATTAAATTAATTATTGTTGTGTTTTTACAACAAGATCTTGGCCATTGAAAGAAACACAAACCAATGTGAGCTATTGGATTTGTGTTGTCCATGGATTGAGATCCATGGATCCCAAAATATTATAAATAGAAGGTCACCCCTTGCTCTTCTTAATTTTACAACATATGCTCTCTCTCTCATTCTCTCTACACGCCAACTTCATCTCTCTCCATCTCTCTAATGGTCTTCCACCATGGAGACCTAGAGAGAGTCTCTCTCGTCGCAGCGTCGCCCTTATGCTGCCGGACTATTTGCTCGTGGATCTCTGTCTCCTTTAGTGTGCCTCGCTCGTAAAGAAGACGTCGGATCTCGTGTGTCGAGATTATGAGATTTGCCGCTTGGATCATCAACATGGATTGTGATGAGCATGCGTTTCATTAACGCGCTCGCAAGCGTCTCCTCTGTCGGACCGGACTTGAGACAGGAGGTCTCTTCGTTTAGAGACTCGATCACAACCATGCTTCAAGAGGTAACCCTAATACTTGTTTGTGGTTTAGATGAAATGATCTGAGAAGCGTTCTTGGATCATGTGGTTCATCGCATAAAAAAATTTTAATTTCCGCTGCTTCGAGCAACTAGTGTGACTTGTCGCTCTCGATCGCATAAGATGTGATCCTCACGCTTCCGTGATGAGCTTAAGGATCTTACCATATCCTTCACCAACTCCTCCAGGCAGGTGAGCATTTATTCCTTGCACTTTTTCTAGTTCTAGGCATAGCAGTAGAATAGAGTAGGTTTAATTTCCAGTCAAAATTGCCTTTATTTCTTTAAAAATGAAAAATCGTAGTTCACTAGAGCTGAGCTCCGATGAACCTCTTCCTCGTGCTTCGACCATGCTTCGGCCCCTTTTTCACCCTCGTTTCTTCCCCCGACGCTCCTCCTTCGCCCTAGCACCACCATTCACCCCGATCTCTTCTTGATCAGGAGACCAACTCTCCTATCTCTGCCATTCACCGAAGAGCTTCTCCTAACTTCAAATCCAGTCGTTCCCAACTAACATGATCACTAGAACCCCCGTTGTCTGTTTGTGAAGCTTTCCTGCAGGTTCTAGAGGCCCTAGGACCCCTCGTGGTTCAAGTTTTGAGTTAACACAAGGCACCTGGAGCTCGAAGCCCTCATCAACCCTCCAAGACCTTATTGATGGGTCCCGGAGCCATCTGAGTCATCCAACCGATGTAGAAGACCCTAGGACACATTTTGTACCACATGGGAGCTCCTTAGGTGATCGGAGGAGGTCTGGAGGATGAGTCGAAGCATGGGTAGCAGGGAGTTCTTCCCTGTTCTTCAAGGTGAACTCCCTACCGTCCGATCAGGAGCCACCTCCAGTACGAGCAACATCTGTTGGATGTTTCTCCTCCTAGTCGCAAGATCAACAACCAAGATCTAATCTCAGCCCCACACAATGTGAACCATCCAGCGATCGGAGGACGCCACGTGGATAAGTGGACGATCAACGTCGTTGGATCACGTCTAGTGGGGGTAATTTTACCACTACCCCTGCAGATTTTGTATTTTATATTTAGTCCACAAACTTTCATCTGTAGCATAAAGTATTTTGGATATTTTGCATTTAACCTTATGTACTTTTAATATTTACAATTAGGTCCAATCCACATCACCTCGCATGACCGTACACATGAGGGGATTGGGTATTTTTCACTTGGACCCTCAGATTTTGTGTATATCATTTTAATCCACATTTTTAAAATATCAGTGTAATATTTTATGGATATTTTACATATGCCCCCTAACTTTGTATTAATGACAAAATGGATATATATTATTGGAAATATTTGGAAAATTTGTATATTTGACCTGGAACTTCTCTATGGTGTTCGGAAATAATGTTTTGACTTTAAATATTTGTAGTAATACCCCTACCAATGCTGCATTTTATTTTTTGTAAATTTTATTTTTGTTAAAAATAGTTCATGTACCCTAAAAATTCGTAAAAAATGAGGATAAATACCTTATTATTATTATTCTATTACATATATTTTTATTGAGGCATTATATTCTATTTTTCTTTTTATTAAAAATAAAAAACATACCTATTTTCCCTATTTATCTTAGAAAAATAAAAAATTATAAAAACATTTTAAAAAATTCTAAAAACATTATATTTGTTTATTATCTTATTTTGCATATACAGACCAAAAATCCTTAAAATAGAAAAATAAAAACAATAAAAATTGAAAAGCTCCAAAATCCTTATAAAAATTATAAAAAATTCTATAAAAATTCAAAAATATTTATTTCTATTTCTGAATTTTAGTTATATAATATATTATATATTAAAAATAGTTTTGGAAAATTTTAAGCTTTTTATCTATTTTTAATTTCCAAAATATTTCAGCCTATTAATATTAGTTATTGTGTTACCTTATTAATTCAATTAAAAATCCAAAAAAGTAAAAATTATATGAAAAATACCAAAAACAGAGAAAACCTAAAAAATACAAAAATATTTTTTGTATGATTTTTGAGTTTTTATAGCTATATCCTTAAATATAAAGGATCTCTTTATATATAGCTATATGTACTTATATTATTATTTATAATTATTATAAACATAAAAATAAGAAAACTCAAATAGAAAATAAGAAATATAAAATTTAAAACAATTTTTAAAAATAAAAACAAAATCCAATATATATATCTAAAAATTCATAAAAAAGATTCAAAAATCCTTAAAGCCCAAAAATACTTGTTGTCTTCGTTGCTCATTTGTTGTCTATTACTCATTCTCCCTGTGTTCGACATACTACCATACTTGTCACTTTAAACATTCTATTATAGAGTTATAATATATTTTGATCCACATCATTTGCTTTTATTTCTTTATATTTGTATTGTGTATTGATTATTGAAATTAGCTGAGGTCCTTTGGAGAGGTCGACACATCGACTGTGGTCCGCCTTGTGTGATCACAAGACTCTTTTATCATGATTCTCGCTAATTTACTCTTCCATTGGTTTTTTAAAACCAGGGCATGGCGTCTGTCAGAGGGATTCTTTATCTACACTCATTTCCATACATTATTTGTCAATTCTTGATGGCATGTTGGCTAAGATGGTGGATGCATGCAAATGTAGGGTCTTCTTAAGAAAAGGGATGTCAACTAAGATAACAAACATTCATTTTGCTGAGATATATTAATTTTCCTTGAATATGAAAAGAATGAACTTAAAAATGTTCTTGATGCTCTCAAGATTTTCTCCAACCTTTCGGTCTTCATAATAATCAAAACAAATCTGGATTTTTTTCAATAAATCTTTCTAGCGAGGAAATATTTAAAGTCAGCTCCGTTTTACCTTGGACTCAAGGAGTCTTTCCCATTTCTTACATAGGCTTCCCTCTAGTTACTAAGTGAACGAGTACTAAAGAATGGAGTGACCTTATTATTAAATTTGCGAGTAATTTGCAAGGCTAGAAGGCAACTATTCTCCATTTGTTCGCAAGAATTTACTCCTAAACTCCTCGCTAACTCCACTTACAACGCATATCCTATCTTGCTTCAAGGTATCAATTAAGGTGATTAGAAAATAGATAATCTAATATATGGATGAATGCGAAGGTGGCTTGGAAAAAAAGCTGTCTCCCAAAGTCTAACGACGGATGCGGAATTCTTGACTTAAGAAATTAGACCATGCTCTTCTTACCAGAGCATCCATAAACATCATTGACTACAAAAAAACATTGGTTGTCGGAATTCATAAGTGCATGCTGCTATTTTGGTGGTCCTATTTTTATGCTCAATGACCACCAAAGCTTGTTCGCCTATTTGGAGAGATTTTTGTAAGGGTTTTTGAGGTTTAACAGGGGTATTTCTAAGATGCTCGGAAGTGGACAATTTTCTTCTTTTTGGAGAGATTCTTTGTGTGGAAATCAACCTCTGAGGGTTGATTTTCCACAGATTTGGAAATTACCACGTAATAAGAGAATCTCTGTCCAAAAGGGGTTAGCGATTAGGACACAAAAAATAACTGGTTCAAGCAGTTAAGCTGAAGGCCCCCCATTGAACTTTGGCCTTAGATCTTGAGACTTCGAGACAAGCTTGGGGTGGTGGCGAGCTCTTTGGAAAGTAATAACAGAGACATTTGTCTATTCCCCACACACCAAGTTGGAAATTCCGAGTCCCTCAACAAAGTGCTTTACAATCTCCTTACCTCTGGTGGGATCTCCTCAAACATCCACCAGAAATTCTGGAGTAAAATTTTTTATCCAAGAATATCGTATTTTCTTTTGTTACTTGCCCATGAGAAGGTCACTACTCAAGATCTTCTCTACAAATTCAATATTTTCTATGTAAATAGATGTTATCTATGTCGCTCCAATGTAGAAACTATGAGCACCTCCTTGAAACTTGTGAATCAACGCAACATATATCTAGAGAAGTCGGCATTTCGAGTTCTTATTTTAATTTAAAAGTTTTTACGCGAGAGCTCCTTTGCCAATGAATTCCACTACGTATTGGAAGAATATTGTAATAATGGCATCTCTCTGGTGGTCATTCTGGAAAGCCCCATGCAAGATTGCAGATGCATCTCAAATTTGCTTGGTGCGTGTGGGTTGCTTCATGCGACAGAGGAATCAATTTTTTTATGGCTGAATATTCATAGTTGTATTTGAGCTTACTTTATTTAAATTGTTCTGTTCTTTACATTGTGATCCTCTCTATTCTCAGCGGTTAAGAAAGAGGAAGGAGGGCGTCTGACGAACAACTCTGCAAAAAAGCCCTGCGCAGGGAGGTTCTGCTATGAGTCTATCCCCAATCATCTAGCTCTTTTCGGAAGGGTTGTTTCAGCTCTTTTGGGGATAATACTTGATGTCCCTTTTTGTGAGGCTTTGCAAAGATAGTGTGCCTACTGTTGTTTTTGGCTCTTCTTGCTCTTTGTTTGTAGCTGATGTTGTCTTGGTTGTGGTTGGGGGTCAACTTGGTACTCTAAGAGAATGAACTTGGACTTTTTCGGTTTCTGTTAAGCTGTGTGTCTGCACCTGTGCGGATGGCTATTCTGAGTAGATCTGTAACTTAAACAATGATTCTGACTTTTTATGATGAATGAAAGTGCTTGATCGTTTTTTCAAAGGAAAAAAGTATGGGATTAGGAAAAATGATAAAACAGAAAGAAAGTTACGTGGAACGTGAAGAGAAATGGGATTTTAGAGCGCGAGTGGCATGTGAAAATGTGAGCAGACTCAGGGGAAGATGATGCGTCGGGAGGTCTTGATCTCAGATGTTTTAATGATTCTTTGTTTATCATAATTACGGATGCAGCGAACTATCATGGAGGAAAGAAAATACCCCATTGATGCTGGTAAGAATAGGATTAACTCGTTTACTTAACTTGAAATCAAGCATGCTTTTCTTTAGACAAGATTGACATGGAGCCGAGATATAAAAAAAATCAACAGCACAGGTTGTGGAGCAGCAGTAGAAATAAAGAATGCTTGGAAAAACTGGGGGTTATCAATGGTAGGGGCGTGAAATAATTATATTGGATTAATCACGAATTAGGGTTAAGGTCGATGGAGCAAGAACTGTGTACGCTTAAGCCACAAACCTCGAGGCTGGTTGATCTTATCACGAATAAGAGGATGGACCAGCATGTATTACTCCCCATAAAAATGATGGAAGCAACGATATCGTTTAGGGTTTAGGGTTTTGCGTTTAAGATCGATCTTCTCTTTAACAAAAAAAAGTCATTTTTTAAAATGCAGTAAATACGTTTATTTTAATCTTGAATTTTGATCGAAATTGTGTCACCCTTGTGCAGCTTATTTCCTTTGGCCATCGAAACACAACATGCTGACCACTCAGGGCAATATGGGGCAACATCAACTTAAACTCTGCAAGTCGTTGCTTCTCAAGCGAAATGGATAGGGGAAATAGTGAGACATGTATTCGTTCATCATGTTTTCGCAAAAGAAGTATAAGCCTGCATGGGTTCTTCATGGAAGAAATCACACATTCGGTACCTCTTATTTTGTCTTTGGAATATAAGAACATGACATCCCATCTTAAAAGATAAAAGAGAGGCTGACACCAATGCCTTCACAAGGGTACTTTGTAAATTAAGCAATCGGATTGCAAGGGAATACAGCTTTGCTTTTGATGGCTGAATCAACATATAATGAACCCATAAATTTTGACTCGCCCATCATGCATTAGTTTCTTCTCTCGAGGCTTTTGCAGGTTTCTTATTGTGCTCATATGCTGGTTTGTCATGCAGGGCTCTCACCGCGGGCAAAATCGGCTGGGATCTCATGTCACTCCTCGATTAAGTAATTTAGCTATACTAAACTATTATATCATACCAAGATTTTTATTTCTAAACTTAAATAACATTTATCAAAATATCGAAATAGGAGAAAAGCGGGTGCCGCTAGTCCTTGTTGAATTACAAAACCAATCCTTCTAAAAACTACATCCGCAAACCTAGGAATTATAACATTACTTTTATTTTTTTAATGTATTGCATTATCTTTAAAAAATCAGTGCCATCCATAAATTTTGATCGTTTTATGAACAATGCTATCCACAGATTTCACTGGGAATATTGTCCTGGAAAATTAATCCGATGAAATATCCTTTTTTGGATCAAATCAGTCCTTAACAATCATTGGAAAAAATGGGGCTGCCAATCATTGGTATTCATAATTGTACCCATTCAAGCGGCATTGGTGGTGTAATTTTCTGGGTCCATTGGGCGTTTCCAAAGGGATCCCCAAAAAAAGTCTGCTTTGTGTCATCCGTCTCTAAGTAAAATTCTCGCATCTACTTTGGCCAAGGTACTCAAAGATAGTTTTTCTACTATTCTCCCAATCAAGCTCGGATTTAGAGGAAATTTTCATAAATATCCTAGCCTAAAATCATGCTTCTTTTTCAACTTATCGTGCTTACTGTCTTATTGACGGCGACTTGAGGAATCCAAGCTTAAAATCATGCTTCTTTTTCAACTTATCGTGCTTAGTGTCTTATTGATGACGACTTGAGGAACCCTCTACGCCACACTCTTTGGTCAATTGCTTGCCTCCTAGACTTTCCTTCTCTAGTTGGATTCTCCTAAATAATTAATTGTTCATTTTATACAATAACTGCAACAAAATAATCGATAACAACGAGTAATCTAGATATTCGTTGTCGTATTTTGATATGTTAAAATTGTAACAAAGATTATTATTTATTGAAAAATTATCTTTTCTTCCTGTAATCGATAATGAATTTTATATTCTTTTCTAAAGGTTCATGTAACAACAATTATCTATTGATTTTTCTTATTTATGCTAATTACAATAAAAAAAGTCAATGGATAACTCCTATTATATAATTCATTTTTTGAAATATAGCTACCAATATGATATTCGTTGCAAATATAAAGAATGAAATAACACATAATACTCATTGTTATAAATTTAAGAACACAAGATATGACAATTAATATCAAATTATTTTTAATTGTAAGTCAAATTCATTAATCTGAGGATTCAGCTCCCAGATAGTTGTAACCTTAGTGAACTTCATGCCATTTTATTTATTAATACTCCTTTACCATCGAGCTTCAACCCCTTCCTTCAATCGCCAATAAACATGGCTTGGATGCAAACAAATGGATACATATACGACTAAAGGTGTTTACCATATTGATGAATTCATGATTCCACATATTTATTCTTTTATTTCAGCTTAAAATTCTTAGTAAAATACCTGTAAATAGTAACTGATTTCAATTAATTAACAATCTAACATATTTGTTAATATTGTATATTTATCATTTATTTATGCCAAAATAAAAGAAAAAAGAAGAAAAGAAAAGAAGAGAATCTTGTATGTATGTAATAAATACAAATGACTGACCCGAACTCCGAGACCAGGATAAGCATTGGAATGATCGACAAAGAATAAAGTAAGGGGAGATAAGGTCATTAATCTATAAAAACGCCAGAAAATAAATATCACTAATGCATATATAAACATTTTACCTTGTACATATGCACACCTATTTTATTTATCATTCAATTCACTTTAAATCAAAATATTTCCTTCTTGAAAGTTGTTTATAATAATATTGATCAATTTATAAAAATAACATAGAAATTATTAAATAAATACTTATGATGAACTGAAAAATCCGTAAAAGCTAACTTTCAAGGTTCATAACTATTTATAGAAAAATTCAAATTGACCAAACTAACTTTTAAACTTCATTTTTTAACTAATACTCTATATTAAAAATATCAAAAGTATAAGAATAAAACATGTGAGTTTTGACATTGGACCCTTTTGTATATATGTACTATATGTATATAAACCTTCTTTATTTTCTATAAAATTATCTCTAACTCCAATTAACTTAATTATTTTTATAAAATGTATATAAAAATCATTAAAAATTAAAAATACAATTAGAAATAATTGTGAATAAATACCGATAAATATCCAAACCAAAAAGCCATAAAACCTAACTTCCGAACCTCATAACTCGGCCATATAAATTCCGAATCTGGAATACTCACTTTTAAAGTTCATTTTAATAAATTATCTATAAATAAAAGTGATTTCACTAAAATCAAAGTTAATATGTAAAAAGTAGGTTTTGCAACCCTATTGGTATACTTGTACGATATATTTAAATTTATTTCTACTTATTATTTGTTATTTATTTTGTATTTCATAGTATATAAATACTTTGATAATTTTATATTTTTAATATAAAATAAAAATAAAATTTAAAATAATTAATTATATCAATTATGTAGGTATAATATGCCTATATTATATATATTTAACTAATTAAATAATATTATTTATTTAATTAAAATTCATAATTAAATTATTTATTGAATTATTAATAATTTGTATTAATTTAATTTCATTAATTAATTTAATTACTTATTATTATTATTTATTTTTAATTTCCTTTATTCTCCTCTCTTCCTCCCTCCTTCAACTGCCCAACATCCTAGGACCATCAGGTCGTTCTCCAACAACCTCGTTATTTCTCCCCCCACCCTCTTATCCTTTATTCTTCCTCTCATATATATAACAGTCCATCCCAGGACCTCAAGTTGTCTGCCATTTGATCTCATCCTTCCCAGTGAGCTCCGGTCAGGGTTTGGAAGGTGATAGCTTCTGCGCCCGTAGTTGAGTGAGGTAGAGGGAGTGAGGTTTACCGGCATGATCTCCGCCAATGTTGCAGCTTCGCTCTGATGCGCGTCGACCCTCCACATCGTTATGCGTGGAGGCAAAGACCTGGAGCTTCGAGCTCCATCCCTAGGTGATTACGTTCACTCATCCACGATGTCGTCCATCTTAGATTCAAGTAGCTTCTAGGTTAGTCCTTTCTCTTCATTCTCTCTCGGATCCCTCTCTTCTCCTCAATCTATCCATTTCTCTCTATTTTCCCATTGATTCAAACCCAATCATCATTATTTCACAACCACTTATGAATCCTCTTACTTCATGTTCTATCTCGTTCACCTGATCACCTCCGACCATGCACTATGGCCTAAGTTTAAAGGCAAATCCCTCACTTCATGTTGCCTTCCCCATTCACTGATTTCCATTTAGTTTAGGATGAGGTTCAAAGCCTCGAATCGACTTCATCTCCTACAGTCTTATCGCATTTGAAGACGAGGCGACGGCCTGTGCAGCATCAAGATCCATCGAGGAACACCTATATGTTATTCGCCCTTTGAAGCACTTGTAACAAACATGCAAACCTGCTGAAACATCGTAGCAAGCATCACACATCTACAGTTCAATCAAGACTAGAGATTCGACATCCAGCATCTAGAGCTGGAGGTGAGACATCGTTAATCGAGCTGCTACACTTGCATGTTACCTGGAGCACAGAATCGCTGAAGAACAAGTTTCAGGTGCGAGCACCGCTGATCGAGAATGCTCTATCCGATTGAACACGCATCACCTTCGATATGCATCACATGAAGCAAAGATCTGGAAGCATTATCGGTCTTATTTGAGTCGAGGAGATTCTTCTACAATGGACAATAACACCATAGATTCGATCGAGATAGATGCTGCATGAAGAACTCGACCATCTTGAGTAATTGGGGAAGAACAGTGGTGTCCCCTAGATTGCACAGGAGCCATCAGATAGGTGATGAATCCATGATTCAACATCTTTATTCTTTTATTTTATCTTAAAATCCTTGGTAAAATACCTATAAATAACAATAATTATCATGTTTTATCATTTTCACTTATTTCCACAATAAAAGAATAAAGAAGAAAAGAAAAAGAAAAGAAAGAGAAGGTTGTACATGTGAAATAAATACAGACTGATCCGAACCCCGAGACCAGGACAAACATTGGAATGGTCAATAAGGAATAAAGTAGGGAGAGATAAGGTCTATAACTTATAAAAATCAAGAAAACCAATTCTCACTTGTACATATTCTTCATTTTTCACCTTGTATATATTTTCACCTATTTTATTCATCAATAAAACGGCCTCAAATAAAATTATTTTCTGCTTGAAAGTTGTTCATAATAAATTAATTAATAAAAATATAAGAAAAAAATATTTAATGAAAAAATAATTAATTACAATGAACCTAAAAAGCAGCAAAAGAAAACTTTCCAAGTTCATAACTATTTATAGAAATCCAAATTGACTAAACTCACTTCAAACTTTGTTTTGTAACTAATATTATTTATTAAAATTATCAAAAAAATTATGGAATAAATCGTGTTAGTTTTGGCATTTGGACCCCTTTGTATATATGTACAATATGTATATAAACTTATTTATTTTCTATTTAATTATTCGTAACACCAATTTTCTTAATTCTTTTTATAAATTGTTCGTAAAAATCAGTACACAAATGCAAAAATATAACTTAAAAATAATTATCAATAAATACCAATAAATACCAATAAATCTCAAAATCTAAAAGCTGTAAAGACTAACTTCTAAATCTCATAACTCGGCCATATGAACTCTGAATTGGGTGCACTGATTTTAAAGTTCTTTTTGTAAAATTATCTATTAAATAAAAGTAGTTTCACTGAAATCAGAGCTAATATGCAAAAAGTAGGTATTGGGACCCTATTGGTATACTTGTCGATTTGTATATATTGTATATATTCTAATTTATATATTTTCTTATATATATTTGCACCTATGTATTTTTAAATATTTGTATATATTATAATTGATTAATATACAATGTAAATAAAAATTACAAAAGCAAAAATAATCAAAAATAAAATCATGTATTTATTATATATGTACCACTACTTATATTGTAAATACCCCTATTTATTTAACATAATAAATAAGTTGTAAAAATCAAATAAAAATCATTAGAATTATTAAATTATTTTGTAAATAAAAATATAGAATTATGTAATTAGTCTTAAAATGATTAATAAAATATTTATATATGTAATTACTTGTATTTTTATTATGTAACTAAATAAATAATATTATTTATTCATATTGATTTATTTATTAAATTAGTTATATTATTTATTTATTTATATTTATTTTATTTATTTTCTCTCTCTACCCCTTTCTTTCCCTCTCTTCTTCTCTACCAATGGCCTGGGACCACCAGGTCGTTCTCCTCAACCTCCAGTCGATTCCATTTCTCCTCAACCTCCTTCCATGTTTCTCTGATTTCCCTTTTCTCCTATATATTCATCACACCACTCTCTGGTTCAAGGGATCCGCCATTTGCCTCTTCATTTTGGGAGCTCCGAGAGAGAGATCAGGAGAGTGACAGTCTCTAGTCCTCCACCGTTGAGTGAGAATGAGAAGGAGCATCAAAATCACCACCGCTATTGCAGCCTAGGTCCGCCGCGCGTTGAGCCTCCGCAACGTCGCATGTGGAGGCAATGACTTGAAGCTTGAAGCTCCATCCCCAGGCGATTACATTCAGTCATCCACGACTCTGTTCATCTTAGATTCAAGTTGCTTCCAAGTTAGTCCTTTCTTTTCATTCTCTCCATGATCCCTCTCTTCTCCTCAATCTATCATTTCTCTCTGTCTTCCCATCGATTCAAACTCGATCACCATCGTTGCACAATCACCTCCGAATCCTCTCACGTTATGTTATATCCCCACACACCTGATCACCTCCGGCCACGCATGGCTGCCAAAGTTAAGACATGATTCCTCCACTTCTGATCGTACGTTCATTCATCACCTCTTGTTTATTGTGAGGTCGAAGCTTCATTTTCGAGCAATCTACCATTTTTAGGTCTGACTGGAGCCGAAGCATCTGAGTTGAATTGTAGATCAGAGATCCCTCGTCTCTGATCATCTTTGCACCAAAGGAGACGAACAATTGATTGAGCACCTCGTCTACACGAACACATGGAGCCAATTCATTTTACTCGCAGGTATCCTTTGTGTGATCTGCATATTTTAAATACTAAATCCATGTTGATTATTGCAGATTTGATCAACTGGAGTAGCAACAGATCATCCACCGCCCATTGGAGTGACCAAATATGATCAATCGACATAGAGCATCTGGAGCTGGAGGCGAGATACTGTCGATCGAGCTCCTGCACTTGCATATTACCTGGAACGATCAGATTCATGCAGTCCCTCACTGGAGTTGATCATCTGCAAAGTCACCACACCTGATAAATCTTTGTTTGAGAACGGCGAACCTTCACTTGAATCGAATGATCATCATCAACCCGTGATAGAATAGCAGCAAGCTCCGCTGCTTGAGAACACACTCCACAGATATAGAGCCGAGCATCAACCATCCACATTAGCACCCGGAGATTGACTCCAGCTTCACTTTTGATCATCGTCGATCCATCTAATCGAGGTCTTAGTCATTGCTCGAAGAAGCATTTGGGGAAGAACACCTCACCCTCCAGATTGAACCAGATCCACATGGTCGAGGCCCAACCACACGTCAGCATCAGAACAAAAGTGCTGCCCCATTGCTTAATGCCGAGCACGTGATTTTGGTGTATTTATATTTTGCACCCTGTAACGTCTTGATATTCCGAACAACTCCTGCAACGGTTTACTCACGTGAACACATGTGTGATTCACTAGTGTTTTTACGTGCAAATTCCCCCCATGATTTTTTGATGTTTGCATGCGCCCTATTATTCATGTTAATTACATATATAGCCTTAAAAATGTATACGTATATAATACATATAAAATTCATATTAAATAAAATACTAATAATAAAAATATATTAGGGTACTATATACAATACTATACACATACAATTTTATTTTCAAAAAATATTATTTTCTCTTTTTATTAATTCAAAACAAAATACAAAAATATAAACAAATAATAAAAATACCTAAAAGATAGGAAAACACTTATAAAAATTCTATAAAATTACTTATAGTATATTTTACTATATTTTACACATATAATAAAAAACAATATAAAATCAATTATAAAAATCTATAAAAAAATAAAAAAGACATAAAACTAAAAAATTCATTACTAATTTAAGAAAAAATCACAAAAATACGCACAACATCTTGTTTTAAAGGTATTTTCATCTATTTTTCAATAAAATTATTTTCTTATTATTTACTATTTCAAAAATAATTTCCTATTTTCAATAAAAACAATTTTTTTCACTTTGAAAATATTTCAAAAACCATAAAATTTGAAACCACTCAAAAATAGATAATAATAAAATAAATTAAAAACATAAAAATTAAAAATATAATCAAATAAATATATAAAATCAAATACCTATATTAATTTATTTATAGGTATACAAAATCACAATAAAATTTCAGAAAAATCCCATAAAAATAAAAATCATGAAACCTCTTTACCTTTATCACTCTCATATTTCCCCTGGTTTCCACAGTTTGCCCCCTTTAGTTCGACACTCACGTACTATTAATATACACATTAGTTTTTGAGTATAAATAAAAACAAATAATAAATTTTCTGTGAATTTCACTTGGTCATAATAGTTTCTTATTTTAGAACTATTAGGTCAGGTGACTTTTAAGATGGCGACGTTTCCAAATAGGTAGTGCTTGGGTAGATAGACTAGAGCCTTAGGTTTTAGGGTTTCATTTTTCTCCCTTTTTCATCATATTAATTTTGTTGCATTTTTTGTATCCCTTTTACAGCTTTTGTAATTTTTTTATGTTACAGGGCCTAGGTATCGAGGTTAGATTCATCGGAGCTAAGCAGTCGAGGTACTTGGAGATTGGTATTCTTTGAAAGTCAGTTGTAGAGGAGCAGCGGAAGGCGGATACGGGAGCTGTGTAGTTGTATATATTTTTCTATTTTCTTTGGTGAGAGAGGAAGGGACATTTGCCCATTTTTACTTTTGTAGAAGGGGCCCCATAAGGGCGTCCCGACTTGTACCCGTCCTATACTCATTATTCGGGTTCTGTTTTAGCAAATGCTGGTGCACTTGAGGGACCTCACTATGGTTTTGATTTTTCATCACCTTTTTCTTTGTTTTCTGTGATTTTCGATGTGTGTCTAGGTGCTTGATTAGGATTTTATTTCCCTACTTGTGTATATCGCAGACTAATTAGACATAAGGCCATATAGCCTTGTCAAATAAAATTGGTTCTTTATCATGTAGAACTATTCACTCTTTCTAGGTTACATGTTTTCTTTTCTGATTTTCATGCATTTAGGTTATATTTATATTTATGTGCAGATCACTTTGCATGTAGAGTGCGAGCGATAAGTACGCATCTTCTATCTTTGCATGCACTCACAGTTTTCGTGCATCGCATTTTCGTCTTCTCCCCCTATTTTTCCACTTAGGATTAACGGGAAAACATAAAAAAAGTATTAGATGTTTATTTTCTCAAATAAAAAAAAGTGATAATCAAAAATAAATTTGGGACTGCTTAATTTCACTTGACCATAAAGTTAAATGCAACAGACTTCATTCATTGATTTGGGAGAGCAATCCCCTCATTGGACGCATGTACTCTCCAGACGGGGCGATACACGTATACATAAGGAGTAGAGCCCAAACCCTAGACTTGTGCCCTAAGTGCTTGTACTTTGACTCTCGGGTCATGTTTTGTTGCAAGCACTAGCCTAAGACATTAGCAGAAGTAGTCACATGAGTAGGGAGGTGAATTTTCTTAGAACTAGTCCTGAGCTCTTACGTGGATAGTTCTCTACTAAGAGGATTCATCGACTTATTCATGGTCTACTCTAGGAGACTACACCTGTGTGATTTTACTAAATAACAGATTGGTCATGTAACTCTAACATTGAAAAGAATAACGACCGAGCTTTCATTGTCATCATCGAGTGGAGTAGGTGAATTTGGGATTTGCATTGCATGTGCTTGTGCTTGATGTGATTCCATTTATCTTTCTATCCTGAGTTTTTAGCAGCCACTCGTCGTCCAAGTCTCGTCGTCTTCTTTGTTTCACTTTTCATTTCATTTTATATTTCTTGAGTCATGATGATGGGTAGAGGGTCTCTTAGGACGACTCTTACAACACCGCTTCCATGCACACCTACTCATTCATCTAGGTCACTTTGATACAACCTGTGTTTCGAACCCGAGTTGAGCCCTCTATTCTTCTCCAGGTAAGACTCCGGTCCTGGAGAGTGGTCTTTCTCATATATATTTATTTCTCCCAGGTCAGTTCGAGAGAACTCTCTTTTCGAAGCCAGTCTTGACCCTCCCTCCTTCTCCGAGTTTGATTTTGGTCTTGGAGAATCGTATCCTTTTATTCCTTGTGTTTCTTTATCTCCACCCAATCATTCTATCCCTCCTTTGTTCTCTTCGATTCAGCCTTCTACTACCCTGTGGCAGCTGGGCAGAGGTTTGGGACTTGTGAGCAGAGATCATATCATTCAATATACACGAGTCCATGAGATGCCGAGATGAGAGTGTGGATTGAGCATCCTATATATGACTTAGGAGCAAAGTCAGATTCTACATTGATTTCACTGACTTTTCTGATAGAATTGGACTTCGTCTCATCACTGCCTAGAATCCATGGCAAGCCACACGAGGAGCCATATGAGAATATTTTTACATTTGAGGATATATGTAGCACCAGACAATATTCATATATTTCGCCTGAGGATGCTATGAGTAAGACCTTTCCCTTGGCACTCAAGGATGGAGCTGCGAGATGGCTCCGACTTTGGGAGAGGAACGAGCTAGTTGGGATACGTTACAAGTTTCTTTCTTGAGGATGTTTTACCCCACCAGTCGAGACAATTTCATCTAGTCAGTTATTAGAGATTTTTCACATGATCCCCTCGAGCCATTATAAGATATGTGGCTCTGATTTCAGATTTTATTGAGGAGATTTTTGGATCACAGAATCTCCAAATCAGAGTTGGTTCAGACATTCTATCAATGGATGACCGCAGAGCAGTAGGCATTGGTTGATACCTTGTATGGTGGATCGCACTGCAGTATCGAAAAGGATTCACTTTGGACTCTCGTTGGAGAGATGCCGACGTCGAGACATCACATGAACGAGATATGAGACAAATCTAAGGTGATCAGCTTCATGATTATCCAGAGATCGCAGATCAGGCCGTTGATGTGGTTTTTGATACTGATGGACCACTTTCTACCTCACTTAAGTATGATATATTGTAGTATAGGAAGGCATAAAATGATCTATCAAAAACCACAATCTTTGAATTTTATAGAGAATTTTTACTTGGTAAGTTTACCAATGTCAAACACAAGAAACAATGATTTCTAATTATGCGGTTTCAATTTTGGTTTCAATAATTAATTAAATGATATGTTAATTTATGTGTTAGGAAATAATGTGAAAATAAAATAAAATGTGATGATGCAAATGCAAGGAAAAATAAATAGGGAGGACAAATAAGTACATGATTGTGATTCTGACCAATTTTAATCCAATAAAATAATCAATACCCCCAAAATTTGATCACGAATCAAAAGAAATAAGTACTTAATTCGAATCTAAATTGCAGGCAAGAACATCAAGAGATCTACTAATACTTCTATAATCAATGAGATTACACAATGATTTTATCGATGAATATTTGATCATGAAATTCTCTCGAATTTAATCCTCAAGTAGAGAGAGTTTAATCACATAAAATATTGAGAATTAAATTAAATCCTCCTCAATGACACCCCTGCAAAGATTAATTCTTAAAGAGTAATATCAATTATCGAAGAGAATTGTTCAGATAAAATCTCTACAATCGAGCCCCCTATGGAAATTAAATCCTCAAAGAATGATTCTCAATAATGCGCAAGAGGATTGATCAAATTAAAATCCTCACTAGAATCCATGTAAAACAAATAATTAATTTTCTCGATAAAATATTACACAAAATGTAAGAATTCATCCAGTATATGTCAACAAAGATCTTCAACCAATAATCATCATAAAAAGCTTCAGATCTGTCCATAAGATAGATAAAGTGGAAGAGCATAGAAATAGCTTCAAAGTGACATTTTTTGCTGAAAATGGAGTTTGAATGCAAAAGATATGGTAAAAAAGATCCAGGAGCCTAAAAGCAGTATAAATAAAGTTTTCTTCTTCAAAAATATCCCTGAAGGAATTATCTACAGATCTTAGAAGATGGAGTGACCTTTGGGCAATTTCACCAAGGCATTACGTGCGAGGCTTGTGACCTTGCTGGTAGGGATGCTTTTGCAATTACTGAAACTTCGAAGGCCTTTGGTGCAAGTTTTCTCTACCCCAGGTGCTACGCACATGTGGACAGTGGTCCGTGTGGCAGGGAACAAGTGTAGGCGTCGAGCTTGGGTTTATCTGATCCGAACCTCAACAGTGGAAGGCGTATGTGTCGATGGAGGCAGAGCATAGGTTTGTGTCCTTGAGCCTCCACGTGGTTGATTCGTGGAGGTTCAAGGGAGGCACGATTGGCTGAAGCTTGGCTCAGGCATGCTGCAGGCAGCGACCAAAGAGAGGTGGCTGCTCGACGGGGGCAGAGCAAAGGTGACTGAGAAGTGCATGCCCGACGTAGGGCGAAGGGCTTCTAGGTAGAGCAATTGAGAGGCTCAAGCCGACAAAGGGAAGAGGGCTTCTATGCAAAGTTGCTGACTAGTGGAGGCGACAGAGGCTCAAGCCCCGAAGGGCTTGAAGCGCAAATGACAATGGAGCTCATCCTGAAGACATACGCCCATGAGCGAGTGGTCACCATGAGGCGTTTGTTGACGATGGAGGTGGTTGCTGAAGGAGGAGGCTGCAAGCGGTGGAAGAAGGTGTGACGCAGAGCTCGATGGTCAGTGGACACGAAAGATGAGGAGGCTGATAGATGGGCAACCTTCCAGATGCGGGAAGGAAGCTCATGTGGTGGGTTGATGAGCAGGCAGTTGCTTGGTAGTCACTGGAGGAGGAAAGCGTAGGGTGGTAGGGCACGGCGATGATTTGATGGAAGAGGAGCAGATTACGAAGCAGAGAAGATGCGATGAGGGTGGGCTCTATCGGTCAACAATGGAGCAAAGCATGTTCGAGGCTGAAGGTGCGAGGGCGGAGGAAGTCTCTTGGGAGGGGTAGAAGAGAATGCCTTCAACTCCGGTCATTGCTCGAGCTCCTTGGAGAAGGAACAAGCTTAGATTCTTTTGGAGGAACAACAACACGGAGGATCCCCTCCATGAATCTCGACTGGAGGCTTTTGCTAGCGATGACCTTGTTGTCACCTAGATGGCTGGAACCTCCTCCTAATGGTGGATGAAGGTGGAAGGAGGCGAGGATGATTCCTTATAGGAGAGGAGGAGAAATGGCCATGAGAGAGGTGTAATGGAGAGGGTGGCGAGGAGGTGATACAACTGCGTAACGGTAGGAGAAGGGTGACAATCATTGCAGGCGGGGGAGGGGTGATTCAGCCGATGTAGGTGGAGGGAGGAGGATGGTCACATGCGGAGCACATGACCGGGGTAAGAGGTGGACGGGTCACATGCTCTGTACGTGACCAAAGAGAGAAGACATAGGGGTCAGGTCACGTGCTCTGCAAGTAACCTGGGTATGGGAGTGGAGAGAGAGGGGGGGAGAGAGTGAGAAAAGGAGGAGGGATGAAAAAAGGAAAATAAAAAAGTTAATAAACATTAATTAAAATAAGATAAAAATTAAAATAAATTAAGAACTGAATAGAAGTAAAAAAATATAAAAATTAAATAAAGATAAAAAGTAAATAAAAATAAAAAAGAGAGGGTAAATGAAGTCAAATCAAAAAGTGTCAATACGAAAGTTGCTTGTCTTGATGAGATCTACAACTTTTGTGAAGGACTCAAAATCAAAAGAGGTCAATTGTACAAAAAAAATTTTTGGAGATACTCTATCAATAATAAAGTACCCGATTTTTGCATTTTGTACTATACCTATACTTAGTTCCCTCGATTGTATATACTATGTATATAATTTCATTAAAATAATTAAAAACCATGGAAAATAGTTTGAAAATAATAAACATTTTTCATTTTTAGCATTTTTATTTATAATTCATTTTCTATTTTATTTTAATTATTCTTTAATTTATTGACCTCGAATTTTCTGATTGGCTGGCCCAGGTCCGTTGACCTGGGTCAACCTTCCCCTCTTCAGACCCGACCCAACAACTCCTTCGCTGGACCAAATTTCTCCCCATTTTCTCGGTCGGGTCTGACCACCTTTTCCCCCGATTCCTTTGCTCATTCCCTCTCCTAGGATCTGTGATCCTCGTGGATCCCTAGGTGAAGCTGGATCTTCCTAGGGTTTCACGTGAGCCTCCGATTCTTCCCGACCCTGGGAATCTCCTATAAATGCTCCTCTCCGCCACCCTTGCCCTCCAGCTCGTGCCTCGCCGCCTCATTCCTCCCTAGACACCTCCAGAAAAGTGATAGGCTTCCAAAGAGACCTTTGGAGTGAAGCTTGGTGGTCATTTGGTTGCAACTCGAACGTGGCTGGAGCTCCTCCACTGCATGCAGCCTCCTTCGCATTCCACACCGGAGTCGAGGCCAGGACCTGGAGCTCGCTTTCCACCTCGTCTGACATTGTTGAGCCCTTTAGAAGCCTCATGTATCATCTATTTCACTTGCATTTATTTCATTCCAATTCGTTCCATTAGCTCCATCGTCAATTCATCAGCTCTGACCAATCCCGTACCATTCATCTACTCACTCTGATCAAATCCCCTGTTTTCCCTTCATCTTCCAGCGCAACCTGATCCCCTTGGATCTTGATCACCAGAGTAGGATTGGGATAGGTTTCCTCCACCGCCTTCGTTGAAAACCAGAGCTCCATTCCCCTGCCTCTTCTCTTCACGTTCACATGCAATAACCTGACCGGAGCAAAGCCTCTGAGTCTCTTTATCCTTTGCAGGTGTTGGTTCGCGCAAGGAGGCACAATCTGAGCTCCAGTCGAGGTGGCGGAGCACCTCGAGGTGCACCACCCCCACTAGGACCATCCAACCGTCCATCTTCTCATCGGAGCCATCCATTATACGTGGAGTGGCCCTACGAAGGTGCTGGGCTTCATCGCAAGTTCATCAGACCCATGGATCGACGTCCACGACTGACGGAAGCTTGCCAGGCTTCAGTTCCTCCAGCATCCTCCCTCACCGTTAGATGAACCACTTTTTCCAGATATGATTCGGACCGTTCTCCCACGCCTAATTAATAACGATCCTATCAGATCCCTAGTACATCTGAGCCACTCGTCAGTGCAAACAACAGTCAGATCCGTATTGGCGTAGCAGATTTGAGTGACACGTCCCCGACATCCTCTGGCAGCCAGATTTTTTTGCAGAGCTCCATCAGAACAGTCAGACATCTCATGCACCCACCACATGCCTCGAGGGTATATTTCTATTTTTCTCCTACATGTCGTTTCATTTCATTTTAATCCAATAAATATAAACTATAGTTGAAATTTTTATAGTAAGGACCCTATAGTTTTTATATTTGTAGTTTAGTCCATTTGAGTTATAATCACGTGTAGCCTCACATGGTATTTGGTGTATTTGTATGATTCCCCTCGTATTTTGAGCTTGTTATTTAATGAATAAAATGTTTTGAGAAATTGCATTTATACCCCAATTTGTCTGGATTCACGTGATGCGTATGTGCTTGCTGGATTAATTGCATAGAGGACCCCAGACTTTTAATACTTGTTATCCGCTAAGCCTGAGGACTTAAAGTAGTTGCAGATTGGTCCATGTGCACTATTTTTAATTACAAGCTTTTATTAATTGCAACAATATTTGATTAACTCTAAAAATTGCCTAAAAATATATGTGGTTCCTGATTACATGTAGTATTTATGGTGATTTTTGCTTCTTGATTTTTATGCATTTTCTATTATTAAAATTCAAAAACAACCTAAAAATTCCTTTTTTGTATTAGAAAATCCATAAAAATTTGAAAATCATTTAAAATTCTATAAAAATTACTGTAGTGGCCTTTTGCATCTTTTAACTCATATACAAATTTTGTCGAAAACACTGTATAAAAACCTAAAAATTTGTAAAACATTCAAAAAATTATAAAAATAATATAAAATCAACAAAAAGTCCAAAAATTGTGATTTCAATTCCTGCTTGTAGATATTTCTTTCTAGTTTATCAAAAAATCATTTCCATAAATTTCGAGCCTTTTACCTATTTTTAAATTACAAAACATTCCTGGTTGTGCACTGTTTTCTTATTTTATCATGATTTGATTCTTATAAAAGCACAAAAACATCTGAAAAGTACCCAAAAATTACCAAAAACACTACAAAATATATAAAACCCAAAAATATTTTTACTATATTTTTCTTAGTAGTTTCTAATTATTTTAAAATATAAAAAAATGCTTGAGTGTCCTTTTATTTCTTATGCTTTCTTAGAGTTAAAAATTAAAATTTTGGAAAACTAAAAACCACTAAAAAAGTAATAAAAAGCCTTTAATTTATGAAATCAGTTACTTAGTTTATAATTGTGCTCCTTGAGTTTGACAATGGTTACTATACTAGGTTAATGAAAATAAAAAAGTCGCTTGATTTGTCTATTTGATCTATTAGTGGTTTATTTTCTTGTTAATCGATTTAGTTGATTCAGGACTACGACATCTGCTTATTTAACTCCACTTGAATCAGCTGAGTTTTCGGTTATCAGAGCTGAACGTCAATATGCCCTCCAGCATTCTTATGGCCTCCTTGAAGGATGTTGGGTAGCTCCAAACGCTCCTGGGAGTGTCCCGCGTAGGAGGGGCTCTCAAAATAGGTCAGACACCACCTGAGGTGCTCTGACGAATCTCACACCTGTAGCCTCTATGTGGACCTCAATGACCCCTGCAACGGTGATTTCTCTCTCTCTCATTTCCTACAGGAGGACACTAGTGGAAAAAATACGAAGCTCCAAGGAGCTTCATATGGTGGAATGAGGCGAAAATGAAGTGTGGTGAAGCTCTCCAACGAGCGGCAGAGATGGGAGACTTGGACCTCTAATCTGTGCAAGATTAGGGTGAATGGAGGTGTGTTTGATGATCAGAGGGTGACGAGAAGAAGGTGGAAGTGATAGGCAAGGCGGAAGGTGATTGATATGGATAGGATATGGTGGTGGAGTAGAAGCTCTATAATAAGGGGAGGTCAGATTTTGTGATGGAATGGACAAGATTAAAGCAAATAAAAGTCTAGCCTACTGCTAATGCTAGGGATAAAAAGAAAAAAGAAAATGGGAGAAGCTCACAGGAACGTCACGCTTGGAGAGAGCTTAGGGCGGAGACAGCGACTGACATGGATCGCTCAATTCTACACTTTAATCGACTCCCAGAACCACAGGGAAGCTCGTTGTTGGTACCAGGACACTCGTGTTGGACATGCGAGCCCATGGCAAGCCATTATGAAATAAATGTTATTGCGAATACCATTCCCTGATCTGAAATGAAGAATAACCCATTTGTATAATAGGTCCCTTACTACAATTAAGGTTATGTATCGTGGCCATCTTGATGATCATACAGCTGTTGATTCAAATATTGAATCATAGAGGCTGGTGCTTGGATGAACATCTAAAGAGTTAGATTGAGGACTCATCAAGCACCGTCAAATGATTGTTAAGAGATGATATCCATCCTGAGTAGGAGATGGCAATCCTTTCTCAGTTAGGCTGATATCTGACCGACCTCTTGATGTAGGTCCTCTGCATAGGAATAGAGATTCGGAGGTGTCAGATTAGTTAGGTCAAAGAGTTGACATAACAAGATCAAGATAACCAAAGTCCTATATCGTATGCTGTCATGATATAGGCATGCATCCTCTGACCGGAGACAGATGTGTTACTATATGTATGAGTATGTACATTTGGCAGACCAATCGGTTGATGACCTAATCAAGGTCTATACACCGGCGCGCTAGTATGAATATAAGGGCATGTGAGTAATACGATCTCTCAAAGGGATCATACAGGTTCATTACTGAACTAAAAGACATGAGCTCACTCATGATATATTGGGAAGAATCAAATTCGTGCACGGTCGTCTCGCTTTGGAAGCTTGACTGAATTTGTAGGTTTGATATATACTTTTGGAAAGTATGTGATCAACACATGGGTATGATATATACTTTTGGAAAGTATATGATCGATACCAACTCCCAATAGTCAAATGAGAAACTTAATGATAAATCCCTGAAGTAGACGATATAAAGTTGATCTTATACTTCGGGTTTATTCTGAGTCTTCCAGTATGCATGATGTACAGGTATTGGGAATGCCTGAGGGTGATGTGATCATAAACGGTTGTATAACCATGACGCTTCCATTCTTAGGGAGTGATGAAACGGGTCTAGATTTTAGTGACTCCTCTCAGTAGAGAAGTAATCTAATCTTAGTCCAAATGTTGGACATTGATCTGAATGTGATTTAGATGCAATGAGAAGATTAGATTTGCGGTCTTGATTAAGCAAGCATCTATGGGAGGTCCGAGATCTGGATTTGAGATGTGATCTCAATATCCAAGTCACTATACGTGGAACAATACAATCGCTCTGTCCTTATCTCCAAGTATCTGCAGAGAAAGCGCATTATCCTTGAAAGAGTTCAGGATAATTTCGTTGTTGATATATGTATCCGAGCATTGAAAAAAAGGATAATTAAATGTGATTTAATTATCATGATAATATGAATTTGATTCATATTATAAGGAGAGTTATCTTAGATAATTAAATGTGATTTAATTATTAAAGATGTAAATAATGTGAATGTGATTCATATTATTTGAGAACATGAGAATAGAGATCTAAGATGATTAAATGCAATAGATATGAATAATATGGATAGCACTATCCATATTAATCATATATATATTATAAATGTGATTTATAATATATGAGAGAACTATTTGTAATTTACATTAGTTAATTAAATGTTGATGTGAATTGGATTCACATTGGACATTAAATTGAAAATATAATTTACATTTTATTTTGGGTTGTGAATGTGATTCACAAATTTCCAATGGTAAGATTGCAATATTGTCAAAATAATTATGAATTATTTTTGTAGAATATTTTACAACAATTGTTGTTGTAATTGGAGATATGAATAATCATGAAATCTTGGGTTTCATTGGAGAATCTCACATTCCAAATTGGAGTGTGGACGGCTAGCCATTCCAAGTTAGAATTGGTAGCCGTCCATGGCTCCTTATGGAATATGGAGATTCTCATCTCTATTATCTCCAATTTTGTGATTTAATTTAGGATTGAATAATATTTGATTTATCAAATATATTTAATCCAAATTAAATTAGTTGTTGTGTTTTTTAACCAACAACAATCTTGACCATTAAAAGAAACACAATCAATGAGAGCCATTGGATTTTTGTTGCCCATGGATTGAGATCCATGGATCCAAAAATATTATAAAAGAAGAGGCACCCCTTTGCTCTTCTTTACACGCAAGAGAACATAATTCTCTCTCTCTCTCTTTCTCTCTACACGTCAGCCCTCTCTCTTCCTCTTTCATGGCCGTCCACCATGGATGCCCTAGAGAGAGTCTCCATCGTTGCAGTGTCATCGTTATGCTGCCCGATCGTTTGCTTGTGGATCTCTGTCTCCTTCGGTGCACCTCGATCATGAAGAAGACGTCAGATCTTGTGTGTCGAAATCAGGAAATCTGCCACTTGGATCATCAGCATGGATTGCGAGAACCACGTGTTTCATCAACACTCTCGCAAACGTCTCCTCCGTCGGATCGGACTTGAGACAAGAGGTCTCTTCGTTTAGAGACTCGATTGCAACCATGCTTCAAGAGGTAATCCTATTACTTGTTTGTGGTTTAGACGAAATGATCCGAGAAGTGTTCTTGGATCATGTGGTTTCGTCACATAAAAATTTTTTTAATTTCTGCTGCATAGAACAACTAGTCCGACTAGTCGTTCCTCGTCGTATTCGATACGATGCTCACGCTTCTGTGATACGCTTGAGGATTATCCCATATCCTTCAAGTGGTATCAGAGCCTTAAGTCGAAGGTTTTGGATACGATCCATAAACCTAGGATGACTTGGATTCGTTAAGGTCGCGAAAGTTTTTTGCCGCATTTGATTTTCGCACATCTGTTTAGTGAATGAATTTGGCCCTGTCTAAAATGTTTGAATACGAATGAATCACTTAGATTTTATTCCCCATTAAATAAAGAAACCATAGGATCTGAGTTTATGTAATTTGGATTCCGTTTGCTCGAGATATGGTTGTTTTAATGAACATGTATTCACTGTTGTGAGAACTACGAATCTTAATATGATTAATGAGTTAATTACTGTTTTGATCTGCCTTGAAATGCGTGAAATATCACTTAAGTTCTATCATAAATCAAATTAGCAATCTTAGAAATTTGATTTTGCATAATTTGGATTTGTTTTGATTGAGATATATTAATTTTAGTAAGTAGGGTCACAGCTGAAATTACATTCCTAATCAAGAACCAAGTGATTGTCAATTACTAAAATTAATTGTTAATTTCATGAAATAATTATGGAAAATATTTGAGAAATATTTAATGATGATTATTTCGTTACTTGACTTGGCCTCAACCAATGATTGATTAGATTTGATCTAGATCATAATTGGAAACACAATCAACAAACAACTCGCTTGAATAGGATTGGGAATTTGGTTAGCAAATTTCCTTATAATCAAAATTATTTTGATTATTACTATATGGTATAATTTCGGTTGAAAAACCGATGATCATCTCAAGTACAAAGTGATTGGATCGGCATTATTTTTTCTCGAGACGGATATGGTGTCTAGTCGGGGAGCGTTGGGGGTAGCGGGGGTCACACCGGTTGCGGTCCGTCCCACCCCCATCGCTATTGGCCATGACAGCGGGTACAGAACGAATCATACCTCAAAGATCATGATGTATTTTCTAATTATTAAAATTCAAATTAATATGTACTTTGAAATAATACCATATATTCAAGTAAAATCAAGTTTGATGATTAAATTAGATTGATAATTAATTTAATGTGATTATGTTAATTATATCCAATTAAAAACACTCTATTATGAATAGATGTGTATTTCCCTTCGAAGAATTAATTATATGAATATGATTCATAATAATTGATTAAATTTGAATATGAAGTGGAGAATCACATAAGTGACATCCATGGTCTCCCGTTAAGGCTAAGGGTTCCGTCACTAGATATTGTATGTGGGAGACGCCTGTCCGAAGTGACAGCTCCTGCATACGATCCATTTGGATCGGGCTCGTCGCTTCTCGAAAGAGTAAGGACGTATGCGTAGTGACCTGATAACGGTCCTAATCAATCGGGGTAAAAGGTCTAAAGTGGTCGTTGCGACCTCGATCAACTAGGCTACGTGTATCAAGAAAAATCAACCACTCAAAGAGATAAAATCAATCAAAACGAAACGGAGCGGTCTAGCTATAGGATTAACCTGGTATAGCTCCCAGGGTCGAACTCAAGGAGCACGGGTTGGCCTAGGGCCTACGAAGTAGTGTAAAAAGAAATAAAATAAAAGAAAATGATTTTTAGTGGTTTTTAGGGGTTTTTGTATTTTTTTGGATTTTTTAATGATCAAGAAAATAAAAGAAAAGAGATACAAGGTAACTTCAACAAATTATTAAACACTCCAAAAATCAAGCAAAAATTAAGGAAAAATGGTTTTTATGTTTTTTTGGTTTTTTACTGTTTTTGGTGAATTTTTGGGATTTTTCTAATGGACAAATTATTTACTAAAAATCAAACAAGGCAGAAAATGAAGGATACTGTCCAGCAAGGCTTAAGACCTAAAAATAAAATATTTAGAGGTCCTAAACAGCCCTGAAGGTAATTTTCCTATAAACTATGAAGAATGAGGAAAATTAAGGCACCCTAATTATTATTTTTGGATTTTTGAATTAATTTTTAGAATTTTTATGAGTTTTTAATGGTTTTTCAATTTTTAGGGTTTTTAAGTGATGAAAAATCACCAAAATGGGCTGGAAAATCAAACAACAAGCAAATGACACTACCTAATTTTTTTAGAATTTTTAGAGGTGGTTTTATATTTTTTTTGGTGTTTTTAAAGTCAGACAGTGAATAAAAAGAGGGTTTTTGAATTTTTAAAAATACTAAATGAAAACGAAAATGTCCTCAAAAATCACAGAAATAACTACACCATGGCAGGAGCCATGTGTCGAAATTTCGTTAGATTTGGAGGTGTTTTGATATTTATTCAAAAATAAACAAGAGGGTACTAAGCACAAGGACCAATGTGCAAATACCCGAGACCTGGGGGCCGCTGGTGCAAAAAGCCCAGCAAGTCACGCGCGTCGCGCGTGGCTGGGGCACACAGGGACCAAATCGCAAGAAAAACCCAATCCTAGGTCTATTTGATAACTCGTATCAAAAGCCCAGGGGTATGGGTGCAAAAAGCCCAAGAAATAACGCACATGCGCAAAAGACAACACTCACAGGGGCATAACTGCAATTAATCAAAAGTATTCATTCATTCAGTAACATTCCAGATCTACAGGACAGAGTATGTAAAATGCCCAAAATACACGTGACGACGCACGTGTTCACACACACACAGGGGCATACATGTAATTCAAACAAAGCACAAGGTTCCAAATGCAAATTACCCTACGTGAAAAAGTTTCTAAAAATATTTACAGGACTAAAGACAAAATAACAAACTACGAGGGGGCCCTACGATATTTACCCCTTTATTAGCCGACGGACGGATGGGCGCCACGTGGTGATCGAACGGCTGGAATGTGCGGGCGCTTCTCTCCTCTTCCTCTTCGGCTCGGATCGACGGTCGAGGGAGCGGCACGTGGATGATCTGACGATGGGGGCTCTGGCACCTCTCTCCTCGGGAATCGACGGTCTCGATGTGCTCCTCAGGTGGATCAACGGCTACTGCTCCTCCAAAGGTCGACGCTCAGGATCAAAACTGGAGCTGGAACATCATCGGACGGCTACGGAGGATGGAGGACGAACTCGACGCCGGCGAGGTTCGCCGGCCTCCTGTGGGCGCTCCGGTCCTCCTCTGCGGCTGCTGATGATCGAGAAACGTTGCTGGCGCAGCTCCGCAGCTGGTGGCTATAACCGATGGCCCTGCCGAGCCCTGGAGGGGCTCCGGCGAGGCCGGGGGGCGGAAGGCTCCTTGCTGAACTGAAGGGGGGCTCAGATGCCTCCCTTAGACCCTGCAAAATAGCCAAGAAGCTCCGCGGGTCGAGGGCAAAGTGCCTCGACCCAAGAAGGAGGGGTGACAGTGAACGGTGCTGTGGGGCGGACGAGCTCCGGCGAAGCGGAGGCGGAGGAACTCGAATCCCAGCTCCGGGGCGAGCTGGGTTGGATGATCGGGCGTAGAATGTGCGCGGGGAGATGGCGAAGGTGGTGCGATGGTCCGATGATCGAGATATAGAACGTGGCAGTCGGAATCAACGGAACACAGTAGGGGGTCGATTTGGGCGTAAATGAAAATTACTCTAAATGGGTATGCTCTAGGGGTACCTGATGGATGCTGTAGACTGGGGCGGAGCTGCTCTGGCTCCCGGTCCTCGCCTCAAGGGCCGTCACCTCCCGAGGCTCGAGCTCCTGACGATGGTCGGAGCACGGCGGCGATACGCGGCCGGATCGATGGCCCTACTCCTCTTCCTCGCTGCGACACCGGCTGGAGAGAGCTGTCACCTCGCTCGACCCAATGGAGCTCACTGGAGGTGGAATGGATAGCCAAAGATGCGCGAAAAGTGCGGCGGAGCTCAACCTATATACGCGTGAAGGTCCGAGAAGAAGGTGACGGGTAGGGCGCATTGAAGCGCGGATCTCGAGGCAGCAGCTCCGGCGAGCATGCCGGATGCAAGGGGCACAATCCGGACCCGGGGTTCGACAATTTGGCGGTCGGATCTGGTAGAGAAAATTGGGAGATATCGGGTCAAAAATAAGATCCGCGCCTCTGGTGGTCCTGGTGGAGGTGTTGACCGGGGGTCAACATTCCCCCGTGGACCAATCAGAGGCCGCCAATTATTCCGATTTTATTTGATTTTTTTGAGGCCTTAAATGGCCGAATTTTCAAAAAGTTAAAACACAAATATTGTTTGTTTTAATTTTTTCTATTTTTTTGTGATTTTTAATTAATTTTTGGAAATTAAAAAGAGGTATATACAATATGGCTATACATAGGTATATATATATACTATATTGGATTTTTAATTTTGATTTTTAATTAATTATTTTTATACATTTTTATTCCCATTTTATATTTTATTTATTTATAGGATAAAATAAGGAATAAAAGGTCATTGTTATTGTATTTTTATTATTTATATACATAGGGGAAATAATTATTTATTTATACTTATATACCTGGTATATATACTAGGTTATTTTTGTATTTTTAATTTTGTAATTTTTTTATTTGATTTTTAATTTAATTCTTTTTATTTTATTTATTTACAAGACATAAAAAGGGAATATTTACACAAAGTTTTGAAAATAAATAGCTTTATTTACAAGGTGAGATAAATATGGATGAAGGTCTATGTACAAGGTGAGGGTTTCTTTTTGGATTTTTGATTTTTAATTTTTAGTTTGTTTTTAATGGCTTTTAAATATATACAAAATATATACAAGTATATTTTTGGGTGAGGAAAATATATTTTATTTATTTACATAAATATATACATGTGAGCCCCTATCTCCCTCTACTTGTGGCTTTTATGCGGTCAGGCCCATGCTGAGCCCTCCCTTGGGTTAGGTTGCTCAATATTTATTCTAAATATTTCCCTCTTTTTCTTTTTCTTCTTTATTCTTTTATTTTTGCACAAAAACATGCTAATTATTTATTTTTACAAACATGCATACTTTTGCTAAAAAGTCCTATTTACACATATCTACATGCATTTGCATAGGTTTTTGTAGCTAAAATAATAGAATAAAGAGTGATGAATGGGTATTCATCACCCCCCTATACTATACTTTGCTAGTCCCTTAGCAAACACTTATTTGAAAAAGAAGTGCAAAAGAAAGAAAGAGAAAAAGAAAAAGAGAATGTACATGGATCAAGGTTGATTATTAAACTTACCTTCATTAAATTGAGGTATGGAGCTTAATCAGATCTTTGGATTATTGATGTGTCGGAACCTTATTTAGACTTAAGCTTAAAACTCAACAGCCTCTAAGCTCCACCAATCTATGGACAAGACTCCTCAATAAACTAGATCAGAACAAGTCTACATACACAAACTCTAATGACCATGAATCTTTCCAAGCAGTGTAAGTGATATGTGGCTCCCTACCTCAGAAGCAGCAAAGAAACAACCTCCCTCAACCTGGTAACTCTAATGCCTCGGTCTAGCAACTCTTTCCTCGAGAAGCGGGGTATTCCCTTCTAAGTTCAAGTGCAACCGGCTCAAGAAGAGGGGGTAGAAGTATAGAGTTTTGGAAGCCTAGCCAGTGTAGCTAGGTCTCCCGCTGCAAGCTTCATGAGATGTAACATGGATAACATAAGCTTTGCTTTATATGACTATGTACACTCCGGTGGGGTTATTAAATTTTCAATCCGACCCACCACTTTTTTGGAGTTCTTTTTGCATTTTTGCATTTTTTTTTTCAAGACTTCTGTACAACATATCTACATGGTGCAGCATATATACAAGAAATTTCTCCTTGAGCCCGTAGACTATCCCTCTTTTGAAGCTTTATTGCAACCCACGGCTTCTGTCTTTAGCCTTCATCACCACCAGACCAAGTTGAGGTGCACTTCCTTCACTAGAAGAAGAAGAGAGGTTCCGCCTAGAAGTACTACCCTCATATGCTACCCCAAGCCAAAGGAAACTGCCTCCTCACTACCTCGTCCGTGGAGAGCCATGTGTAAGTGCAGGTGCAAGTCAAGCCATTGTCTCTAAGAGTCATGCGTGTGTTGTTAAATGTTCTACTTAAGCTCATCAAGATGACATATGCTCATAGCCTAGTGGACTCAAAGAATTACGTCCTTATGGACCTGAAAAGCCTTAACCTTAAGTCCTATAAGGTTCCTCTTAAAGTTAAGTGGATTAAGATCTTATTCAAGCTCCATTTCTCAATTTAATTCCAGGCTTAGTTTAAATGTCAACTCTCATCCAGGAGAAACTATATACATATGTCCAAAAAGATGCATATCTACACAATACTTTACAATCATGCAAAATTTTTGAAAAATGTTTTGAAATCATGAATGATGATGCATGAAGTGCAAGTTTTGCAACAAGATATTTACACACATTTACACAAGATTTTTGCAAACTTTTGATTTTTCAAAACATTTTGGAAAAATTTTGTACTATATACATAATTTTGATAAAGAAAATATTTACACAAGCTTTACACAAAAGATTTTTGAAATCATTTATACAAAAATAATTTGTACACTAGCTATGTATGTGCAAAATAAGAGAAGATATGTACATGAAAAATTTTTAATTTTTGTGGTTTTTAGCCATTTTTATTTATTAACACACTCACACAAAGTACGAGTTATGGCTAAAGTATATATGAAATATATACACACCCCCCTATACTTAGCTCGAACGATGTCCTCAGAGTCAAGAGCGATGAAGAAGACATAACTCGTGCTATGTATAGGGAAGTGAAAAGAAAGGCTACCCCTAAGTATAGGCAGCAAAACAGGGGTAAACAAAAACAAAAGAAATACCCAAAATGTCTCACATCCCCCCTATACTTAGGGTAAAGTGCACCCTAAGTATAGCATAATCATAAGATGAAGGAAGGGATGTGGGCCTAAAAAAAAAATGTGCTGATATGGACATCTGGATCTATGTACAGCGGAGGATCAGTAAAGCTCAGGCGTGAGATGCATTAGATGTGAGTCAAAGACCACATCTCACGCAAAATGAATAGGGGCACAAATAATAACGTCCTGCGGCTCATGATCTAGAAATGGCTTGAGCCGCTGGCCGTTCACTCGGAAGGTACTCTCAGAAGACAACTCAGATATGTCGATGCTACCGTTGTCATGTACCTTCCGAACCAGATAAGGTCCTTTCCATTTGCTCTGGAGCTTCCCTGGAAACAATCTAAGCCTCGCATCAAACAGCCATACTCTCTGTCCAATCTCAAAATGCTTGTGGCTGATATGGGAATCATGCCACTCCTTGACTCTCTCCTTATAATGTAGGCTGCTCGTGAAAGCTGCATCTCTAAGCTCTTCCAGGGCAGCTAGCTCTGCCCTCCTCTGGTCTCCTATACCATCTGGATCTATCAATATGTCTGTAACTGCCCAGAGTGACTTGTGCCTCAGCTCAACAGGAAGGTGACAAGGCTTGCCATACACAAGGCGAAAGGGAGATGTACCCAAAGGTGTCTTGAAAGACGTCCGATATGCCCACAAGACCGAGTCCAATAGCTGTGACCAATCCTTTCGGTCAGGGCGGACGACTTTCTGCAGAATAGTCTTGATCTCCCTATTCGACACTTCGGCTAGACCATTCGTCTGTGGATGGTATGGTGTAGCAACACGATGGTCTATGCCGAACTCGGTAGCAAGTGCCTTCACCTGGTCGTTGATGAAGTGAGATCCCCCATCTGAAATAAGAACTCGTGGAACCCCGAACCGCGTGATGATATGCTTCCTCAGAAATCTGCAAACTGTCCTCGCATCAGCGGCTCGGGTGGGGATAGCCTCCACCCAACGACTCACATAATCCACGGCCAACAGAATGTACTCAAATCCCTGACTCTTAGGGAATGGACCCATGAAATCGATGCCCCATGCGTCAAAAACCTCACAGAAGTGAATGGGCTGCATCGGCATCATATCACGCTGTCCACAAGTGCCCATCCTCTGACAGTCAGTACACCTCTTCACGAACTCATCTGAGTCCTTGAAGAGGGTAGGCCACCACAAACCGGATTGGAGCACTTTCTGTGCCGTTCTCCTCCCAGAATGATGTCCCCCTGCCTCAAGCTTGTGGCAGTAAGTGAGGACGCTATGGTGTTCCTCCTGAGGAATACACCGACGCCAGACGCTATCCCCTCCTTCGTGGTAAAGGATGGGATCCTCCCAATGGTAGGACTTGGCCTTCGCAAGGAAGGTCTCAAGCCTCTGCCTGGTCCAATCTTGTGGGACTTTCCCAGCAACGAGAAAGTTCACAATATCGGCATACCATGGGAGTGAGGCGATAGCAAGGATCGCCTCATCTGGGAAGGTATCTCTGATCGGCTCAATCTGCTCTGTCTCCTCAGGCTGCTCTAATCGGGATAAATGGTCCGCCACCACATTCTTGACTCCAGGCTTATCCTTGATCTCAATGTCGAACTCCTGGAGTAGAAGGATCCATCTAGTCAGTCTAGCCTTGGCATCCTTCTTTGCCATGAGGTACCTGATGGCGGTGTGATCTGTGTACAAGGTCACTCGGGATCCAATGATATATGATCTGAATTTATCTAGGGCAAACACTACTGCTAGCATCTCCTTTTCTGTAACCGTATAATTCCGCTGGGCGGAATCCAATGTGCGGCTAGCATAGTGTATAGCAAATGGTACTCCATCCCTCCTCTGTCCCAGCACTGCCCCTACGGCAAAATCGGAGGCGTCCGTCATGATCTCAAATGGGAGAGACCAATCAGGCGGCTGGAGGACAGGAGCCTCAATAACACATCTCTGGAGAGTAGCAAACGACGAAAGACACTTGTCATCGACAAGGAACTCGGTGTCTTTCGTCAAGAGGTCAGTCAACGGTCGGGCAAGCCTGCTGAAATCCTGAATAAATCTGCGATAAAATCCAACGTGCCCCAGAAATGACCGTAACTGCCTCAGATTGGACGGCGGTGTGAGTTTCCTAATGACATCGACCTTGGCCGGATCAACCTCCATGCCCCTGTTGGAGATGATGTGGCCAAGCACCGTCCCTTGAGTCACCATAAAGTGACTCTTCTCCCAAGATAGCACCAAGTGATACTCAATACATCGCTGGAGTACTCGGTCTAGGCAGTCAAGACAAGAATCGAATCCGTCGCCGTAGACCGAGAAATCGTCCATGAAGACCTCAAGGCAATCCCCTACCATGTCCGAAAATATCGACAACATGCACCTCTGAAAAGTCGCAGGGGCGTTGCATAGCCCAAATGGCATGCGTCGAAAAGCGTATGTGCCAAAGGGACAGGTAAAGGTGGTCTTCTCCTGATCCTCAGGAGCGATGGCCACCTTGTTGTAGCCCGAGTACCCATCCAGGAAGCAATAATGGCTCTTCCCTGCCAGTCTCTCAATGATCTGGTCAATAAAAGGCAGGGGGAAATGGTCCTTCTTGGTGGCTTGGTTGAGTCTCCTGTAGTCAACACAAACCCTCCAAGAGGTGGGTACCCGTGTAGCAATCTCCTCTCCCGACTCACTGATCACAGTCGTGATGCCCGTCTTCTTGGGCACCACATGCAAGGGGCTGACCCACTTGGAGTCGGAAATGGGATAAATAAAACCTGCACCCCACCACTTCGATATCTCCTTCATGACGACCTCTCTCAGGTTGGGGTTCAGACGCCGCTGGAACTCACGCGACGGCTTCGCCCCTTCCTCTAGGTAGATGTGGTGGGAGCAAACTGATGGACTAATCCCATGGAGATCTGCTACGCTCCATCCGATCGCCTTGCGGTTCTTTTCAAGAACCCCCATCAGACGGGATTCCTGCTCTCCAGTCAACTCAGCGGAGATGATGACTGGGTACATCTCAGGATCGCCCGCAAGGAATCGATACTTCAGCGAAGTAGGGAGCGGCTTCAGCTCTGGAATGCTGGGTACCGGCAAATCTGGCTCTGGAAGAAACTGTGTGAACGCTGCAAGGTCTGCCAAATCTGCCTGAGAAAGGGAGAGTGTACTCTCGCAAACTGGGTCGGAAGAAGGCGGCTCAACTGCACTGTCTCTGCTCTGCTCTGCCTCTACCTCCTCCTCTGTAGGCTCAGGTGAACTCAGGTCTGGCATATGATCATAACAATCGGCCCAATCAGACTCTGAGTCCGAGGGATCTGCATCAGAAACGGTGGCATCAGTACCACCGGGAAACAAGGTGGCCTCAGCACCACCATCACAAAACACTGTGCTGCGATCGAGAACCGGCTCTGCTGCCACAATGGTATCCTGAACCAGGTCTGTGCTCTCCAGACTCTCCTCTGCTATCATCTCTGCCTCAGCTGTGTCGGAAAGTGAGAGGGTAGTCTGTGCCTCAAGGTCTGCCCAAGCTGCCTCATCATCTGTGATCACAAAATCACAGTCCTGGTGGATGTCTGCCTCTGCGTCTGTCAGCTGCTCTGAGTCGGTACTGGCATCTGAGCGGGATCTAGATCTGGCTCTGTAGTCCTCGACCGTCTCTATTTGTATACTCTCGCCCTGGACACGAAAGTACACCTTCCCGCTGTCATGATCGGTCACCGCCTTGGCTGTGGCCAAGAACGGACGACCGAGTATGATGGGGGTATCGGCCACTGATTCAGGGGTCTCCATGTCCAACACTACGAAGTCCACGGGGAATTGCAAACCCTGAATCGTGACGATAACATCTCGCAACAACCCCTTTGGCCTCTTGACAGATCGATCAGCGAACTGAAGGACTGTCCTGCTCTGTCGAAGAGTGCCCAACTCGAAGCGGTCGAGGAGGGCTGTCGGAAGGAGGTTGATAGACGATCCGCTATCTAGAAGAGTACGGTCGAACCTCTGCTCTCTGATCTGGCAACTAACATACGGGGCCCCTGCATCTGGTCTCTTGGTCGGCAGATGGTTCTGAATCGCAAAGCACGTGGCTTTGGTCAGCACATGGATCTCTGAAGTGTGGTTCCTCCTCCTCCTCCTAACTGTAGTCCTCTCTCTCAAAGATCTCTGGAGGAGGGGGATGTGCTGCAAAGCCTCCTGGAGGGTCAGCTGAATGTGGAAGCGATCAATCATGCTCTGGCTGAACTCCTCAAACTCTCTCTTTTTTGAATCATTTTTCTTCCCCTTCCCCATCTGAAGGGCTCTAGGGAAGGGGACCACTGGGTCCTTCTCAGATGAAGGACTAGGAAAAGATCTACGCGGTTCAAGGACCGGATCACCACATACATCATGCACCACAGTGGGACCAAAATAATGTAAACCTTTTCCTTTATTATTCACAGAATCCTGAGATACATGACCACGGGGAGAAACAACAACTCTCTCTCTACAAACACGGGTGGCCTCAGTACCACCAAGAGTGGGCTGCTCTGCTGCTGCTGGTGTAGGTAGACGTCTTGCGGCCTCAGTACCGCGTGCTGGCTCGGCTGCTGCTCGGGTGGCATCAGTACCACCTCCTGAATCTGGTGAAGTGGCGGCCTCAGTACCGCTCTCCTCCTCCTCCTGTGGCGCCTCTGGATGATGCTCAGCTGAGGCGCCGCCGCTGGCTGGGGTCCTACCGCTCCTAAGTGTAGCAAAATCAACATCAAACAGATCTGACGAAGTATCATCAAATGGATCACTAGGAGTGGTAAACTCATCAAGTACTACCTGCTCAGGCTTCCGCTTCAGGTTGTTCGGGTTCGGCTCTATCTGTGCAGGTATGGCGGCCTTCCCTCTCACCAAGTCCCGCAACTCCTGGCGGAACTCATCCATCTCCCGTCTGAAGGTCGCCTGCTGGTCCGTGAGGAGGCGGGCGATGTCATCCATGGCGGGGCTCTCGTGGGAGCCCGACGGGTAGCCTCTCTGTGTGTGAGGCTGCTGGTACTGCTGCTGCGGGTGAGAGGGGTAGGAAGGAGGGTGCTGCTGGTGCTGGTATCCCGCGTGAGCCTGCTGCTCACGCCTCCAAGACTGTCCCTGCTGATAGGGACGAGGACCATAGGACTGCTGCTGGTGATACACTGAGGGCTGCTGCGGCTGCTGGTGCTGGTCTCTCTGATGGGAGTACTGCCCTCCCTGTGCTGACGGCTGCTGCTGGGGCTGGCCTCCACCACTCCCCCATCTGAATCCGGGATGGTCTCGTCGGATCCCAGGCTGGGGACGGTCGTACCAGATCCCGTTGACATCCATCAACGGCTCTGAGTCTAAGGGGGCTGGGGGTAGCACTGCCAACGGCTGATCCGGCTGGTAGACCACCATCTGCATCTCTGGAGATGGTGGGGACTGGTAGGTCGGCTGCGGCTGCTGGTACGGCTCCGCCTGTACAAGATGGACCTGTCTAGGCTGCGCTGGGGCGCTGGAGCGCTGGGACGAGCTGCTGCTGCTGCTGGGATCGCCGCGCGACTGAAGACGGGGCTGAGAAGCCGTCTGTGTCTCCTGGAGACACATGATCTGTGTCTTCAGGTCGCTCAAGACCTGTGCCATCTGATCCATCTGTGCTATGCTCTGGCACTGCTTCTTCTCGATCAGCTCCATGCGGTCCAACTTCTCGGATATGATGCCCATGTCTGCAGCTGAAGACTCTACCTGTGCTGCTGCTGCTGCTGAAGAACTGGAAGGACCTGCATCGACCCGTGCTATCCTCTGGTACTGCACGGGTCCTGGCTGAAGTGGCTGGGTCTTCTGTGTGTATAGGCGGGTCTGAGACATAACCATGTAGTTCTCCGCCATCTCCTCGAAAATCGCCCAGACCTGGTCGTGGTCCTTGGCGAAGTAAGAACCGCCACAAGAAGCGTTCACCAGGCCCTGTAGCTCTGGTGACAACCCACTGAAGAAGCTCTGAACTAGGTTCGGCTTCGAGATATCATGGTGTGGGCATCTGTCTAAGAGCTCTCTGAACCTCTCCCAAGCCTCATGGAACTGCTCGTTGGGAAACATGGAGAAGTTGCTGATCAGGGCCCTCGCCGCGTTGGTCCGCCCGAGTGGATAGTACTTGTTCAAGTACTCGGTGCAGAGCTGCTCCCAGGTGTACACAAATCTCCCCAAGTGTTTCAGCCAGGTGGCTGCTCTGTCTGCGAGGGAGAAGGGAAATGCAATCATCCGTATGGTATCCTGGTCCACGTGTCTGTCGTGGACAGTACTGCAGATCATCAGAAACTCCTGTAGGTGGAGATGGGGCTCCTCTGTAGCCAGCCCATGAAACCTCGGAAGCATCTGCAAGGTGTTCGGGGGGAACTTGAAGTCCCCCACAATCGCTGGAACCACCACCCAGTGGTGCATCAGTGTAGAGCCGGGATTGTGTAAATCCCTCATCGGTCTCGGTGGTCCTGCTCCTCCTGCGGCTGCTGCCGCTGCGGCGGTGGCCGCGGCTGCTGCTGCTGCTGCTGCTACGGCTCGTGCCTGTGCCTCATCGGGCTCCTCGGGCTCGCTCTGTGCATCTCTCTCTGCTCGGAGCCTCTCCATCTCACGCCTCATCTCTATCATGAAAGCTCCCTGATCGCGGAGCTGCTGCTGGACTGTCTCTAACTGTGCGATCAGGGTGGAGTTGATCGCTCCCTGGTCAAATACGAAGTGCTCGGGTCTGCGGGAGTGATCGTCTGAACTGCCGGCCATCTCAACGTCTGCAAAATCGAAGGAGCCCAACTCAGGTGCTGTCAAATGAATAAGTCTCTCCTCGGGCTCAGGTCTCTCAGGTAAGTCAGAAAGGGGGTCGAGGGGGAACAGGGTGGAGGCATACTCGGGCTCGGAGAGCGGGTCCGAGCTCTCGCGAGCCAACCTAGATGATGTGGTAGACGCACCCGAAAGCGGTGCAACCAATGGCTGCCTAAGAGACCGTCTACCCATCATCTTGATCTAGCGAGCAGGCGGATGAGATCTGGAAAAATTAAGGATCAGAAAACAAACCCCCAGTTCACCTACTCAACACGAGCTGAAGACCGTGAAAGTTCGGTCAATTATCTTGTCTATTTTATTAGGTGAACAATCAAAATAGCAGAGCGATTACGGTGACCTGTTGGGATATCCGCCGCTAACCCAGTCGACTGGCCCGCACGGAGAAGTCGGTAATCAGCCGGGTTTCGCGTCGGGGGGCTCTACCTAGTGTTCGGGGTCACTCTCTCGCACAAGCAAACCAGACAATGAGGGGGTTGCTCTCCCCAAGACAGATTTTTAGGGTGAGCGGGTTTTAAGATCAATAATTTTAAACAGTCCCAATTTTATGGTTACACTTTTTATGTCTTTTTCAAAGCAAACAAACGCCTAACGAATTTTTCGGTTTCTCCTGGTTATTTAAGTCCAAAAACGGGGGGAGAAGTCGAAAAAGCCGATGCACGAAAAATCAATGATGCATGCTGAGTAAGGGATGCGTACCTGCCGCCAGCACTCTACATGCAAAGTGATCCGCGCATAAAATAAAGACTGAAAGTAAACTAATCTAAATGATGCAGCGATAAAAACCCGAGTCCTAAACAGGCACTTTCTATTGATCGTGGAGAACAATAGCTAGTCGACCGAATCAAGCCCGGAGTCCGATCTTGGGAGTCACTCGGTGCCCGCCACAACGGGTCCTGCCAGCGCTGTATGTGACTCCTCACGGCACGTGGTCTCGAATAAGATCCAACTAACTTTTTAAGTGAATTTTATTAAGGTCCAATTACGTTCTATGGGAACAGATATTCTATTAAGTGTTGGGCCTTAATGATCTACGTCACAATCAACAAAAATTCCTAAGTCTAGGGGCTCGGTCAAAACCGCGAAAAAGCCGTCAAATGACAGTAAGAAAGAGAAAATAACACCGTGATAAAAGCCGCGTAAAAACCGAGGGTCCTAATGGGTCCCCCGAGCACGCCGGTGCTCGGCGAAACAGACCCGCTACGGTCTAAGTGTCTAAAAGTGTCTCTGAGTCCTGTCCCTGTATTATTACAAAAATAATGAATGAAATAAAGACTAAGCTACTGCCTCACACCACTCAGCTCTCTCCTCTCGCTCTCTCCTGCGGCTTCGTCTAGAGAAAAGCCGCCTCCAAAAGCCGCGGCTGCACCGGCTCCTCGAAAGTCGCCTCCGCGGTCCTCGGGCCCTCGCAAGAAAAGAAAGCAAGGTGGTCAGACCAATAAAATAATCAAATAATCAGAAAAATAAAAGGAAACAATAATGAGGATATATGTGCAAAAATGACAATAAAAATAATCACACAAAATAAAACAAAATAAATCAAAAGGGAACTAAATACAAAAGCCGCGAAAAAGCCGCGAGCTCCGAAGAGCCGCGAAAAACCGCGAAAACAAAAACGAAAAACAAAAGCCGAAAAACACTACTAAGCCGTGCTCCCCGGCAACGGCGCCATTCTGATAACGGTCCTAATCAATCGGGGTAAAAGGTCTAAAGTGGTCGTTGCGACCTCGATCAACTAGGCTACGTGTATCAAGAAAAATCAACCACTCAAAGAGATAAAATCAATCAAAACGAAACGGAGCGGTCTAGCTATAGGATTAACCTGGTATAGCTCCCAGGGTCGAACTCAAGGAGCACGGGTTGGCCTAGGGCCTACGAAGTAGTGTAAAAAGAAATAAAATAAAAGAAAATGATTTTTAGTGGTTTTTAGGGGTTTTTGTATTTTTTTGGATTTTTTAATGATCAAGAAAATAAAAGAAAAGAGATACAAGGTAACTTCAACAAATTATTAAACACTCCAAAAATCAAGCAAAAATTAAGGAAAAATGGTTTTTATGTTTTTTTGGTTTTTTACTGTTTTTGGTGAATTTTTGGGATTTTTCTAATGGACAAATTATTTACTAAAAATCAAACAAGGCAGAAAATGAAGGATACTGTCCAGCAAGGCTTAAGACCTAAAAATAAAATATTTAGAGGTCCTAAACAGCCCTGAAGGTAATTTTCCTATAAACTATGAAGAATGAGGAAAATTAAGGCACCCTAATTATTATTTTTGGATTTTTGAATTAATTTTTAGAATTTTTATGAGTTTTTAATGGTTTTTCAATTTTTAGGGTTTTTAAGTGATGAAAAATCACCAAAATGGGCTGGAAAATCAAACAACAAGCAAATGACACTACCTAATTTTTTTAGAATTTTTAGAGGTGGTTTTATATTTTTTTTGGTGTTTTTAAAGTCAGACAGTGAATAAAAAGAGGGTTTTTGAATTTTTAAAAATACTAAATGAAAACGAAAATGTCCTCAAAAATCACAGAAATAACTACACCATGGCAGGAGCCATGTGTCGAAATTTCGTTAGATTTGGAGGTGTTTTGATATTTATTCAAAAATAAACAAGAGGGTACTAAGCACAAGGACCAATGTGCAAATACCCGAGACCTGGGGGCCGCTGGTGCAAAAAGCCCAGCAAGTCACGCGCGTCGCGCGTGGCTGGGGCACACAGGGACCAAATCGCAAGAAAAACCCAATCCTAGGGCTATTTGATAACTCGTATCAAAAGCCCAGGGGTATGGGTGCAAAAAGCCCAAGAAATAACGCACATGCGCAAAAGACAACACTCACAGGGGCATAACTGCAATTAATCAAAAGTATTCATTCATTCAGTAACATTCCAGATCTACAGGACAGAGTATGTAAAATGCCCAAAATACACGTGACGACGCACGTGTTCACACACACACAGGGGCATACATGTAATTCAAACAAAGCACAAGGTTCCAAATGCAAATTACCCTACGTGAAAAAGTTTCTAAAAATATTTACAGGACTAAAGACAAAATAACAAACTACGAGGGGGCCCTACGATATTTACCCCTTTATTAGCCGACGGACGGATGGGCGCCACATGGTGATCGAACGGCTGGAATGTGCGGGCGCTTCTCTCCTCTTCCTCTTCGGCTCGGATCGACGGTCGAGGGAGCGGCACGTGGATGATCTGACGATGGGGGCTCTGGCACCTCTCTCCTCGGGAATCGACGGTCTCGATGTGCTCCTCAGGTGGATCAACGGCTACTGCTCCTCCAAAGGTCGACGCTCAGGATCAAAACTGGAGCTGGAACATCATCGGACGGCTACGGAGGATGGAGGACGAACTCGACGCCGGCGAGGTTCGCCGGCCTCCTGTGGGCGCTCCGGTCCTCCTCTGCGGCTGCTGATGATCGAGAAACGTTGCTGGCGCAGCTCCGCAGCTGGTGGCTATAACCGATGGCCCTGCCGAGCCCTGGAGGGGCTCCGGCGAGGCCGGGGGGCGGAAGGCTCCTTGCTGAACTGAAGGGGGGCTCAGATGCCTCCCTTAGACCCTGCAAAATAGCCAAGAAGCTCCGCGGGTCGAGGGCAAAGTGCCTCGACCCAAGAAGGAGGGGTGACAGTGAACGGTGCTGTGGGGCGGACGAGCTTCGGCGAAGCGGAGGCGGAGGAACTCGAATCCCAGCTCCGGGGCGAGCTGGGTTGGATGATCGGGCGTAGAATGTGCGCGGGGAGATGGCGAAGGTGGTGCGATGGTCCGATGATCGAGATATAGAACGTGGCAGTCGGAATCAACGGAACACAGTAGGGGGTCGATTTGGGCGTAAATGAAAATTACTCTAAATGGGTATGCTCTAGGGGTACCTGATGGATGCTGTAGACTGGGGCGGAGCTGCTCTGGCTCCCGGTCCTCGCCTCAAGGGCCGTCACCTCCCGAGGCTCGAGCTCCTGACGATGGTCGGAGCACGGCGGCGATACGCGGCCGGATCGATGGCCCTACTCCTCTTCCTCGCTGCGACACCGGCTGGAGAGAGCTGTCACCTCGCTCGACCCAATGGAGCTCACTGGAGGTGGAATGGATAGCCAAAGATGCGCGAAAAGTGCGGCGGAGCTCAACCTATATACGCGTGAAGGTCCGAGAAGAAGGTGACGGGTAGGGCGCATTGAAGCGCGGATCTCGAGGCAGCAGCTCCGGCGAGCATGCCGGATGCAAGGGGCACAATCCGGACCCGGGGTTCGACAATTTGGCGGTCGGATCTGGTAGAGAAAATTGGGAGATATCGGGTCAAAAATAAGATCCGCGCCTCTGGTGGTCCTGGGGGAGGTGTTGACCGGGGGTCAACATTCCCCCGTGGACCAATCAGAGGCCGCCAATTATTCCGATTTTATTTGATTTTTTTGAGGCCTTAAATGGCCGAATTTTCAAAAAGTTAAAACACAAAAATTGTTTGTTTTAATTTTTTCTATTTTTTTGTGATTTTTAATTAATTTTTGGAAATTAAAAAGAGGTATATACAATATGGCTATACATAGGTATATATATATACTATATTGGATTTTTAATTTTGATTTTTAATTAATTATTTTTATACATTTTTATTCCCATTTTATATTTTATTTATTTATAGGATAAAATAAGGAATAAAAGGTCATTGTTATTGTATTTTTATTATTTATATACATAGGGGAAATAATTATTTATTTATACTTATATACCTGGTATATATACTAGGTTATTTTTGTATTTTTAATTTTGTAATTTTTTTATTTGATTTTTAATTTAATTCTTTTTATTTTATTTATTTACAAGACATAAAAAGGGAATATTTACACAAAGTTTTGAAAATAAATAGCTTTATTTACAAGGTGAGATAAATATGGATGAAGGTCTATGTACAAGGTGAGGGTTTCTTTTTGGATTTTTGATTTTTAATTTTTAGTTTGTTTTTAATGGCTTTTAAATATATACAAAATATATACAAGTATATTTTTGGGTGAGGAAAATATATTTTATTTATTTACATAAATATATACATGTGAGCCCCTATCTCCCTCTACTTGTGGCTTTTATGCGGTCAGGCCCATGCTGAGCCCTCCCTTGGGTTAGGTTGCTCAATATTTATTCTAAATATTTCCCTCTTTTTCTTTTTCTTCTTTATTCTTTTATTTTTGCACAAAAACATGCTAATTATTTATTTTTACAAACATGCATACTTTTGCTAAAAAGTCCTATTTACACATATCTACATGCATTTGCATAGGTTTTTGTAGCTAAAATAATAGAATAAAGAGTGATGAATGGGTATTCATCATGACCCCAATATCGGGTCCTCATATTATTGGGGTGATATTGGACTGCGCATAGCGAGTTCTATTCCTGTTGACGGTTGGTTCAATTAATGACGGGTCAACATCACTTTGGGGTGGTGTTAAAGACCAAATTGGGAGATGCAAGTTGGACTTGCAAGGTGGAATGTGTTCCCGCTTCTTTTTATCCGAGTTACAGGTTCTCATATTATTGGGATGTAACAAAGATAAGGAAGGAGATCCCAGATCTTGCTTGAGATATAATGGTAAGTATATCTCTTACATTGAAAGTGATTAAGGGAGTGAACTTTCATTGTTGACATGGCAAGATTACTTTGATATAAAAATTCCTAAATCAAAGTAAATTATATATATATATATATGCAAATTTCTTATTTCAGATAATCCTTCTTTAATCCCACTCAATGATATACTCAATAATAACCAGTAGAATATCATGGATTGGACCCATGATATAGATATTGTACTTGCAATTGGACACATAATGTATGTGGTTGCAATGTGCAAGTTTCCTCATAATAATGAGAAATGATAATTAAATAGATAATAGGACTAAAATCTTAGGGTTTGTATGTCTCTATAAGTCTTGATCTCATCAAATGTACTTTTGAAGTACATGTCGATAATGATCGTAATTATCAAATAAATCTTAAAAAATCTAAGAAGATGTTCTGGCATACATATGTGCTCTCGACATATAATCATGAATGACATGGTTCTCTGCATTATGCAGAATGGTGGCTCTACAGGAAATGATGTATTCATATTGTTTGAGTACCTACCTGAACCTAAGTTTTAAGAGTTTAAATGGATATAGATACAATGAGTGTCATCATTCTACTATCTATACTCTAGTCATTCATGAAGCTTCATAATATTCATATTGTATGAATTGAATGAAGCATGTATAATGTTGAAATACTCTTATATTGAAATTTTTGATTTTAACATAAGAGATCCTTGGTCTTGAGCAATGGTTGCTTATAGATAAAGGGAGCGCAGTGGAAGCATGGGTTGGACCCAAGTAAGAAGTATAGTCAAAGAGTTGACTATACTTCTGTGACTTCCATATGACATCCAAAGAGTTGGATGAATGTCAATACTGCAATAAGTTGATGTGTTGATAGTATGACTATCAAATCTATCTAGAATCCTTAGAGAAGGAATCAGATAGTACATCAGAATAATCTACATATAATCATTGAAATTGACTTACTTATTTGATAAGATAGAGTCTAATAATTGTATCTCAATCTTCTAATGACACTTGCAATTGGTTGCATCTGTATTAGAATATTAGAAATTTGATCTTAAGGTTTATTGGTCATCCATGTTGGAAGTGATGCAACTATTGCAACAATTTTCATTGTATCAATAGACTTCATGTTTTCAGTGAGAGCCCTTAGTCTTAGAGAATGTCTCTATGACCTGGATATTAGAATACCTTCATAGTTTATTTCTAAATGTTGGAAATAAACATGAATTCTGGAATAAACCTATCATAGAGAGTTATGATGGATATAATTCAGATAGTAATCTAACATCTAGTAGACTCCGCTAAATTAGAAAATTAATGAATGGTTCATTAAGATTTCTAATACTGAAAATTAAACCTTTAAAGATCAATAGGAGGATAAAGATCATTTGACAATGATCTGGCATAATGTTTTGGACATATATCTGTTGATGAGATCAATGGACAAATAAGAGATGAAACTTTAGAATGTCTAAAATTTCAAAACTTGCATACTTATGAATATTGCATTCAAAGTAAAATGTCCAATACACCTTTCTTTGGGAAAGGTGTAAGATGTCAAGGTATTCTGGATCTCATACATATTGATGTATGTGAATCATCTATATCATAGTAAACATTATGGATATGTGATATCTATTGATGATTATTTGTGATATGGGATTTTTTCTCTTCACTTAGAAAACTTTGAAATGTTCAAAGATTACAAATTTTGGTTTAGAACCAAAGTTTGAAGGAAGATGAAATGAATTTGATCTAACCAAGGTAGCTTGTACCTATTAGATGAATCCAAGGAATACCTTATGGAGATGTGAATATCATTCCTATCTCAATCCTCCTAATGAACCTTAACTCAATAGTGTTGTAGGGAGACACAATTGATCATGTGTGACATGATTTGATCAATGATTAATCTTAGCATAATTATCTCTTAGTTTCCAGGTATATATATATATATGTGGTAGAGACTAAATTATATATCCTTAATAAGGTTCCATGTGAGTAAGCTGGAATCTGGCACTGGAAAGTGCTACTTCATTAGGAAAATAAATGATGGTATTGGATACCTACTTTATGACCTTGAGATTCTTAAAGGATCTCATCTCTGAGAATGTGATTCTTAGAGGATGACTCTCTAGAGAATCAAGATGAAAATGAAGTAAAGGAACTCATTTAATCTTGAGAAGATAATAAGGCTCCTGAAATCGGAAACTAAATAAATAATTAAGATGAAACATTAATACCTCTTTAAATAAGTTTGAGGATGGATTCCATGTGTCAGTTGAATCTGACAATGATCTGACTTCATGTGATGATGCTTCTGAAGATCATATCATGGAAAGATGGATGTTAGCAATAAAGTCTAAAGTAGACTTCATATACAAATGTTGTATATAAACCCTCGAGGATCCAACTATATGGGTAAGACCCATTATGGTGTAAATGGATCTTCAAGAGAAAGAGGGAACCTGATGAGAAGGTAGAGACCTTCAAAGCACGGTTCGTAGCCATGAGATACACACCGAAGAGAAGACATCGCTTGCGATGAGACTTGCTCTCTAGTGAGCTTGCTTTAACCCATCAGAATATTGCTAACTATAGCTACACAACTTGATTATGACATCTTCATGATGTGAGTCAAGATTGCATTCCTCTGTGAATACCTCTCTGAGGATATTCATATGAAGTATCCCCAGGGCTTCATGGTTGAGGAAAGCAAGGTGTGCAAGCTAAAGAACTCCATCTTTGGACTCAAATAAGCTTCTTGTAGTTGGAACATAAGATTTGATGAAATTATAAATGTTATGATTTCAGATAAAGTCTTGATGAACCATGTGAAGCTTAGTGTGAGTTCCATTGTATTCATCATGCTAAATGTAGATAATATTCTAATCATTTAGAATGATATAAGGATGATAATAATAAGTGTTTTATAATCTGGTTGTTCAATACCTCAAGATATGATCTCAAAGATACCTCTTAGATCTTAGTTCCGAAGTTGTTCAGAAGAAAAGAGAAGAGGGTATTGGGTCAGTCACACTAATAGTACACCTTGGACATTTTCATTTTCTGGAAAAAATCCAAGAAAGGCTTCTTTTCCTCAAAGATATGGTATTGACCTATCTAAAGGGATAACACCTCAAAGAGTTGAGGATGTGAATGCAAACTGCTTGCCCTTGTGCATCAGTTGCAAGAAGCCGGGTGTATGCTAGATGTGTACAAAAGCCAGATGTCTACCATGCAGTAGGAGTAGTAAACTGTTACTAATCCTACTATGGTGATAAAACTCTTGATTGCAGTAATAACGATATCTTCATAGAAGGCAAAACTTTTGAGATAGTAATCTCAAAGTCTTATCGTCAAGAAATTAAGATTTTATAGATAGTGATCTAAAAGGTCTTAACTACGGATACCTTAGGAGATAGAGATCTCCAGGAATAAGGGTATTCTGATAAGGATTATGGTAATACTGGTTATAATATCTGTTGAGCAGTAGTATCAAGGACGCTATAACTGCTTTGACTGTATTGAGTATTGGTTGCATAAGATGCAACATTCGTATTGGATGCGAACACCATCACTAGGAGATATGCAAGTGCTGTAAAAGGACTTGGCATAGTCTCTTGGGAACAAAGTGACTGATCAGCTTACCTAGCTATTTTCAAAATAGCCTATGATTGTCACATGAGTGTGAGTTTAAATGATTAGCCCATTAATGGCTCTTTGGGCTAGTGGGAGATTATTGGACATGCGAGCCCACGACGAGCCATTATGCAATAAATGTTATTGCGAATATCATTCCCTGATCTGAAATGAAGAATAACCAATTTGCATAATAGATCCTTTAGTACAATTAGGGTTATGTACCATGGCCATCTTGATGATCAGACAGCTGTTGATTCAAATATTGAATCATAGAGGCTAGTTCTTGGAAGAACATCTAAAGAGTTAGATTGAGGAGTCATCAAGCATCGTCAAATGATTGTTAAGAGATGATCTCCGGTCTGAGTAGGAGATGGAAATCCTTTCTCAGTTAGGCTGATATCTGACCGACCTCTTGATGCAGGTCCTCTGCACAGGAATAGAGATTCGGAGGTGTCAGATCAGTTAGGTCAAAGAGTTGACTTAATTAGATCGAGATAACCAAAGTCCTATATCGTATGCTGTCATGATATAGGCACGCATCTTCTGACCGGAGACAGATGTGTTACTATATGTTATGTACATTTGGCAGACCAATAGGTTGATGACCTAATCAAGGTCTATATACCGGCACGCTGGTATGCATATAAGGGCATATGAGTAATACGATCTCTTAAAGGGATCATACATGTTCATTACTGAACCGGAAGACATGAGCTCACTCATGAGATATTGGGAAGAATCAAATTCTGTGCACGGTCGTCTCACTTTGGAAGCTTGACTGAATTTGTAGGTTTGATATATACTTTTGGAAAGTATATGATCAACACATGGGTATGATATATACTTTTGGAAAGTATATGATCGATACCAACTCACAATAGTCAAATGAGAAACTTAATGATAAATCCCTGAAGTAGATGGTATAAAATTGATCTTATACTTCGGGTTTATTCTGAGTCTTCCAATATGCAGGATGTACAGGTATTGGGAATGTGATGACCGATTGATCACCAAGACTCGGGTGAATATAATAGATCAAGGGTTGTTGCGACCCAGATCTCAGAGATAGCTCAGTCAATCAAGAAAAATAAAGAGCAAACCACCAATAGAGATATAAAATCAATAAAAGCAAAAATAGTGGCCCTGGCTATGAGATTAGCCTAGTGTAGCACCTAGGGTCGGACTCAGGGAGCACGAGTTGGCCTTGCGGCCTACTGTTGAACAAGATTTTTCACAGGTCTTAAGTAATCCACACAAGGCGGGATCACAATGTCACCGAGGCGACCCGCGAGAAATCCTAATTCAAACAACAATTAACCCACAACAATCAAGTAAAGCAGTGAAAGTGTGTGGAGTTAAAATTTATTATAACTCTACAACTAGATGTGTATAGTGCAAGTATGTGTAGAGGTCGAACACAGGGAGCAGGCATGTAGATCGGGGCAGAATTGCTCAAAAGTGTAATTGTGATCAAGTTGTCTATTAATGCTATATTTTTTGTGCGTTTTAATTTTTATATATTTTTTTATTTAATTTTTAATTTTATACTTTTGTATTTTTATTTATAATTTCAGATTTTATAAACTCTCAAAAAAATTTCAGATTTTATATTTCTTTTTATATTATATATATTTTTTTATATTTTCTTTTTCAATATTGGAATATATATACAATATAGGAAAAGAGATGATAGACTATTTATAAAAATAAGGGAAAAAGCTCAAAATTTAGGACATGAAATGTTTTTGGTATTTTTATACTTTTCTACTTTTTTGTGATTTTTGGGGAATTTTTAGAATATTTTCGATATTTTTAAATGTCAAAATACAAGAAAACATCGAATAACATACAAGGCTGAAACTAAAATGGAGAAATAAATTAGAAAACAGTAACAAAAATTCTCCAAATTAATTTTCACTTAAAAATAATGAAACAAAGAAAATTCAGAGACAAAGTTTGTGTTTTTAGGGTTTTTGAAGAATTTTTAATATTTTTATAAAGGTTTTTGGGGTTTTGTGATTTTTATGAGTTTTCTTTTGTACTTTTTAATGATTTTTGGTCTGAAATTAAAACACATTAAATATGCAAAATATATTTTTTTTGGATTTTTTTGGAGTGTTTTTATATTTTTATGGATTTTATAAGCTAGACAGTGCACAAAATGGATGTTTTTGATTTTTAATAAATATTAAAATGCAATAATTATGAAAAATAAAAATATGTTGTTAATCTACTATGCAACAGAGACTTAAACTGATTTTTGGGGATTTTTTGGGGTTTTATAGATGCATGCAAAAAAAATTAGACAAAATAAAAAGAAACTATTTACAAGGCAAGGGCATTGATGTAAATATGGCACAGTATGAGGGCTGGCACGCAAAATGTCCACAAAGTATCTAACTTAACAGAAATATTCCAGGACCAAAAAGAAATACCCAAAGCAAAGGGCCCTTGGAGGCAAAATTGCCAGGCACCACGTGACGCGCACGCGACCTGGCAGGGGTTCTTATATAATATTACAAAATGCCGGGGCGCACCATGCAAATACAATAAAAGTAATTTAATGGCAGAGGAATGTTTCAATCTGAATATTTAATCACAAAAAACGCTTGGGTGAAAAGGGCAAAATACCCAAGCTGGCGCTGGCGGACGGTGGATATCGTTCCACTAAGACACGTGGCAGCCCAGCAGTGCCCGATACCGATTGGGCTCCGACGGTGAGGATTAGATCGCCACGAGGGGATCAACGGTGCTGGTTCGTTCCCATCGGACACCTTCTGTAGCTCGTGAAGAACACGCCCAAAATCGACGAGTTGGGGAGCGTTTGGAAGAACAGCCGATGAACACTGCCGGGGCGGACTTCGATCTGCTCCTCTCCTCACTTGCATCGTCCCCAGGGGTAGATTGATGAATCCACGATTCATCATCTTAATATCTTAATCTTAGCAAAATCCATGAGTAAAATCCCAAATAAATGTCCATAAAATCAATAAATTAACAAAATAACTCTTGTAAATAAAACTCACTAATTACTGTATATTAGATTGTACAAAATAAATTACACATAAAAAGCCGCAAAAATAAGGAGTTTTATACTTGTAAATAGCCCAAAACTTCATGGATTTTTAATAATTTCATTTCAACTCCTTTTTGGCTAATTCTTTCTCTAACTTGTTCATAATAATGTATATAAAAATAAAAAAAAATATACAAAATAAATTATACCTTAAATAAATGCTCCTAGATCCCAAAGAGAAAAAGCTGTAAAGTCCAACTTCCAAGCTAAATTCCCGCTCCGTATGAACTCCAATTTCACCAAACTCACTTTTAAAGTTCAAGTTAGAAAATTATCTATCCAACGGAAGTGGTTTCATTAAAATCGGAGCTCATTTGCAAAAGTTGGGTTTTGGGACCTAGATGTACATTGTACATTATGTATATATTCATTCTTTAGTCAATTTTTATTTTATCTTTCTCAATTACTAAAAATACAAAAAAATTATGATTGTGTTGTATTTTTTATAATGTATTTTACTGTATTTTTTCGTTGTAAATATCTCTTATTAAAAAGACAAAAAAAATTACATATTAGAAAAGTAAAAAAAATGTACATGGTGTTTTGTCTTCTTTTGTAAATTCTCCACTATTTATCTTCTCTTTTTTTATTTAAATTCCATTCTCTACAATAACCACCAATTCAACTCCATTATTCCACCATTTTTTCCCAACTTCCCATTCAACTCCATTAATAAATCAACCTCCCATTCAACCCCACCACTTTAATAACCTCTCATCCCATCTTCTTTATATACATGCCATTCTCCTCATTTTTGCCTTTGATCCATCTTTATGTGAGGAGAGCCTAGTTCCCTGAGTTGAATCGGTGACAGCGACGCAACCGCGGTCGAGCGACGACGGCCCTCTCTCCGGTGTGATCCGTTGGTTCTTTGGCCAACATCGCAGCCGCAACCGCGCGCTGCTCGAGCTCATCGCACGCCGGCGATTTGAGCGAAGACCGTGCTCACGAGAGCACATCATAGGCGACCGTCCATCGTAGGTAAATTGTCGTCTCATTTTATCATCTTGTTATTTTTGCAAATTTTTTTTGCACACCACATATCAACCCTCCCACCACCACCATCACATCATTTTTTTTTCCATTTGTTTAGTTCAAATCCTCTTTCTCCATCTTAATCACCATCATCATCATCACATTTTTTTTCTCATCATGTCATTCCCTGTTTTAAACAAAAGTAAAAAAATATAAAACAATTAAAACAAAAAAAAATCCTTTTATTGAAGCACCTTCATCATAGCATTTTTTTTCTCATTTTATTTCATCTCCATCATATCATCACAGCATTTCCATCCCCCTTCATTATCATATTTTATTTGTATTCCTTATCTAATTAAAATTAAAAAAAAATAAAAAAATTCAAAACAAAAAAATATATCTCTCTTTTTATTACAGCAGTAAAAAAGAATTTAAAAAAAAATAAAAAAAAAACCCAACGCAGCAGCGGTGGGGGAGTTCCCACCGCCGCCGCCCCCTTCCAACCGCGGCTCACCGCCGCCCGCACACCGAGCCGCCGGCGGCTCCCTCGCCGCGCCTCCGCCGGCGCCAACCGCCGTCCCCACTCGCGCGGCCGTGCGCGGTGGGCGGCCCGCCCCCGGCCACCAACAGCAACCGCGGGCGGCTCATCCCGCCCCCGCGGCTCCGCCGCCGACCCTTCCAAAGACCGCCGCCGCCCCTTCGTCCTCTCCCTTCCAGCCACCGGCGCGCCTCATCCCGCCCCCGCGCGGCCCCTCCTCCGCCTCAGCCGCCGCCGACCTCCAACTCTTTTGGGTTCTTCTCCAGTACGTACGCAAGGAAGAAGAAGGTCTATCTCCTTTTTTTTTAATTGTAAAAATTGCATATTTTATTTCACATGTTTTTGTAATTACAATTACGTCCCTGTCCATAAGTTGCTTTGTAATTTCAATTTCCAGTTTGCACAAACACCCCTGTCTTTGTCTATTAATTTGGACTTCAAGATTGCATCTTTTTACTCAATGAAAAATGTTTATATGTTGAGCAACTCATCCTCTGTAATGTGAGTATTTATTTGTATTTTTGTGACTCATGGGTAATTAATTAAAATTGTATAACTGAAATATTGCATATTTTACCCATTCCGTGCTCTTAAAATTATATCTCACACACGGTTGCTTTAAAAAATCCACAAAAATTATATGTGATACCTTGATATGTGATGTAAATACTGTCCAAATTTCATCCAAAATGGAGTTGTCTTGTGCCTTAAATAAATTGTTGAGTGATTTTCGTATTTGATTTTTAAGTAAATCCACATACATGCTTTTCACGAAATTTCAAGTCTCCTGGATTGCTCATCTAAATATCTACTTGAGATAAATCACACTCTGATTAATTTGATAACGTGGATTAATTAGGAATTAATTACTCACTGTCACTCTGTTTCCACTAAAAAATACATAAAAACTTCATAACTTGTCAAAAAATTACAAAAAAATTACTGTAGCTTCCTTGCATCATGTTTTCATTCCAGTAATTTTTTCATAATTTTTGCTTACTGTTTGTGTGAAAAATTGCGAAAAACCCCATAAAAAGTGTGCATTTTTTTAGTTATTGCATTTTAAACCCTAAAATTCTAAAAAAATGTGTTTTGTGTTCATTACTGGATTAGGATTCTAGGAAAAATATAATTTGGCTAATTTGGACTAATTTAACATTAAAATTAATTTGGCCTTGTTGTATGCTTTCTTAGTGTCTTGATTCATTTGCATTTGCATTCTTGTTGCATAAAAAAAATAAAAAATATCGTTTGGATATCTAGATCTTTAATTTATAAATTAAACCCAAAGTTGTTCCTTTGCCTCCCTGTGTTCGACCCCGGACTTGCCCGGGATATAAATTAAAGCCGAGACACTCTTCACGGAGATCTTCTCTCGGTTCTGACCGACTCGCTAAGTACACGTGCTACAACGAAGCCGAATTAAAAACCGTATCTAGCAACTCGTCATAGATGGAGGATGCAAAACGTCCCTGGGGCTCCCCCGTACACGATGGGGTCTTCAGAAGTAGCCCAGGTCCATCAGACAGTCGTGGCGGTTGCGTGTGACCCGGGGCTGCTTCTTGGGCAAAGTTCGAGGTGCTGGGACCTCTCCTGAGACCTGCAAGGGAAAAACAAGAGCGAAGCAGTACACGTATGCAAGCCCAGGTCTTATTGGCGGAAGAAAGCGGCGTGAGATGGTGGAGGTGATCGCCGGAGCTCGTGGAGCTCCGGCGAGGTGTTCGATGGTGCGATTGGGGGGAACTAACCAGTGAAACCTTAAACTAAATGCACAGAATTACTCCTACTGCTAACAGCTAGCTAACTACGCAGAGATAAATGAGAAAAACACAACCTCGAGGGCTGGGAAGCCCAAGGAAGTGACCTCACGGGGGCGGCCGGAGATGGGGTGGCTGGAACCGCTCCTTAGCCTCTCCAAACGCCGCGAACTTGGCCAGAGGCTCGCCTGTCACGCGTTCCAGTCAAGGGCACAAGTCGAAGGGGGTAGGATTGGTCAAAAGAGGGTTCAAAGGGCTATGGAGGTGGATGGGGTCTTTTTGAAACAATGGTCGAGTGGTCTCCTTGACTGAGGCGTGGTGAGCAAACGAAAAAGATTTAGGGAGATCTAGGGGGTCGGCGTGGATCAGGGATCTACAGTGAACAACTTTCATGAAGGGACCCTCTTCCATCGAGCAACGCAGTTGTGGCGAAAAAATCGAGAAAGTTGGGTCACGGTCATTCTGACAAGGCCGCAGGCTAGGGCCAGGGAGTTGACCGGCTGGTCAACATCCCAGGCCACCTGGTTGGTCCACGTGGACTAACCAGGAAAAAGCCCCCAAAATGTTTTATAAATTAGTTTTAAAATAATAAATGAATTACTTAAATTTAGGTTATTTAATAAAAATATTTATTATTTTATAAGTTATTTTATGATAATTTTTATTTATTTTTTAGAGGTATATTTTTACAAATTGCCTATAATACCCTTTATAGTATAAATACCTATGTATTGTATTCTTTTATTTTTATTGTGTGTATTAATTTATTTATTTTTGATTATTAATTTTATAAAATTATAAAATACTTTTATACATGTAAATATATTTTTATTTTATTTTTCTGAAGTGTTTTGTATATTTAATAAAATAGAAGTATAGTTTATATAGGTATAAGTATAGGTAGTATACCAATATATTGTATTTATAAGTATTTTTATTTTGAGTCTTCTTTGCATTTTTATTCTGATTTTAATATATATATATAAATTATAAATAATATCTACAACATTATAAAAATATAAAATTATAAAAATAATAAATAAATAATAAATTGAATATTTTAATCTGTACAAGTATGCAATGAGGGTCCAAAACTCAACTTTCAAACCGTAGCTCCGCCAAATGCGAAACCACCACCATTAAATAGCTTATTTTATTCTATATACAATTAAAAGCTGGTGGCCCTTTTGGCGTGTGGAGTCTTTGTGAGTTTGCTGCATTTGGAGTTTTCAGTTGTGAGATACGGGTCTGGGAAGTTGGGATTCTGGAATTTTATTCAGACCATAACTTTTTATCTGTACATTATTTTTCCGTGAAATCAATTTTGTATTTTTCTTTATTAAATTATCTACAACTTTCATAAACAAAGTTTCTTTATTTGATGTATAAAAAGTGGAACCAAAAATAGGTCCCAAAATGAATAAAGAATGAATAAAAGGTATAGGTATTTTTGGCCCCTATCTCCCCCTACTTTATTCCTTGTCGACCCAGTCATCGAGATGCCTAGGTCTCGGGGTTTCGGGTCATAAAATATTTACAATATTTTATTCTTTTTCTTTTCTTTTCTTTATTCTATAATTTTGGCTTTAAAAACCACAATTTATACAATATTTACACACAACTGCATGAATGCTAAAATGCATGAATTAGGCCTATTTATACGCATTTACTAGGGTTTTTAAGGCCAAAATGATAGAATAAAGATGATGAAACGTAGATTCATCACCTACGAAGTAGTCTAAAAGCAAATAAAATAAAAACAATGATTTTTGGTGATTTTTAGTTCTTTTTATAACTTTTTTTTGGATTTTTAATAATGAAGGAAAATAAAGAAAAAGCAAATACAAGCAACTTCAATCAATTATTTAAATACTAAAAAATAGTCCAAAAATTCAAACAAAAATATTTTTATGTTTTATAGGGTTCTTACTATTTTTGTTGAATTTTTGAGATTTTTATATTTTTTATGGAATTTTCTAAAAATAAAAGAATGCAGAAATACTGTGCTACTATCCAGCCAGGCTTAAATGACCAATTTAAAATATCAAATGGTCCTGTAAAAGCTTAGAGGTAATTTTTATGAAAAATAGAAACAATAAAGAAAACTCAGGAAAAGAGTTTATTAATTTTTGAATTTTCTATAATTTTTTAGAATTTTTATGAGTTTTTAAGTGTTTTTTAATTTTTATGGTTTTTATATATCCAAAAATCGCCAAAAATGCACAGCAATCCAAGCATACAAAAATAAACAAAACTTGATTTTTTTGGAATTTTAAAAAAGTTTTTATATTTTTTATGATTTTATAATCTGGACAAACACAAAAATGGTGGTTTTTGAATTTTTAAAAATAATAAAAAGCTAAAAAATGTACCCAAAAATTAGGGAAATTTTTACATAGTGGCAGGAGCCACGTATCCAAATTTCACGCAATTTGGGTTAAGTTTGGTATTTTATTTAAATCTAAAATAGGCTCACAGTGCACAGGGACCTATATGTCATAAAAACATTCTTTGGGGACCAAATAGTAACATGGCAGAAAAGTCAGGGGCCAATCATGCAAAAAGCCCAGCGTACACGCGCAAATCACGTGATCCAAACACAGACGGTTATAACTGTAAATTCTATTTATAAAAATGCTAGCATTAACATCCAAGAACTACAGGATAAAGAATGCAAAAATCCCAGACCTCACGTGTCGATGCACATGGTTCACACACACATGGACTAATATGCAAATACGATAAACATCCAGGTCCTCTATGCAATTTAACCAAAATAAAAACAACTACTGAAAATATTTACAGGACTAAAAAGTAAATGCAAAACAGGAGGGGCCTAAGTATAAATTACCCCTTATCATCGGAGGGCTGAGGGCGTGCCACGTGGAAGATCGGATGGCTGCTCGGCAAGGGCACCTCTTCGCTGAATCGAACGGTGAGGAGGAGTCCACATGGATGATGGATGGCTCTGGTGTGGACTCGCCTCTCCTCTATGATGGACGCTCCAGATGAGGTCTGGACAAGGATCTGACGGCTGCTCTCTCCTCACAGATGGACGGTCATGATTAGAATTGGGCGGAGAAGCACGATCGGACGGTGACGGAGGATCCTTCAAGAACAGGTAGCCGACGAGTTTCGCCGGCCTAATGAGCACGCTGAGGTCCTCCTCTGCTGCTGTTGGGATGGGGAAGAGCTCCGCCTCGATGCTCCGCAGCTGATGATCCCCTCCGATGAGGCCGGGAAGCTCCGAGGAGCTCCAGCGATGAAGGCGGAGCTAGACCTCCATGCATGGATGTCGGACCCTCAGATGGGTCTACTTCGACCTGCAAAACTGCACTAGAGGACTCCTGGGTCAAGGGCAAACTGCCTCGACCTGGTTAGGGGTGGTGTAGATGGCTGGATGGGGCGCGGCGAGGACCTCCGGTGAAGCGACGGCGAGGGAGGTCGAGCCTTGGCTCCGGGGCGAGCCAAGGTGGGCGAATGGGCGAAGAATGCGAAGAGAGGTCTCGTGGAGATGTTGGTTGGGTCGGTCGATGAAATTGGTGAGCGGTGTGGTCGGAATCGATGAATGAAGGCGGCAGAGCAGATTGGGGGAAATCGAAAATTAGACGAAGCTAGAAAGAATTAGGTTTACTGATGACGGGAGTCGACTGTGGACAAGCTCTGGAAGCTCTGGTCGTCGCCTCGAGGGTCGTCGGGGGCCCGAGGCTCTGGCGCAGCTCACGGCGGTGCACGACGACAAGGGGGTCGTCGGATCAGTGGTGCAGGCTCTCTCTCCTCTCTTCAACACCTCCCTCACGCAGCTGTCACTCTGGGGAGTAAGGTGGAGCTCCTGGGATGAAAGGGTAGCGCCAAAGATGGTGTGAATTGTGCGGGTGAGCTCAAGCTTTATACGGCTAGGGGTCCGAGAAGAATGGAGTCGGGCGAGGTGGTCGGATCTCGGATCCTGAGGTAGATCCCAGTGCATGGATCTCGGATGCAGGAGGGAGGATTAGGACCCGGGGTTTAGTCGAATGGAAGGCAGATCAGATGGGGAAAATTAGGAGAACTCGGGTCAAAAACCCGATCCGCCTGGAAGAGGGTCTGCGGGGGAGAGTTGACCAGGGGTCAACAATCCCCCGTGGACCAATCAGAATTCAGATTTTATTAAATATTTGGAAATTAAATAAAATAAATAAATTACCGAATTTCGAAAAAGTTAAAACATGAAAAATGTTTATTTATTTTTAAGTTATTTTTTAGTGATTTTTATTTTTTTTTATGAAATAAAAATATTGTATGTACAATATAGTATTATTATATATAGGTATATACAATATTGCATTTTTTATTTTTGATTTTAATTATTCATTTTATACAATTTATTCCCATTTTATATTTTATTTATTTATAGAATAAAATTTGGAATATTATGGTATTTTTATTTTATTTTTATTAATTATTTACAAGGGTTAAATAAATAGTTTTATTTATATACATACATGGTATATATACAAGGTTGGAGATTGATTTTATTTTATTTCTTTTTATTTTATTTTTATTTTTCTCATTTTTATTTTATTTATTTACATGAATGTAGAATGTGAATATATTTTTATTGGATTTTTATTTATTTATTTATAAGGGGAAATAAATATATATTTGGTTTTTATACACAAGGTCTATGTACAAGGATGAAGGAATTTTATTTTTATTTTTGTTTTTCCATTTTTGTTTTGATTTTATACTTACAAATATATATAAATAAATATGCACCCATTTTTATTTTGAATAAGAGAAAAATAATTTTTATTTATTTATAGGTGTATGTACAAACACATGAGCTCCCATATCTCTCTCTACTTGGGATCTTTTGCGGTCAGGCCCATGGTGAGCCCTCCCTTGGGATTAGGTCGCTCAATATTTATTCTAAATATCTCCCTCTTTTTCTTTTATTTCTTTATTCTTTTATTTATGCACAAAAACATGCTAATTATGCATATTTACACAATGCATGTTGAATTGTAATAATTGCTATTTACAACTATCTACATGTGTTTTGCATAGGTTTTGTAGCTAAAATAAAAGAATAAAGAGTGATGAATGGGTATTCATCACCCCCCTATACTTAACTTTTCTAGTCCCTTAGCAAACACTTATTTGAAAAAGAAGTGAAAAAGAAAAATAAAAATAAAAATAAAAAGAAGAGAAAATGCGTGGATTAATGCTGATTATTAAACTTGCCTTCATTAAATTGAAATATGGAGCTCGATCGGATCTTTGGATTATTAATGTGTCGGAACCTTATTTAGACTCAGGTTTAAAACTCAACAGCCTCTAAGATCCACTAATCTATAGTCAAGACTCCTCAACAATCCAGATCAGAACAAGTCTACATACACAAACCCTGAAGACTATGAATCTTTCCTTGTGCAGTGTAGGTGAGGTATAGCTCTCCACCTCAGAAGTAGCAACTTGACAACCCTCCCCAACAAGGTAACTCTATGACCATAGTCTGGCCACTCTTTCCTCGAGGAGTGTGGTATTCCCTTCTAAGTTCAAGTTCAACCGACTCAAGAAGAGGGGGAAGAAGAGAATGGACCATGGACAGTGTAGCCATGTATCCTTGGGAGCTCAACCAGTGTAGCTAAGTCTCCCTGCTGCAAGCTACATAAGATGGGACATGAATCTCAAGCTTTGCTTATTTGCACTATATACATACTCCGGTGGGATTATCATTTTCTATCAGACCCACCACTTTTTTGGAGTTATTTTCTTTTTGCATTTTTTTCAAGTGCATCTATACACATATTTACAAGGTGCAGCATATGTACATAAGGAGTTTTTCCTCTTGAGCCAGTAGATTATCCCTCTTTTGAAGTATTATTGCAACCCACAACTCCTGTCGTTAGATCTCATGGCAACCACACCAAGTTGAGACGCACTTCTTTCACTAAAAGAAGAAGAGAGGTTCCGCCTAGAAGTACTACCCTCATATGCTACCCCAAGTCAAGGAAGACTGCCTCCTCACCACCTCATCCGTAGAGAGCTCGGTGTAAATTGTGGGTCCAAGTCAAGCCATTGTCTATATGAGTCATGTGTGTGTTGTTAAGTGCTCTACTTAGGCTCATTGAGATGACATGTGATCATAGCCTAGTGGACTCAAAGAATTAAGTCACCATGGACCTGAAAAGCCTTAACCCTAAGCCCTATAAGGTTCCTCTTATAATTAGGTGGATTAAGATCTTAATCAAGCTCCATTTTCCAAATTAATTCCAGGCTAGTTTAAATGTCAACTATAATCCAGGAAAAACTATACAAATATATACAAAGATGCTATTTACACAATATTTACACATGTGCAAAATTTTTGAAAAATGTTTTGAAATCATGGATGTATGCATGAATGCAAGTTTTGTAAAAGATTTACACAAATTTACACAAGGTTTTTGCATACTTTTGATTTTCAAAACATTTTGGAAAAATTTTGTACTATATACATAATTTTGATATATACATATTTACACACTATTTACACAAAAAGTTTTTGAAAACATTTTTTTTAAAAAAAATTGTCCAATAGCTATGTATGTGCAATAAAAGAATATTTATTTGCAAGAATTTTTTTAATTTTTATGGATTTTAGGGTTTTTAGCCATTTTTATTTATTAACACACTCACACGAAGTACGAGTTATTGCTAAAGTATATATGGAATATATACACACAGTCAAGAGCGATGAAGAAGACATAACTCGTGCTTAGTATAGAGAAGTGAAAAGGAAGGCTATATACAAAGACGAAATGAAAGAATAGAAATGCAAGAGGGCCTCGGCCTTTCCCCCTATACTTAGGATCAAATAATCCTAAGTATAGCAGGTTGTACACAAAGGGAAAGCCAAGGGAAGAATGTACAGGGTCTACCCCCCCTATACTTAGGGTAAAATATCCCTAAGTATAGGCAGCAAAAATAGGGGTAGAAATGAATCAAAAAATACCCGAGAGTCCTACATCCCCCCTATACTTAGGGTAAAGTACACCCTAATTATATCATAATCAAAAGATGAGGAAAGGGATGTGGGACTAAAGAATGACATGATATGGACATCTGGATCTATACAGGTCGGGAGAATAGAGATAATCAGGCGTGAGATGCAATAGATGTGAGTCAATAGGCCACATCTCACGCAAAGTGAATCGGGGCAACATCAACGACCTGCGGCTCATGATCTAGATATGGCTTGAGCCGCTGGCCGTTCACTCGAAAGGTACTCTCAGAAGAAAACTCAGATATGTCAATACTCCCATTGTCGTGTACCTTTCTCACCAAATACGGTCCTTTCCATTTGCTCTGTAGCTTCCCTGGAAATAGATGAAGCCTAGCATCAAACAACCATACTCTCTGTCCTGGCTCAAAATGCTTGTGGCTGATATGAGAATCATGCCACTCCTTCACTATCTCCTTGTACTGTAGGCTGTTTGAGAAGACGGTATCACGAAGCTCCTCCAAGGCTGCTAACTCTGCCCTCCTCTGATCTCCTACACTATCTGGATCCAAAAGTATATCAGTGACAGCCCAAAGTGACCTATGTCTCAACTCAACAGGTAAATGGCATGACTTGCCATAAACGAGGCAAAAGGGAGATGTGCCCAAAGGTGTCTTGAAAGACGTCCTATATGCCCACAAGACCGAGTCCAAAAGCTATGACCAATCCTTTCTGTTAGGGCAGACGACTTTCTGCAATATAGTCTTGATCTCCCTGTTCGACACTTCAGCGAGACCATTCGTCTGAGGATAGTATGGAGTGGCAACTCGATGGTCTATGCCGAACTCACTAGCAAGGGCCTTTACCTTGTCGTTGACGAAATGAGACCCCCCATCAGATATCAACACTCGAGGTACCCCGAACCGTGAAATGATATGCTTCCTCAAAAATCTGCAAACAGTCCTAGCATCTGCGGTCTGGGCGGAGATGGCCTCAACCCAACGACTCACATAATCCACGACCAACAGAATGTACTCAAATCCCTGACTCTTAGGGAATGGACCCATGAAATCGATGCCCCATGCATCAAAAACCTCACAGAAGTGAATGGGCTGCATCGACATCATATCACGCTGTCCACAAGTGCCCATCCTCTGACAGTCAGTACACCTCTTCACAAACTCATCCGAGTCCTTGAAGAGGGTAGGCCACCATAGGTCGGATTGGAGCACTTTTTGTGTCGTTCTCCTCCCAGAGTGGTGTCCTCCTGCCTCAAGCTTGTGTCAGTAAGTGAGGACACTATGATGCTCCTCCTGAGGAATGCACCTACGCCAGACGCTATCCCCTCCTTCATGGTAAAGGATGGGATCCTCCCAGTGGTAGGACTTGGCCTTCGCGAGGAAGGTCTCAAGTCTCTGCCTGGGCCAATCTCGTGGGACTTTCTTAGCAACAAGAAAGTTCACAATATCGGCGTACCAAGGGAGAGAGGCGATAGCAAGGATCGCCTCATCTGGGAAGGTCTCACAAATAGGCTCAGTCTGCTCAGAATCCTCAAGATGCTCTAATCGGGAGAGATGATCCGCCACTACATTCTTGACTCCACGCTTACCCTTAATCTCTATGTCAAACTCCTGGAGTAGAAGGATCCATCTGATCAATCTAACTTTGGCATCCTTCTTTTCCATGAGGTACCTGATGGCGGTATGATCCGTGTAAATGGTCACTCTAGATCCGATAATATAAGATCTGAACTTATCTAGGGCAAACACTACGGCTAGCATCTCCTTCTCAGTGACCGTGTAGTTCCGCTGTGCGACATCTAATGTACGGATAACGTAGTGAATGGCAAATGGGACTCCATCCCTCCTCTGTCCCACCACGGCCCCTACGGCAAAATCGGAGGCATCCGTCATGATCTCAAATGGGAGAGATCAATCAAGCGGCTGGAGAACATGACCCTCAACAACACATCTCTTGAGAGTCTCGAACGACGAAAGACACTTGTCATCGACAAGGAACTCGGTGTCTTTCATCAGCAGATCAGTCAACAGCCGAGCAATCCTACTGAAATCATGAATGAAGCATCGGTAGAAACCGAAGTGCCCCGGAAAAGACCGTAACTGACGCAAGTTAGACGACGGTGCAAGTTTTCTAATGACATCTACCTTGGCCAAATCAACCTCCATTCCCCTGTTGGAGATGATATGGCCAAGCACCGTCCCTTGAGTCACCATGAAGTGACTCTTCTCCCAAGACAGCACAAGGTGAACCTCAATGCATCGCTGAAGGACTCGGTCTAGGCAGTCAAGACAGGAATCGAATCCGTCGCCGTAGATCGAGAAATCATCCATGAAGACCTCCAAGAACTCCCCCACCATGTCCGAAAACATAGACAACATGCATCTCTGAAAAGTCGCAGGGGCGTTGCATAGCCCAAATGGCATGCGTCTGAAAGCATATGTGCCGAAGGGACAGGTGAAGGTAGTCTTGTCCTGGTCCTTGGGAGCGATGGCCACCTGATTGTAGCCGGAGTACCCATCTAAAAAGCAATAGTGGCTCTTCCCTGCCAGTCTCTCAGTGATCTGATCTATAAAGGGCAGGGGGAAATGATCCTTCTTGGTGGCCTGGTTGAGTCGTCTGTAATCTACGCAGACCCGCCAAGAAGTGGGTACCCGGGTAGCAATCTCCTCTCCAGACTCGCTGACAACTGTAGTGATGCCCGTCTTCTTGGGCACCACATGCAATGGGCTGACCCACTTGGAGTCGGAGATGGGGTAGATAAAATCAGCGCTCCACCATTTCAAGATCTCCTTCATGACAACCTCTCTCAGATTCGAGTTCAGCCGCCGCTGGAACTCACGCGACGGCTTCGCCTCCTCCTCGAGATAGATATGGTGGGAGTACAGGGCCGGACTTATCCCCCGGAGATTGGCTACGCTCCATCCTATCGCCTTGCGGTTCTTTTCAAGAACCCCCATCAGACGGAATTCCTTCTCTCCAGTCAAATCGGCGGAGATAATGACTGGGTACATCTCATGCTCACCCGCAAGGAACCTATACTTCAGCGACGCAGGAAGTGGCTTTAGCTCTGGACAACTAGATGCTGGTGGAACTGGCCTCTGAAAACTCTGAGTGAATGCTGCCAAATACGCATGGGAGAACTGGAACTCTCGCTCACAATCATAATCTGGAGAAAGCTACTCTACTGGATTGTCTCTGCGCTGCATGGCATCAACCTCCTCCCTAGCTGTAGGCTCAGTGGAAGTCAGATCTGGTATAAATCATCAAACTCTGCCCAATCAAAATCTGACTCCAAGGGATCTGTATCATCATCACAAAACAACTCTATCTCATGGTCGAGAATCGGCTCTACTACCTGTAAGGTATCCTGGACCAGGAATGCGCTCTCCAAGCTCTCCTCTACTGGCATCTCTACATCAGCGGACTCTGAATGTGAGAGGATGGCCTGTGCATCTAGGTCTGTCCAAACCGCCTCGTCATCTCTGATCACAAAGTTGCAGTCCTGGTGGATGTCTAGCCCTGCATCTATCATCTGCTCTGAATCAGTGGTCAGCTCTGAGCATGCTGAATCTCTGACTCTGATGTCCTCGACCGTCTCTATTTGTACACTCTCGCCCTCGACGCGAAAGTATACCTTCCCGCTATCATGGTCGGTCACTGCCTTTGCTGTGGCCAAAAACGGGCGACCTAGAATGATGGGGGTATCGGTCACCGACTCAGGGATCTCCATGTCCAACACAACGAAGTCCACGGGGAATTGCAGGCCCTGAATCGTGACGACAATATCCCTCAACAACCCCTTCCGGCCTCTTGAAGATCGATCAGCAAACTGAAGACTATCCTACACTGTTGTAGAGTGCCCAACCCGAAGCGGTCGAGAAGGGCTGCCGGAAGTAGGTTGATCAAAGAACCGCTGCCTATAGAGTACGCTCTAACCTCTGCTCTCTGATATGGCACCTGACATAAGGGGCTCCTGAATCTGGCATCTTGGCCGGCAGACAGTTCTGGATCGCGAAAACACGTGGCTCTGGTCAGCACATGGATCTCGGACTGGTGGTTCCTCCTCTTCCTCCTAACTGTGGTCCTGTCTCTGAGTGATCACTGAAGTAGAGGGATGTGCTGCAAAGCCTCTTGAAGAGGTCAGCTGAATGTGGAAGCGGTCGATCATCTGCTTGCTGAACTCTTCTGCTGCTTCTTTTTAGGATTTTCGGTTTTCTTCCCTTCCTCATGTGGAGTGCTCTAGGGAAGGGGATCACAGGGTCCTTCTCAGATGAAGGACTAGGAGAGGGTCTAGGCTGCTCAACGGTAGAATCCACACATACATCAAGCACCACAGGTGGATCAGAAGAAAATAAACCCTTTCCTTTATTGCCAGAAGTGTCCTGAGATACATGAATAGAAGGAAAGACTACAGGACTCTCAGAAGTAAAAACGGTGGCATCAGCATCACCCTCGACTGGTCGACTCACGGCATCAGCACCGCGCTCTGGCTCGTCAACACTGGTGGCATCAGTACCACCTCCTCCATCTGGTGAAATGACGACATCAGTATCGCAGTGGGATAAGCATCCATGGTGGCATCAGTACCACCATCCTCACGTGGCGCTCTGGAGGTGACCTGGGGGTATCGCTCAGACGAGGCGCCGCCTGCTGGCACCCTACTGCTCCTAAGTGTGACAAAGTCAGTATCAAAAAGATAGGCAGACATATCACCAAATGCATCCTTGGAGTGGCATACTCTGTAAAATCTACCTGCTCAGACTTCCTCTTGAGGTTGTTCGGGTTAGGCTCGATCTGGGCAAGTATGTGGCCTTCCCTCTCACAATCTCCCGCATCTGCTGGCGGAACTCGTCGATCTCCCGTCTGAAAGTAGCCTGCTGATCAGTCAGGAGGCGGGCTATGTCATCCAAGGTGGGGCTCTCATAGGATGGCTCATGAGAACCTGACGGGTGGCCTCGCTGGTAGTGAGGCTGCTGCTGTGGCTAGTGCTGTGGGTGAGAGGGGTACTGCTGTGGATGAAACTGCTGCTGAGGCTGATGACGCCTCCAAGAATGTCCCTACTGGTAGGGACGAGGACCATACTGGAGTGACTGCTGCTGCTGCTGGTGGTACACTGGGGGCTGCTGCTGCTGGTGATCTCGCTGATGGTCGTACTGGCCACTCTGACCCGGAGACTGTTGCTGGGAACTGGCACCTCCGGCTGACCAACGGAATCCGAGATGGTCTCGTCGGATACCGGGCTGAGGACGGTCGTACCAAAATCCCGTTGACGTCCATCAATGGCTCGGGCTCATATGTGGCTGGTGGAGTACGGCCATGATCCGGCTGGTAGACTACCATCTGCGTGTCTAGAGATGGTGGTGACTGGTAGTGTGGTTGCAGCTGTTGGTACGGCTCCGCCTGTACAAGATGGACCTGTCTAGGGTGCTGGGAGCGCTGGGACGAACTGCCGCTACTGCTCGGATCTCCTCGCGACTGAAGACGGGGCTGAGAGGCCGTCTGTGCCTCCTAGAGACACATGAGCTGTGTCTTCAAGTCACTCAGTGTCTGTGCCATCTGCTCCATCTGCGTGATACCCTGGCACTGCTTCTTCTCTATGATCTCCATCCGATCCAGCTTCTCGCTGATGATTCCCATGTCAGCGGCTGTGGACTCGGCCTGCGCGGCTGCCACTGACGAAGTGGATGGACCGGCGTCGACCCGTGCGATCCTCTGATACTGCACGGTCTGTGGCTGGGGGCGTCCCTGTGTGTAGAGTCGGGTCTGGGACATCACCATATAGTTCTTGGCCATCTCCTCGTAGATGGCCCAGACCTGATCATGATCCTTGGCAAAGTAGGACCCGCCAGGTGAAGCATTCACCATGCCCTACAGCTCTGGTGTCAGCCCGCAGAAGAAGCTCTGAACTAGGTGCGAGCATCTGTCGATCAGCTCACGGAACATCTCCCATGCCTCGTGGAATTGCTCATTGGGGAGCATGGAGAAGTTGCTGATCAGGGCCCTCGCTGCGTTCGTCCGCCCGAGTGGATAGTTATTGTTCAAGTACTCGGTGCAGAGCTGCTCCCAGGTGTAGACAAACTTCCCCAAGTGTTTCAGCCAGGTGGCTACTCTGTCGGCCAGTGAGAAGGGAAGGCAATCATACGGATGGTATCCTTGTCCACCTGTTTGTCGTGGACTGTGATGCAGATCATCAGAAACTCCTGTAGGTGGAGATGGGGCTCCTCAGTGGCTAGCCCATGGAATCGGGGGAGGAGCTGCAAGGTGTTCGGGGGGAACTTGATGTCCCCCACGATGGCTGGAAGAACAACCCAACGATGCGTCAAAGTTGATCCGGGGTTGTGTAACTCCTGCATCGGTCTCGATGGATCTGCTGCTGCGGCCACTGTGGCGGCTGTCGCATCATCGGGTAACCTCGACCCGTCTCCTGGGTCGCGCTGTGCTCGATCGGCTCTCAACTGCTCCATCTCTAGCCTCATCTCTATCATGAAGGCACCTTGATCCCTCAACTGCTGTTGAACTGTCTCAAGGGAGGCGATCAAGGTGGAGTTGATCGTACCCTGGTCCAAGATGAATGTCTGATCGGCTCGGGGACCTCCTGTGCGATCGTCGCTGCTGCCGGCCATGGTCTCTGCAAAGGCAAAAGACCCAAACTCAGTGCCGATAAATCATTCTGCGGTCTCTCATCTGGCACTGGCATCTCAGAAACAGAAGAAGGGTGGTCAAGGGGGCATAGGGTGGAGTCGAACTCGGGTTCGGAGAGCGGGTCTCGGCTCTCGCGAACCAACCTAGATGAGCAGACATAAGTGCTGGGAAGCGGTGCAGTCAAAGGCTGCCTAAGGGACCTTCTGCCCATCATCTTGATCTGGCGAGTCGGGCGATGGGATCTGGTAACAAATATGATCAGCAAACAAACCCCTGATTCACCTACTCAACGCGAGATGAAGACCGTAAGAGTTCGGTCAATTATCTTTTCAGTTTTTATTAGGTGATCAAGTCAAGATAGCAGAGCGATTACGTGACCTGTTGGGAATCCGATTCCCCCAGGAGACTGGCCTGATCCCGAACTAGATCTTTCCCAGCTAGTACAAGCCGCGGATCGATTTCCGGCTACCCAATCGGCTCACTTTGTTAAGGATATCACGGCCCGCTTTATTGGAGACCGGAGCGATCCTCACTGGAGAATGACTAGCTCAGAAGCAGTAGTCTGAAGGAGGTTCAGATGTGGCTCTATCCTAGGGTGCAGGTCACTCTCTCGCACATGCAAACCAGACAAGGAGGGGGTTGCTCTTCACAAGACAAATTTTTCGGGTAAGTGTCTTTTAGGGTCAATAGAGTTAACAGTTCCAATTTTATGTTTGAATTTTTAGGTATTTTTCAATAACAAACAATCGCCTAACGAATTTTCGGTTCTATTGGTTATTTTAAGTCCAAAAACGGGGGGAGAAGTCGAAAAAGCCGATGCGTGAGAAATCAATGATGCATGCAGAGTAAGAAATGCGTACCTGACTCCAGCAGTCTACATGCAAGATGATCCGCGCAGAATTGAAAGATAGAAATAAAACTACCTAAATGATGCAAGCGGAAATCCGGGCCCTAACAAGCAGTTCTACTCGAAAGAATAGTGGCTAAGTGGTCAATCAGGAGGGTCGGAGTCCGGTCTCGGATGCCGATCGGTGCCCGCCACAACGGGTCCTGCCAGCGCTGTATACGACCTCTAGCGGCGCGTGACCCCTCAAGTGACCCAAATAGTCTTTTTATTAATCTTTTATTTTGGTCCAATTAGTCGGTCTATAGGTACAAGCAAGGTTATTAAGGTGTGTGGACCCTACTAATTACGACGCAATCAAGTAAAAATCCTAAGCTAGGAGTTGAAATCCGCGAGAAACAAAGGCAGTAAATAAACGACAAAACCGCGAGAAAAACCGCGAAAAAGCCGAGGGGTCCCACGAGCACACCGGTGCTCAGTGAAACAGACCCTGAGAGTCTAAGTGTCTGAGGTCCTGTCCTGTCCCTGTATTATTCTAAACTAATCACGCACTCCTACTGTCTCCTTGCGCTCTCCCCGCGGCTCCGTGCAGAAGGGAGCCGCCTCCGATTCCCGCAGTTGCGTCGGCTCCTCGAGAGGAGCTGCTGATGAATACTCATTCATCACTCTTTATTCTTATATTTTAGCTACAAAAACCTTTGCAAATGCATGTAGATATGTGTAAATAGAAATAATCACCAAAAGCATGCATTGTGTAAAAACCTATAATTAGCATGTTTTTGTGCAAAATAAAAGAATAAAGATTACAAAGAAAAAAGAGGGGAAATATTTAGAATAAATATTGAGCAACCTAACCCAAGGAGGGCTCAGCATGGGCCTGACCGCATAAAAGCCAAAGTAGAGGGAGATAGGGGCTCATGTGTAAATATTTATGTAAATAAATAAAAATATTTTTCCTCACAAAATATCCCAAAATATGCTTGTAAATACTTATACATATTTATAAGTATAAAAACAAAAGAAAAAGGGTAAAAATCAAAAAAAAAACAAAAACACCACTTTCAGCATGTACATAGACTCACCTACATATTTATTTAGCCTTATAAATAAACAAAATTAATTTTTATAATATAATGTAAATAAATTAAATAAAAACAATCAAAACAAAAACCAAATAAAAAATAGCAAAATAAAAAACACAACAACATATTGTAAATATACCATGTATATAAATGTACATATATATTTATTTAACCTGTGTATATAAATAATAAGAATATAATAAAAATACCTTTTTATTCCTTATTTTATAATGAAAATAAATAAAATATAAAATAGGAATAAAATTGCATAAAAATAACAATTAAAAAATCAAAAATTAAAAAGCCTATATTGTGCATATACCTATATATAACTATATAATGTAAGTACCTTATTTTTATTTCGAAAAATTAATTAAAAATCACAAAAAAATAGAGAAAATAAAATAAATATTTTTTATGTTTTGAGTTTTTAGTAATTCGATCATTTTCTAGCTCAAAAATAAATAAATAAAAATTTTGTGCTTGGCGGGTCCTGATTGGTCCACGGGGGTTTGTTGACCCCGGTCAACTTCCCCCGCGGACCCTCTTCTCTTGCGGATCTGGCAACCGACCCGACTTCTCTATTTTCTTTCCGCTCGATCCGACCGCCAACACCTCGAACCCCGGGCTCCGATTAATCTCCGATCATCCAGGACCCTCGCCCGGGGTGGGTTTGATGGATCCGAGGCTCGAGTGACTCGCCCGACCCCTATCTTCTCGGATCCTTCGCCATATATAATGTCGTCTCCGGCGACCTAATTCTTCCATCTTTGGATCTTCCCCTCGGTGCCTATGACCTCGTCTAGAGTCCCTGAGTGACAGCCGTTGTCTTGGGGAGTTGCAGAGAGGCCCGGGAAGCCGGGAGCCACTGATCCGGTGGTCTTCAGCCGCCGTGCGCCGCCGCGAGCGCGCCGAGCCTCGGGGAGTCGACGGCCCCTTGCAGGCAACGACCAGAAGCTCGCCGAGCTTCAGCCCAGTCGACTACATCCACCAGGTAGCTTCTTTAGGCCGTAGAGTAGCTTAGGTTTCGATTTTTCGATTTCTAGTAGCTTAGCTCCGCCACCTCCGCCTGCCGTCTCCGACCATCCTTTCACCCATCCGACACTACCTCCACGTCCACCAGACCTCTCTCCACCTTCTCCGACCCTTCATTCCCCTTGGCTCGCCCCGGAGCAGGGTATCGGCTCTCACCCTCCGCCGCTCGCCGGAGAGCCTCCATAGCGCCTCATCTTTCACATTCCGCCCGCTCTGACGGGTCGAGGCAGTTTGCCCTCGATCCAGCTTCTTTCCTGTGCAGGTATCTAGGCCAATCGACCTCATCTGGAGGTCGAGACTTCTGAGCACAGCAGCTCCAGGTTCCTCCACGTCACCGGAGCTCTCTGGAGCTCCTCGCTTCCATCGGAGCAGCACAGCAGGTGCGGAGCTTCCAGGCGAAGCTTTCCCGCACCTCAGGAGCATCAGACGAGGCCCACCGGACACGTAGAGGGCCGGCGAAGCTCGCCGGCCGCCTGTTCTTCCAGCAGCCTCGTCGACCGTCAGATAGTCCTCAGCGCCCCCAGTTGCAATCTGATCCATCCATTTAGGCGCACCGTCACCGTCTGATCATCCCGAGGAAAGATCTTGACCATCCGCTCGGAGGAAGAGGCACCAGCACGCCTCGTCCGTCAGATCTGCCACGTGCCCTCTCCTCCTCCGTCGATACATCAAGGGCTTGGCCTCCAGAGCACCGTGACCGTCGATCTCCACGTGGAGGGCCACAGCACGTTCGATCAGGCCGAGCGTTACCAAGGGTTAAGGCGCCATTTGTCTCGATCGTCGGATCTACCACGCGTCATACATCTGGCCGTCGACAATAATAAAAGTTGTAAATTGTTCTTAGGCCCCCTTTACTTTCTGCATTTAGCTTTAGTCCTGTAAATACGTACCATAGTTGTTTACTTTTTTGTGAAATTTACACTGTGGACCTTGCACTTTATTTCCTTGCATTTATGCCCCTGTGCGTTGTATGACACGTGCGTCGTCACGTGTTTCTCTGGTTTATTTGCAATACATACCCCTGTTGTTCTGTATGTTAACAGTTGAATGAAACTTTTAGTTTATTTGCATTTATACCCCTGTGCGTGATATATTTCAACATGTGCGTGATATTTTGGGTATTTTGCGAATAGGACCTGGACTTTTGGTACCTGTTACCAATAAGTCCTCGGGACTTATTTTCATTGCATTTGGGTCCCTGAGTGCCCCAGGCACGCGCGTGGCGCGTGTTTTGCTGGGTTAATTGCACCAGACCCCCCAGACTCTTGGGTATTTGCACTTTGGTCCCTATGCACAGTGCCCCTTCTTTATTTTTGAATAAAATAGCAAATTACCTCCAAATCCAACGAAAATTGGACATATGGCTCCTTCCATGGTGTAAAATTTTCGAGGATGTTTTAGGACATTTTGATTCATTTGATATTTTTAAAAATTCAAAAAACCTCTATTTTCTTCACTGTCTAACTTTAAAAATTACAAAAAAATATTACATAGTGTCTAAAAATTACAAAAAAAAATTCTATTGTCCCCTTTGTTGGGTTTGATTTTCTAGCCAATTTTGGCTATTTTTCATTACTGAAAACCATTAAAAATTGAAAAACACCTAAAATCTTATAAAAATTCTAATAATTAAAACAAAAATCCAAAAATAATAAAATAGGTGCATAAATTTTCCTTATTTTCTTCTCTTTACAGGAAAATTACCTCCCAGCTATTTTGGGGCCTTTAGATATTTTATCTAGGCCTTTTTAGCTCGGCTGGACAGTACCTTTGATTTCAGCCACTGTTACATTTTTAGATAATTAAATAAAGATCAGAAAATTCTCAAAAATTCACCAAAAACACTAAAAATTATAAAACACATAAAAACATTTTTGTTAGAATTTTGATTGATTTTTAGTGCATTTAATAATTTGTTGAAGTGTGTGTTTGTTTACTTTTCTTATTTTCTTAATACATTAAAAAATCCAAAAATATAAAATAATTAAAAACCACTAAAAATATGTTGTTCTTTTATTTTATTCCTTTTTACTACTTCGTAGGCCGAAAGGCAATCCGTGCTCCTTGAGTTCGACCATGGTCGCTATACAGGTTAATCCAATAGCGAGACCGCTTTCGCGTTTTTGATCGATTTGTTTATATTAGTGGTCTGATTTTTCTTGATTGTCCGCGCTTGATCGCTTGGGTCACAACGACCTATTTAGTACCTTATACCCGAGTGCTCAGGCTGTGACATCAGAATGGCGTCGTTGCCGGGGAGCACGGCTTAGTAGTTTTTATTTTACCTTCATTTTTCTTTTCGCGGCTTTTCGCGGCTCTTTCAGAGCTCGCGGCTTTTTCGCGGCTTTTGTTTTCTATTTTATCTTTGTTTTGTTTTGTTTTATTTTCCTTTTTTTTCTTTTATTTTTATTTTTGTTTTATTTTGAGTGTTTATTCTATTTTGCATTTTTGCATATATACCCTTATTTTTATTTCCATTTATTTTTCTTATCATTATTTAATTATTTCAGTCTGACCACTTGTCTCTGTTTTCTTGCGAGGGCCCGAGGACCGTGGAGGCGACTTTCGAGGAGCCGACGCAACCGCAGGACTTGGAGGCGGCTCTCTTCTTTACGGAGCCGCAGGAGAGAGCGAGAGAGAGAGAGAGTTGAGTGGGCGAGGTTAGATTAGACTTTTGATTATTATTGTAATAATACAGGGACTCAAACTGGACACTTTGGACTTTTGGACTTAGCGGGTCTGTTTCGCCGAGCACCGGTGTGCTCGGGGGACCCTTAGAGTTTTTCGCGGCTTTTTATGCGGTTTTGTTTTCTTTTCTTTTTACTGCCTTTTCCGATGTTTACACGGTTTTTCATCGAGCCCCTAGCTTTAGGATTTTCTCTTGCTTGTGCCATAATTAGTAGGGTCCCCACACTTAACTATTTGCCTGTCCCTATAGTGCGCTAATTGGACCTACTAATAATCAATTAATAAAAATAATCGACTCATCTCCTTCGTAGCCTACGTGGCCACAGCTCACCCTGTAAAGCGCTTTCTCCTACCCCTGATTTGTCGGGCAGAGGAGGGGTGGGCCAAGACCGGACCCTTTGGCTTGGAGGTCGGTGACCGATTAGACGGTTCTGCGAGTAGAAATTGCTGATCTAGGACTCGGTTTTTCCCGCTGCATCATTTAGGTAGTTTATTTCCTGTCTTTAAATTCTGCGCGGATCACTTGCATGTAGAGTGCTGGAGGCAAGGTACGCATTTCTGACTTTGCATACATCATTGATTTATCGCGCATCGGCTTTTTCGTCTTCTCCCCCCTGTTTTGGATTAAATAATCAGGAGAACCGAAAAATTCGTTAGGCTTTGTTTTTATTTGAAAAATATCTAAAAACAAAAAACAATAAAATCGGGACTGCTAATCATACTTGACCTAAAAAGACACTTCACTGAAAATCTGTCTTGGGGAGAGTAACCCCCTCCTTGTCTGGTTTGGATGAGCGAGAGAGTGATCCGCACATTAGAATAGAGCCTCCGATCCTTTCTTGACTGATTACCGGCTTTCAGTACGGGACAGTCGGTTGAGAAAGATCTGGATACCTATTGACCTCACGTAATCGCTCTGATAGACTGGATGATCACCTAAAATAAAATTGACAAGATAATTGACCGATCCCTTCGGTCTTCAGCTCTGTGTGCGTAGGTGAATTGGGGGTTTGCTTGTTCATCTTGTTTGATTGCCAGATCCCTTCGATCCTTTCTCATCTCCCTCCATCTATTCCCCTCCCTCACCTCCCTTCATTTCTCTTTTCTTCTTCTTCTTTATCCCTGGATGATGGATTCCCCTCACTATGAGCCGACTCTTACGGCTTCTTCTCCGTCTTCTGACCATCACTCCAGTCCACCTTCTAGGGAGGTCGGATCTCCGACCAACCTCCCGCTCCCTCCCTCCCTTTCATCTCATCACTCTGGGCATGTTGTGCTAGACGTCCGAGGATACCAGCTAGAGCATATGCGAGACCCGGACGATGTTGTTGCTGAGTTGAGAGCGCACTCCGTGGGTGACCCAAGAGAGCAGTGGAGATCAACAGACATGTCCTATTCCAGAAGGATGGAGGAGCATATACCTTATGGAGCTCAGTCAGCTTCTACACTAGGTCCATTCGTCTTGGATTTGGACTACATTCAACGACTGCCAATATTTTCAGAGAGGCGCACGAGGAGCCATATCTTCACCTGTCGGCCTTCAAGGAGTTTTGTAGAGCACAGAGATATTCAGACGTCACTGCAGAGGAGCTGATGAGCAGGACCTTCCCCTTCACGCTTCACGACAAATTACCTCCAAATCCAACGAAAATTGGACATGGCTCCTGCCATGGTGTAAAATTTTCGAGGATTTTTGAAGACATTTTTTATTTCATTTGATATTTTTAAAAATTCAAAACCTCTATTTTCTTCACTGTCTAACTTTAAAAATCACAAAAAACATATTACATAGTGTCTAAAAATTACAAAAAAAATTGTCGACTGTCCCCTTTGTGTGTTTGATTTTCTAGCCAATTTTGGCTATTTTTCATTACTGAAAACCACTAAAATTGAAAAACACCTAAAATCTTATAAAAATTCTAATAATTAAACCAAAAATCCAAAAATAATAAAATAGGTGCCTAAATTTTCCTTATTTTCTTCTCTTTACAGGAAAATTATCTCCCAGCTATTTTGGGGCCTTTAGATATTTTATCTAGGCCTTTTTTGCTCGGCTGGACAGTACCTTTGATTTTCAGCCACGGTTTAATTTTTAGATAATTAAATAAAGATCTGAAAATTCTCAAAAATTCACTAAAAACACTAAAAATTATAAAACACATAAAAACATTTTTGTTAGAATTTTTGATTGAACTTTAGTGCATTTAATAATTTGTTGAAGTGTGTGTTTGTTTACTTTTCTTATTTTCTTAATACATTAAAAAATCCAAAAAAAATATAAAATAATTAAAAACCACTAAAAAATATTTTGTTCTTTTATTTTATTCCTTTTTACTACTTCGTAGGCTGAAAGGCCAATCTGTGCTCCTTGAGTTCGACCCTGGTCGCTATACCAGGTTAATCCAATAGCAAGACCGCTTTCGCGTTTTTGATCGATTTTGTTTATATTAGTGGTCTGATTTTTCTTGATTGTCCACGCTTGATCGCTTGGGTCACAACGACCTATTTAGTACCTTATACCCGAGGTGCTCAGGCTGTAACATTCGATCCTCGGTCCCTCGCAAGAAACAACAAGTGTGTCACAAACCAGATAAACAAAGCAAATAAACAAACATGGTATATGTGCAAAAATGGGAAAAAATAAACACTCAAAAAATAAAAAATAAAATAAAAGAAAAATAAAAGAAAATGAAATTAAAAGAAACATGAAAAGCCACGAAAAGCTACGGACGAAGAAAAAGCCGCGGAAAGCCGCGAAAATCAAAAGCAAATAAAACGAAAGAAAATGCGACTACTAAGTCGTGCTCCCCAGCAACGAAGCCATTCTGATGACCGATTGATTACTAAGACTCGGGTGAATATAATAGATCAAGGGTCGTTGCGACCCAGATCTCAGAGATAGCTCAGTCAATCAAGAAAAATAAAGAGCAGACCACCAAACAGAGATATAAAATCAATAAAAGCAAAAATAGTGGCCCCGGCTATGAGATTAGCCTAGTGTAGCACCCAGGGTCGGACTCAGGGAACACGAGTTGGTCTTGCAGCCTACGAAGTAGTCTAAAAGCAAATAAAATAAAAACAATGATTTTTGGTGGTTTTTAATTCTTTTTATTTTTTTTTGGATTTTAATAATGAAGAAAAATAAAGAAAAAGCAAATACAAGCAACTTCAATCAATTATTTAAATATTAAAAAATAGTCCAAAAATTCAAAAAAAAATATTTTTATGTTTTATACGTTTTTTACTATTTTGGTGAATTTTGAGATTTTTATAATTTTTATGGAATTTTCTAAAAATAAAAGAAGGCAGAAATACCGTGCTACTGTCCAGCCAATCTTAAAAGACCAATTAAAATATCAAATGGTCCTGTAAAAGCCTAGAGGTAATTTTATTGAAAAATAGAAATAATAAAGAAAACTCAGAAATAGAGTTTATTAATTTTTGAATTTTCTATAATTTTTTTAGAATTTTGAAGAGTTTTTAGGTGTTTTTTATTTTTTATGGTTTTTATATATCCAATAATCGCCAAAAATGCACAGAAATTCAAGCATACAAAAACAAAGAAAACTTGATTTTTTTGGAATTTTTAAAAGAGCTTTTATATTTTTTATGATTTTAAAATCTAAACAGACACAAAAATGGTGGCTTTTGAATTTTAAAAATAATAAAAAGCCTAAAAAATGTACCCAAAAATTAGGGAAATTTTTGCACAGTGGCAGGAGCTACATGTCCATATTTCATGCAATTTAGGTTAAGTTTGGTATTTTATTTAAATCAAAAATAGGCTCACAAGTGCACAGGGACCTATATGTCATAAAAACATTCTTTGGGACCAAATAGTAACATGGCAAAAAAGTCAGGGGCCAATCATGCAAAAAGCCCAACACGCGCAAATCACGTGATCCAGACCACAGAGGTTTATAACTGTAAATTCTATTTATAAAAATGCTAGCAGTAACATCCAAGAACTACAGGATAAAGAATGCAAAAAGCCCAGACCTCACGTGTCGATGCACGTGGTTCACACACATAGGACTAATATGCAAATACGATAAACATCCAGGTCCTCTATGCAATTTAACCAAAATAAAAACAACTACTGAAAATAGTTACAGGACTAAAAATTAAATGCAAAATAGGAGGGGCTTAAGTATAAATTACCCTTATAATCGGAGGGCTGATGGCGTGCCACGTGGAAGATCGGATGGCTGCTCGGCAAGGTCACCTCTTCGCTGAATCGAATGGTGAGGAGGAGGCCACGTGGATGATCGGATGGCTCTGGTGTGGACTCGCCTCTCCTCTGCGATGGACGCTCCAGATGAGGTCCGAACAAGGATCTGACGGCTGCTCTCTCCTTGCGGATGGACGGTCGTGATTAGAACTGGGCGGAGAAGCATGATCGAACGGTGACGGAGGATCCTTCAAGAATAGGTAGCCGGCGAGTTTCGCCGGCCTAATGAGCGCGATGAGGTCCTCCTCTGCTGCTGCTGGGATAGGGAAGAGCTCCGCCTCGATGCTCCGCAGCTGATGAGCCCCTTCGATGAGGCCGGAAAGCTCCGAGGAGCTCCGGCGATGAAGGCGGAGCTGGACCTCCGTGCCTGGATGTCGGACCCTCAGATGGGTCTACTTCGACCTGCAAAACTGCAGTAGAGGACTCCTGGGTTGAGGGCAAACTGCCTCGACCCGGTTAGGGGTGGTGTAGATGGTTGGATGGGGCGCGACGAGGACCTCCGATGAAGCGACGGCGAGGGAGGTCGAGCCTTAGCTCCGGGGCGAGCCAAGGTGGGCGAGTGGGCAAAAATGCGAAGAGAGGTCTTATGGAGATGATGGTCGGGTCGGTCGATGAAATGGGTGAGCGGTGTGGTCGGAATCGATGAACGAAGGCGGCGGAGCGGATTAGGGGAAATAAAAAATTAGACGAAGCTAGAAAGAATTAGGTTTACCTGATGACGGGAGTCGACTGTGGACGAGCTCTGGAAGCTCTGGTCGTCGTCTCGAGGGTCGTCGGGGCCCGAGGCTCCGGTGCGGCTCACGGCGGCGCATGGCGACAAGGGGGTCGCCGGATCAGTGGTGCAGGCTCTCTCTCCTCGCTTCAACACCTCCCTCGCGCAGCTGTCACTCTGGGGAGTAAGGTGGAGCTCCTGGGACGAAAGGGTAGCGCCAAAGATGGCGTGAATTGTGCGGCTGAGCTCAAGCTTTATACGGCTAGGGGTCCGAGAAGAATGGGGTCGGGGGAGGTGATTGGAGCTCGGATCCCGAGGTAGATCCCCGGGCGTGGATCTCGGATGCAGGAGGGAGGATTAGGACCCGGGGTTTAGTCGAATGGAAGGCGGATCAGATGGGGAAAATTAGGAGAACTCGGATCAAAAACCCGATCCTGCCTGGGAAGTGGGTCCGCGGGGGGAGAGTTGACCGGGGGTCAATAATCCCCCGTGGACCAATCAGAATTCAGATTTTATTAAATATTTGGAAATTAAATAAAAAATAATAAATGACCGAATTTCGAAAAAGTTAAAACATGAAAAATGTTTTATTATTTTTAAATTATTTTTTACTGATTTTTATTTATTTTTTTGAAATAAAAATATTGTATGTACAATATAGTATTATTATATATAGGTATATACAATATTGCATTTTTATTTTTGATTTTTAACTATTAATTTTTATACAATTTATTCCCATTTTATATTTTATTTTTTTATAGAATAAAATGTGAATATTATGGTATTTATTTTATTAATTATTTAAAGGGTTAAATAAATAGCTTTTTATATACATACATGGTATATATACAAGGTTGGTGATTGATTTTTTTTTATTTCTTTTTATTTTATTTTTATTTTTCTCATTTTTATTTTATTTATTTACATCATGAAATGTAGAATGTGAATATATTTTTATTGATTTTTATTTATTTATTTATAAGGGGAAATAAATATATATGTGGTTTTTATACACAAGGTCTATGTACAAGGATGAAGGAATTTTATTTTTATTTTTGTTTTTCAATTTTTGTTTTGATTTTATACTTACAAATATATACAAATAAATATGCACCCATTTTTATTTTGAATATGAGAAAAATAATTTTTATTTATTTATAGGTGTATGTACAAACACATGAGCTCCCCTATCTCTCTCTACTTGGGATCTTTTGCGGTCAGGCCCATGCTGAGCCCTCCCTTGGGGATTAGGTCGCTCAATATTTTATTCTAAATATCTCCTTCTTTTTCTTTTATTTCTTTATTCTTTTATTTATGCACAAAAACATGCTAATATGCATATTTACACAATGCATGATGAATGCTAATTATTGCTATTTACAACTATCTACATGTGTTTTGCATAGGTTTTGTAGCTAAAATAAAAGAATAAAGAGTGATGAATGGGTATTCATCAGAATGCTTGAGGGTGATGTGATCATAAATGTTTGTATAACCATGACGCTTCCATTCCTAGGGAGTGATGAAACGGGTCTGGATTTTAGTGTCTCCTCTCAGTAGAGAAGTAATCTAATCTTAGTCCAAATGTTGGACATTGATCTGAACGTGATTCAGATACAATGAGAATATTAGATTTGCAGTCTTGATTTAATCAAGCATCTATGGGAGGCCCGAGATCTGGATTTGGGATGTGATCTCAATATCCAAGTCACTATATGTAGAACAATACAATCGCTCGTTCTTATCTCCAAGTATCTGCGGAGAAAGTGCATTATCCTTGAAAGAGTTCAGGATAATTTCATTGTTGATATATGTATCCGAGCATTGAGAAAATGGATGATTAAATATGATTTAATTATCATGATAATATGATTTTGATTTATATTATAAGGAGAGTTATCTTAGATAATTAAATGTGATTTACTTATTAAAGATGTAAATAATGTGAATGTGATTCATATTATTTGAGAACATGAGAATAGAGATCTAAGATGATTATATGCGATTTAATTATCATGGATATGAATAATATGGATAGCACTATCCATATTAATCATATATATTATAAATGTGATTTACAATATATAAGAGAGAGCTATTTGTAATTTACATTAGTTGTTAATTAAATGTTGATGTGAATCAGATTCACATTGGACATTAAATTGAAAATGTAATTTATATTTTATTTGGATTGTGAATGTGATTCAAAAATTTCCAATGGCAAGATTGCTATATTCTCAAAATAATTATGGATTATTTTTGTAGAATATTTTTACAACAATTGTTGTTGTAATTGGAGATATTAATAATCATGAAATCTTGGATTTCATTGGAAAATCTCACATTCCAAATTGGAGTGTGGACGACTAGCCATTCCAACTTGGAATTGGTAGCCATCCATGGCTCCTTATGGAATGTAGAGATTCTCATCTTCATTATCTCCAATTTTGTGATTTAATTTAGGATTGAATAATATTTGATTTATCAAATATATTTAACCTAATTTAAATTAGTTGTTGTGTCTTTTAACCAACAACAATCTTGACCATTAAAAGAAACACAATCAATGAGAGCCATTGGATTTGTGTTGCCCATGGATTGAGATCCATGATCCAAAAATATCATAAAAGAAGAGGTACCCCTTTACTCTTCTTTACACACAAGAGAACATAAGTCTCTCTCTCTCTCTACACGTCAGCCCTCTCTCTTCCTCTCTCATGGTCGTCCACCATGGATGCCTTAGAGAGAGTCTCCATCGCCGCAGCATCACCGTTATGCTGACCGATCGTTTGGCTCGTGGATCTCGTCTCCTTCGGTGTGCCTGCACGTTGTGAAGAAGACGTCAGATCTCGTGTGTCGAGATCAGGAAATTCGTTGCTTGAACATCAACAATGTATTGCGAGAAGCACGTGTTTCATCAACACGCTCGCAAGCGTCTCCTCCGTCGGATCAGACTTGAGACAGGAGGTCTCTTCGTTTAGAGACTCGATTGCAACCACGCTTCAAGAGGTAATCCTATTACTTGTTTGTGGTTTAGATGAAACGATCTGAGAAGTGTTCTTGGATCATGTGGTTTCGTCATATAAAAAAATTTTAATTTCTACTGCATAGAACAACTAGTCCGAGTAGTCGTTCCTCGTCGTTTTCGATACGATGCTCACGCTTCCGTGATGCGCTTGAGGATTATCCTATATCCTTCAACTTGATCCCGTTTAGGTTTAGGGGTTGCTGGAGCAGAAGATTATCAAAGATTTAAGGGAGCTCGGAGGAGAATACTATATACCAGTCCACTTCATCGGGTAGTGGTGCTCGATTCAGAGGTTCATTAACCAAGGAATGAGGCGTGCATGAAAGTTGCGTTGATTGAGATACAAAATTCAAGAAGAAATCGAGAAAGAATGTGCAAGGATCGGGCAGATTGGTCAAAATCGAGTGTCTGACAAGTCTAGGACTGGGTCAGAGAAGTTGACCCAAGTCAACGGATTGCGTGACCCGATTTGGTCCACATCACCCTCAAAAAGACAATACTGATTCAAAATTTGAAAATAATTCAAATTAAAATATTAAATGATTTTTATTAATTTTAGATGAAAACACAAAAAATGTTTATTTTTTAAGTAGTGTTTTAATATGTTTTTATTTATTTTTTAAAATTTATTTATTAAAGTTACTTTTTAAGGGTTTTTTATAGGTATATTACCTATATTTTTATATATTTTATTTTTATATTGTATTTTTAGATTTTATTAATTTATTTTCTTAATTTATATAATTATTACTTATTTTTAAACACGTAAATATATTTTTGTTATATTTTTATCATATGTATACTTATTATATAGGTATATTTATATGTATTTCATCTATGCAGTTTTGTATATTATTTTATTTTAATGTATTTGAAATAATTTTATTCTATTATAAATATGTACATGTATTACAAAATTTTTTTCCAAAATTATAAAAATATAAAATCATAAAAATTATAAAGAATAAATAAAATAAATATTTTATTCAGGTAAACTATACAATAGGGGTCCAAAACCTAACTTTCACATCTTAACTCCAAATTAGATGAAACGACATTCATTAAATAGCTTATTAAAATTTATATACAATTAAAGATGATTTTGGTACATTTTGAGTTCAAATAGAGTAGATATGGGTCTGGGAAGTTTGGATTTTGGATTCTTATTAAGAATATAAAATGTACGTTGTATATTTTTTTCGTATAAACTCAATTTTATATTTTTCTACATATTATTATATACAACTTTCATGTACAAAGCTTATTTATTTGAGGTATAAATGATAAAGAATAAAATAAGTCCCAAAAATAAATTATTTGTTAAAATAAATTAGGATTTTTATTGTGTTTTGGCCATTATCTCCCCCCTACTTTATTCCTTCGACTCAGTCATCAAGATGCCTAGGTCTTAGGATTTAGGGTCATAAAATACCTTTGGTATTTTATTCTTATTCTTTTCTTTATTCTATAGTTTTGATATTAAAAACTATATTTTATATACAATAAATGGAATGAATAATGAATGCTATTGTGTACAAAATAATGCTATTTACATGCATTTAGCTAGGATTTTTAAGGCCGAAATGATAGAATAAAGGTGATGAAATGAAGATTCATTAGTCACCATCATTGTTAACATCAAAGAAGTCCCATGGTAGTGTTCTCATTAGTATAATCCACCCATCGATTAAGTTGTTTGGGATGTAGAACACCTGTTCTACCTGACTAGTAAGTGTAAAAGCTCGTTTTTTTGTAACTTCCTTGATCGTTTTAAAGAAATAAGACAATTTCTATCTTTTCGATTTCCTATCCCTCGCGACCAACATCGAACCAATTGCACATAAAAAGAACACATCGACAATCATGAGTAAAGTTGATCTCTTTTACATCATGTATTTCCCCATAGTACCCGTCTAAACTAGAAGGTTAGTCTGTTTTCACTATAACACCGTACATTTGTGTTGATTTCATCTCGTCAGCAGATTTTGTTCTATATATATAGCCATTTACAATATATTTCTTATATGAAACAATTTGTGAATACGGTATGTGTCCAAGAATGTCAAGGTTTAAGTTCCACTTATTATCATTCATTTCCTATAATTGTTTCACAGGTGCATGGAACCACTTGATGAAGTGAGATTTAAGAAGCCTTTCAGTAAATAATGAATTGTACTCGTAATAAAACTCATTAATCTAAAATAACTACATCAAAATATAATAGTGTATGAGATCTCTATCATCGTTAGATATTACACGACAGGCATTGTTGAGTATATGCCTGCCACATGATTGAAAGACCTACAATCGGGATTCGTCTTCTTCGACTAGGACTTCACCTTCATCATTAGTTCAAATCAGTTGAACATACACTTTCACCACCCATATACATCTCACAAAAATTAATACACTCTTCACAAAGATAACCCTCAACAATACATCCATTGAGTTGTTTGATGACACGGAAATCAATACGGTCAAGATGGGAAAAATAATATGCAATGGTCGTTGTTCTCAACCAATCGAGTCGATCAATGAGAAAAATATTTATCAACCACATAAGAGAAAAATCAAGTAAAGAAATGTAAGCAGTTTTCACTATTTAATTTATCTAGTATAGCGATCAAGGCCGAACACAAGGAGCACGATTTAAAAAATTAAGTAGTCAAATTTTGAAGATATTTTTTTTGTGGTTTTTTCTTTTTTGATTTTTTTTATTTTTAAATAAAGCATAAGTCATAATATATATAAGGGAATAAAGATACACACACCACACTCTTTTTGTATTTTTCAGAATATCCAAAAATGCTCAGAAAATTACAAAAAAATTTTTTTGGGTTTTACAGATTGTAAAATATTTTTGGTAAATTTTTTCAAATTTGTTTGATATTTTTGTGATTTTATAAAAATAAAAATGTGGAAATAAAAGTGAACAGTGCACAACCAAGAGTATTTTGCAACTTAAAAATACGTTAAGTGCTCAAAACTCCTGGAACTTATTTTTATACTAAAATATAAACAATTATCTACAAATAGAGATTGGAATCAAAATTTTTTATTTTTTCTAGAATTTTCTATAAATTTTAAATTTTGTTATTTTTCATATTTTTTTTTGATTTTTATAAATGATTAATGCATAAAAATTGGATAGAATTTAAGTGCAATAAAATACTACTAAAGTATTTTTAAGATTTTTTAGGCAATTTTTCGAATTTTTATGATTTTTCAAAATTCAGGCAGACAAAAAGACATTGTTTTTTATTTTTAAAATATCAAATAATAAGCTAATGCAATGAAAATTTTAAAAAATGTTTAAGAACAGAGCAGAAGCATATACAAATTTTTGTAAAATTTTTTAAAGCTCAAATAGCCTTTATTTCATTAAGAAGAAGATGTAAATAAACAGTCTGGACATAGAGGGACTAAAGTACAAATATTAAAAGTTTTTGCACGAAATGGAACAAGAAATAAATGGAGGGAAGAAAAGTGTAAATTACCCACTAACATGTGCCACACACGTGATTGGCTCTGGAGTACAAAGGTTGTTCTGCAAATTCAGAGAATTCTAGGGGCTTTATTGTAATTTTCCAAAATATCCTTTTTTATTCCAAACCCTAGGTTCCTTCGGATTTGTTTCTTTTAGCAAGAGGGGAGGGGCCAAGTGGGGCCACCCTTGGGGGCCGCCACATAGAGACCGGTGAGGTACGGAGCGCGTGGCTTGACGGTGCGGGTGCCGCCGCCCGCTGGAGGTGGAAGGCAGAGCGCGTGGCCTGGAACGCCGCGCGGAGGCGCCGCTGTGGCTAGCATCGTGCACGATGTGGACTTTTGAGGAGGTCGGCGGAGGGGCGAGGACATGCTGGCGTGAAGGCGGGGGTATGGACGTGACGAAGGCGGGGCTGGCGCAGCCGCCGACTTGCTATTTTTTTATATATATACTTTTTATATGTTAAATATAAGCAGAGATATATATAATTTTTTTAAGAAACATATCTGTAAACAGAAAATAAAAAATTTTATATTATTTTTTTATTTTTTTATTTTTCCTGCAAAATAAATGTTAGAGAGAGAAACAACTATGCATTTTTTTATTTATTTATAAACAAAATGGAGTGCGTGAGCAGTTGTGGATCTTGGCGAGATGGAAGATAGATCCGTGGATCCGACCACTGTGCGTGATCGGATGTGATAGGTTGTGTGAGATATAATGTGAAATGTAGAGATCGGAGAATGAGATGAAAAATTCGGTGTCGGACGCGGATTATGTATGGTGGAAGTTTTTTGGGATTTTAATATCTAAAGATTAATAACGACATTTACAAAAATTAAAATTACAATTTATCTAGGAAAAAGACGGGAAATAAAGTTGGATCTTACCTCGGGATCGGATACAACATGAAGGCCTCGACGAGGGTCGACTCGCTGTCACCGGACGACTCAAAGGCTGGGCACCCTTCTTCGACAAGATTTCTCTCGGAGATCGAGCTCCTCTCCACCAAAGATGGATCAAAGACAAATGAGGGAGAAGGAGCCCCATAAAAAGAGAAGAAAAATACAAAAGGAAAGGATGTACAAAAGATGAAGGTGTTTAGTGGTGCAATTAATAAAATAATTTAATTAATTAATTAATTAAAAACAAATTTCAAAATTAATTGAAATAAATAAAAAGATTAATTTACAAAAATTAATTAGCCCACATAATGGTAGCTATTAATGGTATAGAATAATATCTTTATACACAAGGTATGTTTTCAAATCAAATAATGAATAAATTAAATAATTAAATAATTAAATACAAATTTCATGATTAAAATTAATTAATTAATTAATGTTAGATATTTACTTTTTTGGTGATTTATATGTAAAGAAATTACCTGTATACAAATATTATGTACATATAATATAATATACACTTGTACGAATAAGGAAATAATGTTTAAATAAATTTTTAATTTTTTAATTATTTTTTAAATTTTTAATAATGATGATAATAATTACAATTATGTACATTATTTATAAAAAATATGAATAAATATATATACAATAGGTAATTGGTAAAACTGCACAAAACACCCCAGAAAATCAACTTTCCAATCGTAACTCCAAAAATTATGAAAACATAGTCATTTGAAAGATAATTTAATTTAGAGTAAAATGGAAGTGAGTTTAATTCAATTTGAGCCCGTATGGAGCCGGAATTATCGTTCAATTATCACTTTATGGCTTTTTTTGAGTGTGATTATTTGCAATCTGTACGTTATTTTATTTTGTAGTTATTTTTATTATTTACAAAACATTTTTATTTACAACTTTTCTTTACAAAAATATTTAATTTGAGATAAATTTTTGTATAAATAAAATAGTACAAGTTTTGTACAAATATATAGGGAAAGTATTTACAAAATATTTTTCGATTTTTGAATTAAAGACCCTATCTTCCCCTACTTTATTCCTGGTCGATCAGATGAAGTCTTGACCTTCTCTCGGGGTTCGGGTCAGTCTGCATTTATTCTATAAATGCATCCTTCATTTTTCTTTTCCTTTTCTTTTCTTCTTTATTCTTTTATTTGAGTACAAAAAGTGTTAAAAATACATATTTAACAAATACATGCAAAATGGTAATTTCATGAAATTAATGGATATTTACAGGTATTTGACTAAGGAAATAAAGATAAAATAAAAGAATAAAGGCGATGAATCACGGATTCATCATTGTGCCTTATTAAAGATCATATTTTTTAATTTTCAAATGTATCTGTCTGCTGGATACATCAAATGATATTGCACCAGTCCACCGATTCTTCCTTCACTTTCTAAAATATTAAGTTCACCATTACATCAAAAAATGCAGGGGGAGTATTTGCTCTAATTTGCATAATGTGATAGCAATATCCTCTTCCAGTCTTTGTAAAATCAATGGATCTAAAATCTTCGAGCATAAGACTTTGAAAAATCTGCCCAATTCTGTTACGGGTTGTAGAACAAAATCACCAACAATCCCATAAATAGAGAATGTCAGTAATACTTCCATGTAAATATAGCAGCCATGACTTTTTAATCTGACTATCTTACGTTCTCTCTCGTTTACACACCTCGACAACTGTGACGAGAACCCATCTGATACTTTCTATTTTTTTTAATAAACTCAGAATTTTATCGCATTCAACATTGGTTAATGTATTTATAGCTCTAGGTAAAGTAATCTATCCATTGTCTAATTCAATTGGCTATAGATTTTCACGTATACCAAATTGAATTAAATCACGTCTTGTTCTTAAATTATCTTCCGATTGACTTGAAAGATTTAAAATCCCCAAAATATTCTCCAAGACATTCTTCTCAATATGAATCACATCAAATTACGATGAATATGTAAATATTTCCAGTAAGATAACTCTTTGAAAAATTACTTTGCTTCTTCAATCCACTGAACATATTTTTCTTAAAAGTCTGCCCCACATAACTACTTCTTACAAGCAATTGTTGTTGTCAAATATTGGTGCCATTCACACGACTTAATGCAAGTCAGCGTTCAAACGGCAAACCATCAAATTTCTTATTATCATCTACCATGTGCCGCCTATGCTTCTGTAATAGGAATTGACGATGACCCAAATAACAATGCTTCATACTTGTTGTAAGCCAAGCCGATTGTGTTTTTTCAAGACAGACAGGACACATGAGTTTGCCTTTAGTACTCCAACCAGATAAATTTGCATATGATGGAAAGTCATTTATAATCCACAACAATGCAACATGGAATGTAAATGTTTCTTTCCTACAAGCATCGTATGTAGGTATTCTTGTGTTCCACAATAGTTTCAATTCATCTATCAACGGTTACAGGTACATATCAGTTGCATTACCATGATCTTTAGGACCATGAATCAACAGTATCATCATCATAAATTATGGACTCATTGACATCCATGGTGGTAGATTATAAGCCACTAAAAGAACATTGAATTTTAGTCTTAGACTATGTATCCAATCCATGGGTATACACTATACTAATATATCACAATTATCGTGATACAATATAATAGATGGGTATACACAATCCATATCGCAATCCATGGGTATACACTAAACTAATATATCACAATATATTATATATAGTTTATAACACAATTCATAACTATCTCAGATATACACTAAGACAATATATTATACACAATCCATGACAAAATGTAATACATTACATAAGGAATACAATGTGCAAACAACTTATAATCCACAAGTCAATATTGAAAAATGTAATAAAACTCTGAAAACAAGTAGGTTTGTAGATACCTCACATGGCAGAACGGACGAGAATGGAGATAAAGGAGTGTTGGCAATCACCTCGGGAGCAAGAGTGAGGAGGTCGTCGACCACAAGAGGCTAGGCGATGGCAAGCGACGACGAAGGGCGGTGTGGGCGGTTTGGGGTTTGGGGGAAGAATGAAAGGTAATGAGGCCCGCTTGAGTTTTTTTGAACTTGACCATCAGGGACGGTCATAACGACTATCCCGATGATGACGTTAAGTGAAAATATCTCCACTACAACATATGGGATGGTCGTGACCATCCCCTATACATCACTTGAAGGGACGGTCATAGAGGCCATCCCATAAGGCCCTATCATTCCATTAGTGACATTGCCAGAAGAGTATATGGGACAATCGAAACTGTCCCCTAAGGCCTGTCGAGTACCATAAAATGGACCAGTGAGGGGGCGGGGGCCGAGGGGACAATTACTAACAACCGTCCCCTATGACACATGCTAATTTTAGGGACGTTGATAGAAGCATATACAGGATGGTCAAAACCATCCCCTAAAGCATGTAGAGTGCCCTAAATTGGACTAGTGAGGGGGCGCGAGCAGATGGAACGATCGGTAGCGACCGTCCTCAAGGCCCGACCACCCCATCCTTGAGGCTCTTAGTGACGTTGACGGAAGCGTATAGGGGACGGTCGAAACCGTCTCCTAAGCCTTGTCGAGCGCCCTAAATTGGACCAGTGGGGGGATTAGGTCAGAGGAGACGATCAATATCAACCGTCCCCTATTCTTAATTAGAAAATGAGAAGATGACTCATAGTCCTTCTCCTAGAATGAGGATATAGGAGACGGTCGGAGAATGACCATCCCTTATAATTAATAAATTGGACGATCTTTTCTTGGCTGTCACCTGTTCTCGTCCCAAAAAGCACAAATTCATGTAGTGTTTATCTCGACCTCGTCAAGTCAACTCTTTGGCTTGATTATTCCGAGATCTCTGAATCTCTATTCCTATGTGGAGGACCTACATCAAGAAGTCAGTCGTAGAATATTCCTTAGAGAAAGATTGACATCTCTTTCTCAGACTGAAGATCATTGTTGAATATCACATGTTAATGTTAGTTATGTCATCAAAACTGCATAGTATTCAATACGACCATGGTACATAACCATATTTATACAAATAGACCTACCATTAATTTCATTACAAACAGTCATTGCAGATGTGCATGAAAACATAATAACTTTTATTTTATTAATAGGTTGCGAAGGACTTACAAGTCCAACAAAAATGGACACAGAAATATTTGCGGATATCAAAGTGATATCCATATCAATATCCATATTAAAATGATCTTGGATATGGATGTCAAATTTTACAAAACAAACACAGTGGTGTATCAAATACGGAGATATCCATATATGTTTTGCATGCATACTCGCATCTCAAAAGAAAAAAAGAAGTTTTGCATCATCCACCTCAACATCTCACTACAAAATTTCTCGGTATTGTTTTTTTTTTGCGATCTTGGTATGTTCACATGAATCACATCAATAATGTTTGCCCTTCCACGGTCAACAAGGCAGTAGGTGAAATCGTCTTCCATTTGTCTACGTGGAATAAGTAGTGATCGATGCTTTCTGCTGCACCTCAAGCGTGCTGTATTTGACCTTGCTCTGTGTGCGATCTCCCAAAGCAGCTCTCTTCAAGGCCCTCTCACTTCATGCCTCGTCCTTATCGCTGTCGGTATTACGGAGCTCGATAGTACTAAACTAAAACTACGACTTCATAACAAAAGACTTCTCATATTATTTTGAATACTGCTCAACTTGCAGGAATAAATAGAATGGAGAAGAATGGGACATGGCGTCTTGTTCCTCTGTCCAGCATCCCCACAAGGAGAGGACAACTTGTCTTTACATTGGCATCAAAAGGACGCCGATATACAAGACAAGTCCACCAATAATTACCATTGGACCAATGAGGACGCAAGACCAGGAAATCCTAAACCATGGCCGATTTGTGATGTGCCACCAATTCCATAGTCGATTTGGACTCTGTCAGAGCCTGGAATTCCGAACTCGAAACCCGACTCATAACCACCACCAACTCCATATAAGACTCCTGATTTTGCTCGTAGTTTAATTTTATGTACGTGCATAGTGCATGGCGACCAAAGTATGGTTTGTAAATAACAGTCGACAATGTTTGGTTGGTGCATCAAAATTAGATACTGTGCTTCTCCTATCCACACTCTAATCACTGCCTAATCCTATCCCGGCCGCCCCCCCCCCCCCCCCCCCCCCCCCCTCCATTTAAAGAACCAAAGAACAAATCGTGGAATCATCTCGCCTTCTTATATCCTATGTAAGGGAGAGATGAAGAGAGCTATGGACCTCTCTCCCAATCCTCTCCCTACATCATCATACGGATCTTTGTGCAGTTTGCTCGTGGGGAAGAAGTCCTCGTGCTTCCTCTGTTCTTTGCTGTCCGCAATTTCTCTGGTGTTTCGTCTCCCTCCTCACCATCTCCTTGGTCGTCTTCGTCTCCGACGAGGGAAATCTCGTATGGGTCTCTCCTATTTGGACTTCCTTGGGGTTCGGGAGAACAGTGGATGAAAGAGCGCTGAAGGTTGGCAGCAGCCATGGAGAGAGCTCAACTGTTCCAACTGTATGACATCTCTTTCCCTCTGATTGCAAAGAAAAACGTCAATTTTGATTTATTCCTTTCTTATAATGTATTGTCCGACAATAGACATCAGATTTGTGTGATAATCTCTCCCATAAACGGGAAACGGTCTGCGAAGGAAAAAGGAACAGAGGCCTCCTCTGACTTTTTGTTTCCTTCATGAAATTCTATTATAATTCCATTATTTTTACCATGACTATCACATTGTACTCTCGTCAACGTTCTTGTTTTCCTTACAATATACGTACACGTCCGTCCCCGATGTATAGGGGGTTTAACCCTATTCACCGCCTGTATAATAAAACGCCATCAACAGATCTCTCCACTTCCTGTCATGTGTACTGCCCGTGTTGCTTACACTACCTCTACGATTCCACTTGCCTCTAGCTTGTTTAATGCTTTGAATTACTTCTCCCTCCCAGATTTCAAGTTGCAGGAGATGCAACTACTGCAAATTTCATATGGATATCTGGAGAAAGAGGAACAGTGGGTTTTGAATTGGTCCGGGATTATTATTTTTTGTCTTGACAATTTGAAAGGCATATTGATGTATATGGAAGGAGGAGACCAAAATCGAATGGAAGTTGACAGCTAAGTGCTTTACAAAGGATTAAACAGCGAAAGTCATCTGCTGACCCTTCAACGTTACTTCACGTCCCTCTCTCTCTCTCTCTCCTCTCTATGTAGAAAAGACCTCAACATCTCTTAGATGGAAGGACATACGTACAGACTCTCTTCTTCCTCCTCCTCTTCCTATTCCTCAACACATGGGTTATTCTCGTCGTTTCACGGTCTCCGCAGTCGTTCTCCTCTCTCTGCTTGCCTTCACCCTCCTGTTTCTGGTCACCGACCACGAGGAGCTCTCCCTCTCTTTCCGGGCGTTGTTTCCCCGCTCCGCCTTGGGTTCCGCTCCTCCGCCTCGACCTGAGTTGCCTCGTGGCGGTAACGTCACGCGCCCCATGATCACCAACGTTGCACCGATCCCCCCGCCGCTCCCTGGCGTAAGGCCTTTAATATTTTTGTTATTGTTTTTATTATTACTCTTATCTGAATTATGTGATTTTGTTTCAACTGTACTAACTTCAAGTCCTTCGTAACACGGACAACAAAATAACTATTTAAAAATAGCACCTGACTCATATTTAAACCCTATTTGATTCATATATACCGCGAAAAGAGGATTGCATATAATGAATATTTTAAAGAGGAGCAGATCCCTTCCTCCAGTGGCTGTTGATCCGCTCCCCGCCCACGGGTATTATTTTTGCCTACTCATGTCAACCCTCAGATGGGGAATGGATGGTTACGATGACCGTGGCAGCTCATGTTGCGAGACCACTTATTGCGGTTCTCACAGTAGTATTATTTAACAATAGTTTTTCCTGTCTGTATTGAAATCAAAATAATCATGATGATAACGAAAATCGGCTTTTTTGAAGAAGAAAATGCGATTTTATTGGAAATATTTTTTCTTTATTTTTTTCTCACTCCTATACAATTTTTGCAAATATTGTGCTATAATACAAAAAAAGGCTTATTTAAACAATATTTGAAACTACATCATATTTTTTCTCGGATATGCGATAATCAGATGCATGTGCTTTGTATACCCTAAGTCGTTTCAAAATATATAATTATAAATACTTTTACTTGAAATCCATATATGGAAAGACGTGGATGTTGTTGGAAAGATGCACGTACAGTGTTAACACTTTATTGATTCTGTTCATATCGTACTAAGTTACCAGCGCTGATATTTTGGATACTAAATTAATATCCATATGCGTATCAGAATTTCAAAAGTAGATTGATACGGATGTTCAACTATTACTGTAAATATCACCAAAAAAAGTGAGGTCTATTCGATGGATTGTTGGCAAGAGTATCCGAATAAGTATAAATCTGCCGCAAATTCTAATAGGATTTTTTAAACTACTGCCATTAAAGTCTTCTTAAAGTCTTGTCTGTTTACACTATAACCCCATGACCCAATTTTACTCTATTTAAAACATATGCCAGTCCAAGGATATAATATACCGACTATACCGATTAAAAAAGATGTACCCTTTTGTTTAATTAGAAATAAATATTAATTTTTATCTGCCCTATAGCGTATTCTACTTCTACAATCCTGCTTAGTTGAAGAACAGAATCTCAATCATCAATATTCTCTATGTATAATAGTAGTTAACATATTGCAAAGTTTAAAAAAAATCCAGACCAGAAACCGATTAGGTCGTTAAAATACGAAGTGCGTGAATATATATCACAACATCTTGATCATCTGTGTTACTGTCTCATGAAATTGATGTTAAATGCGCACATGTTGTCCTTTGTTCTGATTCTAGGCTTTGATAGATATATTGCACCATAAACCATATAAATATGACCGGCAGAGACGTTTCCCAGTCCCACCGTCCATTCCTAAATCTCGCTACTAAGTTTGTCCACATTAATCAAGCTGTTCACAAGGACAATACGGCGTTTAATATATCCATCGTCCTGGACCCTTCTATATGTCTAAGCCAAATCAGGTAGCAACATCTGTGACTCCTTCAATCAATTATTCAAGTTGGTATGCACGGATCTAAAATCTGACAACCCTAACAGTATTAGTTGCGGTAATCGACATCAATTCTCGTCTAAACAACATGCATATATTTATACACATAGGTATTCTGGAATTTGGACCTTCTGTTTAGCTTGATGGACGTCTAAATATTCTGTCGTGCAAAAATAAATGTTCTAGATAATGTGGCCAACGAATTTGCTGTCAATCAGTTTTATCATACTACTAATAGCGTGGTGATAATTCATGGGTCTCATATTCGCCCTGAATCATAGACAACAAAAAAAACATGATCATGATCTACAGAAGCGAAAGAATCGAAGTATACAGTAATTAGTTTGTTAATTTTACCTGTCCTTATCAATATGTGTACATGATCAGCTCGAAATTCTCATTAAATCGTAGGTTAGGAAAAGCAACGTGGTTCCGAGCACGAGAGGAGAACTGAACCCTAGCATGGAGATGATCGAACTCGGTCTGTCGCGGGCTCGTGCCGCGATTCGGAAGTCTCTTCAAGAGATGAATCGATCAACCATACTTCCTGATCCCGACTACATTCCGAAAGGCCCCATCTACTGGAATGCCAATGCATTCCAAAGGTAGATCTCTCAACACATCTTTTCTATGAAGTATAACCAACACTGTCAAATTCACATGTAAAAAACCCTAACGCTAAATTTTGCAATTAATATTTTGCAGGAGCTATCTAGAAATGGAGAGGACGCTGAAGGTGTACGTATACGAAGAAGGCGAGCCGCCGCTGTTCCACGACGGGCCATGCAAGAACATATACTCCACGGAGGGGAGGTTCATCTACAACCTGGAGATGGACACTAAGTTTCGAACGAGGGATCCCCACAAAGCACACGTCCACTTTCTCCCATTCAGCATCGGCAAGATGATCAAATACATACGGGAGCCCAATACATACGACGTCAACCTGATTAAGAGTACTATCAAAGACTATATTGGTTTGATTTCCCAGAAGCACCCCCACTGGAATAGGAGCCTCGGTTCTGATCACTTCATGATCTCATGCCACGATTGGGTACGCGGAAGTTCGAATTCTTTTCTTGATTATTGTGGGATTGGTGGAATGGAATCGAGTAGATTAATGTTGATTTGCATGCAGGCGCCGAGATCTACTGCAGCAGTGCCGGAGTTGTACAACAATTCCATCAGGATCCTTTGCAATGCCAACACCTCCGAAGGCTTCAACCCTTCCAAGGACGTAGCTCTACCGGAGATGAACCTCAAGACCGACGCCACCACGGAGATCATAGGCACCGGAACGGACGCCTCGCAGCGTACTGTTCTCGGTTTTTTCGCCGGAGGTGTCCACGGCCCCATCCGACCAGTGTTGCTCCAACACTGGAAGGGCAACGATAATGACTTGCAGGTGAGGATGTAAATAGATGAGGGTGCTAATAAATATGCATTCAAAATAATTTCGAACATGGTTTTTTGCACCAAGTTCCTGATAATTGATCCATTTGCATCCCTACTTACGACAGGTCTACGAGTACCTACCGAGCGGTATATCCTATTATGACATGATGAAGAAGAGCAAGTTTTGCCTCTGCCCAAGTGGATTCGAGGTCGCTAGCCCTCGTGTGGTGGAGGCGATCTATCTCGATTGCGTGCCGGTGATCATATCGGACAACTACTCACTCCCCTTCTCCGATGTCCTGAATTGGAGTGCCTTCTCCGTCCAAGTCGATGTCAAGGACATACCCAACCTCAAGAACATACTGACAGCAATACCTAAGGAGTAATATGTTCGAATGCAAAAGGGGGTGAAGCTAGTGCAGAGGCATTTCGTGGTGAGTACGCCTCCGAAGCGGTTCGACATGTTCCACATGTTGCTTCATTCGGTCTGGCTGAGGAGGATGAACGTGCGGATACACGCGCATCGGTAGCATCGACGTTTTCGATCTGGATAACCACATAGGAAGCACCAGTCAATTGGGGCAAGGTGAATGAGACGTCAATGGTCGAGTAATTCCGCTGAGTACGTACATAGTTCGTCGGCAGGGTCAGATATTAAGTATAATTAACTAAGATTGTTGAGATAGAATAAAAATGGTCAAAGAAGATATATATACATGTTTTGTTTGACGAGAGACGAATAAAGTTTGGCAAAGATGAGAATTTCAGTATCCAATAATTGTCAACGTGGGCGCATGCCCTTGTTTTGGCGGCAATACCACTCCTTGATGCTACGACGAAAGCAAGTGCTCATTAACAATGACTTGTCGAGTTGGCATGAAATGGAAATTCAGGCCCATATTTATGGCATGACGTAATCTATACGATTCGTCAGTACTAATTACTATAGGTGGCGTATTTAATTATATGGTGTCATATTTAAATCATGAGTTCCCTTGAAGGTGGGATAAGAAATAACATAGGATGAGGAGAAGTGTTTGTTTATCCCCTTCTTTGAGGGACAAAGAAGTGATAAATATAGTAAATAATGATATAGAGAAATTTTAGCGTATGAATATCTATTTCATCACATTTATTCTTTCATTTTGACCTTAATTCCTAGCAAACTACATGTATATATCATTAATTTGTGAAAAATAATACTCATATTATGTTCAAAACTATATACAATGATGTATTTAATGTCAAAATAAAAGAATAAAAAAAAAAGAAAAAGAATGAAGTGTTAAGGACACTGAGTGCCCTATACCTCGAGACCCAATCATCATGATGACTTGGTCGACAAAGAATAAAATACGGGGAGATAGGGCAGAGCAACGATAAAGAAAATAAACTAAAAACCCTAATTCTTTTTTACAATAAGACGCCTTTTAGGACCTATTTTATTTTGTTATTTTTATGCTCGGAATAATAAAACTCTTAACGTGAAACTTTTTTTTGAGAAGCAAGAGGGTGAAGTCCCAAGGCGGGACTCACCACTGAAATTAAATTAAAAACAGATCAAAAAAAGATACATTAACTAGAAAACCGCAGCCGATAAAGGGAGATGCACAAGGCTATTACATTTTCAGAATAAAATCTTTGGTTGTTAAACACTAAATTGTTCCTTCCTCCCCAAATGGACCATAATGCCGCAAAAGGAAGAGCACAGTCGTCCATCGAGTTGCCCCCAAGCGACCTTACCATCCTCCAGAAATCATACTCACCACCAATAGAGGCCCACGGTGCCCCCAACTCCTCCATATCTGAAGCGAAAATGGACACTTAAAGAAAAGATGTTACGCGTCCTCGAGATGCTCCCCACATCTATCACAGCTCGTGTCAGCAATCCCAAACAATCTTCCCCTTCTCGCCTTGTCACAAATCCTTCCTCTCCTGAGACACCAGAGGAATACTTTCACCCTGTTAGGGATCTTGCTAGCCCATATGATCTTCATGTCCTGAACCTCATCCAGATCAATGAAATCCGGGCTTCCCCTAAACATGTTGTAGGCCTTCTTCACTGAGAATCTGCCCCCCTCCCAAAGAAAATGATCCCTTCCCTGCGTAATACAGGACGGTGATGGCAATTCTGCACACAGCCTCGAAAAATCCTCCAACCTCCGCTCTGGGATGACAGAAATGAACCGAGGGCTCCATGATCCAGAGTCACAAGCATCCGCTACAGAACAACCTTTGTCTGCTGCCAAAGCAAAGAGCCTGGGGAACCTAGTGCTAAGGATCCCCTCGCTCGTCCAGTTATCCTGCCAGAATCTGAAAACCTCTCCAGACCCTACCTTAGGCCTTAATCCCTCCCGCAACGATGGCAGGATGTCTCGAATACCGCTCCAAAGCGAAGATTCAAACCTTAATCTACTAGGCTCAAGAGAGCCCCTAACTCCATAAATATTACAAAGCAGGTTGATGACGAAACTGTCGTTATTGCCCCAGATCCGCACCACCCATTTTGCCAGAAGAGCCTTATTCATACTGCAATATCTCTAACACCCAGACCTCCCTTGCTTTTCTTCTGCATGATCTCCTCCCATCGAACGAGGTGAATGCTAGACCTCTACTGCTTCCCATCCGACCAGAAGAATCTTCGCATCATTTTCTCAATCTTTTTTCTTACACCAACCGGCATCAGACGAGTTGATATGAAAAAATGGGTATCGCCGATAAGACATGCTTCAAAAGCGTCAACTTCCCGCCCTTTGAAAGTGTCACCGCCTTCCAACCGGCCAATCTTTGTTCAATCTTTAGGAGAACCACATCCCAATCCGTTTTTTTAAGTTTGCCTGCCACCAAAGGGAGTCCCAAGTATGTAATGGGCAGGTTCCCTAAGGGGCACCCCAAGTACGCCACCCTATTTCTGCTCTCCGCCTCATCCATCCCGAACTGAATGACCACAGACTTGTTTCTGTTTATCTTGAGACCTGAGATATTACTGAAGATATCAACTAATTGCCTGCCCCTTCTGTCCATCTCCTCTGACCCCCCTAATAATATTACCGTGTCATCTGCATACTGACATAAAGGCACTGAAAAAGCCTCTGAACGAAAGCCCTCACACTAACCGCCATCAACAACCCTCTTGAACATGACCGCCAGTGCATCAGCTACCAAAATAAAAAGCATCGGAGCGAGCGGGCATTCCTATCTCACCCCCCTCTGTGGCTGGAAGAAACCACCCTCAGGATTCCCATTCACCAGGATCGTGAAGGAAGCGGTCGTGACACACCTCTTCATCCAGGCAATCCAAAGCTCAGGAAAACCGCGACATCGAAGAGACGTTCAAAGAAACCTCCAGTCCACGCAATCATATGCTTTCTCAAAATCGATCTTCCAAAGCAAACCTTTCTTGCCTTCTCGCCGACACTGCAGACAGATCTTAGAGGCCGTAACTAAACCATCTGCCATTTGCCGTCCTGGGATAAAAGCTGTTTGATTTTGCATAATAATCGCATCCATTACCCTCTTTAATCTGTTAGAAAGAACTTTAGCAATGATAAGATAGATTGCATTGGACATTGCTGTTGGTCTGAAGTCTTCCACTCTTATGGGAGCATTCTTCTTCGGAAGAAGGAAAAGCAGCGCTCGATTAATCTTCTCGAATCCCCTGTTGGCATCTTTAAATTCGTTAAGCACCCCCAAAACATCATCCTTTAACATACCCCAAATTCCTTGTAGAAAAAAAACAGGAAAACCATCTGGTCCGGGGGACCCATCTGAGTTCAACCCCAAGACAGCCTTTCGAACCTCCTCCTCTTCAAACTCTGACTCCAGCTCCTGTGCCTGCGTCTCTGAAAGGGACTCAACCCCCTCCCCTCGCCATCCCCAACCAGTACCTTGTTCCCTCCTCGACATCCTAACAAAGTGATCCCTTAGGGCGCGCCCTAATAATGCATTCCCTGCCACTCTTTCACCCCCTACCTCGAGGCTCTGAATGAAGTTCCTCCTTCTTCTACCCGACGCCATAGAGTGGAAGAATCTTGTATTTGCATCCCCCTCCCGTAACCACTTTTTGTCTAGACCTCTGTTTCCACTCCACCTCCTCCTTCCTGTCCTCCTGCAGAATAATATCCAGCAGCCTCGATCGTTCCTCCACCTCCTCGAGGATGAGGCCCCTCTCATCGTCCAAGCCATCCAGTCTGGCCACCCCTTGCTGAGCCGCATGCCGACGCTCTCTTCTTTGCATATTCAATTCCCGACCATAAACAATGAGGAACTCCTTTAGCATAACCAATTTCTTGGCTAGGAAAACTACCGCCGAACCATCCACCTGTAACCTTCTCCATTGCGCTTCCACCTCCTCCCTGAAACCAGGCTCCAACAGCCAAGCCCTTTCAAATCTAAACAATGATCTAGATCGAATTCCTTCCTCAGATGACCAAATCAGCGGCGTGTGATCGGAGTGAGCCTGCGGCAACGCCCAAGCCCGGGATAACGGAAAAAATTCCAGCCCCTCCTGCGAGAGGAGGAATCTGTCAAGCCTCGATCTCGTCCTGGAATTCCGCCACGTATATGCACAGCCAGCAACATCCACCACTTCCAACCCAAGGGTATGAAGTTGATTCCGAAAGTCCTCCGAACCCCCGTCTCTCCCTCCTCCCAATATGGGCATGTCTTCCAGGAATAAAGTTAGATTTAGATCACCCCCAATAAGCCAAATGCCAACATCTCTTTCCGCAGTAACCCTCGTAAGATCCTCAGCCAGCGAAAACGGACCTGGAGATGTAGGTCCGTATATGTTGGTCACAGTAAGGATAACCCCATCTGATCTCCTTTTTAGAGTCACGTAAAGCGAAAACATAGATCTCCATACATCCATCTTCTCAAAATCATCACACTTCCATCCAGATAGGAGGCCGCCTGCCGCACCCTGAGATTCCACCTCCACAAAGTCATAAATGGAACCTCCGCCCATCTCCCGCCAACCATCCCCATTAGGAGTCGAACACTTAGTTTCTTGAATCAACACAATATCAGCATGAGCCTCCAACATCAATTTCTTCAACCCCAGCCGTTTCTCAGGGCGGCCCAACCCCTCTTACATTCCAGGATAAAATCTTCATATATAAACATCATTTGACCTCCCACGGGGCGGCACGACACCCACGCTTTCTGCCAACTTCCTGTCAGGCAAACTGAAGTAACTAGGTCTCCCGACTGGAGACCACAAAACGGGCTCACTATCTTTGGGGACGGCCCCGTCTTCATGATTTGAAAGTAAATCCGCCCGCACCATACGACGATCTGCCTTCTTAGCACCACCTAGTAGCTTCTTGTCGCCCCCCCCCCCCCCCCCCCAAGTTCGATGCCGCCTTCTCCCACCTCCGTCCTTTCCCTCCTTGCCCAACTGCTCCTCTTCCTGCAAAACCATCAAACCATCACCGTTGCCCCCACCATCTCCACCAGCAACCCTGACCTCCCTCCCCCTTCCGCCGACCATGAAGATTCTCCCGGGAAAAAACTGCCCCCCTGCGCCCCAGACCTCAAATTAGCATCCTCCCCAGACACCAACTCAGCCCCGGGCGCATCCAACACTGATCTTCGAGAGCATGGGATCTCCTTAGGAATTTCTCCACATGTTCGGACTGAGACCACCCCTCTATCCGCGCCCCCACCATCTAGCTCGGACCAGCAATGTGTCCCGCCCCCTAAGAGTTTCGCTCCTGCAAACCTCCGAAGGTCCACCACCAAGTTAATGCCTTGGTCCACAACCAGTAAATCAACAAGCTCTTGATGCGAATCCATCGTCAAAAAAGGCGCACCAAGCCCCTCTTCACGAGCACCACGAGAGTACGGGTCCGACTGGATTTGAGGCTGAGCTACCAATCTCGCTTGGTCTGGCACCTGGAATGAACATAGGGTAGAGGACGGACCTGATTGGTTGCTCCACGCGACATCCCTCCCGCCTTCAGCAGAAAGAACCCGTGGACCCCACCCCACTGCCACACATTCCACTCCCAACTGGTGGCCCTTCCCACCACAACTGCATTCCGCAATCTCCGTGGGCCCTACAGCAAATGGCCCCCCATTAACCTCCGCAGGCTCCACCTCAATTATACCCCCATTAATCTCCAAGGATTCCACTGGAAATGGAACCCCATTAAATCCTACGTGCCCCACCACAATTGCATCCCCATTAATCTCCGTGGATCCCACCGAAGTTGCCTCCCCATCAATATCCGCGGGACCCATCACAATTGTATCCCCCATCCAATGCATAACTGTTGCAACGTGCCTGGCGTTTCGCAAAGTCTGCGTCGGCTCGGCTACCAATTCTCTCCCACTACCATCTGCGGACCCATTCACAGCTGGCGCCCCCACCCTTTGCCGCCCCTCCGCAAAATGCATGGATCCACATGATCCCCACATTGAGTCCAACGCACCAAACTTTATTGCGCCTCTTCCGCAATTGTGCAAATCTCCGCGACCGTTTCTGGAAGGCGAACGGACGCAGAATCCCCAGATGCCTTCGCACACGCCGCTGCTGCTGGACTGACTGTTCCGGCCGAATCGCCCTTAGTTACGACGGAGGAAAACATCTTTCCTCCCACTTGGACCGATGCTTGGCGAGACGGCTGCCCCACATCTTCATCCCTCCGGGAAAAGGTTGAGGAAATTTCTAAACACAGACGATGACCTTCAGCCCACACGGTCCACCTGCCCAACAAGCGTGGGTGCAACCGGCGGACCCACAAAATAACGTCGACGTCCCCACCCGGATAGCAACCACTGGAGGCCAATCCCTCCACCACAGTAATACTGGCCAGCAACCCGCGCACCCGGTGCACGTCTCTCCAAAGAAGAGGGATCCCTTTCACCTTCACCACATTTAAGAACCCCTGCAACAGCGATCCTTCCCCGCTGTGCGCCTGCCTCCACTTGAGCAAGGATTTCCCCAAACGCGACAGGGACAATAAAGCATCTGCCTCCACCACCGAAAGGCCTCGGGCCAGCACCTTCCAGGATGATAGCGCCACAACATCCCCCATGAATCTGTGTCCCCTCACCAAGCCAACATTCGAGGACCCCTTGAAAAGGGCTCCCCTGCCACCGCCTTCTCCAATCAGCAAACTGTCAGCCACCTCTGTCTTGGACGAGATCCTTCCCGAACGACAGTTCTTGCTCTGATGCGCCAAACCCAAGCATCTATAGCATCGAATAGCGTCCCTGCACTGCGTCGCCCAATGAGAGAGCGAGCTGCATCTAAAGCATCCTCGACCGAAGGGCAAGACCACCCCACGACCCTTGGTGGGGACTCGAGATCGATCTTGCTCCACATGAAAACCACGCGCACCCCCATGGGGGTCTCGGACAACGGAAGACTTGCCTAGGCGGCGCCGAGAACCGACAACCACCCACTCTCCTCCGCTCATTCCCTCTCCTATGACACCAACAATGGATAATAACGGCAAAGTACTCTTAACGTGAAACTTGTACACAAAATATAAAGAAAAAATAGAAAACTTATTTCATTAGAAAACAATGCACAGTGTGCCCAGGACACACGGAATAAAAAGCCGCAAAGAAAACTTTACAGACCCGTATCTTCTCCATACTGATTCAAAATTCACCAAACTCACATTTATTGCCACAAAATTAAATTATCTATTTAATGAAGATTGTTTCATGCAATTTAACATTAAGATGTAAAAGTTGACTTTTGGACCATCATTATGCAAGATTCATGTATATAATATTCAATTTATTTAGTCTTTATATTTTTCGCTTCCTTACATTTTTATATATTTGCACATATTATTCAAAATACATGTAAATAATAAAATTAGACAAAACCATTAAAATAGATTAACATAAATAATGTAATTCAATATCCAGATAAAATATATTTATAGTTGATAATCGAGATTTAGCGAGGGTCTAAAGTAGTCCACACAAGGCGGGACCACAATGTCGCTGAGGCGACCGCTCATAAAACCCTAATTAATCAACAATTAACCCACAATATGAATAAATCAATTAAATCTCAAAAATATGTGGAGTTAAAATTTATTACAACTCTACAACAAAGATTTGTATATGTGCAAGCATGTGTAGAGGTCGAATACTTGGAGCAAACGGGAGGAGGAGGCAAAATGAATGCACAAAATTTCCATTTTTTATCTCTTGTCCATGTTATTGTTTTTGTGGGTGTTTAATTTTTAATTAATTTTTAAAATTTTTGGTTTTATAATTTTTTAATTGATTTTTAATGTTCTAATTTTGTATTTTTTTATATTTTATCTTTTTTATATATTTTATTTTTTCTTTTATACAAGTAATATAGCTTATAGAAATATATTTTTCAAAAAATATTTTTTTGGGGTTTTTATATTTTTCTAATGTTTTTGTATTTTTCCAAAAAAATTATGCTAATTTTTATGTATTTTTAAAGTCAGAAATATCCCAAATATGGAATTAATAAATAATCTAAATTAATTTGGGTTTTAAAAAATAATAAATAAGTCCAAAAATTTTCCAAATCAATTTTAATATATAAATAATAATATATAGATAAATATAAAATAGAAAAACATATTTTTGGTACTTTTAGATTTTTTAGATTTTTTGTTGGATTTTAGAGCTTTCTAATATTTTTTAGTTTTCTTTTTCTTATTTTTAGGATTTTTGTTTTCTAGACTCAATAAATAGCAAAATATACTATATATAATTTTTTGGAATTTTTTAAAATATTTTTATTTTTTTGGTGTGATATAAATTAGATAGGGATTATTTAGGCTCCTTTTTTATTTTAATAAATTGATAAAATGCAAAAAGTTCTAACTAAAATATGGGCGTAAAACTAAAAAACATGAAGCATTTATCCCTATTTTTCGGATTTTAGGAGCTCAATAGATATTTTTAATAAATAGAAGAACACACACAAAAATATATAACCTAGTAGGGGCATTTTTGTATATAAAATAAAGTCTAGGGGTACATATGCAATTTACCCAACATAATAAAACCTTTATTTAATTTTTAATGACTAATTTACAATATACAAAAATGTCAGGGATTACTTTGCAAAATTTCCACCGTCACGTGGGGACTACATGTGACGCTAGTAGGGACCAGAGTGCAAATACATAAAGATCAGGGGCTTAAATGTAAAATGCCCTATTTATTTACAATGTAAACTTTTATTTACATAACTAGTTATTAAATACAAAAAAGGAAAGGGGTTGGATATGCAATTTACCCCTCATAAGGCACGATTGGACGACGGTGAAGCTTTCACTAATCCACATGTCACGCATCCGATGGATGGTACCCCTTCACGATCTGACGTCTGAACGTGATCCAACGACTGAAGCTCTGGAAGATCCGACATCAGTTGTAGCATCTAGAGGTGCATCTTTCATCTGACGGCGGAGAAGATGGCTCGAAGAATTGGGGATGAACTCGCCTGGGGCGAGTTTGGATCTGATCGCGTGAGCTCCTCTGACCTCCATTCCCTTCGCCGAGGGTCTCTTCTCATTCCTGAGAGCCTTCCGCATCCAATGATGGCTTCAATCGAGGCCCAGATGCTCGAAAATGATCCGGTGAGGATGCTCGACCTGGGCCTTGCTTCCAACAGTCAAAGCTCCTCAGATGGAGCCTTCTGGACTTGCAAAAAAAATGCAAAAGCACCGCGAGGAATATGCAAGGGGTCCAGGATTTTATTGGTGGAGAATCGAGGCGATTTTAAGCGAGATGGACTCGCTCCGGCAAGCGGCGGAGGTGGAGCGGAGTTTCGTTGATTGAGACCCCATCATGTTGGCTACAAGGTGGACGGGCATGGAGAAATGGCTGGGAAAGGAAATGGGGGTGGTCAAGGGTCGGTCAAAGGCAGAATCATAGTGGAATCATTAGCCGGAGCTTTGCTCCAGCGAACTTTGAACCGTGGAATTTATGCTAATCCAAGGTGTTAAATGATAATCTAATTTCATAAATGAAATGCTGTAACGAAATTCTATCTAAAATGAATAAAGTGCACAACTCATACCTGCTTGGATGCTAGGGAGCAGGGCCTCGCCGGAGCGGCGACCTGGGTGCACCTCCCGCCTCGACAAGCATCTTGGACCTCAAGGGATCCTCTCCTATCATGAAAGTGCGTCTCTTGGCTGAGATATGGAGCTTTAGGGCTTGGGGGATGACCAAATTTGAAGATGGAGGGAGGAGGTTTTATTTATCAACAATGATGGGCACCCTTATTGACGAGGGGTTTGCAAAGAATCAAAATTATATACAATTGATCTAGGATCTCGGCGAGGATATACAATGATGGAGGATCAATTCATCTGAAGGAGTCGGGGCCAGATGATGGACGGACCATGCGGAAAAAAAGGCAAGAAATCCGGGGAAAATACACTTCTGACGAGTCAGAGACTCAGATGGGATAGTTGACCGCGGTCAACTTTTGACGCGCTGTGATTGGTCCAGCAGGGACCCCTAAACAACAAAACAACATGTTTAATAAATAATAATTATTTAAAAATAATAAATGATTTTATTAACTTTTGAATATAAAATAAAAATGTTTATTATTATATGCATTATTTTATTATATTTTTTTTATGTTTTGGTGTATTTTATTATAAGTTTTATTTGTTAGTGTATTTATAGGTATATTTATCTATGTTTTGTGTATTCTTTTTTTATTTTGGATATTTTATTTTTATTATTTTATTCTATTATTTTATATATATATATAACTTATTTTGTAAGTATAAATATACTTTTATTGTATTTTTGTGATATTATTTGTATACTTATATAAATAGGTATGTGTATTACGTAGGTATATTTACAGGTATTTTATCTATGTTTTATATTCATCTTTTTATTTTGATGTATTTTGTTGAGTTTTATTTTGGTTTTGTATTTTTAATAGAAGTTAAAATATTTACAATATTATAAAAATATGAAAGAATAGAGAATTAAAGAATATATTTTCCTTTTATTGATATACATCTATAAGATAGGTATTTCATATATGTTTTCTCATAGATTTATTTTATTTGGCCATTTATTTTTGGTTTTATTTTAATTTGAATATGCACATGTGTTACGAATAATATTTACAAAAATATAAAAATATGTATTTGTAAAAAATAATAAAGAATGAATAAAATGAATATTTTAATTGGTAGGATGTATAATGAGGGTTCAAAACCTCACTTTCACACAGTAACTCCAAAAAATATAAAATCACCATCATTAAATAGCTTGTGAAAAGTTGTATACAATTAGAGGTGATTTTGATAAGTTTTGAGTTTTTATTGAAAATATATGGGTAATGTGAAGTTTGGTTTTTGGCTTTTTATTTTGTGTATAAAATGTACACAGTGTCTTATTTTTTTATAAACTCAATTTTGTATTTTTATATATATTATTATCTACAACTTTCATGTACAAAGTTTTTTTATTTGATGAATAAATAATGGAATATAAAATAGGTGTTAAAAATGCTTAAATAATGAATAAAAGAATTGGGTTTTATTGTATTTTTGGCCCTTATCTCCCACTACTTTATTCCTTGTCGACCAACTCAATCCTTGACTTGGTCTCAGGGTTTAGGGTCATAAAATATTTTCAATATTTTATTCCTTTTTCTTTTCTTCTCTTTATTCTATAATTTTGGCATTAAAAACAATGTTATTTACACAATGAATGCAATAAATGATGAATGTTAATATATAATAATGATATTTACATGCATTTGCTAGGGTTTTTAAGGCCAAAATGATATAATAAAGAATGATGAATGGAGATTCATCATCCCCCTATACTTGCCTTTGCTAGTCCCTTGCAAACACTTGTGCAATAAATACACAAAGAATAAAGAAGAAGAAGAAAAGAAAAGAAAGAATAAAAAATAAATGGACCTAATTTTGATAAATGAACTTGTCTGTATAAAATCAAAGTTTGGAGCTCAGGTTAGACCTTGATGTGAAAATGTGTGTGGAACCTGGTCGGGAATCAAATTTAAAACACAACATCCCTCGAGAGTCACAGAACTCGGTTCAAATCACCTCAATAGCCAGGTCAGAACTAGTCTACATCATACACAAACCATTATGACTATGAAGCTGACTTGTAGAGTGTAAGTGATAGTGGCTCTTCCAACTGAAATGATAAAGGAATTGACTTCTCCAGAATGACAACCCAATGATTCCCCAATCCAGCACTCTGTCCTCGAGGAGCGGGGTATTCCCTTCTAAGTTCAAGTAGCATCCAACTCAAGTGGAGGAGGTGAAGAAAAGAATGGACGGTAGCCAGTGTAGCTACCTATCCTAGGATGTATTACTAGTGTAGTCAAGTCATCCAGCTGCAGGCTCACATGATATAACTTTGATGCTCAAGATTGCTTATTTTTTGTACAACATATATACATACTCCGGCAGGCATTTTATTTTTATTTTCAGGCCTATCCATTTTTTGGAGTTTTTTTCAACATACTATTTACAGCAACATTACATAAGGACTTTTTCCTCTTGAGCTAGAAGACTACTTCTCTTTTGAAGCTTTATTGCAACCCACACTCTCCTGTCATTTGACTTCATTGTAACTGGACCAGGTTGGGGTGCACTTCCCTCCCTAGACAAGGACGAATGTTTTCACCTGTATGCATCTAAAACTGGCAAATCCAACCCCCTCACTACTCCAACTGAGTTGAGACAAGTGAAAGGTGCAAGTGTCCAAGTTAGGTTACAACCGACAAGAGTCATGCATGTGTCTCGAAAAGTTCTAGTTAGTCAGTTGAGGTGACTCAAACCCAGCCCTGAGTCTCAAAGAATTAAGTCCTATTGGACCTGAAGTACCTTAAACCTAGTTCCCATAAGGTTCCAGTGCAGTTAGGTGCAGTAAGGTCCAACCAGGCTCCAATCTTCGACTTTATTGGACTAGTTCAATCATTAAGCTCAATTGAAAGAATGTGATGATATACAAATGCTTATGTACAATTATGCAAAGAATGATGCAATTATTCAAAGAATTTTTGAAAATAAAAAGAATTTTTACACAAAGAATTTTGCAAATAAAATAATTTTGGCACACAAAGTATAAGATATTTACAACTATTTACACGGACGTGCCTCTTTATTTTACAACAGTTAACAATTTACAGGTTTTAACAAAGTTATTATTGTAGGTACATATATACAATTGATAAAGAATTTTATTTTGATTTATATACACATTTTATTCCTATTTTAATGATACATTCATTCCTCACATTTATTTGAAAACAATTTTCAAAACTATAGTATAAAATATTTTTTACAAATATTTACAAACATTTGATAGACATTTTACAAAGATTTTTACACAATATATATATATATACAATTTTCAACATATTTTTACAAACATTTTTAAAACCATTTGCAAATATCTTTTCAAAGCCTTTATTGCTCGCAAAGAAAAGAATTTTTACAATTCTAAAATATTTTTACAAAGATTGAAAATATTTCACAAAAAAATTCCAAACGGTTCACTCCATTTTTCAAATCATTTTGCAAAAATATTTTTAACCTTATTTATTAATCAGTAAATATAAAAACAATTTGAGGAATGACTGTTGTTATTAAATGATTTTTAGTTAAATATATATGCATGTATATAGTATTTTTAGCCAAATTTATTATTAATTATACTAAAGTACGAGTTATGGCTAAAGTATATACAGAGTATAAATGACCCCCCTATACTTAGCATGAGCTATGTCCTAATAGATCGAAAAGAGGAAGAAAAGACATAACTCGACTGAGTATAGAAAAGCATATACTACAAAGACTAAATAAGAAATGAAATAATGAAGAGAACGAAGGTGACTGTCCTCCTATGCTTAGGATCAAGTAATCCTAAGTATAGCAGACTGTACACAAAGCAGGGAGGGTCAAAGATGGGAATAAATGGAACACAGCTCGGACTGTCTTCCCATATACTTAGGGTGAGATATCCCTAAATATAACAGAGCAAATCAACAAGAGAGGAGATAATGGATAGGATCAAAGAATGAACGAATCGATGTGAAACCCCCTATACTTAGGACAAAGTACGTCCTAAGTACAGAAAACTGGCACAAAGGGGCGACACCTTTTCTAGTAGAAAAAGAAAAATTAGAAGGAAAAGAAGAAAAGAAGAAAAGAGATATACATATAAATGAAAAAGATTGTAGAGAATGTACACATCACCTCCCCTATACTTAGGGTAAAAGATCCCTAAGTATCAACAATGACAGGAGTGATGAAACATAATGAAGAAAGAATAATGCGGTGTGTACCCCCTATACTTAAGACAAGGTATGTCCTAAGTATAGACATAAAGATATGGCGCATGATCTGGGGCACAGAAGACATACGAGAGAAAGAAGGAATAGAAGACATAACACGTAAATACAATAAGCAAAGAATATGAAGTACAGGACGGTATCCTACAAATGAATACCGTGCTCTTGTCATCGTCTCCCTGTAAGACGAAGACACGGTCAGAAAGTGAAAAGACACCCTAATAGGCAATCACGTGGGTGTCAGCTACCGGGGAAAAATAGATCGGAAACTAAAGCAGGGACCGGTAGCGTGAATCAGATCATCGGCACATAAGGAGTAAATGAGTGAGTGGAGTCGTTTTTTTTTATTGTAGGACCTGGAGGAAGAAAGAACAGTACATACTCCTCCAAGTCAATTACAATCTCAAAAAGATATGAAAGGTAGTGAACAGGAGACTTTCCTAATGTCGCGGCGTGGTATCTGGTGGTCATAAAATCAGAAGGTCACAATAACACACCGAACACCACACACTAGGGCTCTACCCTTGCGAGGGTCTTCAAGGTGAGCAGAATTAGAGAATAATCAGCGGACTCAACTCCGTACTCCAACATAGAGGAGACACAACCAGGGAGGAGACTAAGTACCAAAATTAGCAGACTCGACTTCATGCCCCTCCATATAGGAGACACCAGAAGTGAAGTCGATTACCTAAACAAATGATGTACCCTCTCACAGATAACCCTCAGAGAGTAGTACATGCTAATCAATGAATAGTCAGAATAGAGGCTTACCCTTGCGAGGGTCATCAAGCTGAGCGGGCTCAAAGGAGTCAATCAGAATGGTCTCTCTAGACGACATATCGTATACCAGCAAAAGAGTCCGCAAGATCTAGGAAGGTGTCATAGTCTCTCGCAGATAACCCTCGGAGAGCACTATGAACTAAGCAAGGAATAATCAGAAAAAGTGAAGCTCATCCTTGCGAGGACCGTCAAGGAGAGAAGACTCAAAGGAGTCCATGGAATTGGCCTCGTGCACCTACAGATCTGGCGCACAATCAGCGGGGAGGCCAAACAGCCAAATCAGCCGACTTGGTCCCGCGCTCCAACAGATGGCAGCATAAACAGTAAATGCAACCGAGCGTATAGAATGTGTCGCATCCTCCCACAGATAGTCCTCGGGGAGATGATGCAAACTTAGGTCAATTAAGTCTTGGGATTGCTGGCATCGAATCTCAGGTCCTCAAAAGCAATCAATCAATGAAACCTCAGAAGGGCATAAGATCATGTGAGGGATGAGACATAATCAAGTCAATCACAACATATCCCTTAAGTCAATCAATCAACTGAGATGGCACCAAAAAATGATCAGAAAACCTCTAGATGCCACAGGTGGATAGTAAAGAATCAGGAGACCGATGATGGGTTAATCAAGAAGATAAGAGATCATGTGAGTTCTAGTTACCATTGCTCTGAAGTCCAAATCAGAGTAATCAATCAATCCTCCAAATCAATATGGTAGGAACCTCAAAATAGATAGATCAATCAAAGCTCATGATATCATCATCAAATCATAACAAAGCATCACATCCTCAATCCGGTGTGCGAGATCAAAATCCTCAAATAAGAGTCACACCTAATACTCGTGCACCCTCAAAGTCCTCAATAAGCTTTGATGCACATATCAAAAGTCACATCCACCAAGAGTAAGGTATGAATCTCAGCATCCTCAAAATATGCCCGACTTACTCCAATAATCAATGTAAGTCAAAATCCTCGATGCGGGTGATACCTACCAGCACAACAATCTTGGGTAATAGAAGAGATGATACAGGGGACACGAGGATGGTGGGCAAGAAGAGAAACCGAAATATCCGACGAAGATGATTGAGCTCAATAGCCAATATCACGACTCAATGCAAATGAGGAGATATATGTATAAGAGAGATAGAGAGACTCAAAGATGAAAAATGATGACTCACACGGACGGGACCACACACTCAGAGAGATGAAAATGCAAAGGGACTCCAAATCACAATCAATACACAAAGTAAACCTCCGATTCACCTACTCAACATAGTGAAGACCGGGATGTGGCCTTTTTATCTTGTCAATTTTAGAGTTAGGTGATCATCACAAAGTTGCACACACTGAAGATAGGCTTGGGATTTGGGCACTAATCCTTAGCATGTGCATAGAAATAAAATGCGCATACAAGGAGAGGTTGCTCTCCCCAAGGAATCCAATTTTATTTTTAAAGATTAAATAGAGTTAGCAGTCGTGATTTTATTTTGCTTATCACTTTTTTTGGTTGTTTTTCAATGCACGTGCCTAGTGGGGTTTCTAAATCCATTTACATTCTAGGTGAGCAAAAACAGAGGGAGAAGATCGCAAAAGCCATGTAAGTCGGAAATCGATGATGCATGCAAAGTAAGAGGACTTGCAGTGCTTCCCAGCTCTCTCCATACGAGATGCAAGACATAATTGAAAGCCTATGCTATATGCAAATGCAATCTGATGAAATCGCCCTAAAATAGTAACTGCTATTATCGTGAAGCATAAAATGCTAAGTATCTAGAATTGAGATCCAAAAGTCCGGTCTATGAAGTGCATCGGTGTCTGCCACAACAGATCCTGCACGTGCTGTATAGCACTTCTCTCAGCGCTCGATCTCAAATCTAAATAAGGAGCAATTATTATTTTGACTAAGTCCAAAAGCGAAGCTATAGGTACATGTGGATATATTAGGGGCTTTGTACCTTAATTTATCGAGCAAGCAGTTCCTAGGCTAAGGCTCATTCACACAAAATAATAAAAATAAAATTAAAAATGAAAAAGTGTCAAAACCATCGACGCCCCAAGGGAACAATCCCTCGGACCTCAGGAAGTCGGAGTATGAGAGTCCTGATACATGCCAAGTGTCACTCTCTAACATTAATTTACAACATTTTTTTGAGCTCTGAATCAGTCTCCAAAATTCCTCTAGGTCTGAATTGGCTACTCTCTCTTGACGGCTTAGTCAGAAAGCTGGCTCTACATTGCTCGGGTGCATAGAATCTCCTAAGAGATCCTCTGTCATGCCTCGGTCCCTCGCAACAAATTCAAACAAGAAAGAATGTCATAAAGTTCACAATAATATCAAATAATATAGATAAAATAAATAAATAAATAATGCAAGAGATAAATAAAGGAAATAATCAAGAGATAATAGACATAAATCAAATAACCTCCTTCTACGCGACGTTGCTCCCCGACAATGGTGCCATTTGATAATAGAGATCTAGCGAGGGTCTAAAGTAGTCCATATAAGATGGGACCACAGTGTCGCTGAGGCGACCAGTCATGAAACCCAATTAGTCAACAATTAACCCACATTATGAATAAAGCAATTAAATCTCAAAATATGTGGAGTTAAAATTTATTATAACTCTACAGCAAAGATGTGTATAGGTGCAAGCATGTGTACAAGTTGAACGCTGGGAGCAAACAGGAGGAGGAGGCAAAATGATTGCATAAAATTTTCATCTTTTATCTCTTGTCCATGTTATTATTTTTGTGGGTGTTTAGTTTTTATTTTTTTTTTAATTTTTGTTTTATAATTTTTTAATTGATTTTTCATTTTCTAATTTTATATTTTCTTTTTATATTTTATCGTTTTTTGTATTTTTCTTTTTCTTTGAGACAAGCAATATAACTTATATACAGTTTTATTTATACAATACATTGAAATATATTTTTAAATACTATTGAATATAGATAAAATTCAGCAAATAATTTGTTTCTGGGTTTTTAATATTTTGCTAATTTTTTTATATTTTTCCTGAAATTTATGCTAATTTTTATGTATTTTTAAACTCAGAAATATCCTAAATATGGGATTAATAAATAATCTGAAATTAATTTGGGTTTTAAAAAATAATAAATAACTTCTAAAATATCCCAAATTATTTTTAATATTTTAATAATAATATATAGATAATTATAAAATAGAAAACATATTTTTAGTATTTTTATAGAATTTTTTATTTTTTTGTTGGATTTTGGAGCTTTCTGATTTTTTTAATTTTCTTTTTCTTATTTTTAGGATTTTTTGTTTTCTAGACTTAATAAATACCAAAATATACTATATATAATTTTTTGGATTTTTCAAAATGTTTTTATATTTTTTGATATTTTATAAATTAGACAGGGATTATTTAGGCTCCTTTTTAATTTTAATAAATGGATAAAATGCAAAAAATGCTAACTAAAAATATGAGCGTGAAACTACAAAACATGAAGCATTATCCCTATTTGTTCAGATTTTTAGGAGCTCAATAGATAATTTTAATAAATAGTAGAAGACACACAAAAATATATAACCTGGCAGGGGCATTTTTGCAATTAAAATAAAGTCTGGGGTAAAAATGCAATTTGCCCAACATAATAACACTTTTATTTAATTTTTAATGGCTAATTTACAATATACAAAAATGCTAGGGATTACTTTGCAAAATTTCCAACGTCACGTGGGGACTGCACGTGACGCTCGCAGGGACCAAAGTACAAATACATAAATATCGGGGGCTTAAATGTAGCCATCATTGGACGAGGAAGGCTCCCAGGAATGAGAAGAGACCCTCGACGGAGGGAATGGAGGTCGGAGGAGCTCACGCGATCAGATCCAAACTCGCCCTAGTCGAGTTCATCCCTAATTCTTCGGGCCATCTTCCCCGTCGTCGGATGAAAGAGGCACCTCCAGATGCTACAGCTGACATCGAATCTTCCAGAGTTTCAGTTGTTGGATCACGTCAAGGATCCAATATCAGATGTCAGATCGCGAAGGGGTACCAGCCATCGGATGCGTGACATGTGGATTAGTGAAAGCTTCAGAACCGTCCGATCACGCCTTATGAGGGGTAAATTGCATATCCAGCCCCTACCTTTTTTGTATTTAATAATAGTTCTATAAATAAAAGTTTACGCTGTAAATAGATAAGGCATTTTACATTTAAGCCCATGATCTTTATGTATTTGCACTCTGGTCCCTGCCAGCGTCACGTGCAGTCCCCACGTGACGATGGAAATTTTGCAAAGTAATCCCTAGCATTTTTGTATATTGTAAATTAGTTGTTAAAAATTAAATAAAGGTTTTATTATGTTGGGTAAATTGCATCTGTACCCCCAGACTTTATTTTATTTGCAAAAATGCCCCTGCCAGGTGATGAATCCACGTTTCATCATCTTTATTCTATCATTTTGGCCTCAAAAACCCTAGTAAATGCATGTAAATATCATTAAATCCAACATTTTAGCATTTATGCATGTGCATGTAAATAGTGTATAAAATACTGTAATTAAAGCCAAAATTATATAATAAATAAAAGAAAAGAAAAGGAATAAAATATTGTAAATATTTTATGACCCGAAACCCCGAGACCTAGGCATCTTGATGAATAGGTCGACAAGGAATAAAGTAGGGGGAGATAAGGGTTAAAATACAGCTAAAATACCTATTCTTTTTATTCATTCTTTATTCATTTTGGGACCTATTTTTGGTTCCACTTTTTACACCTCAAATGAAGAAACTGTGTACATGAAAGTTGTAGATAATTAAATAAAGAAAAATACAAATATGATTTCACTCAAAAATAATGTACAGATAAAAAGTTATGGTCTGGATAAAATTCCAGAATTCCAACTTCCCAGACCCGTATCTCACAAATGAAACTCCAAATGCATCAAACTCACTTTAATTGTATATAGTATAAAATAAGTTATTTCATGGCGGTGGTTTCGCATTTGGCGGAGCTACGGTTTGAAAGTTGAGTTTTGAACCCATGTTGTATACTTGTACAGACTAAAAGATTCAATTTATTCTTTATTTATTATTTTTATAATTTTATATTTTTATAAATTTGTAAATATTACTCATAATAATTATGTGTATTAAAATCAGAATAGAAACACAAAAGAAATACAAATAAAAATACATGTATATAAAATACATAGGTATTATACCTATAACTATACCTATAGAATACACACTTCTATTTTATTAAATATACAAAACAATTCAGAAAAATAAAATAAAAATATAACTAAGTGTATAAAAGTATTTTATAATTTTATAAATTAATAAATAAATTAAAAATACAAAATAAAAATAAAATAATAAAATACATAGGTAATATACCTTTAAAGGGTATAAAAGTAAACTTGTAAAATATACCTCATAAAAATAATTAAAAATCATCATAAAATAGTTTATAAAATAATAAACATTTTTTTTATTAATTAACCTAAAATTAAATAAATCATTTTTGATTAACAAAACTTTTTTCCAGGGATTTTCCTGGTTGGTCCACGTGGACCAACCAGGTGGCCTGGGGAGTTGACCTCGGGTCAACTCCTTGGTCCTAGCCCTGTGCCTCCTGTCAGAATGCCCGCCACCCATTTTTCTCGATTTTTTCGCCGTCAATGCGTTTCTCGAGAGAGGAGGACGCCTTCATGAAACTTGTTCCCTGCAGCATCATGATTCACGCCGGCCTAATAGATCTCCCAAGATCTTCTCCATTCGCCCGTGATCACGCATCAAAAGTCACGCCAGAGCAAGTTCTTCAAAAACCCCCCTCGACTTCTATTTTGATTTTGATCCTTCTTCTGCCATTTTCACCCGTAAACCCCTAGTCCATTTTACTCCTGGTGACAGCAGGAGGCGAATCGAGCGTGGTTTTGCGCCATTTGGTGTTGAATCGAAGTAGATCCAGTCCCTCGTCGGAGCTTCGCCGTGAGCTCACTCCATCGTCTCTGGTGAGCCTTCCTCTCTTTTTCTTCCATTTTCTTGTAGCTTAGGGTTAGCTTAGGTTAGGATCATAGCAGTTTATCGTCACGATCACCATCTCGCTGTGAATCACCTTTTGACCCCACGATGGAGCTCAGCTCCGCCTCCGCTTATCGACAATCCTGTCGCTCGAACCAACCGACTATCACCTCCATCTTCTTCCTTGTCACTCCGTCATCACGAACCACCCTTCCATCCACCTCGATCTCGCCCAGATCGAGCGATCATAGCTCCCATCTCCGCCCATCGCCGGAGCTCCACGCCCGAGCCGCGCACCACCTCCATTTAACCTGAAAACACCCCCAGTCGCCTCGCCTGGTTTTTTGCGCTTCTAACCCTGCAGGTTAGAGCCCAAGAGGAGGCTCTATCGAGCCTCGATAACTCGGGGAAGCACCTCCCATGTCGTCGCTGCCGTCTGCCTTCATCTCGCCATCTCAGGCTCGCCTGAGACCTCCATTCGACGCGGAGGGGCCCTAGGATCGTTTTGCCCTTGATCCTAGGGCCGGAGAGGCCGTGTGTCGGCCGGATTCACTCGCCAAAGCTCGTCGGGGAGAGTGTTCTTCGTGAACCTCTCTCCACTGTTGGATCAAGAGCACCCTCCAGTACGCACAGGAGCCGTAAGATCATCATCGTTCTCCACCGTCAGATCTCGTCTCTGGGATCTAATCTTGGACGTCCGTGCGAAGCGCCATCGGGCCACCCGATCAGGACATGTGGATATGTGGAGCGTCACCATCCGTCCGATCACGCCCAGTTAGGGGTATTTTGCATCCAACCCCCGCGCTTTTTGTATTTACGTATTAGTCCTAAAACTTTCATTTCCAGTTTAAAAATATTTGTAATAATTGCAACTAGGACCCTGTGTTTCTTTTATTTACATTTTATCCCATGTCCACGTCATCTCACGTGACAGGGACACGTGATTTTTGGGCATTTTGCATTAAAAACCCTGGACTTTTATGTATTCTCATTTATACCCCTATGCGTAGGTATTATAATATTTCTTTGGGTTATTTGTACTCCTGCCCTGCCACTTTTTATTATTCGCAAATATACCCCTGTGAACAGCATAACACATGCTTCACACGTGTCTTTTGGTGAATTTGCAATATTTTCCCTACAGCTTTTGAATATTAAAAAAATGCCCCTGCCAGGCTTGTAGTTGCTTTATGTTTTCTCTAATTATTGCATGCATCTCTAAAACCCCAAAAATTCCACAAATATCATTTTAAGCTCTTGTTAACTTGCTCATTCACGCCACATTTTTGCATTGCATTTCTATTGCATTTTAGTATTTATTCAAAATCAATAACATGCCATTTCAGTACTGTTTGCATTAGAAAATACCAAAAAAATATTAAATCTTGTTGAAAAATTCCAAAAAAATTATATTTTGTCTATTTTATTATCTTTTAACTCCTATCCAAAAATAATTGAAAAATATGAAAGAAAACTCTTAAAATTAGAAAACCCTAAAAATCTTTATAAAAATCTAAAAAAATCATAGAAAAAGCCAAAAAAAATACAAACTCAACTCCTGTAGTCTCTCTATTTTATTCTCTTTATTTTAAAATTAATTTGGGAAAATTTTGATACTGTTTGCTATTTTTTATTCCCATTTTAATCTCAGCCAGTAGGTTTATTCACTGTTTTCTTTTATTTTGCCTTTTAAAAATACCAAAAACATTTAGAAAAATCCCCAAAAATTATAAAATAGTAGAAAAATATAAAAAGACCAAAAATATTTTATTTCCTAATTTTTGAGCTTTTTTCACGATTTTTATAAATACCCCATTTCCTCTTTTCTTATATTTTATATATATTCCTATATTGAAAAAAAGAAATATATATATATAATCAGAAAATTAAAAATCAAAATACAAAATTTAAAAAAATTAAATAAAAAATTAAAAAAATTAAAAACCCACAAAAAAAAACCCAGATTGGCTGAGTAGTTCACTAGATATAGGTCTTGGCTTTTTTTTCTGCATGCTCTACACCTTTGTTTCCTGTGTTCGATCCCTACTTGCTTGCCATTGTACATTTGTAGTAGGGAATAATAAATTTTGATCCTTGCTCTTGATTGATTAATTAATTGTGTGGGTTAATTGTTGATTAATTAGGGTTTTGTGAGCGGTCGCCGCAACGACATTGTGGTCTCGCCTTGTGTGGACTATTTAGACCCTCGCTGAACCCTAGTTTTCAAATGGCACCGTTGCCGGGGAGCATCGGCTTGTAGAGTACACTTGTGTTTGTTCACTTGTTTAGCCATTTTTGACTTATTTGATTGTATAATTGTTTTTGAACTATCTGACACCTCTTCTTGTTTTCTTGCGAGGGACCACTGACCGAGGAGGATCGCCTAGGGGGTCCTGAGCAGCCTTGGGAGGAGGAGCCGGCTATTCTACCCTAGCCGGCAGGAGAGAGCAGGAGAACTTTTGAGAGAGAGAGAGAGATAGTTAGTTTTTTCTTATTTGGTGAGAGAGAGACCATTTATATTTGTAATAATACAGGTACCTGGACTTTGGAAACTCGGGCCCAATTTCCAAGTGTTTGTTCACTTGGGGGCTCACCGCAGTTTTGACGCGTTTTCATCGCCTGTCATTTTCCGGTTTTGTTTTATTTTTCCTTTCTTTTGTGGAATGAGCCCTTAGCTTGTAGGCTTTGCTTGATTGAGTAAATTAGGTCCAAACACCCTAATAACCATTGCATGTCCCTATAGTGCATTTTTGGACTTAGTTTAAACTAAACAGTTGTTTCACTATCTTCAAGCTGCCGCGCCGCGAGCCCACCCTGCCAAGCGCTGCTCCTGAACTCGATCTGTCGAGAGGAGGAGGGGTGAGCCTAGACCGGACTCTTGGATTGAGGATTGGTTATCAACTTGTGGTTCTTCACGCTAGCAATTGCCTGCTTCGGACGATTTCCGTGTACATATCGGCATATAGATTAGGTTTATAAATTCCCGTTTTGCATCTCTTATGGAGAGAGCTGGGAGGCGCTGTAAGTCTTCTATCTTAGCATTCATCATTTAGGCACAAAGGTGAGATCTCCATCTTGGTGCCAACTTGCACGGCTTATCCGACTCTTCTCCCTCTGTTTTTGGATCAATAGGAATCAAAGAAAAAATACAAAATCGTTAGGCGCTTGTATTGAATTGACTCAAAACCAGTGATAACACCAAAAAAATTAAAAAAGGGACTGCTAAAGAAAACTTAACCTAAATAAAATTGATTAATTGGACTCATTGCCTTGGGGTGAGCAAAGCCCTCATTTGTTTTCAGGTTGCATAGGAAGGTTTCCTTCCCAGTGAGGTGAGTGCCGTCGTAAGGAATAGAGCCCAAAACCCAGTCTGTGGCTGCCTTGTGTATCGCCTGGATTTCCGAAGTATTGGCGCTTCTATCATACGTAGACGAGTAGGGCTTGGTCGCCATTGATGACTCTCTATTGTGTAGAGCATTGACCTTCTCTGAAGTATCGAGCATAGGCCATGCCTTCACGGGTGTGTCTGTCTCATCATCTTGCATCCGAGTAGGTTCTCGCACGCTCATGGGTGATTCCGTTGCGAGTGAGATCCGAAGTATTGGTTTTGCCTATCGGCTTCCTCTCTCTATTTCTTTGGCTGAGTAGGGATCCTGGAAGTGTTACAAGGACCTTAAAAAGCACAGACTACAGGTTACACATGAGGAGGACAAGTACGAGATACTTTTCCGGCAATACTCTCGCTCCTATAGGCGTAGCGCTCTAAGGACTCATGAAAAGATAATTGCCTGAAAATCAAATCTAAAACTCACAACGATAATTGCCGAACCTTCACGGGTTCACGGGTCAAGTTGGTGAATCCTTTGCTTTGGGTTTGATTGCTTAGTCGAATTTAGGTCAAGATCAAAAACATCGCGCCTTTGCGCAAATTTTGTTCTCCTTCCAGTTGACCCTTGCTCATTGTGAGCCTTCTACTGTTTTACACTCCATTTGTTTCTTGTTGACCCCCGTATCTTTCATCCACATCGATCTTCCTCTTGATCTCCGAGATGGCGACGAATGGACAGTTTTGTCGAGACTCTGTCGGCACCCACATCGGTTCCATTCGCTCTCCCTCTCCAATAATTCGGGGCGATTCCCGAGAACCCGGTTCAGACTCCGTGGACCGATCTCCAGACTCCCCGTCTTCTTCAATAAACCGGGATCACTCTCGTCCCGAACTCTGTTCGTTTTGGATGGCAATTGATTTCACTCCTTACACATCGTCGTCCTTAACAAAATTCTGTGTTGACCTTGACACATACCATTTCTCTCTATCTGGTGCTGCAATTTAGACTGATCTGGGCATTCTTCCATGTGCAGACTTAGAGCCCGATCCCGAGCCAGTATACCAAGCAGAATCCGAGATGGCCGGTGGAAGAGGAAAGGGACCACAAACCCAACTTGAAGCTGAAACCAATCCGGGGGAAGGGTAGTATACCACGCAGAATGAGGTTAACAGTCAGTTGCTGGCTTCCATCCAAGCCATTCAGCAGCAATTGACTAATCAAGCCCTGGCCCAGACCGCCTTCCAAGATATGTTGAATGATCTGAGGAGGAGGGCCGACGCAAGAGATGGCCGACGAGAGGATGAACCAAATCAAGAGCCTAATTTTGAAGAGGTCAGAGATGAGTTCTCAGTGGGAGGACCAGAATTTGATGCAGCGGAAGCAGACCCACCGCATCCGAAGCCTACTCTGAAGGAAACATACAACCCAGGGGCGGGTCGCATCACAGAGTGGATTCAAGTTCCACGAATCCATGGCCACTTCGAGCTGAAGCAGCAGTTTTTGTCTCTGCTCCCCACATTCCATGGGAATCCCACTGAGGAGCCTTATATCTTTCTCAAGAAGTTTGGCCACATCTGTGCTATTGCTCACTACCCTGGTATTCCTCTAGGGGTAGTCAAGACGACCGCCTTTCCCTTCAGCCTACAAGATAAGACCCTATATTGGGTCGACCTTCTAGGGAAGATAGTCACAACCTGGGAGGAGATGAAATCTGTATTTCTCCACAAGTTCTATCCTCTCGGGCGATTGAATCAGATGCGTGCCCGTATCTCTAGTTTTTGCCAGCAGCCCCACGAGACAGTCCATGAAGCGTGGGAGAGATTCAAGGATCTTCAGGAGAAGTGTCCCCACCACAAAATTCCAAAGACAAGCCTTGTGCATCACTTCTTTGTTGGGCTTACACTTGAAAGCCAAAAACTCGTAGATGCCGCTTGTGGTGGTTCACATTTCAATAAGGACGAGGACGTGGTATGGAACGTCTTCGAGGAAATGGTTGAAGGAGAGGCCGCTCAATCCTCGTCCCGAATCTACATGAAGGTGTCAACTGCCATCAGCAAGCCGGTGAACATGGCTTCCCATACCGAGGACAAGGATGAGAGCTCCAATCTGAGCATCATTGGGAGCCACTAGTCTAAGGTAGATATCATTAAGAAGAGGTCGCAGGACCTCAAAAAATTGGCAGCCATTGAGAAAAGGACCCAGGGCTTGGAAAAGCTCGATCAAATTTCCCAACAGCTGGAGCAGCTCGTTCGTGCTTTGAATGGCAACATGTGCAACGCTGTGTCTACTTCTGCCGAGCTGAATGCTGAGAAGAGGGAGCCTACAATGCAGCAGAACCCTCAGCCGACTCCACAGCAGCCCCAACCTGTTCAGCACGTGTATTATGTGCAGGTTCCGGAGCAGCCCCCGCAGCTGCAGACACAGATGGTTGTATATCAACCTGAGTCCCAGCAAGCCTACTCCGAGCAGTTCTCTCCACCCCCGCCGCTGATTCAGGAGATCAATGGTGTCTGTAACAATGAAGCGCAACTGACCCATCCTCAAGGACATCCCCAGGGTCAGAACATGGGCAACAGGCCCTATCACCATCAGCGTAGGGTGGGAGACCCTTCCAAACTTCATATCAGTACCAGCCTCAGTCTCACAGGAACACATGGAGGCAGAACTACCAGCATGGTCCTCAGCAGTCCAGATACCGCAGATAAGGGTATCATCAGCAACCAGCTGCTACATATAATCAGAGCTCACAATATTCCTCCAACCCTCCTCCTCACCATTTTTCTTAGGGTTACCAGTTACAGTCCCAGCCGTCATACCAGCACTTTAGGCCCCAGCAGGGGGATTCTTCTGAGATTGTGCCGGTTAATCCATCCCTGGCATGCCTTGAACAACCGATGAAGAATATGGTTGAGATGAACCAGAAGATCGACGACTTGACGACTGCGAAAACAACCATTCCCGCTCAAGTCGAGGCCAACCCGAACAATTTCCGACGCAAGGAGCAGGTAGCCGGTAGTGTCCAGCCCGATTCAGGTAAATTAAATTATTTTTTATCTAATGTTGTTACTCTCAGGAGCGGTAGGACACTCCAGCCATCGGCAACCGCGAAGGGAAAGCATCTTGCATCTGATGGTGAGTCGTCAGCCAAGCCAACACCATGGCCATGAAGTATTTTGGGAGCAGCACCATCACCCAGAAAATCACAAAAAATTGAAGAAAACCACAAAACACAAAAAGATAGCAGTAGCCTCGGTGGAGATAGGCCAGCATTGGAGACGTCTGCACCTGCTACAGAGACAGCCACAGACGGAAGGAATCTTGCACCTGCAGCGAGTCCAACGCCAGCACCTGAAGCCGAGCCTGCTGTTTTTGGTCCACATCTTGTAGATGATTCTATTCCTTTTTGCCATCTACCTGTAAACAACAATACAGACAATATTTTGAATGACATTGGTGAAGAGTTTGTAAATATTCCTTTCCCAGAAGCAATGAAAAAAAATGAAAATTTTTAAAAATGCTTTGTCTGATCCTGCTATCATTGAAATCATTTAGAATTTGGTATTAAACATGCCATTGATGAAAGCTCTTGAGTACATGCTAGCTGTAAAGAAAGGATTGAAAGAGGCATGCACAACCAAGCGCAGGCCGCACCCCCATAACTCCAGAAGTAAAGGTGACAAGTCCGAAAAGCATATCCTCACAATGGCCACAGTTAATGCCATCAGCAACCTCCCGGATAAAACGCTAGATATGGGAGCACCTCTCGTGCGTTGTCAGATGTTTAATCAGGAGTTTGAACGAACACTTCTCGACAGCGGGTCTTCCGTCAACCTGATTCCAGCCTCACTGCTTACAGAATTCAGGCTAGGACCACTCAAGCCTACAAAGATGATTCTGCAGTTCGCAGACAAGTCAGTTAAGCGTCCTAGGGGCCTGTTGGAGGACGTGATAGTTACGGTTCAGGGAAAGCAATTCCCTGCCAATTTTGTGGTATTAGACATGGACATCCCTGCTCCATTACTCCTTACCCCGATCATACTTGGAAGACCATTCCTGTGGACATCGAACACAGTAGTGAACTATGGGACTGGAGAAATCACTTTTGGCGATGGCAATGAAACAATCAGAGTGGAGACTTTGCCTAAGGGAACACCAACCGAACAGATATCTGCATCATGTGTAAGGGTGATTGAGACTTTTGACGACTATGACTTTTTAGCAGAAATTCAAGACACCAATTTATTTTTGGATGATAAGGAGATCCATGAACTCCTCGGCCTCGAGGAAGGAGTGGAGACCGCAGTCAAATTTCCCCTTATCGATCAGGATGAGGAACTCACTGATGTGCCGAACGAGACTACCTCGGAGGTGTTGTGCCTTCAGAACCAAGAGCAAGTTGTTGAAGAATTTTATGACGAAGAGGAAATCATCGAGGCATTCTATCAGGATTTGAGAGAAGAGGAAGAACAGATTATGGTGGACACCGAACAAATGAAAGAATCGCCACCTGCATTAATAGCTGAGGTCACCTCTGAAGCAGCTCAGACCCTGCCAGAGTTAAAACCCTTGCCCTCCAACATGAAATATGCCTTCCTTGCAGGAGAACCGAACATGTACCCGGGCATTATCAATGCACACCTGACCGAAGACCAAGAATCTCATCTGATGGAGGTTCTTGAACGCAACCGCAAGGCGATAGGCTGGCGAACTTCGGATCTCCATGGGATCAATCCGTCACTGTGCTCACATCACATTTTTCTGGAAGAAGATTGCAGGCCCTCTCGAGAACTTCAAAGAAGATTAAATCCTAATCTGCGGGAGGTTTTCATGAAAGAGATCCAAAAATGGTGTGATGTGGGATTCATTTATCCCATCTCCGACAGCAAATGGTTTAGCCCTCTGCGTGTTGTGCCAAAGAAATCAGGGATCACCATTGTGAAGAATGACCAAGGAGAGGAGATCGCAACCAGAGTACCCACTTCTTGGCGAGTGTGCATGGACTACAGAAGACTTAACCTCGCCTCCAAGAAGGACCATTTCCCTTTACCCTTCATCGACCAGATCTTGGAGAGATTGGTCACGAAGGAATACTTCTGCTTCTTGGATGGTTACTCTTGATACAATCAAGTTTCTATTGTGCCTGAAGATCAAGAGAAGACCACGTTCACCTGTCCTTTCGGAACATATGCCTTCAGACGGATGCCGTTCAGGCTTTGCAATGCCCCAGCCACATTTCAAAAGTGTATGCTTGCAGTTTTCGTCGATATGGTGGGCAACTTTCTCGAGGTCTTTATGGATGATTTTTCAGTCTACGGGTTTTCATTCGATCAATGTCTGGATTATTTAGACCGTGTCTTACGGAGGTGCTGCGAAGTCAATCTTGTGCTCTCGTGGGAGAAGAGCAACTTCATGGTGACCGAAGGAATCGTGCTGGGTCACGTTGTTTCTAAACGTGGTATGGAGGTTGACCCAGCCAAGGTGGATGCGATTTCCAAACTGGAGCCACCTACAACAATCAAACAGGTCAGGTCATTCTTGGGCCATGTCAGCTTTTACCGATGATTCATCAAAGATTTCAGCAAACTGGCCAGACCGTTGACTGAGTTGCTCGGCAAGGAGAATGAATTCATTGTAGATGATCGTGTGCTCCTTGCCTTTAATCATCTGAAAGAACTCATCACACATGCCCATGTCTTACAACCACCGATTTGGACTTGGCCTTTTGAGATAATGACCGACGTGTCAGATTATGCCATTGGTGTTGTACTTGGACAAAGGAAAGACAATGTACCGTTTGCGATTCACTACGCTAGTCGAACGCTCGACGAAGCCCAGAGGAATTACATCGTCATTGAAAAGGAGCTGCTAGCGGTAGTTTTTGCCCTAGAAAAGTTCAGATCCTACCTCCTTGGGTCCAAGGTAATCATTTACACTGATCATTCGGCCATTTGGTACTTACAGCAGAAGAAGGACGCCAAACCACGTCTCATTCGGTGGATCCTTCTCCTCCAGGAATTTGACTTGGAAATTAAAGATAAACCTGGGGTAAAGAATGTGGTGGTCGATCATCTATCGAGGCTTCCTGAGCCGGAATCTCCGGAGCTGAACCTACAGCCGATCATCGAAAACGTTCCAGACGAGGCAATTCTGTCTGTCACCTCGCTTCCTTGGTATGCAGACATCGTGAATTATCTGGTGACCAAAAGAATCCCACAGGATTGGTCAAAGTTGAAATTAGACAGATTCATGTCTAAAATTCATTTCTACCAGTGGGAGGATCCGTATTTATTTTGTGAGGGGGCAGATTTTATCTGGAGAAGGTGCATTCCTCAGGAGGAAGTTCCAAGTGTCCTCGCCTTATGCCATGACCGATATTCTGGAGGACATCATTCGGGCAAACGAACGGCAGCAAAAGTTCTTCAAAGTGGCCTCTGGTGGCCTTCATTATTCAAAGATGCAGATGATTATGTCAAATGCTGCACTGATTGTCAGAAGATGGGCAGAACCGTAGGAATGAGAGACACGATGCCTCTGAAATACATTCAGATCTCAGACGTCTTTGACGCATGGGGCATCGACTTTATGGGCCCATTTCCCAACAGCCAGGGCTATGAATATATTCTGCTTGCTGTCGACTATGTAATTCGCTGGGTGGAGGCTATTCCCGCCCGAACCGCCGACAGTAGGACTGTCTGTCGATTCTTGAGAGATCACATCATAGCACGGTTTGGGATTCCCAAGATTCTCATATCATACGGGGGTAGTCATTTCATAAACAGAGAGGTGAAGAAGCTGACTCAAGAATTCTGCATTGAACATCGTGTTGCTTCACCTTACCACCCGCAGTCCAATGGCTTGGCTGAATGTTCAAACAGGGAGATCAAGACAATTCTATAGAAGCTTGTGCGCCCAGATCGCAATAACTGGTCTCAGCTGCTTGATTCCGTTCTTTGGGCTTATATAACACCGTACAAGTCACCCTTGGGAATGTCTCCCTACCGCCTTGTGTATTGCAAGCCATGTCATCTGCCCGTTGAACTAATTCACAAATCTTTATGGCTCATTAACATCTGTAATTTGGACTCTAAGCAAGCTGGCAAGAACAGAAAATTGGATCTGAACAGATTATTGGAATTCAGAGATTATGCATATGACAACAGCCTGATGTACAAGGAGAAGGTCCAAACATGGCATGGCAACATATCCTCCGCAAGTCCTTTGATCCAGGTCAGAAGGTGTGGTTGTTTGATGCAAAATTAAAGATCTTTCTGGGCAAAGTGAAAAGTAAATGGACTGGGCCGTTTGTGGTTAGACAGGTGTGTGACAACGGAAGTGTATTGATATCCAATTTATCAGCTGACGCACAACCATTTGTAGTCAATGGACAGCTTCTGAAGCCATACCTTGAACATGATACATTCATGGCTGTTGTTGACTCGATACAAGTAATCTACAGGGATGAGCAGGATATCTTCAAAGTGGCAGAGGAAGGCCAGACAGAGCAAAACATTTTTGAATGACTTTTCTTCTTTTCTTCTCTTCAGTATCTTTTGCTTTCTTCTACTGACATGATGTCATCCCTTCATTACTGCTACACTTAGGATGCACTTTATCCTAAGTGTAGGGGGGATGCGCATCCCGAGTTGTTCATATCCACTTTCATCTCTTTTATTCTTTTCTTCTTTTCTTCTTTTCCTTTTTCAATCTTCTGTATCTACCAAAAAGGTGCCGTCCCTTGTTGTCAGTCTTCTATACTTAGGGCATACTTTGTCTTAAGTATAGGGGGGTGTGCAACCTGAGTTTCTCCATTCTTTTTGATCCTCTCCATTGTCTCCTCTTATTGCCTATACTTAGGGATATCTTACCCTAAGTATAAGGGGAGACAATCTGAGTACGATCTGTTTATTCCCACCCCTGACCCTCCCTGTATTGTGTACAGTCTGTTATACTTAGGATTATTTGATCCTAAGTATAGGGGGGACGGTCAACTTATCATTGATTCATTTATTTATTCCTTAGACTTGCCTATACTTAGTACGAGTTATGTCTCCTCTTTTCTCTCCGATCTATGAGGACATAGCTCAAGCTAAGTATAGGGGGGTCGTATATACTACGTATATACTTTAGCCATAACTCGTACTTTCATATTTCCTAATAATATAGCTATTAATTCTTTAAAATTCATCAAAAATCCTTAATAAAAAGATGTTACCATTCCTCGAATTCTTTTTGTATTTACTGATTAATAAATCAGGTGAAAATATTTTTTGCAAAATGTTTGAAAAATAGTTTGAAAATATTTGTGAACATTTATTGAAAACTATTCTGAAAATGTTTTGTTACATGTTTTCAACCTGTGTAAAAATGTGTGGTTTGAAAAATTTATTTTTTGTGTGAAATAAAATGTTTGAAAAATGATTTGCAAATGGTTTGAAATGGTTGCAAAAATATTTGAAAAATCTATCTATATTGTTTGAAAACCTTTGCAAAATGATTTTCAAATGTGTTTACATGTTTGTAAAATTGTTTGTAAAAATTATTTTGGACTATAGTTTTCAAAATTGTTTGAAAAACCTGTGTCAAATAAGTTTGAGGAATACATACATCACACCAAAATCTACTATATATATACTTATAAAATTGACTACTTACCCTGTAAATCCTTAAAATCCACTTCTTGTAAATATAAGAAGCACTCCCGTGTAAATATTTTAACCCAGCTTTTAGCCAAAAGCTTTTATTTTCAAAAATCTCAAAAACATTTGCAAAATTAAAATCCAAAAACATTTGAAAAATCTCTTTGAAAAATACAAAAAATGCATATGCATCATCCATAAAAAGTTCAAAATCTTTGAAAAATTGCATCACAAAAACATTTTCTGCACTTGCATAGCATTAGCATTTTTTGGATTGAGTTTGATAGTTGAACAAGTCTAAGTAAAATCCGAAGATTGGAGCTTGATTGGACCTTAAAATCTACCTAATAACAGAAACCTTATAGGAACTGGGTTTGAGGTACTTCAGGTCTAGTTGACTTAATTCTTTGAGGATTACGAGATTTGGTTCAATAGATTCTTGACTGCCTAAGTAGAGTATTTCAGAACACACGCACGACTCTTGTTGATAATGACCTAACTTGGATACCTGCACCTTTCACATGGCTCAACTCAGTTGGGGTGGTGAGGGGGTTGGATTTGCCGGTATGAGACGCACACAAGTGGAAACATTTGTCCTCCTCTAGGGAGGGAAGTGCACCCCAACCCGTCCAGTGATGAGGATTTCTAAAGACAGTAGAGTGTGGGTTGCAATAAAGCTTCAAAAGAGGGATAGTCTACTGGCTCAAGAGGAAAAACTCCTTATGTAAATGCTGATGTATATAGTATTTCAAAAAAAAGAGAGAGAGTTTAGGCCTGTACAAAAATAAAATGCCTGCAAAGTATGTACAAATGTTGTAAAGCCAATAAGCAAGCTTGAGTTCCAAAGTCAAATATGTGAGCCTGCAGCTGGATGACTTGACTACACTGGTCTTGCATCCCAGGATAGGTAGCTACATTGGCTACCGTCCATTCTTCTCTTCACCCCCTCCTCTTGAGCTGGTTGCCACTTGAACTTAGAAGGGAATACCCCGCTCCTCGAGGATGGAGTTATTGGATTAGGGAATCATTGGGTTGTCATACTGGAGAAGTCAGTTTCTTTGTCATTCTAGTTGGGGAGAGCCACCATCACTTATACTGTACGAGTCAGATTCATAGTCATAAGAGTATGCATATGAGTTGAAGTATTTCTGACCTGGCTATTGAGGAGACTTGGACAAAGTTTTGGGATTCTCAGGGACTGTTGGATTTCAGATCCGGTTCTTGGTAGGGTTCCGCCCGCACTAAAATTCCGAAGGTCCGACTTAAGCTCCAAACTTTGATTTTGTGAAGACAAGTTTGATAATTAGACTAAATCCAAATTTCTTCCTTTTCTTTTCTTTCTTTTTCTTTCTGCACTTATTGCATAAGTGTTTGCTAGGGACTAGCAAAGGTAAAGTATAGGGGGATGATGAATCCACATTTCATCATCTTTATTCTATCATTTTGGCATAAAAAATCCTAGTAAATGCATGTAAATATCAATAAATCCAGCATTTCAGCATTCATGCATGTGCATGTAAATAGTGTATAAAATACTGTAGTTAAAGCTAAAATTATAGAATAAAAAAAAGAAAAGAAAAAGAATAAAATATTGTAAATATTTTATGACCGAAACCCTGAGACCTAGGCATCTTGATGAATAGGTCGACAAGGAATAAAGTAGGGGGAGATAAGGGTTAAAATACAACAAAAATACCTATTCTTTTTATTCATTCTTTATTCATTTTTGGACCTATTTTGGTTCCACTTTTTACACCTCAAATGAAGAAATTACGTACATGAAAGTTGTAGATAATTAAATAAAGAAAAATATGAAATTACTTTTACTCAAAAATAATGTACAGATAGAAAGTTATGGTCTGAATAAAATTGCAGAATCCCAACTTCCCAGACCCGTATCTCACAAATGAAACTCCAAATGCATCAAACTCACCTTTAATTGTATATAGTATAAAATAAGCTATTTCATGGCGGTGGTTTCGCATTTGGAGGAGCTACGGTTTGAAAGTTAAGTTTTGGACCCATGTTGTATACTTGTACAAACTAAAAGATTCAATTTATTCTTTATCCATTATTTTTATAATTTTATATTTTTTATAAATTTGTAAATATTACTCATAATAATTATGTGTATTAAAATCAGAATAAAAACACAAAAGAAATACAAATAAAAATACATGTATATAAAATACGTAGGTATTGTACCTATAAATATTCCTATAGAATACACACTTCTATTTTATTAAATATAAAAACCAATTCAGAAAAATAAAATAAAAATATAACTAAGTGTATAAAAGTATTTTATAATTTTATAAATTAATAAATAAATTAAAAATACAAAATAAAAATAAAATAATAATATACATAGGTAATATACCTATAAAGGGTATAAAAGTAAACTTGTAAAATATACCTCATAAAAATAATTAAAAATCATCATAAAATAGTTTATAAAATAATAAACATTTTTATTAATTAACCTAAAATTAAATAAATCATTTTCGATTAACAAAACCTTTTTCCAAGGATTTTCCTGGTAGGTCCACGTGGACCAACCAGGTGGCCTGGGGAGTTGACCTCGGGTCAACTCCCTGGTCCTAGCCCTGTGCCTCCTGTCAGAACACCCGCCACCCATTTTTCTCGATTTTTTCGCCTTCAATGCGTTGCTCGAGAGAGGAGGACGCCTTCATGAAACTTGTTCCCTGTAGCATCATGATTCACACCGGCCTAATAGATCTCCCAAGATCTTCTCCGTTCGCCCGTGATCACGCATCAAAAGTCACGCCAGAGCAAGTTCTTCCAAAACCCCCCTCGACTTCAATTTGATTTTGATCCTTCTTCCGCCATTTTCACCTGTAAACCCCTAGTCCATTGCACTCCTGGTGACAGCTGGAGGCGAATCGAGCGTGGGTTTGCGCCATTTGGTGTTGAATCGAAGTAGATCCAGTCCCTCGTCGAAGCTCCGCCGTGAGCTCACTCCTTCGTCTCTGGTGAGCCTTCCTCTCTTTTTCTTCCATTTTCTTGTAGCTTAGGGTTAGATTAGGTTAGGATCATAGCAGTTTATCGTCACGATCACCATCTCACTGTGAATCACCTTTTGACCCCACAGCGGAGCTCAGCTCCGCCTCCGCTTATCGACCATCCTGTCGCTCGAACCAACCGACTATCACATCCATCTTCTTCCTTATCACTCCGTCATCACGAACCACCCTTCCATCCACCTCGATCTCGCCCAGATCGAGCGATCAGAGCTCCCATCTCCGCCCGTCGCCGGAGCTCCACGCCCGAGCCACGCACCACCTCCATTTAACCCGAAAACACTCCCAGTCGCCTCGCCTAGTTTTTTGCGCTTCTAACCCTGCAGGTCAGAGCCCAAGAGGAGGCTCTATCGAGCCTCGACAACTCGGGGAAGCACCTCCCAGGTCGCCGCTGCCGTCTGCCTTCATCTCGCCGTTTCAGGCTCGCTTGAGACCTCCATTCGACGCGGAGGGGCCCCAGGATCGTTTTGCCCTTGATCCTAGGGCCGGAGAGGCCGTGTGTCGGTCGGATTCACTCGCCAAAGCTTGCCGGGAGAGTGTTCTTCGTGAACCTCTCTCCACCGTTGGATCAGGAGCACCCTCCAGTACGCACAGGAGCCGTCACATCATCACCATTCTCCACCGTCAGATCTCGTCGCTGGGATCTAATCTTGGACATTCGTGCGAAGCGCCATCGGGCCCCCCGATCATGACACGTGGATAAGTGGAGCGTCACCAGCCGTCCAATCGTGCCCAGCAAGGGGTATTTTGCATCCAACCCCCGTACTTTTTGTATTTACGTATTAGTCCTAAAACTTTCATTTCCAGTTTAAATTATTTGTAATAATTGCAACTAGGACCCTGTGTTTCTTTTATTTGCGTTTTAGTCCCTGTCCATGTCACCTCATGTGACGGGGACACGTGATTTTTGGGCATTTTGCATTAAAAACCCTGGATATGTATTCTCATTTATACCCCTGTGCGTAGGTATTATAATATTTCTTTGGGTTATTTGCATTCCTTCCCTGTCGCTTTTTATTATTCGCAAATATACCCCTATGAACAGCATAACACGTGTCTTTTGGTGAATTTGCAATATTTTCCCTGTAGCTTTTGAATATTACAAAAATGCCCCTGCCAGGCTTGTAGTTGCTTTATGTTTTCTCTAATTATTGCATGCATCTCTAAAACCCCAAAAATACCCAAAAATCATTTTAAGCTACTGTTAAATAGCACATTCACGCCACATTTTTGCATTGCATTTTTATTTCATTTTAGTATTTATTAAAAATCAACAACATGCCATTTCAGTACTGTTTGCATTAGAAAATATCAAAAAATATTAAATCTTGTTGAAAAATTCCAAAAAAATTTTATTTTGTCTATTTTAGTATCTTTTAACTCCTGTCCAAAAATAAGTGAAAAATATGAAAGAAAGCCCTTAAAAATTACAAAACCCTAAAAATCTTTATAAAAATATAAAAAAATCATAGAAAAGGCCAAAAAATACAAACTCAACTCATATAGTCTCTCTATTTTATTCTCTTTATTTTAAAATTAATTTGGGAAATTTTTAATATTGTTTGCTATTTTTCCTTCCCAATTTTATCTCGGCCAGTAGGTTTATTCACTGTTTTCTTTTATTTTGTCTTTTAAAAATACCAAAAACATTTAGAAAAATCCCCAAAAATTATAAAAACATTAGAAAAATATAAAAAGACCAAAAATATTTTATTTCCTAATTTTTGAGCATTTTTCACTATTTTTATAAATACCCCATTTCCTCTTTTCTTATATTTTATATATTTTCCTATATTGAATAAAAAGATATATATACAAAATCAGAAAATTAAAAATCAAAATACAAAATTAAAAAAAATAAATAAAAATTAAAAACCCACAAAAAAAACCCAGATTGGCTGAGTAGTTCACTAGATATAGGTCTTGGATTTTTTTTCTGCATGCTCTACACCTTTGTTTCCTATGTTCGATCCCTACTTGCTTGCCATTGTACATTTGTAGTAGGGAATAATAAATTTTGATCCTTGCTCTTGATTGATTAATTAATTGTGTGGGTTAATTGTTGATTAATTAGGGTTTTGTGAGCGGTTGCCGCAGCGACATTGTGGTCCCGCCTTGTGTGGACTATTTAGACCCTCGTTGAACCCTAGTTTTCACCAGGTTATATATTTTTGTATGTCTTCTTCTATTTATTAAAAATACCTATTGAGCTCCTAAAAATCCGAAACAATAGGGATAAATGCTTCATGCTTTGTAATTTCATGCCCATATTTTTAGTTAGCATTTTTTTGCTCTTTATCCATCTATTAAAATTTAAAAGGAGCCTAAATAATCCCTATTTAATTTATAAAATACCAAAAAATATAAAACATTTGAAAATTCCAAAAAATATATAAGTATATTTTGGTATTTATGGAGTCCAGAAAACAAAAAACCCTAAAATAAAAAAATTAAAAAAATTAGAAAGCTCCAAAATCCAAAAAATATAAACATTCTACAAAAATACCAAAATATGTTTTTCTATTTAATAATTATCTATATATTATTATTTATATATTAGAATTAATTTGGGAAATTTTGTAACTTAGTGATTATTTTTTAAAACCTAAATTAATTTCAGATTATTTAATAATCCCATATTTGGGATATTTTTGAGTTAAAAATACATAAAATTTAGCATAAATTTTTGGAAAAATACAAAAACATTAGAAAAATAGTAAAAATCCAAAAAACAAATTATTTTCTGAATTATATTTATATATTTAATATTATTTAAAAATATATTTCTATGTATTGTGTAAATAAAGCCGTATATAAGCTATATTGCTTGTATAAACGAAAAATAAAAAATATAAAAAGATAAAATATAAAAAGAAAATAGAAAATTAAAAATCAATTAAAAAATTATAAAACGAAAAATTAAAAAATTAATTAAAAATTAAACATCCACAAAAACAATAACATGGACAAGAGATAAAAGATAAAAATATTTGAGGATTCATTTTGCCTCCACCTACCGTTTGCTCCTAGTGTTCGACCTCTGCCCATGCTTGCACCTATACACATCTTTGTTGTAGAATTATAATAAATTTTTACTCCCGCCTTGTGTGGACTACTTTAGAACCTTGCTAGATCTCAATTATCAAATGGTGCCGTTGCCGGGGAGCAATGTCGCGTAGTAGGAGATTATTTGATTCCTGTTTATTATCTCTTGATTATTTCATTTATTTATCTCTTGCATTATTTATTTATTTATATTATCTATATTATTTGATATTATTGTGAACTTTCTAACATTCTTTCTTGTTTGAATTTGTTGCGAGGGACCACGACGTGATGGAGGATCTCTTAGTACTATGCACCTGAGCAATCAGAGCCGGCTTTCTGGCTGAGCCGTCAGGATAGAGCAACCAATTCAGACCTAGAGGAATTTTAAAGATAGATTCAGAGCTCAAAAAATGTTCTAAATTTATGTGAGAGAGTGACACTTGTCATGTAATAATTCAGGACTCTCACACTCCGACTTCCCGAGGTCCAGTGCCCGAGGGATTGTTCCCTTGGGGACGTCGACGGTTTGGACACTTTTTCATTTTTAATTTTATTTATATTATTTTGTATCAATGAGCCTTAGCCTAGTAATTGCTTGCTCGATAGATTAAGGTATAAAGCTCCTAATATATCTGCATGTACCTATAGCTTTGCTTTTGGACTTAGCCAAAATAATAATTGCTCTTTATTTCGATTTGAGATCGAGCGCCGAGAGAAGTGCTATATAGCACGTGCAGGATTCATTGTGGCGGACACTGATGCACTTCAAAGACCAGGCTTTTGGATCTCAATTCTCGATACTTAGCATTTTGTGCTTCATGATAATAACTGTTACTATTTTTGGGTGATTTCATTAGATTGCATTTACATATAGCATAGGCTTTCACTTCTGTCTTGTATCCCGCATGGAGAGAGCTGGGAAGCACTGTAAGTTATCTTACTTTGCATGCATCATCGATTTCTGACTTGCGTGGCTTTTCCAATCTTCTCCCTCTGTTTTTGCTCACCAAGGATGTAAATGGAATTGGAAACCCCGTTAGGCACGTGTATTGAAAAACAACAAAAAAAAGTGATAACTAAAATAAAATAGGGACTGCTAACTCTATTTGATCTTTAAAAATAAAATTGGATTCCTTGTATTGGGGAGAGCAACCCCCTCCTTGTATGCACATTTTATTTCTACGCACACGCTAAGGATTAGTGCCCAAATCCCAAGCCTATCTTTGGTGTGTGCAACTTTGTGATGATCATCTAACTCTAAAATCGACAAGATAAAGAGACCACATCTTGTTCTTCACTGTATTGAGTAGGTGAATCAGGGGTTTGCTTTGTGTATTGGTTGTGACTTGGAGTCCCTTTGCATTTTAATCTCTCTGAGTGTGTGGTCCCATCCGTGTGAGTCATCCTTTTTCATCTTTGAGCCTCTCTATTTCTCGTATACATATATCTCCTCATTTGCATTGAGTCATGATATTGGCTCTTGAGCTCAATCATCTTCACCGGATCTTTCAGTTTCTCTCCTTGCCCACCCTGTTCGTGTCCCCCGTATCATATCTTCTACTACCGGGATTGTTGTGTTGGTAGGTATCGCCCGCATAGAGGATTTTTACTTACATTGATTATTGGAGTAAGACGGGCATGTTTTGAGGATGCTGAGATTCATACCTTACTCTTGATGGATGTAACTTTCGATATGTGCATCAGAGCTTATTGAGGACTTTGAGGGTGCACGAGTATTAGGTGTGACTCTTATTCAAGGATTTTGATCTCGCTTACCGGATTGAGGATATGATACTTTGTTATGATTTGATGATGATATCATGAGCTTTGATTGATCTATCTATTTTGAGGGTCCTACCATATTGATTGAGAGGATTGATTGATTATTCTGATTCGGACTTCAGAGCAATGGTAACCGGACCTCACATGATCTCTCATCTTCTTGATTAACCCATCACCAATCTCTTGATTCTTTATTATCGACCTGTGGCATCTAGAGGTTTTCTGATCATTTTTGGTGCCATCTCAGTTGTTTGATTGACTTAAGGGATATGTTGTGATTGACTTGATTATGTTTCATCCCTCACATGATCTTATGCCCTCCTGAGGTTTCATTGATTGATTGCTTTTAAGGAACTGAGATTTGATGCTAGCAATCCCAAGAATTAATTGACCTAAGTTTGCATCATCTCCCCGAGGACTATCTGCGGGAGGATGCGACACATTCTTTACGCTAGGTTCCATTTACTGTTTATGCTGCCATCTGTTGGAGCGCGGGACCGAGTCAATTGATTTGACTGTTTGACCTCTCCGATGATTGTGCGCCAGATCTGTAGGTGCACGAGGCCAATTCCATGGACTCCTTTGAGTCTTCTCTCCTTGACGGTCCTCGCAAGGATGAGCTTCACTTTTTCTGATTATTCCTTGCCTAGTTCATAGTGGTCTTCGAGGGTTATCTGCGAGAGACTATGACACCTTCCTAGATCTTGTCGTCTCTTCTGCTGGTAGACGATCTATCGTCTACAGAGACCATTATGATTGACTCCTTTGAGCCCACTCAGCTTGACGACCCTCACAAGGGTGAGCCTCTATTCTGACTATTCATTGATTTTCATGTACTACTCTTTGAGGGTTATCTGCGAGAGGGTACATCATTTTTTTAGGTAATCGACTTCACTTATGGTGTCTCCTATCTGGAGAGGAACGAAGTCGAGTCTGTTGATTTTGGTACTCGGTCTCCTCCCTTGTTGTATCTCCTCTCTGTTGGAGCACGGAGCCGGTTCCACTGATTATTCTCTGATTCTGTACACCTTGAAGACCCTCGCTAGGGTAGAGCCCTGGTGTGTGGTGTTCAGTGTGTTCTTGTGACCTTCTGATTTTATGACCACCGGATACCACGCTGCGACATTAGGAAAGTCTCCTGTTCACTCCCTTTCATATCTTTTTGAGATTGTGATTGACTTGGAGGAGTCTGTACTGTTCTTTCTTCCTCCATATCTTACAGTATCGGCTCCACTCACTCATTCACTCCTTATGGGCCGATGATCTGATTCACGCAACTGGTCCCTACTTTAGTTTTTGATCTATTGTTCCCCAGTAGCTGACACCCACGTGATTGCCTATTAGGGTGTATTTTCACTTTCCGAATGCGTCTTCGTCTTACAGGGAGATGATGACAAGATCACGGTATTCATTTGTAGGGTATTGTCATGTACTTCACATTCTTTGCTTGTTGTAATTACATGTTGTGTATTCTATTTCTTCTTTCTCCCATATGTCTTTTGTGCCCCAGATCATGCTCCATATCTTTATGTCTATACTTAGGACATACCTTGTCCTATGTATAAGGGGGTACACACCGCATTGTTCTTCCTTCGTTCTGTTTCATCACTCCTGTCGTTGTTGATACTTAGGGATCTTTCACCCTAGGTATAGGGGAGGTGATGTGTACATTCTCTACGATCTTTTTCATCTATCTGTATATCACTTTTCTTCTTTTCTTCTTTTCTTCTTTTCCTTCTCATTTTTCTTTTTCTACTAGAAAAGGTGTCGCCCCTTTGTGGCAGTTTTCTATACTTAGGACGTACTTTATCCTAAGTATAGGGGGGTTTGCACCTCGATTCGTTCATTCTTTGATCCCCTCAACTTTCTCCTCTCTTGTTGATTTGCTCTACTATACTTAGGGATATCTCACCCAAAGTATAGGGGGAGACAATCCGAGCTATGATCCATTTATTCCCACCCTTGACCCTCCCTACTTTGTGTACAGTCTGCTATACTTAGGATTACTTGATCCTAAGCATAAGGGGGGCGGTCACCTTCTTATTCATTTATCTCTTCATTATTTCATTTCTTATTTAGTCGTTGTAGTATAGGCTTTTCTATACTCAGTCGAGTTATGTCTTTTCTTTCCCTTTTCGATCTATGAGGATATAACTCATGCTAAGTATAGGGGGTCATCTATACTATGTATATACTTTATCCATAACTCGTACTTTCGTATAATTAATAATAAATATGTCTAAATATACTATATATACATATATATTTTATTAAAAATAATTTAATAACAACAGTCGTTCCTCAAATTGTTTTTGTATTTACTGATTAATAAATAAGGTTAAAAAATATTTTTGCAAAATGATTTGAAAAATCGAGTGAATCGTTTGGAAAACTTTTTGTGAAATGTTTTCAACCTTTATAAAAATATTTTTAAATTGCAAAAATTCATTTCTTTGTGTGCAATAAAGTCTTTGAAAAGCTATTTGCAAATGATTTTAAAAATGGTTGTAAAAATATGTTGAAAATTGTATATATACTGTGTGAAAAATCTTTGCAAAATACCCATCAAGTGTTTGTAAATATTTGTAAAAATTCTTTTGTACTATAGTTTTGAAAATTGTTTTCAAATAAATTTGAGGAATGAATGTATCATTAAAATAGGAATAAAATGTGTATATAAATCAAAATAAAATTCTTTATCAATTGTATATATGTATCTACAATAATAACTTTGTTAAAACCTGTAAATTATTAACTCTTGTAAAATAAAGCAGCACATCCGTGTAAATAGTTGTAAATATCTTATATTTTGTGTGCCAAAATTCTTTTATTTGCAAAATTCTTTGTGTAAAAATTCTTTTTATTTCCAAAAATTCTTTGAAAAATTGCATCATTCTTTGCATCATTGTACATAAGCATTTGCATATCACTCACATTCTTTTAATTGAGCTTGGTGACTGAATTAGTCCAATAAAGTTGAAGATTGGAGCTTGGTTGGACCTTACTGCACCTAACTGCACTATAACCTTATGGGAACTAGGTTTAAGGTACTTCAAGTCCAATAGGACTTAATTCTTTGAGACTAAGGGCTAGGTTCAAGTCACCTCTACTGACTAACTAGGACTTTTCAAGACACACGCATGACTCTTGTCGGTCGTGACCTAACTTGGACACTTGCACCTTTCACTTGGCTTAACTCAGTTAGAGTGGTGAGGGGGTTGGATTTGCCAGTCTGAGATGCACACAGGTAGAAACATTCATCCTCGTCTAGGGAGGGAAGTGCACCCCAACCTGGTCCAGTTACAATGAAGTTGAATGACAGGAGAGTGTGGGTTGCAATAAAGCTTCAAAAGAGGGATAGTCTTCTGGCTCAAGAGGAAAAAGTCCTTATGTAAATGCTGTTGTAAATAGTTTGTTGAAAAAAACTCCAAAAAAGTGGACAGGCCTGAAAATAAAAATAAAATGCCTGCCGGAGTATGTATATATGCTGTACAGAAAATAAGCAAGCTTGAGCATCAAAGTTATATCATGTGAGCCTGAAGCTGGATGACTTTACTACACTGGTCATGCATCCCAGAATAGGTAGCTACATTGGCTACAGTCCATTCTTTTCTTCACCTCCTCCTCTTGAGTTGGATGCCAATTGAACTTAGAAGGGAATACCCCGCTCCTCGAGGACAGAGTGCTGGATTGGGGAATCATTGGGTTGTCATTCTGGAGAAGTCAGTTCCTTTGTCATTTCAGTTGGGGAGAGCCAATATCACTTACACTGTACAAGTCAGCTTCATAGTCATAAGGGTTTGCGTATGATGAAGGCTAGTTCTGACCTGGCTATTGAGGTGATTTGAACCAAGTTCTGTGACTTTCGAGGGCTGTTGTGTTTTAAATTTGGTTCTCGATTAGGTTCCACACACATTTTCACATCAAGGTCTAACCTGAGCTCCAAACTTTGATTTTATACATACAAGTTCATTTATCCAAATCAAGTTCATTTATTTTTTATTCTTTCTTTTTCTTTTCTTCTTCTTTATTCTTTGTGTACTTATTGCATAAGTGTTTGCTAGGGACTAGCAAAGGCAAGTATAGGGGGATGATGAATCTCCATTCATCATTCTTTATTCTATCATTTTGGCCTTAAAACCCTAGCAAATGCATGTAAATAGTACTATTTTGTGTATATTAACATTCATCACTTATTGCATTCATTGTGTAAATAACATTGTTTTTAATGCCAAAATTATAGAATAAAGAGAAGAAAAGAAAAAGGATTAAAATATTGAAAATATTTTATGACCCTAAACCCTCATACCCAGTCAAGAATTGAGTTGGTCGACAAGGAATAAAGTATGGGGAGATAAGGGCCAAAAAACAATAAAACCCAATTCTTTTATTCATTATTTAAGCATTTTTTGACACCTATTTTATATTCTATTATTTATTCATCAAATAAAGAAACTGTGTACGTGAAAGTTGTAGATAATAATATAAATAAAAATACAAAATTGAGTTTATACAAAAATAAGACACTGTGTACATTTTATACACAAAATAAAAAGCTAAAAACCAAACTTCACAGGCCCATATCTTTTCAATATAAACTCAAAAGATATCAAAGTTACTCTAATTGTATATAACTTTTCACAAGCTATTTAATGGTGGTGGTTTCATATTTTTTGGAGTTATTGAGTGAAAGTGAGGTTTTGAACCCTCGTTGTACATTCTACCAATTAAAATATTCATTTTATTAATTCTTTATTATTTTTACAAATCCGTATTTTTATATTTTTGTAAATATTATTCATAATACATATGCATATTACAATTAAAATAAAACCAAAAAGAAATGGCCAAATAAAATTCTATGAGAAAGCATAAATGAAATACCTCGGTTATAGATGCATATCAATAAAAGGAAAATATATTCCTTAACTCTCTATTCTTTCATATTTTTATAATATTGTAAATATTATATAAATTCTTTTAAAAATATGAAGCTAAAAAAAACTCAACAAAATACATCAAAATAAATAGATGAATATAAAACATAGGTAAAATTCGTGTAAATATACCTACATTATACACACATCTATTTATTTAAGTATACAAATAATATCACAAAAGAACAATAAAAATATATTTATACTCATTAAAATAAGTTATAAATATATAAAATAATAGAATAAAATAATAAAATAAAATATCCAAAATAAAAATAAAAATGCATAAAACATAGATAAATATACCTATATGCACTAATAAAAATAAAACTTGTAATAAAATACACCAATAAATAAATAAAAATCATAATAAAATAATACATAAAATAATAAACATTTTTTTATATTCAAAAATAAATAAAATCATTTATTATTTTTAAATAATTACTCTTTATTAATTCTGATGTTTTGTCGTTTAGTGGTCCCTGCTGGACCAATCACAGCGCGTCAAAAGTTGACCGCAGTCAACTATCCCATCCGATTCTCTGACTCATCAGAAGTGTATTTTTTCTGGATTTCATGCCTTTTTTCCGCATGATCCATCCATCATCTGGCCTGGACTCCTTCAGACGAATTGATCCTCCATCATTGTACATCCTCGTCGAGATCCTGGATCCATTGTATATACTTTTGATTCTTTGCAAACTGCCTGTCAATAAGGGTGCCCATCATTGTTGATAAATAAAACCTCCTCCCTCCATCTTCAAATTTGGTCATCCCCCAAGCCCTAAAGCTCCAGATCTCGGCCAAGAGACGCACTCTCATGACAGGAGAGGATCCCCTGAGGTCCAAGACGCTTGTGGAGGCGGGAGGTGCGCCCAGGCTGCCGCTCCGGTGAGGCCCTACTCCTTGGCATCCAATCAGGTATGAGCTACGCACTTTATTCATTTTAGATAGAATTTCATTCCAACATTTCATTTATGCAATTAGATTATCATTTAACCCCTAGGATTAGCGTAAATTCTGCGATTCAAAGTTCGTCGGAGCTCCACTCCAATGAATGGTTCAACTGTGATTCCGCCTTTGACCGACCCTTGACCGTTCCATTTCGTTTCCCATCTAGTTCTCCATGCCCATCCACCTTGTAGACAACCTAATCGGGTCTCGATCAGCAAAACCCTGCTCCACCTCTATCGCTTGCCGGAGCGGGTCCATCTCGCCTTAAATCGCCTCGATTCTCCTCCAATAAAAGCCTGGACCCCTCGCCTATTTCTCGCGACGCTTTTGAATTTGTTTACAGGTCCAGAAGGCTCTATCTGAGGAGCTTTGACTGTTGGAAGCAAGGCCCAGGTCGAGCATCTTCGTCGGATCATTTTCGAGCACCTGGGCCTCGATTGAAGCCATCATTGGATGTGGAAGGCTCCTAGGGATGAGAAGAGACCCTCAGCGGAGGGAATCGAGGACAGAGGAGCTCACGCAATCAGATCCAAACTCACCCCAGGCAAGTTCATCCCCAGTTCTTGGAGCCATCTTCCCCGTCGTCGGATGAAAGAGGTGCCTCCATACGCTACAGCTGACGTCAGATCTTCCAGAGCTTCAGCCATTGGATCACGTCAAGGATCTAATCTCAGACATCAGATCGTGAAGGGGTACCAGCCATCGGATGCATGGCAAATGGATTAGTGAAAGCTTCACTGACATCCGATCGTGCCTTATGAGGGGTAAATTGCATATCCAACCCCTACCCTTTTTGTATTTAATAATTAGTTCTGTAAATAAAAGTTTACATTGTAAATAAATAAGGAAGGCCAGGTGCTAAAAAATGATCCGGCGAGGATGCTCGACCTGGGCCTTTCTTCCAACAGTCAGAGCTCCTCAAATGGAGCCTTCTGGACCTGTAAACAAACGCAAAAGAGTCGCTAGGAATAGGCGAGGGGTTGATGAATCTGTGATTCATCACTCTAAAAGTTAAAAATAGAGCCTTGTTCCCGAGTAAATAGAGGCATATTTCCATTTATATTGCAAAAATAGCATTCATGCATGCATACATAATACATGCATTTTAGCACTCCATTAGCATTTAAACAAGAAGACAAAATCCCTTGTAAAATATCCACTTATCAAAATAACCTCTTCCTTATAATATGTACTCCTTAGTTAATAATATAGGGAAGAAAGCCAGAAATCCCCCTTGTAAAATAGCCAATAAAGCCCTAGAACTCCTGGACCATAAAATACCCATAGCTCCCTCATACAAACTTCAAAATAGGTCTACTCACTTTCAGATTAATACACATTAAATGATTTTTAAAATGAGACTAATTTCATCCAATTTGGAACTCGTATGAAAAAGTTGGGTTTTTTGGGCCTCTTTGTATACTACATGTATGTATATTTGTATCTTTGTATTTTTTGTATCATATTTGACCTTATCCCCGTCTTTGGTCAACATGAAACTTGTAGATCTCATTGAGATCTACAACTTTCATGTTTTGAGTTTTTCCAAATTCGGCCCCCCTCTTCTCTCTACCCTTATTTCTTTGACCAGCCAATCACAACAGGCCACGTGGCACCATCTGGTTGCGCCACGCGGCCCGCCCCTTTGCCCTAACCGTCCGCGCTCACAACCGTTGGATCTTCTTCCAGATCCAACGACCACACCGCCTCCACGTACGCCTTTCATCTCAACCGCCAGATCAAGTCCCCCGCTTCATCTGACCCGCTCATTAGCGCCTCGCCCACAGCGCGACACGCGTCGCACGCTACACCATCAGATCACGCCTCAGCCCTTCCATCTGAGCCGTTAGCTCCCCAGGAATCTCAACCACCCGATCAAACTCCCACTCTAATCGCATCCGTCCGCTCGTGCCTCACCCCCGTTGCGCCACGTGGTTGCTCCAAGGCCCTCAGATCGCTTCGCCCGGATCTAATCTTAATCCTCCATTCCGCCTCTATCACCACCGTTGGATCACAAGATCCAACGGTGGAGACTTCGTCTCCCACCTCCAGCGCCCCTCTCTCCCACGTTCTCCGCCTTGCGGTAGGGGCAGCCCCTTCCTATTCTCAGCCGCACCTCAGCCGCGCTCGCCGACCACCATCGCTCCCACGTTCACCCCCACTCTTCCCTCATCTTCGCCAGCTACCCCACTCGCCACCACTTCCACCAGCGACGCCCCACTTCCTCCATGAACCTCACTCCATCACCAGCCCGGCCGAGACCTCCCACCTATAAATACTTGCCCTCCGTCCGATTTCAGACCCATCCGCCACCCCTGAGAGATACCCCGAGCTCGGAGCGTTCGATTGGTGACAATAATTGCATGATTCCTTGAGCGAAGACGGTTGTCTTCTCCGACGAGATCCTCGGCCACCGCCGTGGTGCAGACCTCCTCCGCCGAGCTGCTGCTTCAGCTCAGGGACTTACCGCCCCTTCGAGCGACGATTTGGACCTCGATCTCGAGCTCCAAACCCCAGGTAATTGCCTCCACCTTCGTTTAATCTTAGTTTTATTTTTTGCTTCGATTTCTCCCTTTTCATTCTCCGTCCACGACCATCTTCTCGCATCGCTTTCACTCCACCGAGCTCCGCGACGGAGCTCTCATCCTCGCGGACCCCTTCACGCCCTCAGACACTGTGCTTCGCTCTCCACCATCTCCAGCTCCGCCACTTGGCCGGAGCACCACCGCCAGACCATCTCCGATCCGCCTTAGGCCTCGTCGTCCTCCCCCATGTCTCCACAAGTGCACCACGAGCCTCGGCTATTCTTCTAACACATGCAGGTACCTATCTTGTGCATTGGCCAGAACTTCACCAAAGTCATCCTCGAGCTTCGTCACCAGCAAGCTCCGACAGCCCTCTCCAGCTCCTGAGACCACCAGCACCTTCGCCGCATCGCCGCGCTTCTTTTGGGATACCTCCGAGACCTCGGAGAGCGTCACCGACACCTGGAGGGACGGGCGGAGAAAAGGCATCGTCGCCGGAGCCCCGCCATCTCCTCCGCAGGTGGCGGAGGTCCGAAGACGGAGAAGCCCCAGCTACCGTTCGATCCCCTCAAATCGAACGGTCGACTTCGCACCACATCGCCACTCAGCCGAGCCTCACAGGTACCGTCGGATCCTTCCAGATCTAACGGCGCTTATCCCGCCACATCATCGACATCTGGAGCAGCCAGTAGCTGTTGGATCTGCCGTGATCCAAATATCAGTATTCAGCCACGTCGCCCCTTCCATCGCGATCCAGTGCCTGTTGGATCTATCCAGATCTGACGGCCCACCAGTGCACCACGCTTCTCCTTTCAGTAGCCATTGGATCACTCTTGATCCAACGGTCGCCAGCACACCACGTGGAGGAGTCCGAGCCTCTTCTCCGACCCTAGGCTCGGACTACCCGAGGCTACACCGAGCCTCACTCCAGACCTCCAGGAGCTTCCGAGCCAAATCCCGAGCCTCCTAAGCCACCCGAGCCTAGGCCGACGACGTGAGGAGCACGCGCGGCCTGGGTAAATTAAACAGAGGTCCTCGAGACTTTTTGAAATTGCAAAAAGGTCCCTGTGAAGCATACCCCACGTGAGGAGCACGTGCCCAGTGGAGAAATTGCATATCAGTCCCCCAGCATTATAGGCAATTGCATTTAAGTCCCTGTCAGCATATTTCTTTTATGTAATTTTATTTTCTTGTATTGCAAATACATCCCTATCTTTGCACGCATCCCTAGGTTTCATTTTACATCATTTTTGAATTCCAAAAGTTGCATTTTGTTGAGTAACTTGTCCTCTATCTATTGTGCCACTTGTCACATTTTTGTAATTATAGTAGATTTTTAAATGAATTAATTGGTTGATTTATGTGATATTTTGCCCAGTGACACCTTTTAATTTACAATTAATTTTCTGTAGCTTAAAAAATTCTCAAAAATTCATAGTAGCTCTAGGATAGTGAAATCAACCTTGCATAAAAATTTCATGTCATTTGCACTCATATCGAGGCTTAAATAATTTGTTTAGTGAGTTTCTTATTTTAATTTTAATAAATTCATTTCACATTAAATTAAGGTTTGTCAATTTTCCTAGATTCCTTATCATTAGAACTATCTAGGATAATTTTTGTTCCTGAAAAAGATGTGATTTGTTATTTATTAAAAATAAATTAGTGAAAATCACCCTGCCTGCATCTTTAATTCACTGTAAATTCATTTAGTGTCTAAAAATTCCAAAAAAATAGGGTTTTCATCATAATTCATCATCTGGCCAATTTTCATAAATTTTGGACTTCATTTGATATCTTAAATTGATTTAACTTCAAATTGGCTTGATATTGCATGTGTCTGCATAGAAAATAAAAAAAGAACAAAAAAATTACTCCTCGAAAATCTAACACTTGGATATTTGCTCATAATTCACCTAAGGAGACAGATGCCTCCCTGAGTTCGACCTTGGGCACTACCAAGTAAAAACAATTACCGCTTGAAATTGACTCAAATCTAATTTAAGTGGTTTTTGATTAGCCCTCTCGTATCCGACTGCAAAGAACGACATCTAATTAATTGGGACATTAACTTGACCGAGTTAACATATGGTGCGGGGCGGTTATCAAAAATGGTGCCGTTGCCGGGGAGGCACAGCTTAGGTTAATTTTTAGTCAAATTCCGAGTATCTTATTTTCTTTCCCGGGGTAGTCTGACCCCCGGTTTTCTTGTAATTATTTTTTTCTCTTTTATTTCTTTACATTATTTTATGTCACTCTCTGACCTCAATTTGTTTGTGTGCGGGGATCGCGAGGAGTCAACAACGCTTCGACAATCGAGCTTTTAAAATTGTTGAGTGAAAGAGAGGCTTTGTAAATTTTCATTTTAAATTTCTTTATTTCTTTTTCGCATCATTTCCAGCGGTTCCCGTTTGGGTTCTCGCGCATGTAAATATAGTGAAACTGTGTCCCCGTGTGCTGTGTGGATGAATGTAAATTAGCTTGCACTAGCGGCTCCCTGAGCCAATCTAGCAATTGCTTGTGCTCGTAATCATTAGGATCACACAAATCACTTAAAAGACGCACTTAGATCGCAGGACTTAGCCAAAATAACATGTTCTTCACGCTAATAGAACTGCTTGTCTAGGAGCGGCTTTCATCGCCTGCATTTGCATTTAGATAAAGTTTTCAATTCTGTTTTGCATCCTGCATAAAAAAAGCAAAGGGATCACTGTAAGTCTCCTGAACTCAGCATTGCATCATTGTTTTATCTTGCATCAGCTTTTTCTCGATTTCCCCCTTTGATTTTCACATTTAATTAAACGGAAATTGGGACTGTCCGATAGGCGTGCTGTGTGGTTGGACTTAATAAAGTGAGAACTTAATCTTAAAATTGGGACTGCTAAACAATATCAACCAAAAAAAAGAATAAAATTTGAAAATTGTTTGCGAGAGATTAATCCCCGACCTTGTTTTTAGTCTGAGTGAGGGTACTTGAGTGTGTGTGAACACCTTAAGGCAGAGCCCAAATCCCCGCCTTCCATATTACGTTCTGACTGATCCTAGCAAATATCACAAGTCGAATAATTTCAGATTCATTGACTAGTACCAAGTAGCCTCCGCCTGTCTCAGGTAGATAGGGGCGAAATTGCAGTACTTTGCGACAAGTTGCCAGTAACCCCCCAGGGTGAAGTTCCGGCCTTGTCAGCCTCCGCCTGCTTGCAGGTAGATAGGGGTGTGGTCATTGAATCCATTGACTTGGGATAGGAGCGAAGAAAGGAAGGACCGACGGTATCTTAGGCGACAGGTTAAACAGGGAAGACGCATCTGGCTCTAAGCCGACTTCCCTATAGGCCGCGTAATCCTTGTTATTTTTGCTTGAAAATCACACTTTAAAACTACAAGATTAATTGGACTCGATTTCGAGTCCTTCACTGTGTTGAGTGTGAACCCAGGGTCTTGGATTGATTTGTTTGCTTCAGGTAGGAGTAAAATCCTATCTTCTTCTAGCCATATCAAGATGAGCGACTGGGGAGATCTCGACTCTTTATTCACCGACCTCTCTATGAGTCCCCCAAGTAACTCATTTTCATCGGCCCAAGCGCACCTTGGACCACCCAGGACTCATGACCGTCTTGAGTCTTAGTTCCCTATCACCCAGGGTGGTTACTCTCAAACCAACCCTTTCCTCTCCTCCGAGATTATCGAGGAAGACCATTGCCTCGGTAATCCCTTCCTTGATTTGTCCTCTGACATCGATCTTATTTCCCATACAGGACTAGAGGACAAAATGCCGCCTAAAATGCCACCGGATGAGGAGCAAATACGACAGATTCTTGCTCGCCTTGCCGAAGCCGAACAGAAGAATGCAGATCTCACGGCACGGATGGGACAAATCATAGTAGCAGGAGGAATCGACCGACCAATGGTCGATGCCTACAACCCGGCGGAGAACGAAATACAGAATTGGTTGGCACCACCGGTTCCCGCCGAGGCATTTGAGCTGAAGCCCAATTTTCTCAGTATGCTTCCGAAGTTCAACGGAAACACAAATGAAGAACCATACACTTTCCTCCGCGACTTCGAGCTGGTTTGCAAGAATCTTAGCCATCCCAATGTTGGCCAAGATTATATTCGACTAAAGGCCTTCCCTTTTGCCTTAGGAGATAAGGCTGCTCATTGGCTGAAGAACTTAGTGGTGATATGTACTACCTGGATGCAGTTCAAGGACCTCTTCCTGAAAAAGTTCTACCCTCTCAGTAGGACTAATCAAATGAGAACAAAGATCGCCAGCTTCTCCCAAGGACCTAGTGAAACCTTCCGCGATTCATGGGATAGGTTCAATGACTTAGTGCAAAAATGCCCCTGCCACGGCATTTCGAAGGCGATCTTAGTCCAGACCTTGTTCTGTGGTCTAACCCCGGAGATGTAGGGGTTAGTCAGTGCCGCCTGTGGAGGAAGCTATCTGAACAAGAATGAATACGCCATGTGGAAGATCCTGGAGCAGATGGCGGAAACCGGCAGGTCGTAGGCCACCAGGGCCTATACGTTGTCTCCCTCAATTCTATCCAACGAGACAACCCGAAGGACTGTAGCGGATCTGACCGAGGACCTCATCCCCAGCATGGGGATGATTGCCGACAAGCTTACCGTGGTCGAGCAGATCCACAAGAGGGTCACTGACTTTGAGTCTCTCTCACGTCTACCGAAGCAAGTGGAGGAACTCACTGAGAAGGTAGCCAAGATGAAGCTACCTACCCCTTCTGCACCACCTGCACCTGTGCATCGAGTCCATCTTGTGCAGGAGTAGGCACCGGGGCCTCACAGTGGCTGGGTGGAGGATCAGACTTACACCCAACAGGACCAGCATGCACCCCCACAAGCAGAGACCAGATACGAGGAGCCTCCGCAGGTTTTCAAGATCAACGGGCTGTGGTACAGCCGTGACCCCGTCAGTAGACAGTCGGGGATGGGGAATGGTCAGCCTCACCAACCTTCCCCAGCTTACCAAGGAACCAGCTCCGTCCCCGCACCACGCTTTCAGTCCAGGCCAGAACAAGTGTACCGGCCTCAGCAGCACCAACAACAGCAACGCACATATCAACAGGGCCCAGCACCGTCCCACCAGCAACAACAGTATCAGCATGGCCAGTAGGGCCAGTACAGAACCTCATCCTCACATCAGCCAGCTCAGCCCACCGAATTGGAGTCTCACCTTGGCGATCCAGACCCTGTCTGATAGGGTCCAACAGATGCAAAATGACTACCTGGACATGAGAATCGATATTAATCGGGTCTCTCGTACCCAGGACCAACAGATGGCGCTAAAGACCCCAATTCCCACATAGGTTCAGGCCAACCCGAACAGCTTACACCATGGCCAGAACCGACCTCGAGATCAGGTATATTATTCAGATAATTATTTATCTGAACATGAGATCCTTTCGTACGATAATGTAAATCATATGTCCCTCAGGAGCGGAAGGACCGTGACCATACCTGATCGGGTACAGGCACAGAAGGAAGGAGCCTCCGAGACTCTACCTGAGGAGAACTTGGAGGAAGAAGAGGAGCAACACCATCACCACCATCGCCGGCAGAAGAAGAGGACATTTGAGTCCTCGAAGCAGCAGTCCCGTATCCGCATGGAGTCCGACGAAACCGATGAAGAGCCCGCACCTCCATCTGAGGAGGATCGTCCAGCAGTCACGGAAGAAGCATCACCGGTTTCGCCTCAGCATTTTCTTTTCAGACAGAGTCAAAGTCCTAGTTTGTTTCAGAGTCAGCATCATGTAAAGAACTCAGTTCCCGAAGTTAATGAAAATCTTTCAGTTTCCGAACATGAGTTGGAGTCAATAATCCCTTTCCCCCGAGCTCTCAAGGGTGGAAAGAAGAAAACCAAAAAAATCCAAAAAGATGACCCTGAGATGGTAGAGTTCTGCAATAAACACATCAAGGTCACAATCCCCTTTGACAAGTACGTGGAGATGACCCCTGCATTCCAAAAATACCTCAAGGTGAGATGCACACCTACTAGGGTTAACAGGAAGACCAAAAGCCGTGTTGAGAAACATGTTTTATCAGTAGCCACGACTTGTGCAATAAAGAACTCGTTTCCAAGGAAACGAAGAGATATGGATGCACATTATGTAGTGAGTCATGTTGATGACATCGCGTTTGCACGCACTCTCCTGGACAATGGTTCCTCCATCAATCTGATGCCGACAGCCCTCTATGAGCGGCTTAATCTCGGACCTCTTAGGAAATCTAGAGCCCTTTTACAGTTTGCTGATAAATCAACCAAGAGGTCCCAAGGATAATTGAGGAACATTGTGATCAAAGTCGAGGGACAAGAATACATGGTGGACTTCACTGTCCTGGATATAGAAACCCCTCGTAATTGGAGAGACTCCCAGATCATTCTAGGTAGGCCCTTCCTTAGAACAGCAGGGGCCTTATTTGATTATAAGATCGGGAAGATTCAGTTCCAAACTCCAGGCGGAGATGAGGAACTCGAAATGAAGCAGACAAGATGGCAGAGACCGGATTCAGAATCCAGCATCAAGTACTCTTCTACCGGAACAGACTGCGATCATGTATACACAATTGGGCAATGGAGACAGAACCCAGTCAACACCGATGAGTCCCTCCACTCCGGAGATGATCCAGTGCATGAATCAGTTTGCGAGGTCCTCAAAGATGAGTACAGCTCAGAACTTGCATCGCCCTACATCTTCGATGACGTAGAGGCCCAGTTGGGCATGTCTGTCCTCCCCTCTTTAGGACAATCGGAAGATGAGGATGACGAGTTGGACGTGGCTTTTGCCGATTGCGTGGAGACTTTTGATGATCCGACTCCTGAGCCGAACAACTTGGTGGCAGCTATCACAGAGAAAGATCCAGCCACTTCCAACACCGAGCCAGATCAGATTGAGCCAGACTTCTTAGACGATCACATTATTCCTGAGCTCAAACCCTTACCCAGAACCTTAAAATACGCCTTCCTTGCAGGTCAGGACAAGAAATTTCTGGTCATCATCAATTCACGATTGACCGAGGAGCAGGAATCTCGCTTGCTAGAGATCCTGAAGAAAAACTGCAAGGCGATAGGCTGGAGCATTTCCGATCTCCACGGGATAAACCCCGCTCTGTGTTCGCACCATATTTACTTGGAGAATGAATCCAAACCCTCACGTGAATTCCAACATCGTTTGAATCCAAATTTACGAGAGGTCATGAAGAAGGAGATAGAAAAATGGTGCAATGCGGGTTTCATTTACCCAATCTCCGACTCTAAGTGGGTGGCCCCAATCCATGTTGTCCCGAAAAAGTTGGGAATTCAGACGACCACCAACGAGGACAGAGAGGAGATCGTGACGAGAGTGCCCACGTCGTGGCGCATCTGTGTGGATTACAGATGTGCCTGAATGCCGCGACGAAGAAGGACCATTTTCCCCTACCGTTCATTGATCAGATCTTGGAGAGATTAGCGGTGAAAAAGTTCTTCTGCTTCTTAGATGGGTTCTCGGGCTACCATCAAGTAGCCATAGCTCCAGAGGACCAGGAAAAGACCACATTCACATGCCTCTTTGGTACCTATGCTTTCAGGCGCATGCCTTTTGGGTTATGAAATGCTCCAGCTACTTTCCAAATGTGCATGATTGCTGTATTCGCCGAAATGGTCGGCGAATTCCTGGAAGTCTTCATGGACGACTTCTCGGTCCACGGCGATTCCTTCGATTCCTGTCTTAGGAATCTGGACCGAGTCCTAAAAAGATGTTGCGAGGTCAATCTGGTGCTCTCCTGGGAGAAGAGTCACTTCATGGTGACGGAGGGCATAGTATTGGGGCACGTCATCTCCAAGAGAGGAATAGAGGTTGACCCTGGAAAGATGGATGTGATCAGACGACTCCAGCCACCAACCAACATCAAGTAGTTGCGGTCGTTCCTCGGGCATGTTGGATTTTATCAAAGATTCATTAAGGATTTTTCTAAGATTGCCCGACCGCTAACTGAGCTTTTAGGCAAAGACATGGAGTTTATTGTTGATCACAAATGTCTTGAGGCCTTTAAGCTATTACAGGGAATGATAATGGACGCACCCATCCTACAAGCCCCAGATTGGTCTCTACCTTTTGAGATCATGACGGACGCCTCAGACTATGCTGTTGGGGCTATGTTAGGACAAAGAAGAGATGGCGTCCCGTTCGCAATTCACTACGCAAGTAAAGTGCTTGACACCGCTCAGCATAACTATACAGTTACGGAAAAGGAAATGCTTGCGGTAGTGTTTGCCTTGGACAAATTCAGATCTCACCTAATTGGATCCAAGGTAACTGTGTTCACTGACCATATGGCACTACGGTACTTGATGGAGAAGAAGGACGCGAAGGCGCGTCTTCTTCGATGGATTTTACTTATCCAGGAGTTTGACTTGGACATCCGTGATAAACCTGGAAAGAAGAACGTAGTGGTCGATCATCTCTCTCGTCTCGAAGATCTTAATACTTCCGAGGTTTCACCAATTCGAGACTCCTTCCCTGACGAGTCGATTTTTGTTATCGACTCACTCCCATGGTACGCCAATATCGTGAATTATCTTGTCTCCAAGAAAGTTCCCGAAGATTGGCCCAAGAGCTAAATTGACCGGCTGAAGTCGGACGCAAGACACTACCATTGGGAGGATCTGATCCTTTTCTTCGAAGGACCAGATTGTGTCTGGAGACGGTGTATTCCTCAGGAGGAATACCAAAGTGTCCTTTCTTTATGCCACAGCTTAGAGGCAAGAGGACATCACTCCGGGAAGAGGACCACATGGAAGGTTCTTCAGTGTGGCTTTTACTGGCCGACTCTGTTTTACGATGCCACCGCCTTCGCGAAGTCGTGCCCAGTATGCCAGAGAATAGGAGGAACCGTCGGTTCCAAGATGAGATGCCAATGCAGCCAGTCATCATTTGTGATGTCTTTGATGCCTGGGGCATTGATTTCATGGGCCCATTCCCTGTTAGTCACGGGTTCGAATATATCCTTCTTGCGGTGGATTATCTATCCAGATGGGTGGAAGCTATCCCGACCCGAGCCGCGGACAACATGACTGTCTGTAAATTCATCAGAGAGCACATCATCTCTAGGTTCGGGATCCCCAAAATGATGATATCAGACGGGGGTAGCCACTTTGTGAATCGGGAGGTGAAGAAACTCCCAGGGACTGCAGCATCGAACACCGTGTCGCGAGTCCTTACCACCCACAAACCAATGGTATGGCTGAGGTGTCAAATAAGGAGGTGAAAACCATATTGCAAAAGCTTGTCCGCCCGGACAGGAAGGACTGGTCTCAGATCTTGGATCAAGTTCTCTGGACGTATAGGACGTCTTACAAGACACCGTTAGGCACCTCCCCATTCCGAATGGTATTCAGAAAGTCGTGCCATTTGCCTGCAGAGTTAGTGCACAAATCAGAATGGGCAATTAAGAAGGTCAACTGGAACACGCACCTTGGGCAGAAGCAAAGAGACATGGATCTGAATGAGCTTGTGGAAGTCAGAAACCGCGCATACGACAACAGTTTGGTGTACAAGGACAAGGTGAAGCGTTGGCATGATAGATATATCAGATGAAAGACCTTTGTTCCTGGACAGAAGGTATGGTTGTTCAATGCTAGGCTGAAGATTTTCCAAGCTGTCGAGATCTCAGATCTCGCAGATGACGCACCGACATTCCTAGTGAATGGACAGCTGTTGAAGCACTTCGTCGAATCCAATGAGCAGTTAGTCCATGTTGAGGAGATTGTATTCATGCGCGAGACAGATTCAACAGATACACCTCGAGCCGCGTATGAGACCTTGCAACAGTGAGCTCCAGCCATCCGCAGCATCTCGAAAGATTCAGACCGACTCATCTGTATATATCATTCTTCTTGTACATCCTATCCTCTCTCCCACGTGACTCTAGTAACCCATCCCCGCCTCATTAGATCACTATCTTGGACTATACTTAGGATAACCAGATCCTATGTATAGGGGGGAGGGGTCACCTGAGTCGGTTCACTGTACATTCTCCAGATCACATTGGTCCTCATACTCACTTCCGTCATATACTTAGGCTGACCTAAGCCTAAGTATAGGGGGGACCGATGCCCGCATTGTATATTCATCCACTTCTCTTCGTGACCTCGTCCGCCCCACTTTTTTACTTTCTTCTACACTTAGGCTGCCAGAGCCTAAGTATAGGGGGCCGGTCGATTTCTATACATTTTCATTTCTCTTTAGCTCTCTTACGCTTAGCACGAGCTATGTATTTTTCCTCGCTTTTCGTGCTCTGCGGACATAGTATACGCTAAGTATAGGGGGGCATGTATATATTACATATATACTTTACCCATAGCTCGTACTTTCGCGTATTTTTGCGTACTTTTGTTTATATTTTACAATAATTACGGGTGGGTAAAAATTGAAAAATAAAATGTGTATATACTTGTATAATACTTACTTCGTGTAAATTGTTGTAACATAGAAGGGATACCAAAGTTTTGAAAAAAAATAGGCTTCTTATTTAATCTTGCATATCATCTTTGCATTCAAAAAGAGTCTTGCATTTTCCTTCATCTTCATAGCATGACATCTGCATCTCATTTGCATATCTTGCATATGTAAGGTGGAAAGCTAGTGGGTACTGAACCAAGTTATGAGTAGATATTGAGGATGGACTTGATTTGACCTTAATCCACCTAATTTCAGAGGAACCTTATAGGAACTGGAGTTAAGATTTCTCAGGTCAAGTGACTTAATTCTTCGAGTCCGCAAGTCTATGTTCACATGTCATCTTAATCAGTCTAAGTAGAATATCTCGTGCATACACAGGATTCTTTTAGATAATGACCTAACTTGGACAAGCACAATGCACGTAGCTCTTCATTGATGAGGTGGTGAGGAGGTAGAATCCTTTAGCTTGGAGTAGCACACGGGTGGAAACATCCATCCTCCTCTAGGGAGGGTAGTGCATCTCAACCTAGTCTGGTGGTGTTGACATCTAAGGACAGGATGCTGTGGGTTGCAATAATGATTCAAAAGAGGTATAGTCTACTGACTCAAGAGGAAAAACTCCTGACGTACATGCTGCACCTTGTATGAGTTTGAAAAAAAATGCAAAAAAAAAACTCCAAAAAAATCAGACAGGTCCAAGAGAAAATAAAATACCTGTCGGAGTCTGTATATTAGTAAAGAAATGCAGCTGGATGACTTGGCTACACTGGTCAGCCATCCCGGGATAGGTAGCTACACTGGCTACCGTCCTTTCGTTTCTCTACCCCCTCCTCTTGAGTTGGTCGCACTTGAACTTAGAAGGGAATACCCCGCTCCTCGAGGAAAGAGCTACTGGACCGTGTTATTGAGTTACCTTGTTAGAGGAGGCTGGTTCCGAGCCATTTCTGATGTGGAGAGCTATATCTCACTTACACAGTACAAGTAAGAATCATAGTCATCAGAAATTTGCGTTTGAGGATTTGTTCTGACCTGACTATTGAGGCGTCTTGAATAGAAGACTTATGGAACTTAAAGTCTGTTAGGTCTTAAGTTCAGGTCCAAATAAGGTTCTGCCGCACAATTAATCCAAAGGTCGAGTCAAGCTCCATTTTTAACTTTTGTTCATGACCTTGGTATGGAACCCAAAATCATTTCACTCTTGCATTTCATTTAGTTGCTCGGGGACGAGCAAGGTTTAAGTATAGGGGGTTGATGAATCTGTGATTCATCACTCTAAAAGTTAAAAATAGAGCCTTGTTCCCAAGTAAATAGAGGCATATTTCCCTTTATATTGCATAAATAGCATTCCTGCATGCATACATAATACATGCATTTTAGCACTCCATTAGCATTTAAATAAGAAGCCAAAATCTCTTGTAAAATATCCACTTATCAAAATAACCTCTTCCTTATAATATGTACTCCTTAGTTAACAATATAGGGAAGAAAGCCAGAAATCCCCCTTGTAAAATAGCCAATAAAGCCCTAGAACTCCTGGACCATAAAATACCCATAGCTCCTTCATACAAACTCCAAAACAGGTCTACTCACTTTCAGATTAATACACATTAAAAGACCTTTAAAATGAGACTAATTTCATCCAATTTGGAACTCGTGTGAAAAAGTTGGGTTTTTTGGGCCTCTTTGTATACTACATGTATGTATATTTGTATCTTTGTATTTTTTGTATCATATTTGACCTCATCTCCATCTTTGGTCAACATGAAACTTATAGATCTCATCGAGATGTACAACTTTCATGTTTTGAGTTTTTCCAAATTCGGCCACTTCTTCTCTCTACCCTTATTTCTTTGACCAGCCAATCACAGCAGGCCACGTGGCGCCATCTGGTTGCGCCACGCGGCCCGCCCCCTTTGCCCTAACCACCCGCGCCCACAACCATTCGATCTGGATCCAACGGCCACACCACCTCCACGTACGCCTTTCATCTCAACCGCCAGATCAAGTCCCCCGCTTCATCTGACCCGCACATTAGCACCTCGCCCACAGTGCGACACGCATCGCACGCTACGCCATCAGATCACGCCTCAGCCCTTCCATCTGAGCCGTTAGCTCCCCAGGAATCTCAACCACCCGATCAAACTCCCACGCTGATCGCATCCGTCGGCTTGCGCCTCGCCCCCGTTGCGCCACGTGGTTGCTCCAAGGCCCTCAGATCGCTTCGCCCGGATCTAATCTTAATCCTCCATTCCGCCTCGATCACCACCGTTGGATCACAAGATCCAACGGTGGAGACTTCGTCTCCCACCTCCAGCGCCCCTCTCTCCCACGTTCTCCGCCTTGCGGGAGGGGCAGGCCCTTCCTATTCTCAGCCGTACCTCAGCCGCGCTCGCTGACCACCATCGCTCCCACGTTCACCCCCACTCTTCCCTCATCTTCGCCAGCTACCCCACTCGCCACCACTTCCACCAGCGATGCCCCACTTCCTCCATGAACCTCGCTCCATCACCAGCCCGGCCGAGACCTCCCACCTATAAATACTTGCCCTCCACCGATTTCAGATCCCATCCGCCACCCCTGAGAGATACCTCGAGCTCGGAGCGTTCGATTGGTGACAGTAATTGCACGATTCCTTGAGCAAAGATGGTTGTCTTCTCCGGCGAGATCCTCGGCCACCGCTGTGTCGCAACCCTCCTCCGCCGAGCCGTTGCTTGAGCTCAGGGACTTACCGCCCCTTCGAGCGATGATCTGGACCTCGATCTCGAGCTCCAAACCCCAGGTAATTGCCTCCACCTTCGTTTAATCTTAGTTTTATTTTTTGCTTCGATTTCTCCCTTTTCATTCTCCATCCATGACCATCTTCTCGCATCGCTTTCACTCCGCCGAGCTCCGCGACAGAGCTCTCATCCTCGCGGACCCCTTCACGCCCTCAGACACTACGCTTCGCTCTCCACCATCTCCAGCTCCGCCACTTGGCCGGAGCGCCACCGCCAGACCATCTCCGATCCGCCTTAGGCCTTGCCGTCCACCCCCACGTCTCCACAAGTGCACCACGAGCCTCGGCTATTCTTCTAACACCTGTAGGTACCTATCTTGTGCATTGGCCGGAACTTCACCGGAGTCATCCTCGAGCTTCGTCGCCAGCAAGCTCCGACGGCCCTCTCCAGTTCCTGAGACCACCAGCACCTTCGCTGCATCACCGCGCTTCTTCTGGGATACCTCCGAGACCTCGGAGAGCGTCACCGACACCTGGAGGGACGGGCGAAGCCAAGGCATCGTCGCCGGGGCCCCTCCATCTCCTCCGCAGGCGGCAGAGGTCCGAAGAAGGAGAAGCCCCAGCTACCGCTCGATCCCCTCGATCGAACGGTCGACTTCACGCCACGTCGCCACTTAGCCGAGCCTCACAGGTGCCGTCGGATCCTTCCAGTTCTAATGGCGCTTAGCCCGCCACGTCATCGACATCTGGAGCAGCCAGTAGCCGTTGGATCTGCCGTGATCCAAAGATCAGTATTCAACCACGTCGCCCCTTCCATCGCGATCCAGTGCCCATTGGATCTATCCAGATCTGACGGCCCACCAGTGCGCCACGCGTCTCCTTCCAACAGCCGTTGGATCACTCTTGATCCAACGGTCGCCAGCACACCACGTGGAGGAGTTTGAGCCTCTTCTTCGACCCTAGGCTCGGACTACCCGAGGCTACACCGAGCCTTACTCCAGACCTCCAGGAGCTTCCGAGCCAAACCTCGAGCCTCCTAAGCCGCCCGAGCCTAGGCCGACAACGTGAGGGGCACGTGCGGCCTGGGTAAATTACACAGAGGCCCTCGAGACTTTTTGAAATTGCAAAAAGGTCCCTGTGAAGCAGACCCCACGTGAGGAGCACGTGCCCAGTGGAGAAATTGCATATCAGTCCCCAACATTATAGGTAATTGCATTTAAGTCCCTGTCAGCATATTTCTTTTTTGTAATTTTTTTTTCTTGTATTGCAAATACATCCATGTCTTTGCACGCATCCCTAGGTTTCATTTTACATCATTTTTGAGTTCCAAAAGTTGCATTTTGTTGAGTAACTTGTCCTCTATCTATTGTGCCACTTGTCACATTTTTGTAATTCCAGTAGATTTTTAAATGAATTAATTGGTTGATTTATGTGATATTTTGCCCAGTGACACCTTTTAATTTACAATTAATTTCTGTAGCTCCAAAAATTCTCAAAAATTCACAATAGCTCTAGGATAGTGAACTCAACCTTGCATAAAAATTTCTTGTCATTTACACGCATATCGAGGCCTAAATAAATTATTTAGTGATTTTCTTATTTTAATTTTAATAAATTCATTTCACATTGAAATTAAGGTTTGTCAATTTTCCTAGATTCCTTATCATTAGAACTATCTAGGATAATTTTGGTTCCTGAAAAAGATGTGATTTGTTATTTATTAAAAATAAATTAGTGAAAATCACCCTGCCTGCATCTTTAATTCACTTTAAATTCATTTAGTGTCGAAAAATTCCAAAAAAATTAGGGAAGTTCATTTTCATCATAATTCATCATCTGGCCAATTTTCATAAATTTTGGACTTCATTTGATATCTTAAATTGATTTAACTTTAAATTGGCTTGATATTGCATGTGTATGCATAGAAAATAAAAAAAGAACAAAAAAATTACTCCTCGAAAATCTAACACTTGGATATTTGCTCATAATTCACCTAAGGAGACAGATGCCTCCCTGAGTTCGACCTTGTACACTACCAAGTAAAAAAATTTACCGCTTGAAATTGACTCAAATCTAATTTAAGTGGTTTTTGATTAGCCCTCTCGTATCCGACTACAACGAACGACATCTAATTAATTTGGAAATTAACTTGACCGAGTTAACATTGGGTGCGGGGCGGTTATCAGGGGTCTAGGCCTTTATTGGTAGAGAATCAAGGCGATTTGAGGTGAGATGGACCTGCTCCGGCGAGCGACGGAGGTGGAGCGGGGTTTCGCCGATCAAGACCTGATTAAGTTCCCTACAAGGTGGACGGGCGTGGAAAACTGGCTGGGAAACGAAATGGGGGTGGTCAAGGATCGGTCAAAGGAGGAATCACAGTGGAATCGTTCGCCGGAGCGGAGCTCTGACGAACTTCGAATCGCGGAATTTACGCTATTCTTAGGGGTTAAATGATAATCTAATTACATAAATGAAATGCTAGAATGAAATTCTATCTAAAATGAATAAAGTGTGCAACTCATACCTGGTTGGACGCCAGGGAGTAGGGCCTTGCCGGAGCGACGACCTGGGTGCACCTCCCACCTCCACAAGCGTCCTGGACCTCAGGGGATCCTCTCCTATCACAAGAGTGCGTCTCTTGGCTGAGATCTGGAGCTTTAGGGCTTGGGAGATGACCAAATTTGAAGATGGGGAGAAGAGGTTTTATTTATCAACAATGATGGACACCTTATTGACGGGTGGTTTGCAAAGAATCAAAAGTATATACAATGGATCTAGGATCTCGGCGAGGATGTACAATGATGTGGATCAACTTGTCTGAAGGAGTCGGGGTCAGATGATGGACAAATCATGCAGAAAAAAGGCAAGAAATTCGGGGAAAATACACTTCTGATGAATCAGAGACTCGGATGGGACAGTTGACCACGATCAACTTTTTGTCGCGCTATGATTGGTCCAGCAGGGACCGCTAAACGAAAAAATAACAGGTTTAATACAGAATAATAATTTAAAAATAATAAATTATTTTATTAATTTTTGAATATAAAAAAATTTGTTATATTATGTAGTATTTTATTATGTTTAATTATTTATTTTTTGGTGTATTTTATTACAAGTTTTATTTTTGTTAGTGTATTTATAGGTATATTTATCTATGTTTTGTGCATTTTTATTTTTATTTTGGATATTTATTTTATTATTTTATTCTATTATTTTATATATATTTATAACTTATTTTTGTGAGTATAAATATATTTTTATTTTATTTTTGTGATATTATTTGTAACTTAAATAAATAGATATGTGTATTACGTAGGTATATTTACAGGTATTTTACATATGTTATATTCATATTTTTTATGTATTTTGTTGAGTTTTATTTTGGTTTTGTATTTTTAATAGAATTTATATAATATTTACAATATTATAAAAAATGAAAGAATAGAGAATTAATAATATATTTTCCTTTTATTGATATACATCTATAACATAGGTATTGCATCTATGTTTTCTCATAGATTTATTTTATTTGGCCGTTTCTTTTTGGTTTTATTTTAATTTTAATATAAACATGTGTTAGGAATAATATTTACAAAAATATAAAAATATGGATTTGTAAAAATAATAAAGAATAAATAAAATGAATATTTTAATTGGTAGAATGTACAATGAGGGTTCAAAACCTCACTTTCAACCAGTAACTCCAAAAAATATAAAACCACCACCATTAAATAGCTTGTGAAAAGTTATATACAATTAGAGTGATTTTGATATGTTTTGAGTTTTTATTGAAAAGATATGGGTCTGTGAAGTTTGGTTTTTGATTTTTTATTTTTTGTATAAAATGGAAACAATGTCTTATTTTTGTATAAACTCAATTTTGTATTTTTATTTATATTATTATCTACAACTTTCATGTACAAATTTCTTTATTTGATGAGTAAATATTGGAATATAAAATAGGTGTTAAAATGCTTAAATAATGAATAAAAGAATTGGGTTTTATTGTTTTTTTGGCCCTTATCTCCCCCTACTTTATTCCTTGTCGACCAACTCAATTCTTGACTTGGTCTCAGGGTTTAGTGTCATAAAATATTTTCAATATTTTATTCCTTTTTCTTTTCTTCTCTTTATTCTATAATTTTGGCATTAAAAATAGTGTTATTTACACAATGAATGCAATAAGTGATGAATGTTAATATATACAAAATAGTGCTATTTACATGCATTTGCTAGGGTTTTTAAGCAAAAATGATAGAATAAAGAATGATGAATGGAGATTCATCAATAGTGTACCTAAAAAATATATATACCTAATCATTTAAGTATATAAATAAACTCAGAAAAATAAAGTAAAAATAGTTAAAAAATGTAATTAAATAAATTATAAATATAAAAATTATGTATATAAAATAATAAAAATATAAAATACAAATTAAAAATAAAATGGGTTAATTACTGGTATACATACTTGTATATATACATATATTTATTAAAATGTAATAAAATAACTTGTAAAAATAAATAAAAATAAAATTAAAATAATATATAAAATAATAAATATTTGTATGTTTTAAGATTTTACTAATTTTAATCTTCTCTTTTATTTATATTCCTTTTTTCCTTTTTTTTCTATTTTGTTGTGTAGCATGCATAGGTGGACCAATGGGAGCGCCCCATGCACTGACTCCAGGTCAATTGCACGGTCCTTCCCCATCTACCTTATCAGAGCCACTATTTTTCCTACACCCCTGACTTCGCCCAATTTCGGGCATGATCCATAGCTCGAGAAGGACTAATTCTTTCATCGAATCTCTCCATCCTTCGATCAGTCATCTCGCCATGCCTTAGGATTGTCGTATATACATCCTTTCGATCCGTAGAGTCTTCACAAGATCGCTCCATCCTCTCCTGTATAAAACCTCATCTCTGCCCCCATTTTGATTTTTAGATCTCCTTCATTGACTGGAACCCTCATGCCATTGCACAATCGCATTGAGCCTGGTGATAGCTTACTCTATGAGAGGTCTGCAGCATGCATGAGGTTGTGGATGGACCGATCCTCGTCGATGGAGATTGCTCCGGTGATGTCATGTGCTCCCCGATTCAGGTCAGGTCCGAATTGATCGTTTACGTTTTGATTATCGCATTTATTCCCACATTTCAATTCAGCATTTTATTTTGCATTTCAATTATTAGAGTAGCGTAGATTCTAGATTTATCGTTCTCCGGAGCTTTAGAAGATCCTGGCATTGTCCACCATTCCGGTCTTGTCTCGACTCCATTGACAACCCCCATCAACTTTCCCAATCACTTCTCCACCTGTCTGGCCCCTTGAACCAACATGATCACCTCCAGATTAGTGAACCGATGCTTGCTCCTCTACCTTTGCTTGAGCATCATCGCCACACCTCTACCATTGCATGTCTCTCCCAATAAAAACCTAAATATTTTTGTTTGCTCTTCCGTGTTCTCACCTTGCAAGTATTCGGAGGAAATGGGTCCATCTGAGCGCCAATCGTGCTCAGGGCTCCTTGAAAAACAACCTAATCACTTGTCTTCTGAACTAGTAAAAGAATCAGAGAAAATTTTGATCGTTGTATCGACCATGTGAGTTTTGTCAGAAAAGATTAAGGTTTAATTAATCTTCTTTATTTTTATTTATAATCCTAAACTTAAGTGTATAGCGAAAGTACGGGAGTGTCGAACTCAGGGAGGCAAACTGTTAAACTAGAGGTAAACTATAGACAGACTAAGGTAATAGGATTTCTAATAATTTTTTTATTTTTAAGAAATTTTGTGAATTTTTATTTGATTTTTAAGAATTTTATATTGTTTTTATAATTTTAAGGTATTTTCTGATTTTTTTTTATTTTAGAAAATCTTTTAAAATTTTATTTAATATTTATTTTGTTATTTTTTTATGTTTGAATATGGTTTTACAGTTTTTATGAATTTTTAATAGGTTTTTAGACTTTTATGGGCTTGATTTTTTAAGGTAAAAGACTATTTTTTAATTGAAAACTGTGACGTTTTTGTGATTTTTAAGATTGAAAATAATGCGAAAATATTTTTATTGTAATTTTTATAAAAAAAGAGGATGAATATACCTTTAAAATTAAATGTTGTGCATTTTTAGGTGATTTTTCTTGAATTAGTTATGATTTTTAAAAGTTTTTGTGTTTTTCTATTTTTTATAGTTTTTATTATTAAATTTTTATTTTGTTTTTGAACTATATGAAAATAATGGTAAAACATACAATATCTAATTTTTATAGGATTTTTAGTGATTTTATATTTTTTATGTTTTGAAAGTTTGTTATATGTTTTTGGTTTTTTTAAGGATTTATTAAATGCTAAAAAGTATTTTATTCTCAAAAGTATTATTTTACACTATGTATAGTATAATACTGATTATAATATATATACATATATTATATTTTTATTTTTTTGTATTTTATTTATGATGTATTACAAAAATATAGGGTTCAAATACAGAGTACATGGGTATATGTGCTATGTTCTAGAAAGCAAGGGGTATGCGCGTAAAATAGTAGAAGACTAGGAGTGTGCACACAAAATCCATAGGAGGAAGGTGATCTTCATGTGAGGGCTCAACCTGATGGACCTATTTGGAGTATACAAGAGTTCCGAGGGTGTAAACGCAAAAAATCACCAAAAATATCTTCGCCTCACGTGCCTGATGAATCTCGTATTCATCATGCTAAAATTGGTCATTTAGGCTATGTCCCCCATCATCTACTTGTATTTAAACATTAATAGAGCATTATTAGACATCATACATGTGTAAATAATATCTGCATTTCATCATGCATAATTGCATTTAAAATTCCAAGTGTAAATTAGCCCAAAAAGCCGCTAACTTCTCACATTTTTAGTTAATTCATCCTAACTCCGATTGACCCCAAACCACCTCCATTGTGTAGATATTACTAACCATATTAAATAAAAAATACAAAAAAATTACTGACTCCAATAAGTGTCAAATAATCCCAAAGTCAAATTTCACATCTGACAGACTAAAATGAGCATATCTCCCACATACAGTGTCCGATTTTGGTCTACTCACTTTTAAAGTACTCCATTTTCAAATACCTTCAAAACAAGACCAATTTCATAAAATTCGGAGCTCATATGTGAAAGTTGGATTTTGGGCCTCTTTTGCGCATTTTAACTTTTTGCCAATTTTGACCTGAGTTTTTATGTGCATAATTAAATCTTTTAATTTTATTTCTTTTTCATTTGTGTCCTTTGATGAAAGTTTTAATAAGAAATGCAAAAATTCAAATCCAGATTAAAACTGAGATCAAAGAAATTGACCAAGTCCAAGTGTCTGTTGTCGGTCTGTGCAAAAGTTGAGCGTTTCTTACTTTTATTTTATTCTCCTAATTTCTTATCCTTTAAAATTACAAAAAAATAGATTAATGTGTAAATAATTTTCTTCTATTTTATCGTATTTTTTCTAGAATTTTTATCCTGTCTAAAACCACAAAAAAATTACAAAACTCCAAAATCGGTTTTTCGTACATAAGGAAAGCCACCAAAAATACCACTTCTCACAGGTGACCTCATTTGCTCCAGGGTTCTTCGTGAAAGTTGTAGATCTCGTCGAGACGAGCAACTTTCATGAAGGAAATTTTTCGATCCGAGGTCGCCTGCTATTTCTTTTCTATTTTTCTTTGTCTACAAATTTTGAAATTTTTTTGGGGGCGCCACGTGGCAGCTCCTGGGATTTCCACATGGCACCCCCACTTTCTCCAACCACCCCACCCAGGTCACGTGCCTAGCACGTGACCCAAGCATTCTTCCCCAATGCCTCTTCTCCCAGCCGTTTCCCCATCACCCCCGCCATGCACGGCCATCAAGCCGCCATGCATGGCCGTTTCACCGTCCCCTCCTACGTAACGTCTCTCTCCACCAGCCCCTATAAAGTGCCAGCCCCTCCACCTTCGCCAACGATCCGCCCAGTTTCAACAACGCCGGTGACAGCAGCTCGGTGGCGAGATCCAGCCGTCGCACGGCTGCAGAGGGCACCCTCCTTCCTCGAGGTGAGCTCCTCCGTTTCGACTTCCCCTCTAACCGCCGCCGGCCTCGCACAGGCCGGTGCTCCGCCCCCTTCTCCCTCCTCACGAAACCCCATCTCCAGCTCCCCCTATTTTGTTTTTGTTGTTCTGCTAACCCTTACAGGAAGCTCCACCCGCCTCGCGGCCCCGCCGCCTCCGCCTCGCGGCCCCACCGCCTCCGCCTCGCGGCCCCGCCACCTCCGCCTCCGCAAGGAAGCCCTCCAACTGACCAGCACCGCCAGCTCTCCATCGCATCCACCGTTCCACCGCCACCGCGCGGAGGCCGCTCGCCTCCGTGCTCCGCTTGCAGCTGGGCCGCGTCTCGGCCGAAGCACCACCTCGCCGTGCATCAACGCCTCCTCCGTCCCAGCTCCTTCGTCAGCCCCGCCTCGCCACTCCGCCCCACGCCTCGGCGTTCCTTCGCCCACGACCACCGCCTCGCGGCCCCGCCTCCTCCGCCGCAAGGCTCCACTCCCCGCTCCACCTTAGGCAGGCCACCTCCGCCCCACGACTTCGCCCTCCACCGCCGCGACCGCCCCTGCCAAGCTCGGCCGTGTGTCGGCCGAGCGTTCGACGCCCCGCCTCCTCACCCAGGCGCCCTCGTCCTCCGGCCGCCTCCGCCGACCACGGCCGAGCTCCTCGGCCCCAGCCTTGGCCGCTCTCGCCTTACACCTCTGCCCAGCAACTTACAGTTGCCGTCGGATCGGGCAAGCTGCCCTTGATCCGACGGCCTACCACCTCCCACGTGCCCCCCCCCCCCCGAGCCTCGGCCCCAGCCGCGAAGCTCGGGTCCACCGAAGCACAGCCACTTGCCACGTGGAGGCTCAGACCATCCGAGCCTCAGCCTCGGTCCGAGCCTCCGCTTCCCCCTCCGAACCTCAGGCTCGGAAGCTCGAGCCTCTAGGCCCGGCTCGAACCACAAGCTCGGGTCCCCGAGCCTCTCCTTCAGCCACCCGAGCCTCCAAACCTGCATCCGAGCCTCAGAGCGCACGTGCAACGCACGTGCGCTGCTGAAAAAATTGCGCAGACACCCCTGGAACTTTCAGAATTTGCAGAAATACCCTCGCTAGTGGAAAAATTTCAGAAAGGCCCCTCAAGTTTTCATTAATTATAGATAAGTCCTCCCATGGACCTCTTTGCAAAGAAATATTTATTTTATTTACATTTCAGTCCCTAAAACTTCATTTTATCATATCTTTGTCATATGGACTCCGATTTTAGCATATAATATGTCGTTTCGAAGCTAATTCCGTGCTCTACAACTTAGCATCATTTGTGGACCGATTTGAGGTTGTTTATTGATAATTATTATTGAGTATATCTGTTGTCATTCGTAGGCTTATTTTGACATATCTGTGCCATATCTCCCTAGGAAAACTTAACGATTTATTTTTGCAGGGATTTCATTTATGCAATGATGAAATTGATCTCAGATTTGAGGACTTAATCTTTACAGGGGTTAAATCAAGGATCAATTATTTAACTTTCTATTTGGCTGATCGGTCATTAATTTTGAGAGCATTTTTACATGAAATTTTTGACAGGATTATTTACTGATTAATATCTTTACCTGCAACTTGGAGTTGATAGATGGTGTCAGCGTGTTAATATTATTCGATCTGTGATAATGTATGAGGATTGATTGACTTTATTAATTGATGATTTAAATCGTGAAAAATCACAGATCCTGAGCATAAATTCTGTTTAATTCCCTTGCTTCACATTCGCATCATTGCATTGTAAATTTTTCAACACAAAAAATAATCGAACATTGATTGATTATTTAAATTGATTCAAAACCACGCAACTAAAAATCACCGTTCCCTGAGTTCGACCTTGGTAAACTTGCCAAGTAAAAATACTCCACAACATTCGAAGATTGTGGTATTTTGACGACCGAAATCCGCCTCCTATACTACAATTCATCTTTATTAAAGAGGTGGATTTCACGTTCATCAAATGGCACCGTTGCCGGGGAACGGCGAATTTTTAGGGTTTTAAATCATTTTGGTAATTGATTTTTGTGAAAATTAATTTTTGTGCCATTTTTTTTTCTTTTCTCTGCATTTTATTTTGCATTTCTCTCTTACTTCTGCTACTAACCGCAAATTCTCTCTTCGCAGACTTCTGGGAGCTGAATTTCGATATTAATTCATGGATCTGCTATGAAGACCAAATTCTAATTTTGTGAGAGAGAGCTTAGCATAGGTTTAATTTTTGCAATGTTCTCAGGGTCCCTCTCTTTGAACCCTTGTAATAATTAAGACTGAACATTCCTGTGGTGTGTCGGGTCTATTTCAACCCCTTCTGTGTGGTTGAGACCCAACTTGAGTGGCGTAGGACTTAGGCACATATACGCTAGCCTGTTATCATTGATTGTGCTCGTAATCTTTAGGCCACACTTTTTCACTAATTAAACGCACTATAGATCGTTCAACATTAGCCAAATTTTAAATCAATTCCTCCCGCTAATAGAACTATCTGTTTAGGGCGTTTTTCATCTGTGCATATCATTTAGTGTAAATTTAAAATTCCTTGTCTTGCATCCCGCATGAAGAACGCGAGGATTCACTATAAGTCCTTCTCTTAAGCATGCATCATTGATTTACGCTTGCATTGGCTTTTTCGATTCTCCCTCCTCGAGTTTTACAACTTAGGAATTAACGGAATTGGGATTGCTCGTTAGGCGTGAATTTCTGTACTCACATAAACTACAGTAATAACCTTAATCTAAAATTGGGACTGCTAATCAAGGTGACTGTAAATAAACTGACCTAAAATTAACTTTTGTTTGGTGGAGAGAAACCCACTCATTGTTTGTGTAAGGACAAGATCGCACACCTTAGGGTAGAGCCAAAAACCGAAATACTTCATTCAGACTACTGATTTTTCTCAGCGAGATAGGCATGAGTACCCTCATCAGAAGAGGACTACTTGATAATCAACGTATGGGCAAGTTGGACTTCTATTAGCATTGCATTCTCGCAAACAGACAAGGAAGATTTTTAGTGTTGTTGTACATAGAACAAAGGTCACTCTAAACTATATTCACTCTGATTTATGGAGGCCGTCTCAAGTCTCATCCAAAGGTGGTGCACGATATGTGCTGACTTTTATCGATGATTACTCCAAAAAGTTTTGGATTCATGCCCTTACATCCAAAGACGATGTATTTACACACTTCAAGCAGTGGAAAGCAATACTACAGAAGCAAACTGGGAAAAGCATCAAGAGGTTGCAAAGAATGAAGACATCGTGAGACACCACACAGTCAGACATACTCCTCAGCAGAATGGAGTCGTAGAGCACATGGACAGGATCCTACAAGAGAGAGCCATATGCATGTTGATGAATGATGCATTGACGAAGAATTTTTGGGCTAATCAGTGAGGGTCTCGGGTAGTCGTTTACGGTCCGACTTCCCTTAGCAGAGTAGGTGGTTTAGAGGACACCGCGGAAGGCACCGTACTCAAGTAACACGGGTAGCCATTTAAACGGTCCGTACTTACACCTATACTGGCTGAAAGTAGGTGCAACTAGTTGTATGAACTCGGGACAGTCACCTAACAGCTCCACTTAATTTGCAAGATTGTCTTGTCATTAAATTAAAATTGAAAAGATAAGCGGCCGAACCCTGACGTGCCTTCATCTGTATTGAGTGGTGAACCTGAAAATTGGCTTGTGTTTGCTTTGTGTCTGCTTCCTCATAAGGACTCTCTCCATCCTCCTTATCTTAGCATCTTGTTCTTTTCACTCCTTCGCTAAGGGATCTCTTATCCTTATCAAAAACCTCATTCAATTCCGGCACTTAACACTTAACTCTTCCTTTCTGAAGGTGAATCACAATGCCTCCAAAGAAGAACCCTGGTGACGATGAGAACAACAATGACCCCATCCATGCCCTCTTGGCTAGGATAACCGCTGCCGAACAAACCAATGAACTACTTAGGACGCAGTTGGCAATAATACAACAAGGCGAGGCTGCTATGGAAGACACGTATCTCCCAAAATTAGATGAAGATTATAATTGGTTGAGACCTGTCCCCCCTGAGGATGCGTTCGAACACAAACTGCATTTCCTGGCACTATTGCCAAAGTTTGGAGGAAATAACCGTGAAGAACCATATATATTCCTCCGTGACTTCGAGTTAGTCTATGCTAACCTCTGCCACCCTAAGGTTAGCCAGGACTACATAAGGTTGAGAGCTGTCCCCTTCGCCTTGACTGATAAGGCGTCTTACTGGCTAAAGAATCTAGGGGAATAGTCACGACATGGGCCACATTCAAGATTCTGTTCTTAAAGAAATTCTACCCAGTTAGTAGAATTAATCAAATGAGGATAAAGCTCACGAGTTTCACCCAACACCCGAGTGAACCATTTCATGAAACCTGGGAAAGATTCACAGACTTAGTACAGAAATGCCCAGGACACGGGATAAGTAAAATGATGCTGGTCCAAAGTCTTATGAGCGGGCTGAACCCTGAGACTCAAGGGTTGGTTAGTGCATCCTACGGAGGAAGCTACATGGGGCGCCACGAGGACACAGTCTACAGGGGGTTTGAGAGACTTGCTGAATCTAGTCGTGCACAAACCACCAGCCGGGCTTACATAGCCGGCTCCAAAAAGATGGTGAATAATCTGACGACCGATCACAATGCTGACATGGGAATAATAGCTGATATGCTAACTATGGTTGAGCAGATTTATAAAAAGGTGGATGAGATCCATAAATCATCTGATATGGAGAAATTAGCCAAATTGCCTAAACAAATGGAGGAATTGGCTGACAGGGTATCAAAGATTGCACCCCCCGCACCCATACACCAAATTCACTACATTCAAGGTCAAGGGGTAGGGCAACATAGCCATTGGGGTGGAGACCAAGTCTTGTCCTCTCAAACTGACGAAACCTCTGCTCAGACTGATTTTGAGGAACCTCCACAGGTCATGGAGATAAACGGAGTCTGGTACAATTTGGAACCAGTCAATCGCTCAGGCCAAAACTCTACTCCAAACCCTCATCCACCGCAAGCCCAGCCCACCTACCAGCCTCAACTACAGCAGAGGCAGCAATATCGCACGGTTATCAGAACCCGCAACCTCAGCCACAGCAGAACCAACACCAAAGCCAACAAGGGCAATATCAGCGACCTCAGGCCAGGCAGGGCCAAGGGTCCTCCTCCTCTTCTGCTATCTCTCCAGAACTCCAGCGAGTGCTGGATGAGCTTCATGACATGAGAGTCGACATAAATCGACTCTCTCGTTGGAGAGATGAGGTGACAGCACCCCAGACCGTGATTCCAGCTCAAGTCCAGGCTAACCCAAATAGCCTTGGACACAATTAGGTATTAATCTCTGACTATTCCGTACCTGAGCTTAAGCCCTCCTCAAATAATGACTCTTATCATATTTCTCTTAGGAGCGGAAGGACCGTAACCATGCCTGATCGAGCGAAGGAACACGAAGACATAGCCCCAGTGTCCACCAACTCACACAACCCTGGGGGAATTAACAAAGGAAGACAGGAGGAGAAAGAACAAGTCCCACCCACACCACCCGGATATAATGGAGAGTCTGAGTCTGAGTCAGACAAAGAAATACCACCAACACACCAACCTCTAACCTCAAATTTCCTTGTTTTTAGTCCGAGTCAGAGTCCTGTACGAACTTTTTCATTCAATAAAAGTGATGATGTTGATCACAACAAATCTATTCCTTTCCCCCGTGCTCTTACGGCGGGGAAGAAGAAAAACATAAAAAACCAAAAAAATGATGAAGAGATGGCCCGCATCTGCAAAGAAAATATTCAGGTCACTCTATCCTTAGATGAGATGATAGAAAGAGACTCGGCTTTTCGGAAATACCTTAAGTTGAGATGCACACCAACTAGGGCCAGCAAACAAACTCCTAGCCGAACAAAGAAACACATACTCTTAGTAGCCACATCTCGTCTTATAAAAAATGAGCTGCCAAGAAAGAAAAGAGACATGGGTGCTCACTTCGTCACTAGCTACATCAAGGAAATCAAGTTTGCAAGAACATTGTTAGACAATGGATCATCCATCAATCTCATGCCCACAACTCTATATGAGCATCTCAATCTGGGTCCTCTTAAGCAATCTACAACCGTACTTCAATTCGCAGACACCTCAACTAAGCGACCTAGGGGTGAGATTCGAAACATTGTCATCAACATAGAGGGACAAAACTACCCAGTGGATTTTACAATTCTTGACATGGATGTCCCTAGAAATTGGAAAGATTCCCAGATGATACTAGGGCGACCCTTCCTTAGGACCGCAAGAGCTATATTTGATTATACATCCGGAAGAATCCAGTTCGGAAAAGTTGAACTTAAAATGCAGCAAACTAGGTTCCAAAGACCTGACACTGAGTCGAGCATCGAGTCTGAAAAATCAGAAACTGAGACTGAAATTACAGAACCAACAGTTGGGTCCTGGCGACAAAACCCAGCCGCTATGATAGAATCAACCTCATCTGGTGAGGAAATTGTTGATGACTTAGTCTGCCAGCTCATCCATGCATCTACCTATACTCTTGGAGACTCAGAGGCCACTCTAGACCTGTCAGTCCATTCTCCTTATGGACAATCCTTGAGTAAGGTACACAGATCAGACGCGGCGATTGCCACACCTCATTCCATCATTAGCAATCTGATCCCTGATACAACCATGATGGTGGTCAACATTGATACACTACAAGCGTCCACATCACAAAAACATACATCACAGACAGAACCAGATTCGAGAAACATCATTGACTTACCTGAACTCAAACCATTGCCCCCTACACTTAAGTATGCCTTCCTTACAAGACAAAAAGGACAATTTCCGGTCATTATCAGCTCACAACTGACCGAAGAGCAGGAGATCCGCCTGCTTAATGTTTTGGAGAAAAACCGCAAGGCTATAGGCTGGAGATTGTCTGATCTTCCAGGGATTAACCCAGCCTAGTGCTCACACCATATTTACTTGGAAGATAATGCTAAACCCTCCGGTGAATGCCAACGGCGATTGAATCCAAACTTACGGGAAGTGGTTAAGACTGAGATCAAAAATGGTGTAAAGCTGGGTTCATATATCCCATCTCCGACTCCAAATGGGTGTCACCCTTGCATGTAGTCCCGAAAAAGTCAGGACTCCAGATTATTACCAATGAGGAGGGAGAATAGATTACGACACGGGTACCTACGTTGTGGCGTGTCTGTGTGGATTACAGGCGTCTGAATGCCGCAACAAAGAAGGATCACTTTCCGCTGCCTTTTATTGATCAAATCCTGGAGAGATTGGTAGGGAGAGAATACTTCTGTTTCTTAGACGGGTACTCGGGCTACAATCAGGTAGCCATCGCCCCCGAGGACCAGGAAAATACTACTTTCACATGTCCCTTCAGCACATACACATTCAAGCGAATGCCTTTTGGTCTTTGCAATGCCCCCGACACCTTTCAATGATGCATGATTGCAATTTTTGCCGACATGGTTGGGGATTTCCTGGAAGTCTTCATGGATGACTTCTCGGTCCATGGTGATTCATTCGATGATTGTCTAGCGCACCTGGATCGAGTCCTCCAAAAGTGCAGGGAAGTGAATCTGGTGCTCTCTTGGGAGAAAAGCCATTTCATGGTGAAAGAGGGCATTGTATTGGGGCATGCCATCTCCAAGAAGGGAATGGAGGTTGACCCTGCCAAAGTTGATGTGATCAAAAAGCTTGAGCCATCTACAAATGTGAAACAAGTACGATCTTTTCTAGGGCATGTCGGATTTTACAGGAGATTTATCAAAGACTTTTCAAAAATTGCCCGACCGTTAACAGACCTTCTTGGGAAAGACACTGAATTCATGGTAGATCATAAGTGTCTAGAAGCCTTCAAATTACTCAAGAAAAGGATCATTGAGACACCCGTCCTACAAGCTCCCGACTGGTCTCTTCCCTTCGAGATCATGACAGACGCATCTGATTTCGCTGTAGGGGTTGTATTAGGACAACGAAAAGATGGAATCTCGTATGCTATTCACTACACAAGCAAAGTTTTAGATCTTGCTCAGAAAAATTACTGTGACCGAAAAAGAAATGCTTGCTGTGGTTTTTGCCTTGGAAAAATTTCGATCAATACTTCTAGGATCTAAGGTGACAGTTTACACAGACCATTCTGCCATTCGCTATTTAATGGCCAAAAAGGACGCAAAAGCACGACTTCTGAGATGGATTCTACTACTTCAAGAATTTGATTTGGAGATTAAGGACAAACCTGGCGTTAAGAATGTCGTGGCTGATCATTTATCACGGATTGAACAAAACAAAATTCCAGAATCTGAATCCATCCGTGAAACTTTCCCAGACGAGTCAATTTCTGCTATTGACTCACTCCCTTGGTATGCAGACACGGTGAATTATCTCGTTACCAATGAAGTTCCTCAAGGTTGGCCTAGAAACAAAATCGATCGACTCAAATCTGAAGCAAGACACTATCATTGGGAAGATCCCTTCCTTTTCTTTGAAGGACCGGATTGCATATGGAGAAGATGTATTCCTCAAGAGGAATATCAAAGTATCCTCAATCTTTGCCACACCTTGGAGGCAGGAGGACATCACTCTGGGAAGAGAACCGCTGAGAAGATCTTGCAATGTGGATTTTACTGGCCGACCTTGTTTAAGGATGCTTACAATTTTGTGAGGTCGTGCCCCATCTGTCAGAGAATGGGAGGAACCATTGGTTCCAAAGATGCCATGCCTATGCAACCAGTGATCATCTGTGACGTATTCGATGCATGGGGCATTGACTTTATGGGCCCATTCCCTAATAGTCAAGGATTTGAATATATTCTTCTCGCGGTAGATTATTTATCTAGATGGATGGAGGCTATCCCTACTCGAGCTGCAGATAGCAAAACTGTTTGCAAGTTTTTGAAAGATCATATTATTTCGAGGTTTGGAATTCCAAAAGTTTTAATATCTTATGGGGGAAGCCACTTTGTCAACCGGGAGGTGAAGAAGTTGACTAAGGAATACGGCATCGAGCACCGTGTCGCTACTCCTTACCACCCACAATCTAATGGCATGGCCGAGGTGTCAAACAAGGAGGTTAAAGGAATTTTACAGAAGCTCGTTCGCCCTGACAGGAAGAATTGGTCCCAACTCCTGGACCAAGTTCTGTGGGCTTACCGGACGGCTTATAAGACCCCATTGGGCACCTCCCCGTTTAGAATGGTATATGGAAAACCATGCCATTTGCCCGCAGAGCTCGTCCATAAATCAGAATGGGCAATCAAAAAGATTAATTGGAACTGTCACCAAGGAAAGAAGAACCGAGACATGAATTTGAATGAACTGTCTGAAATCCGAAATCATGCTTAAAAAAACAGCACCATCTACAAAGAAAACGTAAAGAGATGGCATGACAAGAACATTCGAACAAAGATCTTTGTCCCAGGGCAGAAAGTTTGGCTATTTAATGCAAAGTTGAAAATTTTCCAAGGAAAATTGAAATCAAAATGGACGGGACCCTTCATTGTAAGAGAGGTACACAATAATGGGAGTGTTGAGATCTCAGAGACCGCAGATAGCGCGCAAACATCTATAGTCAACGATCAGCTGCTTAAACATTTTGTCCAATCCAATGAGCAATTAGTACAAGTTGAACAGATCTCCTTCGCTCAGGGCATAGATTTTGATGAAAAATTCGATCTGCCGAGATAGCACACCTCTCCGGAACCTACACTCTCTTGTACATCCGAAACTCTTCCCGGTTCCCCATCTGTAATTATCCGATTATACTTAGGATGACCTGAGCCTAAGTATAGGGGGACCGCTACCATTGTTTATACATCACTTCTCTTCTTTTGTTTTTAATCTCTATATTTAGTACGAGCAATGTCAACATTTCACTCTAAGTATAGGGGGGGTGTTTGTATATATCTTATCTACTTTATCCATAGCTCGTACTTTAATCGTTTTTATCTAACACCGGGGATGGGTACAAGTAGTGTGTATAATACCTATTTTTCAAAAAAAAACACCAAAAACAAAATTTTTTGAAAAAAATGCATTAAAAAAATTTGCATAAAAAAATTGCATAAAAAAATCACTCATGGTCTTGCATTTCATCAAGCATTTCATGCATTCCTTGGTCGATATATTCCTGACACATTCACCATCACTCAAGGCTTGAGGATTTTTGAGGACACTTGATTTCTGAGATCTTGAGATTCCGAGTTAGCCTGCCTTAGTCATTAGGGTTTTTAGAACTTAATAATCCACACTTCCCTAGTTTGAAAGATTTGAGCGCTATATTGCACTCTTCATCTCTACCTTCAAAAAGAATATGATCAGCACAACCACTCCCACAACTGCATGATTGATGAGATGAGTTGAGATATCACTTGAGGAACTAGGACTAGAGATTTGAGTTTAGACCCGATATGATGATATTCGAGGATGGGATAAAGTTAATGAAGGCTTCAGAAAACCTGAGTGTCAGCAAAAACCTAGCCAGTATGTGAACAAGTTCATATACTATCTTTTTGATATTGACCTAAGTGCCAGGGTGTGATGAAACTTAATGAAAATTGTTGATCAGTGTGCGCCAACTTTTGGTAAAAGCAGTGGAGCTAGCCAACAAAAGAAAAGAAAAATAAATGTCAAAAAAAAGCTCGATCATCCAAAGTCAAATTCCAAATGAGCTTCCACCAATGGCAAGCGCTCCCAAAATTTTCAAAGTGTCCACTTGGACCAAGCGCTAATTAGGACCAAGGAGTCAGGTTGACACCATAAAAGGGCTCTGCATCGTAAGCTTGGTTGAGCACGGGATTTTATGATCACTCAAATTAAGGGTCTTCTATGAATTGAGCCTTGTAAATTCACTTACACAGACAGGGATGTAATCAACTAAGTCATTCATTCATGCTCGGGGACGAGAATGGTCTAAGTATAGGGGTATGATGAATCTCGTATTCATCATGCTAAAATTGGTCATTTAGGCTCTGTCCCCCATCATCTACTTGTATTTAAACATTAATAGAGCATTATTATACAACATACATGTGTAAATAATATCTGCATTTCATCATGCATAATTGCATTTAAAATTCCCATTGTAAATTAGCCCAAAAAGCCGCTAACTTCTCACATTTTTAGTTAATTCATCATAACTCCGATTGAACCCAAACCACCTCCATTGTGTAGATATTACTAACCTTATTAAATAAAAAATATAAAAAAATTACTGACTCCAATAAGTGTCAAATAATCCCAAAGTCAAATTTCACATCTGACGGACTAAAACGAGCATATCTCCCACATACAGTGTCCGATTTTGGTCTACTCACTTTTAAAGTACTCCATTTTCAAATACCTTCAAAACAAGACCAATTTCATAAAATTCGGAGCTCATATGTGAAAGTTGGGTTTTGGGCCTCTTTTGCGCATTTTAACTTTTTGCCAATTTTGACCTAAGTTTTTTTGTGCATAATTAACTCTTTTAATTTTATTTCTTTTTCATTTGTATCCTTTGATGAAAGTTTTAATAAGAAATGCAAAAATTCAAATCTAGATTAAAACTGAGATCAAAGAAATTGACCAAGTCCAAGTGTCTGTTGTCGGTCTATGCAAAAGTTGAGCGTTTCTTACTTTTATTTTATTCTCCTAATTTCTTATCCTTTAAAATTCCAAAAAAAATAGATTAATGTGTAAATAATTTTCTTCTATTTTATCGTATTTTTTCTAGAATTTTTGTCCTCTCTAAAACCACAAAAAATTACAAAACTCCAAAAATTGGTTTTCGTACACAAGGAAAGCCACCAAAATACCACTTCTCACAGGTGACCTCTTTTGCTCCCGGATCCTTCATTAAAGTTGTAGAGCTCGTCGAGACGAGCAACTTTCGTGAAGAAAATTTTTCGATCCGAGGTCTCCTGCTATTTCTTTTCTATTTTTCTTTGTCTACAAATCTTGAAATTTTTTTGGGGGCGCCACGTGGCAGCTCCTGGGCGTGCCACGTGGCACCCCCACTTTCTCAGCCACCCCACCCAGGTCACGTGCCTAGCACGTGACCCAAGCCTTCTTCCCCAATGCCTCTTCTCCCAGCCGTTTCCCCATCACCCCCGCCATGCACGGCCATCAAGCCGCCATGCATGGTCGTTTCACCGTCCCCTCCTGCGTAACGTCTCTCTCCACCATCCCCTATAAAGCGCCAGCCCCTCCACCTTCGCCAACGATCCGCCCAGTTTCAAGAACGCCGGTGACAGCGGCTCGGTGGCGAGATCCAGCCGTCGCACGGCTGCAGAGGGCACCCTCCTTCCTCGAGGTGAGCTCCTCCGTTTCGACTTCCCCTCTAACCGCCGTCGGCCTCGCACAGGCCGGTGCTCCGCCCCCTTCTCCCTCCTCACGAAACCCCATCTCCAGCTCCCCCTATTTCGTTTTTGTTGTTCTGCTAACCCTTGCAGGAAGCTCCACCCGCCTCGCGGCCCCGCCGCCTCCGCCTCTGCAAGGAAGCCCTCCAACTGACCAGCACCGCCAGCTCTCCATCGCACTCCGTCGTTCCACCGCCACCGCGCGGAGGCCGCTCGCCTCCGTGCTCCGCTTTCAGCTGGGCCGCGTCTCGGCCGAAGCACCACCTCGCCATGCATCAACGCCTCCTCTGCCCCAGCTCCTTCGTCAGCCCCGCCTCGCTACTCCGCCCCGCACCTCGGCGTTCCTTCGCCCACGACCACCGCCTCGCGGCCCCGCCTCCTCCGCCGCAAGGCTCCACTCGCCGCTCCACCACAGGCAGGCCACCTCCGCCCCACGACTTCGCCCTCCACCGCCGCGACCGCCCCTGCCAAGCTCGACCGTGTGTCGGCCGAGCGTTCAACGCCCCGCCTCCTCGCCCAGGCGCCCTCGTCCTCCGGCCGCCTCCGCCGACCACGGCCGAGCTCCTCGGCCCCAGCCTTGGTCGCTCTCGCCCGACACCTCCGCCCAGCAACTTACAGTTGCCGTCGGATCGGGCAAGCTGCCCTTGATCCGACGGCCTACCACCTCCCATGTGCCCCCCCCCCCGAGCCTCGGCCCCAGCCGCGAGGCTCGGGTCCACCGAAGCACAGCCACTCGCCACGTGGAGGCTCGGACCATCCGAGCCTCAGCCTCGGTCCGAGCCTCCGCTTCCCCCTCCGAACCTCAGGCTCGGAAGCCTGAGCCTCTAGGCCCGGCCCGAACCACAGGCTCGGGTCCCCGAGCCTCTCCTTCGGCCGCCCGAGCCTCCAAACCTGCATCCGAGCCTCAGAGCGCACGTGCAACGCACGTGCGCCGCTGAAAAATTGCGCAGACACCCCTGGAACTTTCAGAATTTGCAGAAATACCCTCGTCTGTGGAAAAATTTCATAAAGGCCCCTCAAGTTTTCATTAATTACATATAAGTCCTCCCAGGGACCTCTTTACAAAGAAATATTTATTTTATTTACATTTCAGTCCCTGAAACTTCATTTTATCATATCTTTGTCATATGGACTCCGATTTTAGCATATAATATGTCGTTTCGAAGCTAATTCCGTGCTCTACAACTTAGCATCATTTGTGGACCGATTTAAGGTTGTTTATTGATAATTATATTTGAGTATATCTGTTGTCATTCGTAGGCTTATTTTGACATATCTGTGCCATATCTCCCTAGGAAAACTTAACGATTTATTTTTGCAGGGATTTCATTTATGCAATGATGAAATTGATCTCAGATTTGAGGACTTAATCTTTACAGGGGTTAAATAAAGGATCAATTATTTAACTTTCTATTTGGCTAATCGGTCATTAATTTTGAGAGCATTTTTACATGAAATTTTTGACAGGATTATTTACTGATTAATATCTTTACTTGCAACTTGGAGTTGATAGATGGTGTCAGCGTGTTAATATTATTCGATCTGTGATAATGTATGAGTATTGATTGACTTTATTAATTGATGATTTAAATCTTGAAAAATCACAGATCCTGAGCATAAATTCTGTTTAATTCCCTTGCTTCACATTCACATCATTGCATTATAAATTTTTCAACACAAAAATTAATCGAACATTGATTGATTATTTAAATTGATTCAAAACCACGCAACTAAAAATCACCGTTCCCTGAGTTCGACCTTGGTAAACTTGCCAAGTAAAAATACTCCACAACATTCGAAGATTGTGGTATTTTGACGACCGAAATCCGCCTCCTATACTACAATTCATCTTTATTAAAGAGGTGGATTTCACGTTCATCAGTGCCACACACATGAGGACGTTATGCGGCGGGAGCGTGGCGATACGGTGACTGTTGATTGAACTTTGATCTGGAGCATTAACGAGTATGGAGATGGATGCGTGTTCGGCTTGGATAACTTCTGTTCAGATAATCGAACCGCTAAATCAGATCTGGGGCGCAGCTTTGTTCTTTCCCAAATCGCTATCCTGGAGATGAACTCTGGGCGGGTTCTGACCTTCGGTGCTCAGGGCGGTGATATTTTGACAAAGACGACAATTTTTCTCGCAGCGGTGGTGATGTTTTGTAGAAAATCGGAAGCGGAAGCGGAAACATGGATAAAATATAAAGAACGAAAAGAACGCGGGATTTTTACGTGGAACCCTACTCCGAAAGGAGCGGGATGAAACCACGGGAGAAGCCCCTGAATTGGGCATTTCTTCTATTGAAGTTCTCAATGAGTACAGGGGGTGTGGGGCTCCTTATATAGCCCCACGGACAGACCCAATAGTGATCGCTCCCCCATGTGGTACTAAACACATGGGTGGGCTCTTTTCTTTTCCAACACTCCCCCTCAAGTTGGTAGCTGGGACAGCTGCAACTTGCAATAATAAAGAAAAATATACATCATTACATCTTCACTTGAAATCACCACAATAAACGTATGTATCCGCAACTGGTAGACAAACCCGCTTGCTGACGGGTATATCAGGTCACCGGAACGTATCTCTGTCGTGCCTGGAAGGTCACCGGACTGTCTCTGTCGTGCCTGCATGGTCACCGGATCTCTGTCTCAGTCATGCCTGCGGGTCACCGGACTTTGTCTCTGTCGTGCCTTGAAGAAAAATAAATCCAGTGCGGAGTCGATGTCGAGGATAGAGACATCACGACGAAGATCGATGCACAGTGAAGATGGCTTGATATTCTGTGAAATCCGGAGTGTTTGGTCTGCCAGTCAATGATGTAGGATGCATATGGCTTTTACTCCCCCTTTCTCCCAAACTTGTGAGAATAATAAAAATAACAGACAAGTTGAGAGAAACAAACATGAATCACAATTTTTTTATGCATACGGCTTTTTCCTTTTGTACGCGTCTTTTTCAGATTTTTCTTTTTACACAATTTTTCTTTTTTTTCTTTCCTTTCCTTTTTTTTCTTAGCCGTCCCCCCTTTTTTTATGACTGGCTTGCAATTTTTTTCCTTTTTTTTCCCGACTTTCTCTCTTTTTTTTTCTCTATTTACGTACGGCTTTTTTTTAATTTGTACGCGCCTTTCCTTTTTTTTATAACAAATGACCTGTTTTTTTTAACAATCCTCCTACCTCCTCTTCTTTTTTTTTTGAGGCCCACAAAAGTACCCCCTCCTTTTTTTACTTCAGATCACCTGCAAAATCTCCTCTCACTCCCTTTTTTTTCCGCCGACTTGGCTTCAGACATTGCAACCCCAATATTTTTTTTAAATGCTATTGGGCCCTGGAATAAACATGCACCGCCCGTGACATTAGGGTTTCCAGCCCTCACGCGTCACGCCAATGCGAGATATAACACTGCCGACCGCAAAAGGGTTTGAAGATAGGGCATGGGTTGGTCGTGCTGGAGATGATCACCTGGAGGAGAAATGGGAAGGAGGGCGCCGCCCAGGTTGCTGGCGGCTTCGATGTGGAAGAGGACCGCCATCGCGGAATCAGGCTGGAGGCGGTCTCGCGCGGGGAGGTCTGATGCCTGGAGGTTCTGCCGCTTTGTGCGGATAGGGATCTTGGAGAGAGGGGCTTGCAGCGAGAGGCGGGGCTGGAGGAGGGCGCGCTTGAAGCGCCGCCTGTGCCTGTGCGCGCGAGGAGCACCACTAGTCTCGCCGCCTTTGGTCGAAGTGGGCTGCCGCCAGCAGCCTGCGCCGCTCGCGCAGGGCGTGCCACCCAGGGATCCCCCTGGCGAGATATGGGGATGCATGCGAGGGCGCATCGTGTGGAGAGATGTTGCGCCTGGGGCATCACCTACGAGGAAGATGGCAGCCTCGTTTGGACTTCAAGAAAATACGCCTGGAGATCGTCTGAACTGGAGTATGAGCGGTGACCTGGAGGGCATTAGAGGCCGCAGATCTGGGACTGGCGGCCTGAGCTGAAGATGCAGGCAACACTAGTTGATCCTGGATGCTTTGATCAACGACTAGAGCGCAAGGATGTTGAAGATGATGCCAGGAGGTTTAATGAATCGTGCGGCCTGAATGCGCTACGCATGTTCTGGAGATGCCGCAGAAATTGGAGTATTAGGGTTCCATCAGGAGCCCTATATCTTGAGAACGGTGATCTAAGGTTTCTGAAAACCCTAGAAACCTTGGAAAAAAAACTCGAACCATATATAATCATCAAGAATAAACACCACTGCAACCGAATCTCGAAAAAAAATATGAACATAAACTCCTCGAGAATCGACCCGCTCTGATACCATGTTAATGTTTGTCTATTGACTTTCTCTCTCATTTTCTTAATAGTCGTCATCATTTTTTTTAAATCACTCTCATTTTCTTTCCTTTTTTTGCCAACTCACGGCCCACTTTAAGCCCCCAAAACATCATTCCTTTTTTTGTACGGCTGGGCTTCCTCCTTTCTTTCCTTTTTTTTAATCACACGGCTCTTTTTTTTTTCAACAACGACCTTTCCCTTTTTTTTTGAACTGCCAGCCTGGATGATTGCGTAGGTTGCGCCGGGGCTCGCAGGAGAGGAGTGCGCCGCCATCGCCCAAAGGGATGGGGGGATCCTCGCCGCCTGGGAAGAGCATCTGGAGGCGCACGCGCACTGGATCGCGCTGGAACGCCGCCTGAAGGTGCAGCGGAGGCGCTGGAGATTTTGGGGTTCCGCCATGGAGGCGCGCGGGGAAGCATGGCGCACGGGAGGTATGGCCTGCGCTGAAGACCAACAAGATGCAGGCGGCATGACTGCCATCTGGAGAGGCTCCGGCGGTGTTGGGGGAAGCCACATGCTGGTGGATGCGTCTGGGGGATACAAAGGGCTCCGCCGAGCACGCCACAAGTTGTTGGAGATGAAGCCTGTCGATGTGAAACCGTGGAACTCTAGCCGCCGTCAACATAGATCTAGGGTTTCAGATAACCCTAGAAATGCTTTAAACTTCACAATGCTGAAAGATCTCGTGTAGACTTAAATACGAACACTACTCGGCTTTTAATCGATAATCGGAACACAATCGAATCTCAAACATGAATAAGAAAAAAAAAACTCCGAGAATCGAACCCGCTCTGATACCATGTAGAAAATCGGAAGCGGAAGCGGAAACATGGATAAAATATAAAGAACGAAATGATTGCGGGATTTTTACGTGGAACCCTACTCCGAAAGGAGCGGGATGAAACCACGGGAGAAGCCCCTGAATTGGGCATTTCTTCTATTGAAGTTCTCAATGAGTACAAGGGGTGTGGGGCTCCTTATATAACCCCACGGACAGACCCAATAGTGACCGCTCCCCTATCTGGTACTAAACACATGGGTGACCTCTTTTCTTTTCCAACATGTTTAATCTCTGGTTGCTCAAGGCTTGAAGGATTCAAATCGATTGGTTCCCAGTGGTTGTGGCGTCTTGGATCTGCAGGCCGAAAATTCGGTTTAGCGGCTAACCTGATCTTCGACAGACGACAGAGGTGGTGCTCGTGTGAAATTAATGGCTTGTAGAATATCCTTCGATTGTGGTGCAATTGACTGGACTCTAGATTCTGATATGGAAGATAATCCACTGCTCTAGAAGGTGATGTGATGCCCCTTTCTCCAGCAAAATGATGAACTCAATCTGAGGTTCTGTGTTGAGTGTCTCGTCCTCATATGCAGGAAGTCCGGATCGGAGGCGATGCTCCAATGAAGAACAAATGCGTTGCAACGATTGCTTGTATATCTATTTGCAGGAAGACGAAATACGCTCGAGGTTCTATCCTCGATCGGAGATTAAATGAAAAAAATGTACATGAATGGAATTTTATCCTTGGCGAAATGGATGAAATGGATCAATAGCTCAGATCCGTGGATATTTGAGTTGGACAGATTCTGGAAGAAAATGGAGAAGCGGATCGAGGTCGGAATGGAATGAAGTATCTGGTTTTGGCATGAAATCGGAGTAGATAACACATGAATCAAATTCGAAGAAGACGAGAAGGATTGAGAATAAAAAGATGCAGAATATGAGAAACGGACGAGGAAGAGAAGCTGATGAATCTAACCCGGAAGATGACGTGAAGGAGTTTTGATGGAGGAGTGCCTGTGGTCTGAAGGTCGTCGCCTCAACTCGTCGGCAATGCGAGGGGGCTCGAGCAAATGCGTGGCGGAGCCGTGCTGCGATGACGGCGGAGTGGATCACGCCGCTCCTCCTCTTCCTCGTTCAACATTGCGCAAGGGTGGCTGTCACCGACCTCCTCTCTCGCTCGGAACTTCTGGAATGAAGGGACGAAAATGGCGGATGCGGAGCCGGGTGGGGGTCGAAAGATATTTATAGATGAAAGCAGGATACAGGCACCGTCGATGGAGACGTGAAAGGGAGTAGTTGGGACAACGGCCGGCTGTTGGAGCGGTTGGAAATGGACGGAGGCGGCGACGGGCGATCGGGGAAGAAACGAGAGAAAAAAAGAAAGTGAAGAATGCACATGTCACGTGAAGAAGAAAAAAATCAAGTGGTTAATAAAATGTTAATTAATGTAATAATTAGGTTAAGTTAAGTTAATAAATAATTAAATAGATGATTATGTAATTAGATAGGTAATTAAATAATTGAATATATAATTATATATATTTATATATTTATATAAGTAAATAACTTATTAAATAAATAATAAAATTAATTGATAAAATTTGTTTAATTTAATTTATTAATAAAAAATCAATAAAGTATATATTATATATATTAAATAATATAAATTAGGATACATTGTGCATTGTATACCAATATGTACCCCAAAACCTCGTTTTTTACATTAACTCTGATTTTAGCAAAATTAGAGCCATTTTGTAGATAATTGAAAAATATAATTTTAGGGATCGAGTTTGCTCAATTCGGAGTTCATACGACCGAGTTATGAGGTCCGGACGGGCCTCCAGATTTTATTGGTATTTTAAATTAATTTTATTTTTATATTTTTATATACAATTTTAGATGATTTTAGGAAAAGGAATTAAGTTAACCGGGTTTACAGTTATTTAATGAAAAATCAGGGAAGTTTCTACATATAGTACAAATATACAATGGATCCAAAAAGCCGAAACTCACCGGTTTTATCCGAATATTTTTCTGATATTTTTAATAAATAGTATTATGCACAAAACAGATTTTAAAAGTGAGTTTGATCATTTTTGAGTTTTCTATAAATAGTTATGAACCTTAGAAGTCGGCTTTTATGGCTTTTACGGTTCATTGCGGTTATTTTTTTTTGTGTCGAAATATTTTTCTGATATTTTTATAAAATAATATATATTTTTGTGAATAATTTTCATAAAAGGAGTTTTTAATTTGATATGGTTTCGATGATAAATAAAATAGGTGAAGTATTTACATGGTGAAAATTGGGTAAATTTTATTTTTGGTCTTTATTTTTTTGATATTTTTGTAGGTTATGATCCTTGTCTCCCCCTACTTATTTCGTTTGTCGACCCGATCAATATTGACTTGGTCTCGGGGTCAGGATCAGTCTATATATATTCTATATACATCCTTCTTTTCTTTTATTTTCCTTTTTATCTTTATTCTTTTATTTTGATAAAAATAAGTGTTAAATATATAATATTAATGTTTATGGTTAGAATGATAATGAGTTGAAATTAGTGGATATTTACATGTATTTTACCAAAGATTTTAGCCAAAATGAAAGAATAAAGGCGATGAATCATGGATTCATCACTCCTCTCCTAGGTGGTCAAGCTTTTCCGATCGCAGAGGACCCTATTGATGGGTCCTACACATCTCTGATGGTATAACCAGTTACGGAACTACATCAGGAACACTTAGTGCCCTTCAATAGCTCTGGCGGAGGTTTGTGGCATGTGAAATCAACGATCGATGGAAGAACATGCTCATGTTCTTTCCTATTCTTGGGGAATGGAGCATAGCCATCTAATGGAGCGTCCACTCCAGAATGCACAGGTATCGTTGATATGTCCACACATCAGCCACATGATAAAATCCCAGATCTATACTTAGTCTTGTAAAGGTGAAGAGGTATCGGTCAATCATGGTTGTTCATCACGTAATGAAGCGACGTGGCACAAGGAGAACCGTCGAATAGCGCACAAATAAGGGGTAAATTTCACTTGATACCCTGCCCTTTTGTATATTTTATTTTAGTCCTGGAAATATTATTTCCCGTGTAAATAAACTTGTAAAAAATGTAAAATAGTCCCCAAGCTTCTTGTATATTACTTTTGGGTCCTTGTTAGGTCACCTCACGTGGACTCCCACGTGAGGCGGCCATTTTGTAGATATACACCTATGGGTTTTTGTATTCCATTTTAATTGATAAAATTTGTAATTAAGTTCAAAACTTTAGGTATTTTTACACTACAACCCCTGTAATTTATTTATATTGCAAAAATACCCATGTTAGTTTTGTAAATTAATTTGTGTCTTTTATTTTTGGATTAAAATCTCTTGTTCTTGAAGATTCTTCAAAAAATTACAGTAAATGTCTAATATTGTGTGTATTTATGCCATGAATTTTATTTAGAATTTACTTGCATTTTCAATTTATCAAAATTAAATTAGGAGCTATTTATTCCTTGTTTAGATATAAAAATACAAAAAATTATAAAAACATTTAAAAATTTCCAAAAAATTATATATCATATATTAATATATAATATAACTCCTGATGAAAAATCATAAAAATACAAAAGAAAACCCTAAAAATTGAAAAACCCTTCTAACGCCTTAAAAATTGCTAATAAATATAAAATCCCAAAAAATAATTTCCTTTTGTATATTTTTCTGTTTATTGTATAACATATATTGAATAGTTTTATGGATTTTTGAACTCATTACCTATTTTAGACCCTAAAACAATTCGACCTATTTATTAAAGCTACTATTTTATTATTTTTAATCACTTAAAAATACATAAAAAGTAGCAAAAATCACCAAAAAATCCTTATGATAGAGAAAATACAAATAATAAGAAAACATTTCTTAAGTACTTGTAGCTATATTTATAAATATAAGACCCTATATAGTCTATATATACATAATATTACTTATATACTGATTAATAATATTATTGTTATAAACACTTATAAATATAATTAGTACCTTTAAAAATAAAAAGGATTGTAGTTATTTGTATTTACAGAATTTTTAAAAATATTTGTTATATATATTTTATATAATACTATATTATGCACATTATTATATATAGATATATACTTATTATATATTAAAAAGAAAAAGAAATTTAAAATCAAGAAAATATAAAAAGAAAGTAAAAATATATATAAAAAACTAAAAAATTAAAAATGCATAAAAAGTAAATATATTTAAAATACCAAAAAAATTCAAAAATCAGAAAAAGCACAAAAATATTTATTGTTTATTTTTAGACAATAAATACTGTATCCACATTGCTCTCTATAGTTTGGCACTCTACACTTATTCACTATACACATATTTTATAGAGTTAAAATAAAAATAAATTTTGACTCATACATTTCAATAGATTTATCTTTGATTGCGGGTTGATTGTTTGTTTCAGTGATTGTCCACATTCCGAGTAATGTAAGAGCGGCAGAAACAGTGATTATCGGACTCGACTTGTCAGGCACCATTGGCCCTCCAAGACAAGGCTTTAGGAACCTTTGCTCGATCCTCACAACAAAATGGCATCGTAGCAGGGGAACAACGTCAGATAGGATTTTTGTGCATGTTATCTATTTCATTTCATGTCTCTTTGTTATCTTTATTCAAATAATTGTGTATATGTTCTTACCTATCTCTTGATCGACTTTTTAGTAAGGGACCGCTACATGAGGATGACTTCCTGAAAGGTCAAGGTAGCTAAGCAGAGCGGAGGTCGATTTTCTACTTAGTGACGATAAGAGAGAGTGAAGGAGAAGATTAGCATAGAAATTCTTTAAACTTTTTATTTTATGAGAAAAACATTTTTATTTTTGTAATAATTATTATAATAAACAAGGATGGACACTCAGAGATGCTTGAGCTCTCCAAGGTCCATTGGCCGGGTGATTGTTCACCCGGGGGCCTGATGAATCTCCATTTCACCACCTTTGTTCTTTCATTTTGACCTTTAAATCCTAGCTAAATGCATGTAAATAGAATCAGTTTGTAAAAATAACATCCATTATTTACAGTATAAATATTGTATAAGATACTGTGTTTAAAGCGAAAATAAAAGAAGTAAGAAAAGAAAAAGAAATGAAATAACACAGGTATTGAATGACCCTAAACACCGAGACTTAGACATCATGATGAATGTGTCGGCAAGGAACAAAGTAGAGAGATAATGGCCAAAAATAATAATAACCTTAATTTTAATTCTTTAATAAGTTCATTTTGAGACCTATTTTATTATTTATTATTTGTACCTCAAATAAATAAACTTCGTACAAAAATTATGTAAATAAAAAATACTTAGAAAAATACAAAATTGATTTCATGCAAAAATAATGCACAATGTGCTTTCTACACTTAGAATAGAAATCTAAAATCCCAACTTCACAGGCATGTATCTTCTGCATATGAACTCAAAATTATCCAAAATCACCATTAATTGTATATAACCTTTAATTACCTATTTAATAAAGTGGTTTCATTTAATTTGGATTTAAGATGCAAAAGCTAGGTTTTGGCCCCTATTGTACATTATACCTGAATAAAATAATCACTTTATCCATTCTTTATATTTTTAATATGTTTATTTTTATAATTTTACACGCATGTAGATAATTAGATTAGAATAAAACAACTAAAACTTCAATAAAATAAATAATTGACTTCAAATACATAGATAAAATGTATATACATATATCTATACAATAAATACACCTATTTATTTATGTGTACATATTAGTTTAGAAAAATACAATAAAAATCAATTTATGTGTATTTAAAGAAGTTATAATTATATAAATTTGTAGATAAAATAAAAAAATTTAGAATAGAAAAAAATGATATACATATTATATAAGTAAAAATACCTATATTTATACTTATAAAAAGTAACTCAAAATAAATTAACTTATAAAAATACAAAATTCATAATAAAATAATATATAAAATAATAAAAATCTTTATGTTAAGTTTTATTTAATAAAATCTAATTCAATTTTATTTTGAATTATATCTTCTTATTTTTTCTTTTTTATCACGTTGTGGCCCACGTGGACCAATCAAGGCTGAGTCTGAGTTGACCCCAGTCAACTCCTCGCCCTTCTTGGTTATGTTGTTGTCAAAGCATCTGACCCAATGTTCCTCGATTTTCCTCGATGAATCTTTCATTATTTCTACTCGATTCCTTCTTCTCTTTTGTTCCTCGATCATAACACTTACATGCCAGGATCATTCCTCGATCGAAAGACCTACTGAATCGATCACACTCCTCGAGTCAACCTCACCTTGTATGTAGCTTCTCCTCAGCATCCCTCTGTTTTTGTCCCTCTTCTGCCATCCAAACCCTAAGCCTAGACCAAATCAAAGCTCCTAGTGATATCAGGAGGCTCCAACAGTTCAAAGAGAGAGGAAGGGCGTGGATCAAGCCAGATGTAGCTCTGCCAGCCATCTCCACTGCGAGCTCTACTCCCAGCTACTCTAGGCAGGTGAGCTATATTTTCTTTATGTGTTTCTGTTCCTTAGCATAGTAGAAATCTAATTTAGTTGTTAGATCTTTCTATTTCGCTTTAAAAATAAAAAAACCTTAAAAAGAAACTCCGCTGGAGCTCGGAGTTCTGGCCTTCATCCTTCATCGAACCTCCATGTTCTCACTACAACTCCTCCCTCATTTCATCCCCCAATCGCTTCTATACCCCCCATGCATTTTCATCTAGCTTGGTCTTCCCCTGATCAAGCAATCGGTGCTCCACCTTCGTTGCTCATTGGAGCACCCCCTGCCTTTCCTCATTTCACATCCAATATGCCTAAAAATGGGTCGAGGCAGTTTTGCCTCAACGTTCCTTTCTTCTTGAGCAAGTATTTAGAGCTGAGAACCACCTGGAAGAGACTTTGAAGTCAGAGGAGGTTTCTAGACCACATGAGCTCCTCCGAACTTCCGACATCGCTTTGTTGATCCTCAGAGCTTTTTGAGACCTTCAGCAGATGCGGGCCAGCTTGAGGGTCGATTTGAGCACTTGAGTGACGCACGAAACGCTCAGAGGTTGAAGCTACATCGGATCGAAGCTCGGAAGGGTCAGGGTTCTTCCCTGTTCTTCCAAGATGCTTCTCTATTGTTCGATCGAGTGTCCCCTCCAGGCGTAGCAGTAACCATCATATCCAAAAGCCATCGGTTGTTAGATCATTTGCCAGGTTCTAATTGTGACCCTTCATTTACGAAGGGTTATCCACCATAAAGGAGCCGCCACGAGTTCAAGCGAGGAGATCTACACCATCGACTAACGCCTTTAGGGGGTAATTTTGCCCTATACCCCATGTTCTTTTGTATTTTATTTTTGATCCATAAACTATTATCTGTAGTGTAAAAATTTGTAGTTATTTTGTAAGCACACCCGTGCACTACATGTATTTACACATAGGTCCATTGTCTTGTCACTTCACATGCCCATACTCGTGTGGTGGGGGCTTTTTGTAATGACACTCTAGAACTTTTGTGTTATTATTAAGTCCAGTAATTTTGTATTTCAATTCAAACTTTTTAAGGAAATTTGCATGTAGGCCCTGCCGATTTTATAAATTACATCTATTTCCCTGTATACATGGAATGAATTAATTATTCATGGGAAAATTATGTAGAGGCCCCTGGAATTTATATTTTTGTTCCCAATTATATTTTTATTTATTTTTATTTGCATTTTAATCTCTTTCAGTATTGTATTTTTATTTTATTTATGCATTAAAAATGAAACCTTGAATTTAAAAACTATAGGAAATTTAATATAAGTGCCTTATATCTATTTCATCACATATATTTTTCATAAGGAATTAAAAATTATTTTCCTATCTTTAAAAATTAAAAAAACATTAAATTTATTCCTTGTTTGTATGTATAAAAATCCATAAAAATTAGAAAAATATTTAGAAATTTAAAAAAAATTAGGGGATATTGATTATTGTATTTTCCACCTACATACAAAAATTACTAAAAAATCAAAAGAAAAACTAAAAAATAACAAAACCCTGTAATCCTAAAAAAATCATAAAAAATAAAAAAAAATGTTTTCTATTTCAGAAATTTATTTATTTTTTTCTATATATTAGTTTTTGGAATTTTTATGACCTACTAGATATTTTTGAAATCCAAAATAAATCAACCTATTAATTCATATCATTGTTTTCCTATTTTTATTCAGTTAAAAATACAAAAAAATATAAAAAAATTTTGAGAAAAATTAAAAATAGAGAAAACACTAAAAAAGATAAAAACATTTTATTTTCCTATATTTGAAGTATTTATCGCTATTTTATAATTATAAAAAGGTCACATAAATTTATATAGCTCTATTTACTTATATTGGTATTATTATTATTAAAAATACGAAAAAGATATTAGAACTTAAAAAAAGGCAGTACCTTAGGGTATTCTTTGATTTTATCTTTATTTTGTATTTTTATTATTTTATATATTATATATACTTATCTTTTACATCTAAAAAAAGAGAAAAGAAAAATAAAATCAAATAATATATAAAAATAGATAAAAAAATATAAGTTAAAAGTTCGTAAAAAAATGATATTAAAAACCTAGTAAAAATTAAAAAATCTCTTATAAAAATACCAAAACAAATTTTGTCTTCTTTTGCTAATTTTTGTTGTCTATTCCCCTTGCTACATGAGTGATACCTGATTTAGCTGGAGATCGGTGGACTTAAGTTCCACACAAGGCGGGAACTCAGTCGATGTGTCGACCACTCAAAAATCCGAACTAAAGTCAACAATGAACCCACAATATAAATCAAGAAATGATAAATAAATGTGGAGTCAAATTTATTTTAACTCTACAAGAATGTGTATAGTGCAAGTATGTAGAGTGTCGAACATAGGGAGCAGACAGGATAGATCAAGCAAAGTGCAAAGTGTGATTGTGTTGCGTGTCTACAAGTATGCAATTTTTTGTGGGTTTTTTATTTTTTTAATTATTATTTTTTTTTAATTTTGTATTTTGGTTTTTTTTAATTTTACTGATTTTATATTTTCTTTTTATATTTTATATTTTTATATTTTTTTTCAATAATAGAATGTATATATAATATAAGAAAAGAGGGGATAAGGTATTTATAAAAATAAGTAAAAATAGTCAAAAAATAGAAAATAAAATTTTTTTGGTCTTTTTATAATTTTCTATTGTTTTTGTGATTTTTGGAAATTTTTATGAATACTTTTGGTATTTTTAAAAGTCAAAATACAAGAAAATAAAGAATTAAACTACCAGCTGAAATGAAATGAGGATTAAAAATAGAAATAAAAGACTAAAAATCCTCAAATTATTTTTAAAATAAAGGAAATAAAATAAGGAAACTACAAAAAGTGAGTTTGCATTTATAGAATTTTCTATGATTTTTTAGATTTTTATGAAGTTTTTAGGGGTTTTCTAATTTTTATGGGTTTTACTTTGAATTTTTTAGTGATTTTTTGGTAAGAGTTAAACGACACTAAAATAGACCTGAGATATTTTTTTTGGAATTTTTCAAAGAGTTTTGATATTTTTTGGTATTTTCTAATGCAAACAGTAGCAAAAATGTATGTTTTTGATTTTTAATAAATATGAAAATGAAATAAAAATGCAATACAAAAATATGGCGTGAATGAGCAAGAAAACATGAGATTAAACTAATTTTTGTGGAATTTTCAGGGTTTTATAGATGCATGAAATACATACAAACAACAAAGAGAAACTACACTACTAGCAAGGGCATATATGTAAATAGCAGAACATCCAAGGGCCACAGTGCAATTTTCACACAAAATATTCAACTTAATATTGCATTTAATGGACTAAATACAAATATCAAAACCCGTGGGGGCGTGCCTGTAAATAACCCAACCAAGCGCATGACTAGCACGTGTCTGGGAAGGGTATAAATGTAAAATACAAAACTCCCAGGGGCTACTATGCAATTACCCAAAAATATTACACGTGATACAAAAGTTCATGGACTAAAGCTAAATAACTAAACCCACGAGGGGATCCTTGCAAAATACCCTGCACCTCACGTAAACTGGTCACGTGAGGTTACGCGGCTTGGACTTGAATGCAATATACCTAAAGGTCCGGGGGCAACATGCAAATTTTACAAAATTGTTAACAGTGCATATGAAAGTTTATGGGCTAAATAGATATTATAAAAATTGCAGGGGATGATATGCAAAATATCCACCCTCGCGCGGAAGCGGACGACCCAGATGCTTTCACTTAAACATGTGTTGACTCATCCTCGCACGATGACGCTTCGGCCGCCGACGGTTGAGATTAGACGAGGCGATGACGATCGGATGGCTGGGGGAGATCTGATCCGACGGTGCTAGAGAGACCTGGAGATTGGGCTCGATCGAACGGCCATGAACCCCCCTGCAAGAATAGGGAGGAACACGACCTCCGGCGAACTTTGATTGACGCTAGGGCGCTGCTTCGGCCACTGCCTTCATCGCGGAAGGTCTCCTCCGACTCCTGGAAGGGTCCTTCGTCCACCAACGGAGCCAAAATGGCTCGAAGAGCGCTGGTGCTCCGTGGCGAAACCCAAGAAGATGATGGGTTCCAGGTACCTCGAGTCTTTCAAAATCGACCCTCCAAGGGGCCCTTTTAGCTCCTGCAACTTACAAAAATGGATAAGGGAGGTGAGGGCAAAATGCATCGACCTCCAGTGGGCACGAACAAGGGATGAACGATGATATGAGGCTCGCCGGAGCGTGCTCCGGCGAGGGGAGTCGATTGTGCGGATCGAGCGATGGAAATCGATGATGAAGATGGAAAATGGATCCTGGGACTACTGTGAATAAAATGTGCAAAGAAAAAGAGAGAAATAAGCACCTCAAAGGAGCGTTCCTGAGGTTGAAAGTACCTCGACGGCGGGGTGGCCTGAGGTGGCTGGAACTCGCCCAATCCGCGACGAAAACTCCTCCTTGGTCAGCTGAATCTGGAGCTGTCACCTCCAGGTCGCAGGAGTACACGAAAGAGGGAGAAAATCGGGACAAAATGGGGTTCAAAATTTGAATCGAAAATCAAGGGTTGTATATGTAGGGTTGATGGACAGGTGGGGAAGAACGAGGATTATTTGGCGAATCAATGGTCCTTTCCCCGATATTTCATATGGGTGTGTATGATGGATGATAGAGGAGCAATGTTGCAGAAGGAATCGATACAAATGGGTGAAAGATGTGACCTTGAAAACTCCGCGAAGACGGGGCAAAAACAAGGTCTGACAGCCTATAGGAGGAGGTCAGACAGTTGATCTTGGGTCAACTGTCAGAGCCACCTGGTTGGTCCACGTAGACTAACCAGGAAAAACCTCCTGAAAATACTTTAAAAATTAATTTAAAAATAGTAAACGATTTATTTAATTTTTGTTTATTTAATAAAAAGTGTTTATTATTTTATAAGGTATTTAAATATGATTTTTAATTATTTTTATGAGGTGTAAAAATAAGAGTTACCTTTATAGGCTATATAGGTATTTATATCTATGTATTTTATTAATTTATTTTTATTTTTTGATTTTAATTTATTTATTGTTTTTTATTATTTTATAAATTTACAAAGTATTAATATACACTTAAAAATATTTTTATTTTATTTTTCTGATGTATTTTATACACTTAATAAAATATAAGTATGTATTATATAGGTATATATATGTATTATACCTATGTAAGCTATATACAAGTATTTTTATTTTGTATTTTTTTAGGTTTTTATTCTGATTTTAATGTACATATATATTATAAATAATATTTATGAAATTATAAAAATATAAAATTATAAAAATAATGAATAAATAATAAAATGATTATTTTAATCTGTACAAGTATACAATAAGGGTTCAAAACTCAACTTTCAGACCGTAGCTCCGCCACATGCGAAACCACCACATTAAATAGCTTATTTTTAATTATATATAATTAAAGGTGAGTTTGATGCATTTGGAGTTTTTATTAGGGAGATATAGGTTTGGGAAGTTGGGATTCTGGATTTTTATTCAGACCATAACTTTTTATCTGTACATGATTTTTGAGTGAAATCAATTTTGTATTTTGTTTATTTAATTATCTACAACTTTCATGTACAAAGTTTCTTTATTTGAGGTATAAAAAGTGGAACCAAAAATAGGTCCCAAAATGAATAAAGAATGAAATAAAAACAAAGGTATTTTTGCTGTATTTTGGCCCTTATCTCCCCCTACTTTATTCCTTGTCGACCTATTCATCGAGATGCCTAGGTCTCGGGGGTTTCGGGTCATAAAATATTTACAATATTTTATTCTTTTTCTTTTCTTTTATTTATTCTATAATTTTGGCTTTAATTACAGTATTTTATACATTACTTATATGCACATGCATGAATACTAAGATGCTCTAATTAAGGGTATTTACACGCATTTGCTAGGGTTTTTGAGGCCAATATGTAGAATAAAGATTATGAAATGTGGATTCATCAATACCCTATATGTACTTCCACTATACAACTACTTATAGGGTTAATAGATTTTAACTCCACATTTTATTTTGCATTACCTGATCTATTTTGTCATTAATTGTTGTCTGATTTGGGTTTCGTAAGTGGTCGCTTCAGCGATAATGTGAGTCTCGCCTTGTGTAGACCACATTAGACCCTTGCAAAATACGACTCCATAGGGACTCATCGATTTTCATAGTATTCTTCACTTTCTCCCTTATATTTCTCCCTATTTATTTTTTATTTTTCTTTGTTTTCTCATGATTTGAGTTTTCTGCAATTTTTTATTTGTTTTGTGTGATTGATCCCTTAGACTTAGGATGTGCTTTCTTGATTAGTTTAGGTCTGAACCCCCAATGAATTCATGTACATATAGTCTATGATATGTTTGGACTTTAGATCAAATCTAATTGTTCATTGCCTAGAACTGAAACCGAGTGCCAAGAGAGTTGTATAGCATGATCTGTTGTATCAAACACCTATGAGCCTCCAAGACTAGACCTTTAGGGTTTTTCATCTAAGTAGTAAACATTGGGTTCTTCGTACTAATAAAATTAATGATATTAGGGCGATTTCATCGGCTTGCATTTCATATAGGTAGTTTTCCATCCTGTCTAGCATCCTACATGGAGAGAGCTGGAAATCACTATAAGTCTTTTGACTTTGCATGCATCATTTATTCCTGATTTGCATTATTTTTTCGATCTTCTTCCTCTGATTTTGATCACTTAGTATAATAATGGAATTGAGAACTCGTTAGGTGATTGCATTGAAAAATAACAAAAAAAGTAATAACATAAATAAAACTGGGACTGTTAACTCTACTTGACTCTTAAAATAAATGTAATAGATTCATTGTTTTTGGAAGAGAAACTCCCACAATGAGCATAGGTTGTATTCCGACCGAGTGAGGTGTGTACACTTAAGGACTAGAGCCCCCATCCTTGGACTTGTGCCTAAGCTCTTGGATTGGCTCTTGGGCCCTGTTATTTGTTGCAAGCACTTTCCTTCGACTAGGGTTGAGCATGGGCCGGGTTCGGGCTGGGTTCGGCTTGGCCCGACCCAAACCCATTTTAGTATACAGGTTAATGGGCCGGGCCTAGGTCCATTTTATTTTTCAAAATCTAGGCCCAAGCCCAAGCCCGGCCCTAACATTATGGGCCGGGTTCGGGTCGGGCCGGCCCAATTGAAACTCCATGACATATTGAGCTTGTTTTTATCTTCCAAATATACCACCCATCCCCAATAAAAATGTGTATTCTTTACCCATGCAAATATGTTTTACCATATTGATAATATTAAGGAATCATGTCCACGATACGAATTTGCTATGTACAACAACATGCTCTAAACATGATGATTATATTACCAGTGTAATATAATTGTTTATAATATATGTTTATTAAAATGGTAAATTATTATCGTAATGGTATATATAACAATGATGGTTGTTAAGTTTAATTAAATTAGTATGTTCAGAATTTAATATCTATCTGAATTCTATCATCACTCGTATGTAGAAGTAATGGGATGAGCTAATAGGTCGGGCAGTTTGGGCCCTTACGGGCCGAGCTAACGGGCCGGGCTATCGGGCTCTCGGGTTTGGGCCCTATCAAGCCCGGGCCCGGCCCGAGTATACATTTGGGCTTGAATTAAGGCCCAAAGCCCGGCCCAATTATTTGTGGGCTCGGGTTCGAGCCGGGCTACATGGGTCGGGTTTCGGGCCGGGTTGGGTTGGCCCGGCCCAATGCTCAACCCTACCTTCGACCTTAGATGAAGTGTCTCATGTTCAAGCCAGTATGTTGCATTGACTTGGGTATGGTTACATTAGGAGACTACACTTGTAATCTTCTATAGCTGATTACCTAAATCTAAAATTGAAAAGATAAATGATCGTTATCTTTGGTCTTCACTATGTTGAGTAGGTGAACATGTAGTTTGCTTTGTACAGTGATTGCGATTTTGGATCCATTCACGTTCATCTTTATTCAAGTTTTTAGACCCCTGAGTTTTTGAGTTCTTTTTGTTATTGAGTCCTTCCCCCTTTGTTTGTCTATATTGTTGTTTTCTTTATTTTCATTTGTGTCATGGTATCGTGTCTTGATCTTCATTTTAGCAGCCAAATCTCAGGGCTCTCTTTTCACCCATATCAACCAATCTTTGGTCCGGTTTAAAAAGACTCTTGTCTTGAACCAAAATTTTGTCTTTGTGTTGCTCGATCCTGCCCACCCTCTTCGTTCCCTCTCGTGCCATCTTTTCTTTCACCTAAGAATGCTGTGCTACGAGGCTCGCATGGAGGTTTGATTGAATAATTTATTTGAGTAAGCCGTAAAGATTTAAGGAGAATGAAATGAGCGTGCTCTCTTTGGCGGATCTTAGATCTGATATGTGCATAGATATTATTGAGGATTCTGATTTTGCATGATTAGAGGTGCGATGCCTTATCAAGGATTTTTGATCTCACACATCGGATTGAGGATGTGATCCATTCTTAATGGTTTGATGATGTGAAAGATACCTTGAACTGTGACTGTACAATACTGTTGTCGATTCTGCCCATCTTGATTCAGACATTTGATATACGTAGGGATGAGCATTGGGTTGGTCCGGCCTGGCCTAGCCTGAAGGCCAACCCAGAAATCATGGCCCGACCCAAGCCCGAATGAACACTAGGCTGAGCTTGGGCCCAATATTTAGGACCAATTTTTTTAGGTCGGATTCGAGCTTGGCTTGGCCCAGCACGACCCGGCCCAAGGGTGATGAGTGTGAAATCCACCTCTTTTATATAGTTGTATTATCGTAGTATAGGAGGTGGAAAGCGATCAATCAAAAACCACACTCTTTTAATGTTGTGGAATATTTTTACTTGACAAGATACAAAGATCGAACACAAAGGAACGATGAATGTTAGTTGCGTGGTTTCAAATTAAATTAAATAAGTAACTAATCGCTAAGTTAATATTTGTGTTAGAAATTAAATCGAAAATAAATAAAAAGAAATGTGATGAAAATGTGATGTAAAATAAACGGAGAGGATAAGCGCAAGATCTGTGCCAAAAATTTTTAATCCAAATAAGTTAATCAGTATCCTCAAAATGAGTCACAGATCAAAAAGATATTTTCCCAAGAAAGATATTCAATTTGAATCTAAGCTGTAGGTAAAAATGCAAATATATCTATGAATAATCCCGCAATTTAAAGGAGATAAAAATAATTTTATCGACAAACTTTTAATCTCAAAATTCTCTATAATCTAATCCTCAATTATATATATTTTGATCATGTAAAATAATGAGAGATTAAGTTAAATCCTTCATGATCACGCCCCTATAAAATTATCAATAACTACAAAAGGATTAATCAGATTAAATATCCCCCATACTTGAAGCCATGTAAATTAGATCAAGAATTCCCTCAATGAATCTTTAATAATAATAATTAAGGAATTTAATCCTTAATTTTCTTCCTTGAAGCCCCTACAGAATAATCAACAATCTCCTTGATAACACATATATCAAAAATAAGATTGCGTGATTAGAATAGATCTTCAAAGAATAATCATCAATATCAAGCTTCAGATCAGTACACAAGACATATAGAATGAAAGAACAAAATAAGCTTCAAAACGACATATTATATGCTAAAAACAAAGTTCGTATGAGGAAGATATGATCAAATGGCATGGACTAAAATGCGATAAAAAGATAAGTTTTTATCTCAAAGTGGTCCCTGGAGGGACTTATAAGTAATAACCAAAACTTCCAGGTGTGCGTATGCAATTTCACCAAGGGGAATGTGCACTGCACGTGCCCTGCTAGAGTAAGGGGGTCTCTTGCATATCTCTAGAATAGTAGGGGGTGGGGTGCAATTTGTCCCCCATGCATGTGTCGCGCATGTGCGTAGGAGGTTCGAGGGACGGCGGCAGGCTCGGGAGCCGAGCCTCAATGTAGTTTCTTCTAGGAGTCTCGGGCACGGTGGCGAGGCTCGGGAGTAGCCTCGGGTGACCCCAGCCTCGAGGTATAGGGGTCGAGGCTCGGATTGGGGACATGGTTGCACGAGGGCCATTGGATCCCCTAATCCAATGGCGTCGAGGGCGAGGTGGAGGGATGGGCTACTAGTGATGGGCGATAGAGAGCGTCGAGCTGCGAGGCAGAGGTGGAGCACAAATGAGGAGGAGATGCGCCTCATCTTACACATGACCGAGGGTCGTAGTGAGGCACGATGGAGGGGCGAACAACGGGTAGTGTGGTCAGCGGAGGCAAGCAAGGTGGAGGGCAGTCGGCGGGCCGTGCGAAGCGGTAGGCGATGGAGGAAGCGCACAACATGTCAAGTGGTGAGGGCGGGGCGGAGCGCGTGATCGGGTGGTGAGCCCCTGGGGATGATCGGGTTGCCTAGAAAGAAGGAGAGGGCTAAGCACCTCTTCTCCGATGATGGCCTCAACCGTGGGCGACATCGCGACGAAGCATGGTAGTGTCATAGGCTTTGCTGCACAATGGAGGAGATCTCAACGGATCACTCCAAGGGTTGAAGCTTGTCAGCTATCACTGTCACTAGTAGAGTTTGGAGCTTGCTTTCCTTGTGAATGGCAGATACCAAGGAAGGCAGCGGGGCAGAGGGCTAAATGGGAGGAGGAGCAATGGGTGGGCGCAACCGTTTCGGGGGAGGGGGGGTGTGGCGGTTACAAGGGAGGAGAGGAGGATATGGGCAGTTGCTGGGAGGAAAGGGGAGGGGTTGAACCACGTGTGTGGCACGTGCGTGCAGGTGAGGTCGGTGACACATGCGCGACATGTGCTGGTGGATCGGGTGGAGGATTGTGGGGTCACATGCCTAACACGTGACCTGTGGGGGGAGAGAGAGGAAAGAGAGAATGAAGAGATAGAAGTAATAGAGAAGAAAGAAGAGGAAATAATAAAAATTAAAAAAAGAAAATTAAAATTAAATAATAATAACAATTAAATAAAGATAAATAAATTAAAATAACTAAATTTAAAAGAAAAAATAGCAAATGAAGTCAAATCAAAAAGTGATTAACACAAAAGTTGTTCGTGTCAATGATACCTACAACTTTCATTAAGGATCCAAAAGCAAAAGAGGTCAACTGTACAAAACTATTTTTGGAGGTACTCTATAGATAATAAAATACCACAATTTTGCATTTTGCGATTTCCTTGTATTTTAAATTTGATTTTAGTTTATGGATTAATTTATATACAATACTTAATCTAATTTCTATGAATTTTTTATAGGTTAGAAAAAGGTAAAATACAAATACCAAAGATAAGATATGTACAAAATATAAAATGTCAGATATTTTTTATTTATTTTAATTTTGCTCTTTTTATGGATTTTAATTCTTCATGCCATATTAGTAATTAATCAAAGAATATGATAGAAGATGAATAAGGTTAAAATAATAAATATTTACACATAAAATAACTAATCCAAAAGAACATGTTATTTACACAATAACCATGTCGTTAATGATTGATAATTTATACAATTTAAGAGATTTTATTAGTGAATTATTCAGAGGATTTTTCTAAAAGATCCATATAAAGTAGATGAATTATGGACTCGTCAAAGGGCTCGACCCAAAGAGCGTCTGATGAATATCCATTTCATCACCTTTATTCTAATATTTTGGCCTTAAAAACCCTAGCTAATGCATGTAAATAGACCTAATTTGCATGAGTTAACATTCATTATTTATTGTATAAACACTAAATAAAATACTAATTTTAATGCCAAAATTATAGAATAAAGAAAAGAAAAGAAAAACAACAAAATGCCAAAGGTATTTTATGACCCTAACCCCCGAGACCTAGGCATCTTGATGGCTAGGTCGACTAGGAATAAAGTAGGGGGATAAGGGTCAATAATACAATAAAAACTCCATTTATTTATTCACCTTTTATTCATTTGTGGGACCTATTTTATTTTCTACTTTTTATATCTCAAATAAATAAATTTTGTACATGAAAGATGTAGATAATAATATATAGAAAAATACAAAATTGATTTCATACAAAAATAATATACAATATAGTTTTTATACTCTAAATAAAATCTCAAAACCTGAAATTCACAGACCCAAATCTCCCAAATAAAAACTCAAAATGTATCAAAATCACTTTAATTCTATATAACTTTTAATAAGGTATTTAATGAAGGTGGCTTCATTTTATTTATTCTTTATTATTTTTATATTTTTATTATTTTAAAATTTTGTAAATATTATTTATAATATATGTAGATGTTAAAACTAAAATAAAACCATAAATTAAACATTAAAATAAAATATGTAAATAAAACACATAGATGAAATACCGATACTTATACATATATATTTTATATTCCTATTTATTTAAATGTAAATATTATATCAGAAAAATATAATAAAAATATATTTAAGTATAAAAAATAAGTTATGATTTTATAAAATAAGAAAATAAAATAATAAAATCAAAAATACAAAATAAAAAAATACTTAAAGCATAGGTAAATATACCTATAATGGAAACCCTAAAAATGAACTTGTAATTAATAATCTCTTAAATATATATATATAATCATAATAAAATACTATGAAAAATAATGAAAATTTTTTTATTTTATAACCTAAAATTAATAAAAATATATAGAAATAATATAGATTTTTTAATTGATTTTTGGGTAGGTTTATCCTGGTTGGTCCACGTGGACCAACCACGAGGCTCTGCTAGTTGATCTCGGTCAACTAGCTGGCCTACAACTGTTGTTCTGACACCCCTATGTTTGACCTATCTTCTCAATTTTCTCCCCGCTGATTTCTTCATCCATTTGCTTAGATTTCCTCTGAGACTTTCTTCCTCGATCATTGCAGATACATGTGAGAATGATTTCTTGACAATGGGCCATTGAGTCATTCACGTGCCCCCAATCTTTAGAGCCTCTTGGTCTCTTGTACATATCCCCCCTCCAATTTTTCCTTCGCTTGGAAATCGCCTCTGACTCGTTTTGGCTCCCTCTTCGTCAAGCTTTGGATTGAGGGTCGTGACAGGACCCTCTCTCGCTCGTTTGCGGCATGGTCAGGAGGCGTTAAGGGCCGGTTCCCACCATCTCCGGTGGCTCGCCGCCGACGAGGTCTGACCTTACAGCTCCTGTTTCTCAAGGTAACCTTCTTTCTTTTCCTTTAGCCTAGTTTTAGTATGTAGATTCATTTTCTGTTTTTATTTTATACTTTAATCATGTGTTTCATTGTAACGCGCATCCTTCGAAGTTCGCCGGAGCCTAGATCCGACGAACTCCATTCATCGTCCTCCACTAGTGATTTACCCACCATTCTCCATCCTCTTCTTTCCCACATTTCCCTTCACTCCACCTCATCACACTCAACCAGATCAACCACTGATCTAGATACGGGTGCTCCTTCCTCCGCCTTCGCTGGAGTGCCTCTGCCCGAACCACCCACTCTTCCATTTCACTACCTAGAGGGTCGAGGAAGTTTGCCCTAGACCCTTTAACCTTTTTTGTAGGCACTTGGAGCAGAACGACACCTGGGGGTGGTTTGAGCGTGGTCGGAGATATCGGGAGCTCTTCCTCGACCTCGACTCCGTGGGAGATCTCTGGTGGTCCTCGGGCCCTTTTTGTGCCACCAGCCGATAGAGAACACTAGTCGGTGCCGCAGGGGCCATTTTGGAGCAGCATAGCGTGATGGAGGAGGGAAATCCGGCCGGAGGAAGCTTGCCTTGTCAGAGCTTCCTCCATGTTCTTCCTCGTTAACCCTCTACCGTTCGATCAAGAACAGACCCCCAATTCTCATCAGCAACATTGGATTAGCCCCACTCCAGACCATCAGATCTGTAGGATGATCAGATCTGAAGCGTTCAAAGCCGAATCATCATAGCCGCATCTGGTGGCGATGCGTGTCAAGTGGGGCGTACCTAGCCATTGGATTGCGCCCATTAGTGGGGTAATTACGTAATCTAGCCCCAAACATTTATTGTTTTATTAGTTAGTTTTGTAATATTTTTGTAATGCTTTAAATATCTTGGAACATTTGCACTTAGGCCCCTGGGCTTTTATTGTAATTACATTTACGTCCTTATCAGCGAGGCTCATGTGTCCATACACGTGAGATTGCCTATTTTGCAGGCAAGCCCCTGCCGGTCTTTGTATTTCCTTTTAGTATATAAATTTTCATTAGCAGTTATAAATTTTTGGATATTTTGCAAAAGAACCCTCATAGTTTTATTAATTCCATTCCAGTCCACGTCACCTCACGTGTCGTCTCACGTATGGTGGCATTTTTGCAGGCATACTCTCACGAGTATTTGTATTTTGTTTTAGTCCATTAAGTTTATATTCATGTTATATTTCTATGAAAATTGTAGTCTGACCCAAGACTTTCATTGTATTTACATTTCTGCCCCTACAACAATGAGATTTTTTATTATTTCTCTATTTATCTAAAATTACTATTATGCCCCAAAAAATCACCAAAATAGGATTAGATGCCTGATGGATCATAGATTCATGCCACAATTTGGATTTTGATTTTAGGGATTTTCCTATATAAAAATCAAAAAGAGCTCAAAAAGACCATGTTTGACTTTGTAAATACCAAAAAATATAAATCATCTTAAAAAAATTCCCAAAAATATATTTTACCTGTTTAAGTATTTTTTACTTTTAAATCAAAAATCATTAAAATAGAAAATAAAACACAAAAAATTTAAAAAACTCAAAATCCTTTATAAAAATAGATAAAATTCCTAAAACTTCTAAAAATATTATTTCTATTTTATAATTTTCTCCATAATCTATAAACTAAAATTGATTTGAAGGATTTTGGACATCACTTGACATTTCAATATTCATTTCAATTTCAGATATTTATTAAATCCTTGATTTAGGATTTTTTAAATCTATAAAAATTAGCAAATTCACTAAAACATCACAAAAACGATAGAAAATATTTAAAACCCAAATTATTTGATTTTGTAATTTTTAAGTTAATTTTAGTTATATTGATATTCCTTTTATCTATTAGTGTCTATATAATCTTATATATTCTTATATTAGATAATTAAAAGAAAAAGGAAATATAAAAAATATAAAAAGAAAACAAAAAATATAAACTTAAAACAAAATATAAAAATATAAAATATAAATAAAATAAAAATATAAAAATAAAACCCACATAAAAAATAGACAAAGATCTCACAATCGCTTTTGTACATTGATTTGCTCGATCTATCTAGTTTTCTCCTTATGTTCGACCTCTACAAACACTTGCATCTATACACATTTATGTTGTAGAGTTATAATATATTTTACCTCCACAATTTATTTTGCGTTTCGTTATATTTATTTGTGGGTTATTTGTTGTTTGAAGATTGGGTTTCACGAGCGGTCACCCCATCAACTGGATCTCTCACCTTGTAAGATTTCTAGACCCTTGCAAAATCCTTGTCAACAGGGCCTGAACCTTTTCCCGCATCCTAACACACATGAAAACTCCCACCCATTTCATGTGCACTCTATTCTTGTATTTTTTTTCTTCATACAATGTTTATAAATCAAGAAAGTTACGCGTGTGATCTATGAGTTGATGTTCATTATATTTCAATTCAGAATTAATTTTCCTTAATTAGTCTTTGATTTATACTCTGTTTGTTATTCTTGAATTTGTCGGTGTTTATTTTTTTCATTAAAACTTTTCTATTATTAAGTTTGTTTCACTCTTTCAATTTCTACATGAGAGACATTCATGATATCTGGATTGAGTGCACTTGTGTATAATGAGAAATCCTTGGATTTGGTAGAATTGAATTTTAGTTGTTTCACAAGTATTATGGCATATGTTTTAAATAATTTTAGCTTGTGTAACTTGAGTTGAGATTGACTTGAAACAAAAGACTCAAAGTTAATAATTTCTAATGGGTGGAGATGGGTTGGCCCGGCCTAAGCTCGTCCCAAAGGAATTGGGTCGGGCCTGGGCTTGGGCCGAACAAAAAAAAATTGTGGCATGAGCCTGACTCAAGGCTCGAATTTTTATACGGCTTGGGCCCTTCAGGGCCTGGCCCACCCAACCCATGCTCATCCCTAGCTATATGATATCTTTATGTGCTTCAAAGTGACGGTACTCAGGAGCCCGCATGGTTTCAGTCATCATCACGACCGATCCGTCCTCTGTCTCCTGCACTTAGAGAATTTCCATCTGATATCAACTTTAGAGTCATAAAATGAGGCTCGGTATGGATCAAGACTATAGACCATCCACATCACTAAAGTTATATAACTAAATAGATACAACATGAGAGGCCAACATCCATTGACACTGCTTTCATGGGTTTTTATTTAATAGAATTATTCACAATATAAAACTATCATCATAACCCAAAGAAGCATTAAACAAAAATTATTGATGAATTCTCAGGACAAAAATAAAATGAAGAAATGTCAGCAAGAGATTTTTCTATTTAATTTACATGTATATCGTACATGATCAAACTCAGGGGGGCTAACAAAATCTCGAGTGTTAACAATGAAATAAATGAAGAAGTTCAATGCACATTACTCTTGGAATTTTTGAGATTTTTATCTTTTTATTTTTTAATGAATTTTTAATTTTTTATATATTTTTAAGTTTTCTGATTTTGTATTTTTTTAATGATTTCTAAATTTATGCAAATGTTTGTAATTTTTGAAAATAAAAGTGAAAAATAAACAAAATAAACAAAGATAAAGTAAGAAAAAATGCAATTTTTTGAATTTTAAAGTGTAACAAAATAGATAGAAAATTAAAATAAAATTATTTTTGGGTTTTTAAAAAAAATTATGTTTTTTTTTCTAGATTTTTTAGAATTTTTCAGTGTTTCTAAATAAATAAAAATAGGAAATTAGGAGAACAGAAATCAAAGCAAATGTTTATGGATTTTTAAAATAGAAAATAAAATTAGTAATGGATAAAAATAACATGAATAGAAAGATGATTTTTTCTAGAAAGCATTTTTGCACTTTTTTAGGTTTTCAATGATTTAATATAAAATTTAAAGTGTTTTTTGATGTTTTCCTATTTCTTGTGATGAGTTAGCAAATGAAAATTGGTCAGAAAATAAAATAAATCAAAATAATCAAACAAAAATCTTTTTGGAATTTTAGAAAATATTTATATTTTTATTGTTTTTAATGCAGACAGAGAATATTTTGGAGTTTTTGATTTATTAAAAAGTAATAAAAATACGTACAATTTGAAATGAAAAAAAATGATGAAAGAATGGGTTAACAGGAGTTTTAGGTGAATTTTTGTGATTTTTTAATGGAGTTTGCTATTTTTATTTCACTTTAACATGTAAAATTAAATGCAGGCTCACAAGGACTTTCATGCAAAGAAACTAAATTTGTGGACTAATTGATATCATATACATAAAATGTAGGGACCCAATGTGCAATTTCTTTAAAAATACATGTTACAACACACGTGAGGTGCACTAGATTGGACTTGATGGTAATTTATTTAATTCCAGGGGCCAATTAATAATAGAAAAACATGCAGACTTTTATTGCAATATTCACACAAGACATGTATTAGCACGTGAGGCAGTTCAAGCAGGAATAAAAATGAAATAAAATAAACAACGGGGGTAAACAAAGAAATTGTTTAATTAACGACAAGCATGCATGTGTCCTGAGAGGGATTTATTTGCAAATGTATAAACAATCCGGATGGAGCTGCAAATATACCCTAATCCATGTGGCAGCTTGGACGGTTGGGATACGTTGAAGCTACGATCGAATGACCGAGGTTAATGTTGGACATGCGAGCCCACGGCGAGCCATTATGCAATAAATGTTATTGCAATTCACTCCTTAATCTGAAATAAAGAGTACATAGTTTGCATAATAGGTCCCTTAGTACAATTAGGGTTATGTACCATGGCCATCTTAATGATCATACAGCTGTTGATTCAATTATTGAATCATAGAGGATGGTGCTTAGATGAATATCTAATGAGTTAGATTGAGGACTCATCAAGCACCGTCAAATGATTATTAAGAGATGATCTCCAGCCTGAGTAGGAGATGGCAATCCTATCTCATTTAGGTTGATATCTGACCGACCTCTTGATGCAGGTCCTCTGCATAGGAATAGAGATTCGGAGGTGTCAGATAAGTTAGGTCAAAGAGTTGACTTAACGAGATCGAGATAACCACAGTCCTATGTCGTATGCTGTCACGATACAGGCACACATTCTCTGACCAGAGACAGATGTGTTACTATATGTCTAAGTATGTACATTTGGCAGACCAATAGGTTGATGGCCTAATCAAGGTCTATACACCGGCGCGCTGGTGTGCATATAAGGGCATATGAGTAATACGATCTCTCAAAGGGATCATACAGGTTCACTACTGAACCGGAAGACATGAGCTCACTCATGAGATATTGGGAAGAATCAAATTCCGTGCGCACGGTCGTCTCGCTTTGGAAGCTTGACTGAATTTGTTGGTTTGATATATACTTTTGGAAAGTATATGATCAAGACCTAGGTATGATATATGCTTTTGGAAAGTATATGATCAATACCGACTCCCAATGATCGAATGAGAAACTTACTGATAAAACCCTGAAGTAGACAGTGTAAAGTTGATCTAATACTTCTGGTTTAATCTGAGTCTTCCACTATGCAGGATGTACAGGTATTAGGAATACCTGAGGGTGATGTGATCATAAACGGTTGTATAACCATGACGCTTCCATTCCTAGGGAGTGATGAAACGGGTATGGATTTAGTGACTCCTCTCAATAGAGAAGTAATCTGATCTTAGTCCAAATGTTGGACATTAATCTGAATGTGATTCAGATTCAATGAGAAGATTAGATTTGCGGTCTTGATTTAATCAAGCATCTATGGGAGGCCTGAGATCTAGATTTGAGATGTGATCTCAATATCCATGTCACTATACGTGGAACAATACAATCGCCCTGTCCTTATCTCCAAGTATCCGCGGAGAAAGCGCATTATCCTTGAAAGGGTTCATGGATAATTCTATTGTTGATATATGTATCCGAGCATTGAGAAAATGGATAATTAAATGTGATTTAATTATCATGAATAATATGAATTTGATTCATATTATAAAGAGAGTTATCTTAGATAATTAAATGTGATTTAATTATCAAAGATGTGAATAATGTGAATGTGATTCATATTATTTGAACACATGAGATAAAGAGATCCAAGATGATTAAATATGATTTAATTATCAAGGATAAGAATGATGTGGATAGTAATATCCAATTATTCATAATATATTATAAATGTGATTTATAATGTATTAGAGAGAGTTAAATATAATTTATATTAGTAGATTAATTATTAATGTGTATTGGATACACATTGTTTAATTAATTGAAAATGTAAATTACATTTTGTTTTGGGTTGTGAATTTGAGTCACAATAATTCAGTGTCAAGATTGCAATATTCCCAAAATTAATTGAGAATTATTTTTTGGTGAATAATTGTTGGAAAATAAGTTGAGAGAAAAACAAGGAGATATGCAATCCCATGGGAATCCATGGGATTGCCCTCCCCATATGGGAAGAGGGGGGCGGCACCAATTCCTTTATGGAATTGGTGGCCGTCCACTCCTCCCAATAGGGAAGGAGGCTCTCATTTGTTTTTTCACTCCTTATTTAGTTGGTTTAATTTGGTATTAATATATATTTGATTTATCAAATATATTTAATCAAAATTAAATCACAAGTTGTTGGCTTTTACCAACAACAATCTTGACCATTGGATTGTCATAAATCAATCTCAACCATTGATTTTATATGACACATGGATTGAGATCTATGGATCCCAAAACCCTATAAATAGAGAGGCATACCCATGCTCTCTCTTTACACATAATGCTTGAGAAGCATCTCTCTCTCCCTCTCTTTTTCTCTTTAGAGGTCAGCCCTCTCTCTCCCTCTCATGGCCGTCCACCATGGATGCCATGGAGAGGTTCTCCATCGTCGCGGCATCGTCGTTATGCTGCCCGTTCTTCTACTCGTGGATCTCCGTCTCCTTCGGTGCGCCTCGCTCGTGAAGAAGATGTTGGATCTCGTGTGTCGAGATCAGGAGATCCGCCGCTTCGATCATCAACTTGGATTGCGAGAAGCACGCGGTTCATCCCCGCGCTCGCAAGCGTCTCCTCCGTCGGATCGGACTTGAGACAGGAGGTCTCTTCGTTTAGAGACTTGATCGCAACCACGCTTCGAGAGGTAATCCTAATTACTTGTTTGTGGTTTAGACGAAACGATCTGAGAAGTGTTCTTGGATCATGTGGTTTCGTCGTAAGAAAATTTTTTGAATTCCGCTGCATCGAGCAACTAGTGCGACTAATCGCTCTTCGTCGTATTCGATACGACGCTCACGCTTCCGTGATGCGCTTGAGGATCTAACCATATCCTTCAAGTGGTATCAGAGCCTTAGGTCGACGGTTTCGAATAGTGATTCGTTAACCAAGGACGACTTGGGTTCGCTAAGGTCGCGAAAGTTTTTATCGCATTTGATTTCGCAGATCTGTTTAGTGTAATTTTTCGTCCATGTTTAAATTGTTTAAACACGAAAATAGCACTTGAATTTTGTTCCCCATTAAATAAGGAAACCATAGGATCTGAGTTTGCGTAAATCGGATTTCGTATGCTCTAGATATGGTAGTTTTAATGAACATGTATGCACTGTTGCGGGAACTGTGAATCTGAACGTAATTAAAATGTTAATTACTGTTTAGACTTGCCTCGAAATGCGTGAAACATCACTTAGGTTCTGTCCTAAATCAAATTAGCAAACTTTAGAAATTGACTTTGCTTAATTTGGATTTAATGTGATTGAGATATGCCAATTTTAGTAAGTAGGGGTCACTGCTGAAATTGCTTTCCTAATCAAGAACCATGTGATTGTCAATTAATGAAATTAATTGTTAATTTCGTGAAATAATCTTGAAAAATATTTGTGAAATATTGAAACATGATTGTTTGCCTAATTGACTTGGCCCCAACCAATTAATTGATTAGATTTGATCTAAACCTTAATTGGAATTACAATCATCAAACTTCTTGCTTGAATAGGACTTGGGAATTTGCCTAGCAAATTTCCTTACAATCAAAATTGTTTTGATTACTATATGGTATAATTTCGGTTGAAGAACCGATGATCATCTCAAGTACAAAATAATCAATTTGGCATTATCCTTTCCCGAGGTGGATATGGTGTCTAGTCGGGGATCGCTGGTCAGCGGGTTGCAACGTATGTGGTCCGCCCCACTCCCGTCGGTACTGGCCATGACAGCGGGTAGGGCCGGGATAATGTCCGAGGTATTATGATGTATTTTTCTAATTATTAAAATTCGAATTAATACGTACTTTGAGAATAATATCATATATGTATATTCAAGCATAAAATTAAGTTTGATTGATTAAATTGGATTGATAATTAATTTAATATGATTAGGTTAATTATGTCCAATTAAGAATACTCTAATATGATTAGAGTTAATAATTCCCTTGGAAGAATTAATTATATGAATATGATTCATAGAAATTAATTTAATTTGAATAAGATATGGAGGATCACATAAGTGACATCCATGGTCTCCCGTCAAGGCGAAGAGTTTCGTCGCCAGATATTATATGTAGGAGACGCATGTCCGAAGTGACAGCTCCTGCATATGATCCATTTGGATCGGGCTCGTCGCTTCTCGAAAAAGTAAGGACGTATGCGTAGTGACCCCAATATCGGGTCCTCATATTATTGGGGCGATATTGGATTGCGCATAGCGAGTTGTATTCCTGTTGACGGTTGGTTCAATTAATGATGGGTCAACATCACCTTAGGGGTGGTGGGCTCGGGTATTAAAGACCGAATTGGGAGATGCAAGTTGGACTTGCAAGGCGGAATGTGTTCCCGCTTCTTTTTATCCGAGTTGTAGGTTCTCATATTATTGGGATGCAACAAAGATAAGGAAGGAGATCCCAGATCTTGCTTGAGATATGATGGTAAGTATATCTCTTACATTGAAAGTGATTAAGGGAATGAACTTTCATTGTTGACATGGCAAGACAACTTTGATATAAAATTCCTAATTCAAAGTAAAACATGTATATATATATAAATATATACCCTTATGCAAATTACTTATTTCAGATAATCCTTCATTGAACCCACTCAATGTTATACTCATTAATAACCAGTAGAATATCATGGATTGGACCCTTGATCCAGATATTGTACTTGCAATTGGACACACAATGTATGTGGTTGCAATGTGCAAGTTTCCTCATAACAATGAGAAGTGATAATTAAATAGACAATAGGACTAAAACCCTAAGGTTTGTATGTCTCTATAAGTCTTGATCTTATCGAATGTATTTTTGAAGTGACATGTCGATGATGATCGTAATTATCAAATTAATCCTTATAAAAATTAATAAAGATATTCTGGCATACATATGTGCTCTTGACATTTAATCATGAATGACATGGTTCTCTACATCATGTAGAATGGTAGCTCTATAGAGATAATGTATTCAAATTGTTTGAGTACCTACCTGAACCTATGTTTTAAGAGTTTAGATGAATGTAGATGATGAGTGTCATCATTCTACTGTCTATACTCTAGTCATTCATGAAGCTTCATAATATTCATATTATATGAATTGGGTGAAGCATGTATAAATGTTGAAATACTCTTATATTAAATTCTTTTGAATTTAACATAAGAGATCCTTAGTCTTGAGTAATGGTTGCTTATAGATAAAGGGAGCGCAGTGGAAGCATGGGTTGGACCCAAGTAAGAAATATAGTCAAAAGGTTGACTGTATTTCTGTAACTTCCATATGACATTCAAAGAGTTGGATGAATGCCAATACTGCAATAAGTTGATGTGTTGGTAGTATGACTATCAAATCTATCTAGAATCCTTAGAGAAGGAATCAGATAGTGCATCAGATTAATCTACATATAATCATTGATATTGACTTACTTATTTGATAAGATAAGGTCTAATAATTGTATCTCAATTTTCTAATGACACTTGCAGTTGGTTGCATATGTATTATATATTTGATCTTAAGGTTTATTGGTCATCCATGTTGAAAGTGATGCAAGTGTTGCAACAATTTCCATGAGATCAATAGACTTCATATTTTCAGTAGGAGCCCTTAGTCTTAGAGAATGTCTCTATGACCTAGATATTGGAATACACTCATTGTTTATTTCTAATTGTTGGATATAAACATAAATTCTGTAATAAATCTATCATAAAGAGTTATGATGGAGATATTTCAGATAGTAATCTAAAATCTAGTGGACTCTATTAAATTAGAAAATTAATGAATGGTTCATTAAGTTTTTTAATACTGAGAATTAAAAAGATCAATAGGAGGATAAAGATCATTTGATAATGATCTGACATCAAATTTTGGACATATGTCTATTGATGAGATCAATGGACTAGTAAGACATGAAACTTTAGATTGTCTAAAGCATCAAATCTCACATACTTGTGAATATTGTATTCAAAGTAAAAATGTCCAATACACCCTTCCTTGGGAAAGGTGTAAGGTGTCAAGGTATTAAGGATCTCATGCATATTGATGTATGCAAATCAGCTATATCATAATAAACATTATGGATATGTGATATCTGTTAATGATTATGTATGATATGATATTTCTTCTCTTCACCTAAGAAACCTTTGAAATGTTCAAAGATTTCGTAATTTTTGATTTAGAACCAAAGTTTGAAGGAAGATGAAATGAATATGATCTAATCAAGGTAGCTTGTACCTATTAGATGAATTCAAGGAATACCTTATGGAGATGTGAATATCATTTCTATCTCATCCCTCCTAATGAGCCTTAACTCAATAGAGTTGTAGGGAGATGCAATTGATCATGTGTGGCATGATTTGATCAATGATTAATCTTAGCATTATTATCTCTTAGTTTCCAAGGTATATATATGTAGTAGAGACTACATTATATACTTATTAAGGTTCCATGCATGTAAGCTGGAATCTAGCACTAGAGAGTGGTACTTCATTAGGAAAATAAAAGATGGTATTGGATACCTACTTTATGACCTTGAGATTCTTAAAAGATCACATCTTTGAGAATATGATTCTTATAGGATGACTCTCTTGAGAATCAAGATGAAAATGAAGTAAAGGAACTCATTTAATCTTGAAAAGATAATGAGGCTCCTGAAATCGGAAACTAAAATAGATAATTAAAGATGAAACAATAATACCTCTTCAAATAAGTTTGAGGATGGATTCCATGTGTCAGAAAATGATCGGACTTCATGTGATGAAGCTCCTGAGGATCATGACATGGAAAGATGGATGTTAGCAATAAAAGTCTAATGTAGACTTCATATACAAGTTTTGTATATGGACCCTCGAGGATCCACCTATATGGGTCAGACCCATTAAGGTGTAAATGGATCTTCAAGAGAAAGAGGGAACCTGATGAGAAGGTATAGACCTTCAAAGCACGGTTCGTAGCCATGAGCTACACACCGAAGAGAAGGCATCGCTTGCGATAAGACTTGCTCTCCAGTGACCTTGCTTTAACCCATCAGAATATTGCTAACTATAGCTACACAACTTGTCTATGACACCTTCATGGTGTAATTTAAGATTGCATTCCTCTATGAATGCCTCTCTGAGGATATTCATATGAAGTAGCCCCATGGCTTCATGGTTGAGGAAAGCAAGGTGTGCTAGCTGAAGAACTCCATCTTTGGACTCAAATAAGTTTCTTGTAGTTGGAACATAAGATTTAATGAAATTATAAATGTTATGATTTCAGATAAAATCTTGATGAACCATGTGAAGCTTAGTGGGAGTGCCATTGTGTTTATCGTGCTTAATGTAGATATTATTCTAATCATATAAGAATAAATGATAAGTGTTTTATAATTTGGTTGTTCCATACCTTGAGATACGATTTCAAGGATACCTCTTAGATCTTAATTCTGAAGTCGTTCAGAAGCAAAGAGAAGAGGGTATTGGGACTGTCACATTAGTAGTACACCTTGGATTTATTCCATTTTCTGGACAATTCCAAGAAAAGCTTCCTTCCCTTAAGATGTGGTAGTGACCTGTCTAGAGGGATAGCACCTCAAAGAGTTGAGGAAGTGAATGCTAGAACTGCTTGCACTTGTGCATCAGTTATGAGAAGCTGAATGTATTCTAGATGTATATAAGAACCAGATGTCTACCTGTTGGACATGCGAGCCCACGGCGAGCCATTATGCAATAAATGTTATTGCAATTCACTCCTTAATCTGAAATAAAGAGTACATAGTTTGCATAATAGGTCCCTTAGTACAATTAGGGTTATGTACCATGGCCATCTTAATGATCATACAGCTGTTGATTCAATTATTGAATCATAGAGGCTGGTGCTTAGATGAATATCTAATGAGTTAGATTGAGGACTCATCAAGCACCGTCAAATGATTATTAAGAGATGATCTCCAGCCTGAGTAGGAGATGGCAATCCTATCTCATTTAGGTTGATATCTGACCGACCTCTTGATGCAGGTCCTCTGCATAGGAATAGAGATTCGGAGGTGTCGGATAAGTTAGGTCAAAGAGTTGACTTAACGAGATCGAGATAACCACAGTCCTATATCGTATGCTGTCACGATACAGGCACACATCCTCTGACCGGAGACAGATGTGTTACTATATGTCTGAGTATGTACATTTGGCAGACCAATAGGTTGATGACCTAATCAAGGTCTATACACCGGCGCGCTGGTGTGCATGTAAGGGCATATGAGTAATACGATCTCTCAAAGGGATCATACAGGTTCACTACTGAACAGGAAGACATGAGCTCACTCATGAGATATTGGGAAGAATCAAATTCCGTGCGCACGGTCGTCTCGCTTTGGAAGCTTGACTGAATTTGTTGGTTTGATATATACTTTTGGAAAGTATATGATCAAGACCTTGGTATGATATATGCTTTTGGAAAGTATATGATCAATACCGACTCCCAATGATCGAATGAGAAACTTACTGATAAAACCCTGAAGTAGACAGTGTAAAGTTGATCTAATACTTCTGGTTTAATCTGAGTCTTCCAGTATGCAGGATGTACAGGTATTAGGAATACCTGAGGGTGTTGTGATCATAAACGATTGTATAACCATGACGCTTCCATTCCTAGGGAGTGATGAAACGGGTCTGGAATTTAGTGACTCCTCTCAGTAGAGAAGTAATCTAATCTTAGTCCAAATGTTGGACATTGATCTGAATGTGATTCAGATGCAATGAGAAGATTAGATTTGCGGTCTTGATTTAATCAAGCATCTATGGGAGGCCCGCGATCTGGATATGAGATATAATCTCAATATCCATGTCACTATACGTGGAACAATACAATCGCCCTGTCCTTATCTCCAAGTATTCGCGGAGAAAGCGCATTATCCTTGAAAGAGTTCATGGATAATTCTATTGTTGATATATGTATCCGAGCATTGAGAAAATGGATAATTAAATGTGATTTAATTATCATGAATAATATGAATTTGATTCATATTATAAAGAGAGTTATCTTAGATAATTAAATGTGATTTGATTATCAAAGATGTAGATAATATGAATGTGATTCATATTATTTAAATACATGAGAATAAGTTATCCAATATAATTAAATATGATTTAATTGTTATGGATAAGAATAATGTGGATAGAAATATTCAATTATTCATAATATATTATAAATGTGATTTATAATGTATTAGAGAGAGTTAATTATAGTTTATATATGTTGATTAATTATTATGTGTATTGGATACACATTGTGTAATTAATTGACAATGTAAATTATATGTTGTTTTGGGTTGTGAATTTGATTCACAATTTTTCTATGGCAAGATTGCAATATTCTCAAATATAATTGTGAATTATTTTTGAAGAATAAAAAGCCAACAAAAGTTGTTGGAAATAAATAGAGGAGATTTTCAAGGAGATATGCAATCTCATGGATTTCCATGAGATTGCTCTCTCCATGGAAAGAGGGGGGGCGGCACATCATTCCCAAAAGGAATGTGTGGCCGTCCACATGGAAAGTGCATGGAGATGAAATCTCCATGCACATTCTCTCCTTATTTATTGGATTGATTTTGGATTAATTTGTATTTGATTTTGTCAAATATATTTTGATCTAAATTTGTTGGTTTTACCAACAACAATCTTAGCCATTGGATTGACATAAATCAATCTCACCCATTGATTTTATATGTCCCATGGATTGAGATCCATGGATCCCAAAACCCTATAAATAGAGAGGCATACCCATGCTCTCTCTTTACACATAATGCTTGAGAAGCATCTCTCTCTCTCTCTCTTTCTCTTTAGAGGTCATCCCTCTCTCTCCCTCTCATGGCCGTCCACCATGGATGCCATGGAGAGGTTCTCCATCGCCGTGGCATCGTCGTTATGCTGCCCGTTCTTCTGCTCGTGGATCTCCGTCTCCTTCGGTGCACCTCGCTCGTGAAGAAGACGTCGGATCTCGTGTGTCGAGATCAGGAGATCCGCCGCTTGGATCATCAACATGGATTGCGAGAAGCACGCGGTTCATCCCCGCGCTCGCAAGCGTCTCCTCCGTCGGATCGGACTTGAGACAGGAGGTCTCTTCGTTTAGAGACTCGATCGCAACCACGCTTCAAGAGGTAATCCTATTACTTGTTTGTGGTTTAGACGAAACGATTCGAGAAGTGTTCTTGGATCATGTGGTTTCGTCGTATAAATTTTTTTTAAATTCCGCTGCATCGAGCAACTAGTGCGACTAGTCGCTCTTCGTCGTATTCGATACGATGCCCACGCTTCCGTGATGCGCTTGAGGATCTAACCATATCCTTCCAGTGGTATCAGAGCCTTAGGTCGACGGTTTCGAATAGTGATTCGTTAACCAAGGACGACTTGGGTTCGCTAAGGTCGCGAAAGTTTTCATCGCATTTGATTTCGCAGATCTGTTTAGTAAATAAATTCGACACTGTTTAAATTGTTTAAACACGAATTTTATACTTGGATTATGTTCCCCATTAAATAAGGAAACCATAGGATCTGAGTTTGCGTAAATCGGATTTCGTATGCTCGAGATATGGTCGTTTTAATGAACATGTATGCACTGTTGCGGGAACTGTGAATCTGAACGTGATTAAAATGTTAATTACTGTTTAGACTTGCCTCTAAATGCGTGAAACATCACTTAGTTTCTGTCCTAAATCAAATTAGAAAACTTTAGAAATTGACTTTGCTTAATTTGGATTTAATATGATTGAGATATGCCAATTTTAGTAAGTAGGGGTCACTGCTGAAATTGCTTTCCTAATCTAGAACAAAGTGATTGTCAATTAGTGAAATTAATTGTTAATTTCGTGAAATAATCTTGAAAAATATTTGTGAAATATTGAAACATGATTATTTGCCTAATTGACTTGGCCCCAACCAATTAGTTGATTAGATTTGATCTAAACCATAATTGGAATTACAATCATCAAATTTTTGCTTGAATAGGACTTGGGAATTTGCCTAGCAAATTTCCATAAAATCAAAATTGTTTTGATTACTATATGATATAATTTCGGTTGAAGAACCGATGATCATCTCAAGTACAAAATAATCAATTTGGCATTATCCTTTCCCGAGGTGGATATGGTGTCTAGTCGGGGATCGCTGGTCAGCGGGTTGCAACGTATGTGGTCCGCCCCACTCCCGTCGGTACTGGCCATGACAGCGGGTAGGGCCGGGATAATGTCCGAGGGATTATGATGTATTTTTCTAATTATTAAAATTCGAATTAATACGTACTTTGAGAATAATATCATATATGTATATTCAAGCATAAAATTTAAGTTTGATTGATTAAATTGGATTGATAATTAATTTAATATGATTAAGTTAATTATATCCAATTGAGAATATTCTAATATGATTAGAGTTAATAATTCCCTTGGAAGAATTAATTACATGAATGTGATTCATAGTAATTAATTAAATTTGAATAAGAGGTGGAGGATCACATAAGTGACATCCATGGTCTCCCGTCAAGGCGAAGGGTTTCCGTCGCCAGGGATTGTATATAGGAGACGCCTGTACGTAGTGACAGCTCCTATATACAAGCGCATCTGGATCGGACTCTTTGCTTCTCGAAAGAGTAAGGCCGTATGCGTAGTGACCCCAATATCGGATCCTCATATTATTGGGGCGATATTGGATTGCGCATAGCGAGTTCTATTCCTGTTGACGGTTGGTTCAATTAATGACGGGTCAACATCACCTTAGGGGTGGTGGGCCCGGGTGTTAAAGACCGAATTGGGAAATGCAAGTTGGACTTGCAAGGCGGAATGTGTTCCCGCTTCTCTTCATTGGAGTTGCAGTTTCTCATATTATTGGGATGTAACAAAGATAAAGAGGAGATCCCAGATCTTGCTGAGATATAATGGTAAGTATATCTCTTACATTGAAAGTGATTAAGGGAATGAACTTTCAGTGTCTTTGACAAGGCAAGACAACTTTGATATAAAAACTCTTCAATCAAAGTATAATATGTGTATATATATAAATATATACCCTTATGCAAATTACTTATTTCAGATAATCCTTCATTAAACCCACTCAATGTTATACTCATTAATAACCAGTAGAATATCATGGATTGGACCCTTGATCCAGATATTGTACTTGCGATTGGACACATAATGTATGTGGTTGCAATATGCAAGTTTCCTCATAATAATGAGAAGTGATAATTAAATAAGACAATAGGACTAAAACCTTAGGGTTTGTATGTCTCTATAAGTCTTGATCTTATCGAATGTACTTTTGAAGTGACATGTCGATGATGATCGTAATTATCAAATTAATCCTTATAAAATCAATAAAGATATTCTGGCATATATATGTGCTCTTGACATTTAATCATGAATGACATGTTTCTCTACATCATGTAGAATGGTAGCTCTATTAGAGATAATGTATTCAAATTGTTTGAATACCTACCCGAACCGATGCTTCAAAGAGTTTAGATGGATGTAGATGATGAGTGTCATCATTCTACTGTCTATACTCTAGTCATTCATGAAGCTTCATAATATTCATATTATATGAACTTAAATGAAGCTTGTATAAATGTTGAAATACTCATATGTTGAAATTTTTTATTTTGACATAAGAGATCCTTGGTCTTGAGCAAAGGTTGTTCATAGATAAAGGGAGCGCAGTGGAAGCATGGGTTGGACCCAAGTAAGAGGTATAGTCAAAGGGTTGATTGTACTTCTGTGACTTCCATATGACATCCAAAGAGTTGGATGAATGCCAATACTGCAATAAGTTGATGTGTTGATAGTATGACTATCAAGTCTGTCTAGAATCCTCAGAAAAGGACTCGGATGGAGCATCAGTATATCATTGATATTGACTTACTTATTTGATAAGATAAAGTCTAATAATTGTATCTCAATTTTTCTAATGACACTTGCAATTGGTTGCATATGTATTAGAAATTTGATCTTAAGGTTTATTGGTCATCCATGTTGAAAGTGATGCAAGTGTTGCAACAATTTCCATGAGATCAATAGACTTCATATTTTCAGTGGGAGCCCTTAGTCTTAGAGAATGTCTCTGTGACCTAGATATTAGAATACACTCATTGTTTATTTCTAATTGTTGGATATAAACATGAATTCTGTAATAAATCTATCATAAAGAGTTATGATGGAAATATTTCAGATAGTAATCTAAAATCTAGAGGACTCTATTAAATTAGAAAATTAATGAATGGTTCATTAAGATTTCTAATACTGAAAATTAAACCTTTAAAAGATCAATAGGACGATAAAGATCATTTGACAATGATCTGGCATCAAATTTTGGACATATGTCTGTTGATGAAATCAATGGACTGGTAAGACATGAAACTTTAGATTGTCTAAAGATTCAAATCTCACATACTTGTGAATATTGTATTCAAAGTAAAAATGTCCAATACATCCTTCCTTGGGAAAGGTGTAAGGTGTCAAGGTATTAAGGATCTCATACATATTGATGTATGCAGATCATCTATATCATAGTAAACATTATGGATATGTGATATCTGTTAATGATTATATGAGATTTCTTCTCTTCACCTAAGAAACCTTTGAAATGTTCAAAGATTTCACAATTTTGGTTTAAAACCAAAGTTTGAAGGAAGATGAAATGAATTTGATCTAACCAAGGTAGCCTGTACCTATTAGATGAATTCAAGGAATACCTTATGGAGATGTGAATATCATTCCTATATCAATCCTCCTGATGAACCTTAACTCAATAGAGTTGTAGGGAGATACAATTGATCATGTGTGACATGATTTGATCAATGATTAATCATAGCATAATTATCTCTTAGTTTCCAGGTATATATATGTGGTAGAGACTACATTATATATCCTTAATAAGGTTCCATGTGATTAAGCTGGAATCTGGCACTAGAGAGTGCTACTTCATTAGGAAAATAAAGGATGGTATTGGATACCTACTTTATGACCTTGAGATTCTTAAAAGATCTAAACTTTGAGAATATGATTCTTATAGGATGACTCTCTTGAGAATCAAGATGAAAATGAAGTAAAGGAACTCATTTAAATCTTGAAAAGATAATGAGGTTCCTGAAATCGGAAACTAAAATAGATAATTAAAGATGAAACATTAATACCTCTTCAAATAAGTTTGAGGATGGATTCCATGTGTCAGTTAAATCTGAAAATGATCGGACTTCATGTGATGAAGCTCCTGAGGATCATGACATGGAAAGATGGATGTTAGCAATAAAAGTCTAATGTAGACTTCATATACAAGTGTTGTATATGGACCCTCAAGGATCCACCTATATGGGTCAGACCCATTAAGGTGTAAATGGATCTTCAAGAGAAAGAGGGAACCTGATGAGAAGGTATAGACCTTCAAAGCACGGTTCGTAGCCATGAGCTACACACCGAAGAGAAGACATCGCTTGCGATGAGACTTGCTCTCCAGTGACCTTGCTTTAACCCATCAGAATATTGCTAACTATAGCTGCACAACTTGACTATGGCATCTTCATGATGTGACTCAAGATTGCATTCCTCTATGAATACCTCTTTGAGGATATTTATATGAAGTAGCCCCAGGGCTTCATGGTTGAGGAAAGCAAGGTGTGCTAGCTGAAGAACTCCATCTTTGGACTCCAATAAGCTTCCTGTAGTTGGAACATAAGATTTGATGAAATTATAAATGTTATGATTTCAGATAGAATCTTGATGAACCATGTGAAGCTTAGTGAGAGTGCCATTGTGTTCATCGTGCTAAATGTAGATATTATTCTAATCATTTGGAATGATATAAGGATAATAATAAGTGTTTTAAAATTTGGTTGTTCCATACTTTGGGATATGATCTCAAAGATACCTCTTAGATCTTAATTCTGAAGTCGTTCAGAAGAAAAGAGAAGAGGGTATTGGGACTGTCGCATTAGTAGTACACCTTGGACTTATTCCATTTTTTGGAAAATTCCAAGAAAGGCTTCCTTCCCTTAAGATGTGGTAGTGACCTGTCTAAAGGGATAGCACCTCAAAGAGTTGAGGAAGTGGATGCTAGAACTGATTGCACTTGTGCATCAGTTATGAGAAGCTGGGTATATGCTAGATGTGTACAAGAGCCAGATGTCTGCCATGCAGTGGGAGTAGTGAACTGTTACTAATCCTACTCTAAAAATAAAACACTTAGTTGCAGTAATAACAATATCTTCAAAGATGATGAAACTTAGAGATAGTGATCTCAAAGTCTTATCTTCAAAAAGTTTAAGACCTTGTAGATAGTGATCTATGATGGTCTTAACTGTAGATACCTTAGGAGATAGAGATCTCCAGGAATGAAGGTATTCTAATAAGGATTATGGGAATACTGGTTATGATGTAGTGTCAATGACACTATAACTAACAAAATTGAGTATCGGTTGCATGAGATGCAACATTCGCATTGGATGCAAGCACTGTTACTAGGAGATATGCAAGTGCCGTAAAAGGACTTGGTGTAGTCTCTTGGGAACGGAGTGACTGATCAGCTTACCAAGCTATTTTCTAAATAGCCTATGATTGTCACATGAGTGTGGGTTTAAATGATTATCCCATTAATGGCTCTTTGGGCTAGTGGGAGATTGTTGGACATGCGAGCCCACGGCGAGCCATTATGCAATAAATGTTATTGCAATTCACTCCTTAATCTGAAATAAAGAGTACATAGTTTGCATAATAGGTCCCTTAGTACAATTAGGGTTATGTACCATGGCCATCTTAATGATCATACAGCTGTTGATTCAATTATTGAATCATAGAGGCTGGTGCTTAGATGAATATCTAATGAGTTAGATTGAGGACTCATCAAGCACCGTCAAATGATTATTAAGAGATGATCTCCAGCCTGAGTAGGAGATGGCAATCCTATCTCATTTAGGTTGATATCTGACCGACCTCTTGATGCAGGTCCTCTGCATAGGAATAGAGATTCGGAGGTGTCGGATAAGTTAGGTCAAAGAGTTGACTTAACGAGATCGAGATAACCACAGTCCTATATCGTATGCTGTCACGATACAGGCACACATCCTCTGACCGGAGACAGATGTGTTACTATATGTCTGAGTATGTACATTTGGCAGACCAATAGGTTGATGACCTAATCAAGGTCTATACACCGGCGCGCTGGTGTGCATGTAAGGGCATATGAGTAATACGATCTCTCAAAGGGATCATACAGGTTCACTACTGAACAGGAAGACATGAGCTCACTCATGAGATATTGGGAAGAATCAAATTCCGTGCGCACGGTCGTCTCGCTTTGGAAGCTTGACTGAATTTGTTGGTTTGATATATACTTTTGGAAAGTATATGATCAAGACCTTGGTATGATATATGCTTTTGGAAAGTATATGATCAATACCGACTCCCAATGATCGAATGAGAAACTTACTGATAAAACCCTGAAGTAGACAGTGTAAAGTTGATCTAATACTTCTGGTTTAATCTGAGTCTTCCAGTATGCAGGATGTACAGGTATTAGGAATACCTGAGGGTGTTGTGATCATAAACGATTGTATAACCATGACGCTTCCATTCCTAGGGAGTGATGAAACAGGTCTGGATTTTAGTGACTCCTCTCAGTAGAGAAGTAATCTAATCTTAGTCCAAATGTTGGACATTGATCTGAATGTGATTCAGATGCAATGAGAAGATTAGATTTGCGGTCTTGATTTAATCAAGCATCTATGGGAGGCCCGCGATCTGGATATGAGATATAATCTCAATATCCATGTCACTATACGTGGAACAATACAATCGCCCTGTCCTTATCTCCAAGTATTCGCGGAGAAAGCGCATTATCCTTGAAAGAGTTCATGGATAATTCTATTGTTGATATATGTATCCGAGCATTGAGAAAATGGATAATTAAATGTGATTTAATTATCATGAATAATATGAATTTGATTCATATTATAAAGAGAGTTATCTTAGATAATTAAATGTGATTTGATTATCAAAGATGTAGATAATATGAATGTGATTCATATTATTTAAATACATGAGAATAAGTTATCCAATATAATTAAATATGATTTAATTGTTATGGATAAGAATAATGTGGATAGAAATATTCAATTATTCATAATATATTATAAATGTGATTTATAATGTATTAGAGAGAGTTAATTATAGTTTATATGTGTTGATTAATTATTATGTGTATTGGATACACATTGTGTAATTAATTGACAATGTAAATTATATGTTGTTTTGGGTTGTGAATTTGATTCACAATTTTTCTATGGCAAGATTGCAATATTCTCAAATATAATTGTGAATTATTTTTGAAGAATAAAAAGCCAACAAAAGTTGTTGGAAATAAATAGAGGAGATTTTCAAGGAGATATGCAATCTCATGGATTTCCATGAGATTGCTCTCTCCATGGAAAGAGGGGGGGCGGCACATCATTCCCAAAAGGAATGTGTGGCCGTCCACATGGAAAGTGCATGGAGATGAAATCTCCATGCACATTCTCTCCTTATTTATTGGATTGATTTTGGATTAATTTGTATTTGATTTTGTCAAATATATTTTGATCTAAATTTGTTGGTTTTACCAACAACAATCTTAGCCATTGGATTGACATAAATCAATCTCACCCATTGATTTTATATGTCCCATGGATTGAGATCCATGGATCCCAAAACCCTATAAATAGAGAGGCATACCCATGCTCTCTCTTTACACATAATGCTTGAGAAGCATCTCTCTCTCTCTCTCTTTCTCTTTAGAGGTCATCCCTCTCTCTCACTCTCATGGCCGTCCACCATGGATGCCATGGAGAGGTTCTCCATCGCTGTGGCATCGTCGTTATGCTGCCCGTTCTTCTGCTCGTGGATCTCCGTCTCCTTCGGTGCACCTCGCTCGTGAAGAAGACGTCGGATCTCGTGTGTCGAGATCAGGAGATCCGCCGCTTGGATCATCAACATGGATTGCGAGAAGCACGCGGTTCATCCCCGCGCTCGCAAGCGTCTCCTCCGTCGGATCGGACTTGAGACAGGAGGTCTCTTCGTTTAGAGACTCGATCGCAACCACGCTTCAAGAGGTAATCCTATTACTTGTTTGTGGTTTAGACGAAACGATTCGAGAAGTGTTCTTGGATCATGTGGTTTCGTCGTATAAATTTTTTTTAAATTCCGCTGCATCGAGCAACTAGTGCGACTAGTCGCTCTTCGTCGTATTCGATACGATGCTCACGCTTCCGTGATGCGCTTGAGGATCTAACCATATCCTTCCACTACCATGCAGTGGGAGTAGTAAACTGTTACTAATCCTGCTATGGAGATAAAACACTTGATTGCAGTAATAACAATATCTTCAAAGATGATGAAACTTAGAGATAGTGATCTCAAAAGTCTTATCTTCAAAGGTTTAAGACCTTGTAGATAGTGATCTATAAGGGTCTTGACTGTAGATACCTTAGGAGATAGAGATCTCCAGGAGTGAAGATATTCTAATAAGGATTATGGGAATACTGGTTATGATAATTAATAAGATGTAGTGTCAAGAACACTATAACCAACAAAAAATTGAGTATCGGTTGCATGAGATGCAACATTCGCATTGGATGCGAGCACTGTTACTAGGAGATATGCAATTGCCGTAAAAGGACTTGGCGTAGTCTCTTGAGAACAGAGTGACTGATCAGCTTACCTAGCTATTTTCTAAATAGCCTATGATTGTCACATGAGTGTGGGTTTAAATGATTAGCCCATTAATGGCTCTTTGGGCTAGTGGGAGATTGTTGGACATGCGAGCCCACGGCGAGCCATTATGCAATAAATGTTATTGCAATTCACTCCTTAATCTGAAATAAAGAGTACATAGTTTGCATAATAGGTCCCTTAGTACAATTAGGGTTATGTACCATGGCCATCTTAATGATCATACAGCTGTTGATTCAATTATTGAATCATAGAGGCTGGTGCTTAGATGAATATCTAATGAGTTAGATTGAGGACTCATCAAGCACCGTCAAATGATTATTAAGAGATGATCTCCAGCCTGAGTAGGAGATGGCAATCCTATCTCATTTAGGTTGATATCTGACCGACCTCTTGATGCAGGTCCTCTGCATAGGAATAGAGATTCGGAGGTGTCGGATAAGTTAGGTCAAAGAGTTGACTTAACGAGATCGAGATAACCACAGTCCTATGTCGTATGCTGTCACGATACAGGCACACATCCTCTGACCAGAGACAGATGTGTTACTATATGTCTAAGTATGTACATTTGGCAGACCAATAGGTTGATGGCCTAATCAAGGTCTATACACCGGCGCGCTGGTGTGCATATAAGGGCATATGAGTAATACGATCTCTCAAAGGGATCATACAGGTTCACTACTGAACCGGAAGACATGAGCTCACTCATGAGATATTGGGAAGAATCAAATTCCGTGCGCACGGTCGTCTCGCTTTGGAAGCTTGACTGAATTTGTTGGTTTGATATATACTTTTGGAAAGTATATGATCAAGACCTAGGTATGATATATGCTTTTGGAAAGTATATGATCAATACTGACTCCCAATGATCGAATGAGAAACTTACTGATAAAACCCTGAAGTAGACAGTGTAAAGTTGATCTAATACTTCTGGTTTAATCTGAGTCTTCCAGTATGCAGGATGTACAGGTATTAGGAATACCTGAGGGTGATGTGATCATAAACGGTTGTATAACCATGACGCTTCCATTCCTAGGGAGTGATGAAACGGGTCTGGATTTTAGTGACTCCTCTCAGTAGAGAAGTAATCTGATCTTAGTCCAAATGTTGGACATTAATCTGAATGTGATTCAGATTCAATGAGAAGATTAGATTTGCGGTCTTGATTTAATCAAGCATCTATGGGAGGCCCGAGATCTGGATTTGAGATGTGATCTCAATATCCATGTCACTATACGTGGAACAATACAATCGCCCTGTCCTTATCTCCAAGTATCCGCGGAGAAAGCGCATTATCCTTGAAAGGGTTCATGGATAATTCTATTGTTGATATATGTATCCGAGCATTGAGAAAATGGATAATTAAATGTGATTTAATTATCATGAATAATATGAATTTGATTCATATTATAAAGAGAGTTATCTTAGATAATTAAATGTGATTTAATTATCAAAGATGTGAATAATGTGAATGTGATTCATATTATTTGAACACATGAGATAAAGAGATCCAAGATGATTAAATATGATTTAATTATCAAGGATAAGAATGATGTGGATAGTAATATCCAATTATTCATAATATATTATAAATGTGATTTATAATGTATTAGAGAGAGGTAAATATAATTTATATTAGTAGATTAATTATTAATGTGTATTGGATACACATTGTTTAATTAATTGAAAATGTAAATTACATTTTGTTTTGGGTTGTGAATTTGATTCACAATAATTCAATGTCAAGATTGCAATATTCCCAAAATTAATTGAGAATTATTTTTTGGTGAATAATTGTTGGAAAATAAGTTGAGAGAAAAACAAGGAGATATGCAATCCCATGGGAATCCATGGGATTGCCCTCCCCATATGGGAAGAGGGGGGCGGCACCAATTCCTTTATGGAATTGGTGGCCGTCCACTCCTCCCAATAGGGAAGGAGGCTCTCATTTGTTTTTTCACTCCTTATTTAGTTGGTTTAATTTGGTATTAATATATATTTGATTTATCAAATATATTTAATCAAAATTAAATCACAAGTTGTTGGCTTTTACCAACAACAATCTTGACCATTGGATTGTCATAAATCAATCTCAACCATTGATTTTATATGACACATGGACTGAGATCCATGGATCCCAAAACCCTATAAATAGAGAGGCATACCCATGCTCTCTCTTTACACATAATGCTTGAGAAGCATCTCTCTCTCCCTCTCTTTTTCTCTTTAGAGGTCAGCCCTCTCTCTCCCTCTCATGGCCGTCCACCATGGATGCCATGGAGAGGTTCTCCATCGCCGCGGCATCGTCGTTATGCTGCCCGTTCTTCTACTCGTGGATCTCCGTCTCCTTCGGTGCGCCTCGCTCGTGAAGTAGATGTTGGATCTCGTGTGTCGAGATCAGGAGATCCGCCGCTTGGATCATCAACTTGGATTGCGAGAAGCACGCGGTTCATCCCCGCGCTCGCAAGCGTCTCCTCCGTCAGATCGGACTTGAGACAGGAGGTCTCTTCGTTTAGAGACTTGATCGCAACCACGCTTCGAGAGGTAATCCTAATTACTTGTTTGTGGTTTAGACGAAACGATCCGAGAAGTGTTCTTGGATCATGTGGTTTCGTCATAAGAAAATTTTTTGAATTCTGCTGCATCGAGCAACTAGTGCGACTAATCGCTCTTCGTCGTATTCGATACGACGCTCACGCTTCCGTGATGCGCTTGAGGATCTAACCATATCCTTCAGTTAACACGTGCGTGGATAGCTAGGATCAGCTTTAGGGCCTCGATTCACATCACAACTTTGGGCGCAAATAGATGGATGAGATTCAATCTGGAACAGTAATTCTTGATCATGTGGTGTTGAAGGTGTCCAGAGGAACTGGGTTGAATGGCGACTCATGCAAACTTCAATCGAACAAATCTGGCTCGATTTTAGTCTGAATCATCGACGGAAGATAGCTGTGCATTCCTATTGGGGTCCTGCATCGATGGGATATGGCGTGAAGGTTTGACGGCTACTTGAAGATGATCTTAATGTTGGAAGTGTTGGAGCTCCAGATGAACCTCCAAGTTGTAATACTTGGTCTCTCCTGCAATCCTAGACCTTGCAAAATGCCCCTCGCTCGGATATGACACTCTGTCGACTTTATTATGCAGAAAAGATGACTAATGGAGAGTGAATGAGAGTCTCCTATGATCAACGGGGGAAAGGAGATTGTTCTCCTGATTCAAGATGATCCGGAGGGGGACAGATCATGGGAGAGGATGAAGAAGATGTTGGTGAGCGTAGTCAAAGGATTAGATAGGAACACAAGTGGTCAGAGCACCTCCGATCGTGCGAATCAGAGAGAGATGGGTGAAGATCTGATTTCACTAAATAAAGAAATAAAATGCAAAATAAAAACAAAACGAAAAGGAAATAAAACCTGAGACTACCTACGGTGGAAGAATGGAGAAGATCGCCTCAATCTGTTGCGAATGGGAAAGAGTTGGAACGCAGTGGTGTAGAACTCCGGCCACGTGCTTGATTGTGAATTATAGCCTCCATCTCATGCTTTTGATCATGAGAAGCTCAAGTTGTCACCTCAAGCTTGCTCCAGGACTTGATCTCGGGAAGAAATGAGGGCAAAAAATGGATCAAATGCTGGCGGGGGAAGATGATGGAGTATAAATAGGCATAGGTCCGACGACGTTTTGAATTTTAAAATGCAAGTAATTCGAGGCGAGAAGGGAAATAATGAGATGTCGGGGTTGATTGCACTAAAATATTGGAGAATAAAGCGAGGAGCATTAATGATTAGAACGTGCGAGAAAAATCCACAATGGAAGGGATGGCATGCGAAGTAGTGGAAAACGTGGGGAGACTGGGGAGTTGACCTAGGTCAACAGACTCGGGTTCAGCCAATCAACTCGTGTCTGGGATAAGACAAAATAGGATACGTGACAAACATAGAAGAAAATTAAAAGATAAATCAAAAGAAAACATAAATGATTTCAAAATAAAAATTTTTGAAAATGAAAAGTGATGGTAATGAAATTATCTTATTTTGGTATTTTTAGTTAATTAAATAAATAAAATATGTTATTTACAAGTATATATACCTATATTTACAACATCTTGATTTTTAATTTATTATTTTTACAAATATATACATAAATAATAATTTATTAATTTACACATTTACAAGGATATTGATGATAATTTTATTTTATTTTATTTTTATGAATTTGATTATTATGGTAAATAAATAGTAGTATTTTACAATATATACAAGATTTTATTTTTATTGATTTTTAATTTTCTGATTTTTATTTATATTTTATATAAGTTAAATACAATATATACAAATATTTAAAATAAAAATATATAAAAATACAATGAAAATATATATACAAATTATATACATATAATACACAGAGGTATAATATACAATAGTACCCAAAAAGCCACATTTCACATCCTAACTCTGATTTTTATAAAAATACCTCCATTTTAAAGATTATTTAATTTGGAGTACAATGAAAGCGAGTTGATTAATTTTGAGTTTTGGTGTAGAAGATATTGATCTGACAAGTTGAACTTTACAGCTTTTTCATAATGTTTTTATTTACACATTATGCATTGGTTATTTTTACAATTATTTTTATTATTTACAAAAGATTTTAAGTACAATTTTCAAGAAGAAAATATTTTGATTTGGAGTGAGTTTGGTTGTAAAAAAAATAGTGTAAAGTATGTGTATTATATAGAACAGTATACAAGTAAGAAATATACATACATGGATATTGATGTTCTTGATTTTAGCCCTTATCTCCCCCTACTTTATTCATGGTCGATCAGGTCAAGTCTTGACCTTCTCTCATGGTCAGGATTAATATGTATCTATTATATATATGCAACCTTTGGTTTTCTTTATTTTTTCTTTATAAGTTAAAATAGTGATGAATATACAATATTAACACAAGAATCAGGGTTAGTAAAAGAATAGATTTATTGATATTTACATGTATTCTATAAGGGGTTTTAAGCTAAAATAAATGAATAAAGTGATGAAATACATATTCATCAGTGTCCTAGAGGACCAACTGATTGGATTCACTACAACAAAATTGAGCTATAGTGTCGGTTTTGAAAAAATCCGTCACTAAATTAGCCGATTAAATATATAATGATGATATTATTCATTGTGAAATGAGTTTTCATACTTAAAATTAAAAACGAATATCATATCTGGCGTTATATCATTAGCAACGGTCCACATAACAACGCTTATTTGTTGCTATTTTTCAAAATATCAACTAATCGTCGCTATTCTTTTAGTTCAAAATTTAGCGACGATTAATTAAAATTTTGAAAATAGCAACGGATAAGCGTCACTTTGTAGACAGTTAATAATGATATAACGACAGATGTGATATTCGTTGCTAATTTTGAGTATGAAAACTCATTTCACAATGAATAATATCGTCATTATATATTTAACAATGACTAATTTAGTGACAGATTTTTTCAAAACCGTCATTAAAGCTCATTTTTCTGTAGTGGTTGTAGAGTATCTTGATAAAGGGCGAGTTGACTTAAAGAGGTTAAGTTGGACCATATGGATACTCACATAATAAATATCTGTGTAAAAGATGAGATAAAGAGATGTATTGCGATCCAAGGTTGACTAGAATGATTATGAAGTTCAGTGTTGGTTTCTGCTATTCGAAGGAAATAAAGAAAATTATAATTTCTATCCACTACTTTGGAGTGAGATTCAAATGATCAATGTGTAGGATCTTATGCCTTGACTCATGATTTATGCCATTATGGACCTTCATCGATGGCTATCGATTTTTGAGTGATTTCTTAAAGGTGTGTGTGTGACTGGTATTTTGCCTCACCTGTCGGACTTAGCCAGCTGAGAGGATGTGTATATTGACAATGAAGTATGTGGTTGATTTGGCACACGGAAAAGTATGAGATTTCACGATTTGAATTTAGCGTAGTTAGAGGGCGTGTTGGGAACTTAGTTAGGATGTTGTACTCCATTGGATGCCTACAGAGGCATCCCAACCCTAAGGATCCAAGCCTTAGAGTTACAGTGTGAGGTTTCACGTGAATCAAGATCACATACTATCCACGATACCAGTATCATAAGGAGTTAGTGCTGGTGGGATGAAAATAATATATAAATGAAATTAGGGTTCTAGACCACTTTATGAATGTTTGTATGCATGTGTTCTGCTTTGAGAAGTTAGCATACTTGAGAGTGGGGTGCAACTCTCATGGTCTTGGTGATTCTTAGATGGAGTGTTAGTTCTGATTCAGCGGGTACTGTCGGTGTGTTTCGTGACCCCTTCGGTTGAATATAGTGCTACGGGGTCTGTCGGTTTGTCCCGCATCCCTAGTATGACACTCATCGAAGATTCTTACATTGTCATACGGGTATATTAGGGATGGTCCTCCTTGACCATGGTGTACTTATTCTCTCATATTTCCATTGTAGCGAGTAAGTTGGGGGAAGTCGATCGAAGTTGAAAGTTGGGTTTTTTTTGCTTGGATTGGTTACTCCATTGCCGAGTATATGACTCTTGAGATAATATTATTATGATTTTTGAACTCAACAACTAAATGAGGAAGGATACTTTAAGTAGTACTGTGGGGTGTAGATACATGTTCAATTAACCCCAACTTATCATGTAGCTAAATGTGTAATTGATGAGCTCGTATATGTTTGATAATAGAAATACTTTAGAGTGCAAGTAGTAAAATACACGCAACTTATAATGATAATCTTTACATATGATTTGAGATAGTGAACAACAAGTGTAAGGATAATAATGGAATATGAACTGATATGAGCGCGAACCGAGCGAACGAGGTAAAGGTACTAAATAGGTCATTGCGACCTCTATCACTCGGGGTCACTCAATCAAGAAAAATCAGACCACTCGAACAAATAAATCAATCAAGCACAAAATCAGCGGTCTAGCTATGAGATTAACCTGGTATAGCACCCAGGGTCGAACACAAGGAGCACGGGTTGGCCAGAGGCCTACGAAGTAGTAAAAATAAACTAAAATAAAAGACAAGTATTTTTTAGTGGTTTTTAATAATTTTTATATTTTTTTGGATTTTTAAAAGTGAAGAAAATAAAAGGAGCACAAAAACAAGCAAGCTTTGACTAATTATTAAAAGCACCAAAAATCAAGCAAAAATTCAAGAAAAATTGTTTTTATGTTTTTTAGGTTTTTTAGTGTTTTTGGTGAATTTTTGGATTTTTATAAGGGGTATTTTATTTTCTAAAAATCAAACAGCACTAAACAGACAAGGTACTGTCCAGCCAGGCCCAAAACCCAAAGATAAAATATCTAAGGATCTCAGAGGGACCTGGAGGTAATTTTCCTGTATACTAGAGAAAACAAAGAAAATTTGAGCACCAAAATTATTGTTTTTGGGTTTTTAATTTATTTATTATGATTTTTATGAGTTTTTATGTGTTTTTAGATGTTTAGGGTTTTTACTTAATGAAAAATAGCCAAAATTGGCTAGAAAATCAAGAAACACACAAGGAACAGTAACTAATTTTTTTAGAATTTTTGGGGGTGTTTTTATATTTTTTTGGGATTTTTAATTCTAGACAGTAGCTAAAATAGATGTTTTTGAATTTTTAAAAATAACAAATAAAATCAAAAATGTCCTCAAAATTCTCAAAAATCCTACAACATGGCAGGAGCCATGTGTCAAATTTTCATCGAATTTGGAGGTGATTTGATATTTTATTCAAAAATCAAAAGGGGGCACAGTGCACAGGGACTTAAGTGCAAATACCCGAAGCTCTGGGGGTCCAGGTGCAATTTTCCCAGCAAGTCACGCGCGTGGCGCGTGCCTGGGGTACTCAGGGACCTTCTGGTAATAAAAACAAGTCCTAGGACCTTTTGGTAACTCGTACCAAAAAGTCCAGGGGCTATGTTGCAAATAACCCACTAAAAGGCGCACATGCGGAAATAAAACGTTCACAGGGGCATAAGTGCAAATACCATAAAGTTTCTATTCAATCACAAACATCCAGAACTACAGGGTAAGTGTTGCAAATAACCCAGACAAAGCACGTGGCGAAGCACGTGACAGACACTCACAGGGACATAATTGCAAATATTAACAAGCACGAGGTCCAATGTGCAATTTACCCTACGTAAATAAAACTCCTAAAATATTTACAGGACTGACACGTAAAACAGAAACTAAGAGGGGCCTAAGGTAATTTACCCCTTTATTATGTCGACGGCTGGATGAGCGCCACGTAGCTGATCTGACGGTCTCGGATGGCTGGCGCTTCTCTTCGTCCGCACGTGAGCCTGATCGACGGCGCAGAGGAGGACACGTGGGTGATCGAACGGCCTCGGGTGCTGGTGGTTCTCTCCTCTGCTCTAACGGTCCAGATCGCCCCTCGAGATGATCAACGGTGTCTGCTCCTCGATGAATGGACGGCCACGATGAAAACTGGAGCGGAGGGCGATCGGACGGCGGTGGAGGACCTTCGAAGAACAGATGGCCGACGAGTTTCGCCGGCCTCGTGCGCGTGCTGGGGTCCTCCTCAGCTGCCTCCGAGGATCGAAGAATTTCGGCGATGAAGTCCCGCAGCTGGTGATGGCCTCCGATGGCCCAGCCGAGCCCTGGAGGGGCTCCGGCGAGGTCGACGGAGATAAGCTCCTGGCCTGGATGTGAGGTGGCCTCAGATGGCCTCCTCTTGACCTGCAAAGTAACCCAGAAGCTTCGCGGGTCGAGGGCAAAGTGCCTCGACCCGATGAAGCGGCGTGAAGGTGAACTGTGGGTCGGGGCGAGCGAGCTCCGGCGAGCGGAGGATGGTGGAGCTCGAACCCCAGCTCCTGTGCGAGCTGGGTTGAACGAAGGAGCGAAGAAGGTGCGCGGAGGGATGGTGATGGTGAGCGTAGGTTCCGATGATCGAGAAGATGTGCGATATAGCCGGAATCGACGGAACTCGGCGGAACTAGGATTTGGGGGTAACTCAAAATTAAGCTAAACAAGAAGGCTAGAAGGTTACCTGGGCGATGTGGAAGACTGTGCTGGAGCTAAGGTAGCTCCTGGTCGTCGCCTCGAAGGTTGTCAAGGCCTGAGGCTCGAGCTCCTGCACTGGGCGGAGCACGGCGGCGCAAAGTCGCCGGATCAGTGGTCCGGCCACCCCCTCCTCGCTGCGACACCGGCAATCGAGAGATGTCACCTCAAGGGATGCAGTGGAGGTCACGGGACGAAGGGTGGAGAGCCAAAGATCGAAATAAAATGCGGCGGAGCTCAGGCTATATACTGTGGAGGGTTCGGCAAAAATGGCGCGGGTAGGGCGAGCTGGTGCGCGGATCCCGAGGCGAAGGCTCCGGCGAAGCTCTCGGATATGACGTGAGCATTCCGGACCCGGAGTTGGGGCGAAAAGGATTCGGGTCTGCATGGGAAAAGTCCGAGAACATGGGTCGGGTGGAGCAGACCCGGCTCTGGTGGTCCTGGGGGGGGAGTTGACCGGGGGTCAACAATCACCCGTGGACCAATCAGAGCCCGCCAAGCTTTAAATTTTTATTTGATTTTTTTGGGCCATAAAATGACCGAATTTTCAAAAACTTAAAACATGAAATATTTTTAATTTATTTTTTTCTATTTTTTTGTGATTTTTAATTAATTTTTGGAAATAAAAATAAGGTATTTACATAGTATAGTTATACATAGGTATATATACAATATAGGGTTTTTAATTTTGATTTTTTTAATTAGTTATTTTTATAAATTTTTATTCCTATTTTATATTTTATTTATGTATAGAATAAAATGAGGAATAAAAAGATATTTTTATTTTATTTTTATTATTTATATACATAGGTGAAATAAATAGTTATGTACAACTATGTACATGGCATATATACAATGTATTTTTGTAATTTTAGTTTTGTTATTTTTATTTGATTTTTGTTTTGTTTCTTTTTATTTATTAACACTATTATAACATAGAATATTTACAAAAAGTTTTGAAAATAATTTTATTTATTTATTTATAAGGTTAAATAAATAAAGAAGGTGGTCTATGTACATGGTGAAGGGATATTTTTGGTCTTTTTGATTTTTAAATTTTTATTTTGTTTTCAATAGTTTCTAAATATATACAAAATATGTACAATCATATTTTTGGGTGAGGAAAATATAATTTTATTTATTTACAATATATACACACATGAGCCCCTATCTCCCTCTACTTGGCTTTTATGCGGTCAGGCCCATGCTGAGCCCTCCCTTGGGTTAGGTTGCTCAATATTTATTCTAAATATTTCCCTCTTTTTCTTTTTCATCTTTATTCTTTTATTTTTGCACAAAAACATGCTAATTATAAGTATTTACAAACATGCATGCTTTTGCTAATTATTCCTATTTACACATATCTACATGCATTTGCATAGGTTTTTGTAGCTAAAATATAAGAATAAAGAGTGATGAATGGGTATTCATCACCCCCCTATACTATACTTTGCTAGTCCCTTAGCAAACACTTATTTGAAAAAGAAGTGAAAAAGAAAGACAGAAAAAGAAAAAAGAGAATGTACATGGATCAAGGTTGATTATTAAACTTGCCTTCATTAAATTGAGGTATGGAGCTCAATCAGATCTTTGGATTATTAATGTGTCGGAACCTTATTTAGACTTAAGCTTAAAACCTAACAGCCTCTAAGTTCCACCAATCTATAACCAAGACTCCTCAATGCTCCAGATCAGAACAAGTCATCAATCACAAACCCTGAAGACCATGAATCTTTCCTTGTCCTGTGAAGGTGAGGTCTAAGCTCTCCACCTCAGAAATGGCAACTTGACAACCCTCCCCAACAAGGTAACTCTATGACCTCAATCTGGCCACTCTTTCCTCGAGGAGCGGGGTATTCCCTTCTAAGTTCAAGTACAACCGGCTCAAGAAGAGGGGGAAGAAGAGAATGGGTCAAGGCCAGTGTAGCCAAGTACCCTTGGGAGCTTGACCAGTGTAGCCAAGTCTCCCTGCTGCAAGCTACAACAGGTGGATCATGAAACCAAGCTTTGCTTATTGCACTTATATACATACTCCGGTGGGATTATCATTTTCTCTCAGACCCACCACTTTTTTGGAGTTCTTTTCTTTTTGCACATTTTTTTTTTCAAGTGCATCTGTACAACATATACATGTGCAGCATATATACAAAGAGTTTTTCCTCTTGAGCTAGTAGACTATCCCTCTTTTGAAGCTTTATTGCAACCCACAACTCCCGTCGTTAGACCTCATGGCAACCAGACCAAGTTGAGACGCACTTCCTTCACTATAAGAAGAAGAGAGGTTCCGCCTAGAAGTACTACCCTCATGTGCTACCCCAAGCCAAGGAAGACTGCCTCCTCACCACCTCATCCATAGAGAGCTCGGTGCATAATGTGGTTGTCCAAGTAAAGCCATAATCTATATGAGTCATGTGTTGTTGTTAAGTGCTCTACTTAGGCTCATTGAGATGACATGTGATCATAACCTAGTGGACTCAAAGAATTAAGTCACCATGGACCTGAAAAGCCTTAAACCTAAGCCCTATAAGGTTCCACTTAGAATTAGGTGGATTAAGATCTTAATCAAGCTCCATTTCTCAATTTGATTCCCGGCTAGTTTAAATGTCAACTATCATCCAAGAAAAACTATATACATATGTACAAAAAGATGCATATTTACACAATATTTTACAATCATGCAAAATTTTGAAAAATGTTTTGAAATCATGAATGATGATGCATGAAGTGCAAGTTTTGCAAAAGGATATTTACACACATTTACACAAGATTTTTGCAAACTTTTGATTTTCAAAACATTTTGGAAAAATTTTGTACTATATACATAATTTTGATACAAAAATATTTACACAAGCTTTACACACAAAAGATTTTTGAAATCATTTTTACAAAAATAATTTGTACACTAGCTATGTATGTGCAAATAAAAGAAGATTATGTACATGAAAATTTTTAATTTTTGTGGTTTTTAGCCATTTTATTTATTAACACACTCACACAAAGTACGAGTTATGGCTAAAGTATATATGAAATATATACACACCCCCCTATACTTAGCTCGAACGATGTCCTCAGAGTCAAGAGCGATGAAGAAGACATAACTCGTGCTATGTATAGGGAAGTGAAAAGGAAGGCTATACAAAAGGAGAAGAATAAAAAGTGAAGAGAATCTCGGGTCTTCCCCCTATACTTAGGATCAAGTAATCCTAAGTATAGCAGGCTGTACACGAAGGGAAAACCGAGTGGAGAATGTACAGGGTCTATCCCCCCTATACTTAGGGTGAAATGCCCCTAAGTATAGGCAGCAAAACAGGGGTAGACAGAAACAACAGAAATACCCGAAGGGTCTCACATCCCCCCTATACTTAGGGTAAAGTGCACCCTAAGTATAGCATAATCACAAGATGAAGAAAGGGATGTGGGACTAAAGAATGTGATGATATGGACATCTGGATCTATATACAGCGGAAGATCAGTGAAACTCAGGCGTGAGATGCATTAGATGTGAGTCAAAGACCACATCTCACGCAAAATGAATAGGGGCAATATCAACGACCCGCGGCTCATGATCTAGAAATGGTTTGAGCCGCTGGCCGTTCACTCGGAAGGTACTCTCAGAAGACAACTCAGATATGTCGATGCTACCGTTGTCGTGTACCTTCCTAACCAGATAAGGTCCTTTCCATTTTCTCGGTAGCTTCCCTGGAAATAATCTAAGCCTCGCATCAAACAGCCATACTCTCTGTCCAATCTCAAAATGTTTGTGGCTGATATGAGAATCATGCCACTCCTTGACTTTCTCCTTATAATGTAGGCTGCTTGAGAAAGCTGCATCTCTAAGATCCTCCAGGGCAGCTAACTCTGCCCTCCTCTGGTCTCCTATACCATCTGGATCCATAAGTATGTCTGTGACTGCCTAAAGTGACTTGTGCCTCAGCTCAACAGGTAAATGGCATGGCTTGCCATATACGAGGCGAAAGGGAGATGTGCCCAAAGGTGTCTTGAAAGACGTCCTATATGCCCACAAGACCGAGTCCAAAAGCTGTGACCAATCCTTTCGGTCAGGGCGGACGACTTTCTGCAGAATAGTCTTGATCTCCCTGTTCGACACTTCGGCTAGACCATTCGTCTGTGGATGGTACGGTGTAGCAACACGATGATCTATGCCGAACTCGCTAGCAAGTGCCTTCACCTGGTCGTTGATGAAGTGAGATCCCCCATCAGAAATAAGAACTCGTGGAACCCCGAACCGCGTGATGATATGCTTCCTCAGAAATCTGCAAACTGTCCTCGCATCAGCGGCTCGGGCGGGGATAGCCTCCACCCAACGACTCACATAGTCTACGGCCAACAGAATGTACTCAAATCCCTGACTCTTAGGGAATGGACCCATGAAATCGATGCCCCATGCGTCAAAAACCTCACAGAAGTGAATGGGCTACATCGGCATCATATCACGCTGTCCACAAGTGCCCATCCTCTGACAGTCAGTACACCTCTTCACGAACTCATCTGAGTCCTTGAAGAGGGTAGGCCACCACAAGCCGGATTGGAGCACTTTCTGTGCCGTTCTCCTCCCAGAATGATGTCCTCCTGCCTCAAGCTTGTGGCAGTAAGTGAGGACGCTATGGTGTTCCTCCTGAGGAATACACCGACGCCAGACGCTATCCCCTCCTTTGTGGTAAAGGATGGGATCCTCCCAATGGTAAGACTTGGCCTTCGCTAGAAAGGTCTCAAGCCTCTGCCTGGGCCAATCTTGTGGGACTTTCCCAGCAACGAGAAAGTTCACAATATCGGCGTACCATGGGAGTGAGGCGATAGCAAGGATCGCCTCATCTGGGAAGGTATCTCTAATAGGATCAATCTGCTCAGACTCCTCAGGTTGCTCTAATCGGGAGAGATGATCCGCCACCACATTCTTGACTCCAGGCTTATCCTTAATCTCAATGTCGAACTCCTGGAGTAGAAGGATCCATCTAGTCAGTCTGGCCTTGGCATCCTTCTTTGCCATGAGGTACCTGATGGCGGTGTCATCTGTAAACAAAGTCACTCTAGATCCGATGATATATGATCTGAACTTATCCAGGGCAAACACTACGGCTAGCATCTCCTTCTCTGTGACCGTGTAATTCCGCTGGGCGGGATCCAATGTGCGGCTAGCATAGTGTATAGCAAATGGTACTCCATCCCTCCTCTGTCCCAGCACTGCCCCTACGGCAAAATCGGAGGCGTCCGTCATGATCTCGAATGGGAGAGACCAATCAGGCGGCTGGAGGACAGGAGCCTCAATCACACACTGCTGAAGAGTAGCAAACGACGAAAGACACTTGTCATCGACAAGGAACTCGGTGTCTTTCGTCAGGAGGTCAGTCAACGGTCGAGCAATCCTGCTGAAATCCTGAATAAATCTCCTATAAAATCCAACATGCCCCAGGAATGACCGTAACTGCCTCAGATTGGACGGCGGTGCGAGTTTTCTAATGACATCCACCTTGGCCGGATCAACCTCCATTCCCCTGTTGGAGATGATGTGGCCAAGCACCGTCCCTTGAGTCACCATGAAGTGACTCTTTTCCCAAGATAGCACCAAGTGATACTCAATACATCGCTGGAGTACTCGATCTAGGCAGTCAAGACAAGAATCAAATCCGTCGCCGTAGATCGAGAAATCATCCATGAAGACCTCCAAGCATTCCCCTACCATGTCCGAAAAGATCGACAGCATGCATCTCTGAAAAGTCGCAGGGGCATTGCATAGCCCAAATGGCATGCGTCGAAAAGCATATGTGCCGAAGGGACAGGTAAAGGTGGTCTTCTCCTGATCCTCAGGAGCGATGGCCACTTGGTTGTAGCCTGAGTACCCATCCAGGAAGCAATAATGGCTCTTCCCTGCCAGTCTCTCAATGATCTGGTCAATAAAAGGCAGGGGGAAATGGTCCTTCTTGGTGGCTTGGTTGAGTCTCCTGTAGTCAACACAAACCCTCCAAGAGGTAGGTACTCGTGTAGCGATCTCCTCTCCTGACTCACTGATCACAGTCGTGATGCCCGTCTTCTTGGGCACCACATGCAAGGGGCTGACCCACTTGGAGTCGGAAATGGGATAAATAAAACCTGCACCCCACCATTTGGATATTTCCTTCATCACAACCTCTCTCAGGTTGGGGTTCAGACGCCGCTGGAACTCACGCGACGGCTTTGCCCCTTCCTCGAGATAGATATGGTGGGAGCACACTGATGGACTAATCCCATGGAGATCTGCTACGCTCCATCCGATCGCCTTGCGGTTCTTTTCAAGAACCCCCATCAAACGGGATTCCTGCTCTCCAGTCAACTCGGCGGAGATGATGACTGGGTACATCTCTGGCTCACCCGCAAGGAATCGATACTTCAGCGAAGTAGGGAGCGGCTTCATCTCTGGAATGCTGGGTGCCGGCAAATCTGGCTGTGGAAGAAACTGAGTGAAAGCTGCAAGGTCGGCCAAATCTGCATGGGAAAGTGAAAGCATACTCTCGCAAACTGGATCGGGAGAAGGCGGCTCAACTGCACTGTCTCTGCTCGGCTCTGCATCTACCTCCTCCTCATCAATAGGCTCAGATGGACTCAGGTCTGGCATCTGATCATCGCAATCGGCCCAATCAGACTCTGAATCCGAGGGATCTGTATCAGAAGTGGTGGCATCAGTACCACCGGAAAACAAGGTGGCCTCAGCACCACCATCACTGATCATCGTGCTGCGATCAAGGACCGGCTCTGCTGCCTCAATGGTATCCTGAACCAGGTCTGTGCTCTCCAGACTCTCCTCTGTTGTCATCTCTGCGTCAGCTGTGTCTGAAAGTGAGAGGGTGGTCTGTGTCTCAAGGTCTACCCAAGCTGCCTCATCATCTGTGATCACAAAATCACAGTCCTGGTGGATGTCTGGCTCTGCGTCTGTCAGCTGCTCTGAGTCTGTACTCGCATCTGAGCGGGATCTGAATCTGGCTCTATAGTCTTCGACCGTCTCTATTTGTATACTCTCGCCCTGGACGCGAAAGTACACCTTCCCGCTATCATGATCAGTCACCGCCTTGGCTGTGGCCAAGAACGGACGGCCAAGGATGATGGGGATATCGGCCACTGACTCAGGGATCTCCATGTCCAACACTACGAAGTCCACGGGGAATTTCAGACCCTGAATAGTGACGATAACGTCTCGTAATAACCCCTTCGGCCTCTTGACAGATCGATCAGCGAACTGAAGGACTGTCCTGCTCTGTCGAAGAGTGCCCAACTCAAAGCGGTCGAGAAGGGCTGCCGGAAGAAGGTTAATCGACGATCCGCTATCTAGAAGAGTACGGTCGAACCACTGCTCACTAATCTGGCATCTGACATATGGGGCCCCTGCATCTGGCCTCTTGGCTGGCAGTCGGTTCTGGATCGCAAAGCACGTGGCTTTGGTCAGCACATGTATCTCTGAAGTGTGGTTCCTCCTCCTCCTCCTGACTGTAGTCCTCTCTCTCAAGATCTCTGGAGAAGGGGGAATGTGCTGCAAAGCCTCCTGGAGGGTCAGCTGAATGTGGAATCGGTCAATCATGCTTTGGTTGAACTCCTCAAGCTCTCTCTTTTGGGATTTTTCTGTTTTCTTCCCCTTCCCCATCTGAAGGGCTCTAGGGAAGGGGATCACTGGGTCCTTCTCAGATGAAGGACTAGGAAAAGGTCTATGCGTTTCAAGGACCGGATCCACACATACATCATGCACAACAGTGGGACCAGAAGAAAGTAAACCTTTTCCTTTATTCATAGCAGAGTTCCGAGATACATGAATACGAGGAAAAACATCATCTCTCTCTCTACAAACACCGGTGGCCTCAGTACCACCACGGGCTGGCTGCTCTGCTGCTGCTGAAGGTAGACGTCGTGCGGCATCAGTACCGCTGGCTGGCTCGGCTGAATGGGTGGCCTCAGTACCACCTCCTAGATCTGGTGAAGCGGCGGCCTCAGTACCGCCGGTGGGATCAGCATCCTTGGTGGCCTCAGTACCACCGTCATAGTCTGGAGCGGCCTCAGTACCGCTCTCCTCCTCCTCCTGTGGCGCCTCGGGATGGTGCTCAGATGAGGCGCCGCCGCCTGCTGGGGTCCTACCGCTCCTAAGTGTGACAAAATCAGCATCAAATAGATCCGAAGAAGTATCATCAAATGGGTCACTAGGAGTGGCTAACTCAGTATGTACTACCTGCTCAGATTTCCTCTTGAGGCTGTTCGGATTGGGCTCCTATCTGGGCTGGTATGGCGGCCTTCCCTCTCACCAGGTCCCGCATCTCCTAGCGGAACTCGTCCATCTCCCGTCGGAATGTAGCCTGCTGGTCCGTGAGGAGGCGGGCGATGTCATCCAAGGCGGGGCTCTCGTGGGAGCCCGACGGGTGGCCTCTCTGTGGGTGAGGCTGCTGGAACTGCTGTGGGTAAGAGGGGTAGGATGGAGGGTGCTGCTGGTATCCCTGGTGAGCCTGCTGCTCACGTCTCCAAGACTGTCCCTGCTGCTGATAGGGACGAGGACCGTAGGATGACTGCTGGTGATATGCTGGGGGGTGCTGCGGCTGGTGCTGGTCTCTCTGCTGGGAGTACTGCCCTCCCTGTCCTGACGGCTGCTGCTGGGGCTGGGCACCACCACTCCCCCACCTGAATCCGGGATGGTCTCGTCGGGATCCCAGGCTGGGGACGGTCGTACCAAATCCCGTTGACATCCATCAACGGCTCGGCATCAAAGGGGGCTGGCGGAGTACTGCCAGAGGCTGGTCCGGCTGGTAGATCACCATCTGCATCTCTGAAGATGGTGGAGACTGGTAGGTGGGTTGCGGCTGCTGGTACGGCTCCGCATGTACAAGGTGAACCTGTCTAGGCTGCACTGGGGTGCTGGAGCGCTGGGACGAGCTGCTGCTGCTGCCGACGTCGCCTCGCGACTGAAGACGGGGCTGAGAAGCCGTTTGTGCCTCCTGGAGACACATGAGCTGTGTCTTCATGTCGCTCAAGACCTGTGCCATCTGCTCCATCTGCGTGATACTCTGGCACTGCTTCTTCTCTATCAGCTCCATGCGGTCCAACTTCTCGCTAATGATACCCATGTCTGTAGCTGACGACTCTGCCTGTGCTGCTGCGGCTGCAGACGAACTGGATGGACCTGCATCTACCCGTGCTATCCGCTGGTACTGCATGGGTCCTGGCTGATGTGGCTGGGTCTTCTGAGTGTAGAGCCGGGTCTGGGACATAACCATGTAGTTCTCTGCCATCTCCTCAAAAATGGCCCAGACCTGGTCGTGGTCCTTGGCGAAGTAGGGACCGCCACAAGAAGCATTCACCAGGCCATGTAGCTCTGGTGACAACCCGCTGAAGAAGCTCTGAACTAGGTTCGGCTTCGTGATGTCGTGGTGCGGGCATCTGTCCAGGAGCTCTCTGAACCTCTCCCAAGCCTCGTGAAACTGCTCGTTGGGGAACATGGAGAAGTTGCTGATCAGGGCCCTCGCTGCATTCGTCCCCGAGTGGATAGTACTTGTTCAAGTACTCGGTGTGGAGCTGCTCCCAGGTGTAGACAAATCTCCCCAAATGTTTCAGCCAGGTGGCTGCTCTGTCTGCCAGTGAAAAAGGGAAGGCGATCATCCTGATCGTGTCCTGGTCCCACATGTCTGTCGTGGACAGTGCTGCATATCATCAAAAACTCCTGGAGGTGGAGGTGGGGCTCCTCTGTAGCAAGTCCATGGAACCGAGGAAGCATCTGCAAGGTGTTCGGGGGGAACTTGAAGTCCCCACGATAGCCGGAACCACAACCCAATGGTGCATCAGTGTAGATCCGGGGTTGTGCAACTCCCGCATCGGTCTAGGTGGTCCTGCTCCTCCCGCGGCTGCTGCCGCTGCGGCGGCGGCCGCGCTGCTGCTGCGGCTCGTGCCTGTGCATCTGCATCCGGGATCTCCTCGGGCTCGCTCTGCTGGTCTCTCCTCTGCTCTGAGCCTCTCCAACTCTCTCCTCATCTCCATCATGAATGCTCCCTGATCGCGGAGCTGCTGCTGGACTGTATCGAGTGATGCGATCAGGGTGGAGTTGATCGCTCCCTGGTCTAGTACAATGTCCTCTGGTCGACGGGAGTGATCATCAGAACTGCCTGCTCCGGCCATATCGACATCTGCAAAATCAAACGAGCCAACTCAGGTGCTGTCAAATGAATCAGTCTCTCCTCGGGCTCGTGTCTCTCAGGAAGGTCAGAAAGGGGGTCGAGGGGAACAGGGTGGAGTCGTACTCGGGCTCGGAGAGCGGGTCTGAGCTCTCGCGAGCCAACCTAGATGATGAGGTAGACGCGCCCGAAAGCGGTGCAGCCAGAGGCTGCCTAAGAGACCGTCTACCCATCATCTTGATCTGGCGAGTAGGGCGGATGAGATCTGGAAAAATTATGATCTAAAAACAAACCCCCGGTTCACCAACGCAACGCGAGCTGAAGACCGTGAAAGTTCGGTCAAATTATCTTGTCAATTTTATATTGGTGAACACTCAAGATATCAGAGCGCTTACGTGACCTGTTGGGATATCCGCTGCTAACCCAATCGACTGGCCCGCACGGAAGAGTCGGTAATCAGTTGGGTTTAGCAACGGGGGGCTCTACCTAGGTGTGGGTCACTCTCTCGCGCATACAAACCAAGCAATGAGGGGGTTGCTCTCCCCAAGACAAAAATTTTTAGGGTGAGCGAGTTTTAAGGTCAATAATCTTAGCAGTCCCAATTTTATGGTTTCACTTTTTAGGTATTTTTCAAAGCAAACAAAACGCCTAACGAATTTTTCGATTCTCCTGATTATTAAGTCAAAAACAAGGGGGAGAAGTCGAAAAGCCGATGCACGAGAAATCAATGATGCATGCAAAGTCAGAAATGCGTACCTGCCTCCAGATCTCTACATGCAATATGATCCGCGCATAAAATAAAAGGCAGAAATAAAACTAAGCTAAATGATGCAGCGGGAAGCCGAGTCCTAGACGAGCAACTTCTAGCGAAGAACCGTCTAACCGGTCACCGACCTCCAAGCCAAAGGGTCCGGTCTTGGCCCGTCCCTCCCCTGCCCGACAAATCGGGGGTAGGAGTAAGCGCTTTACAGGACGGGCTACGGCACGTAGGCTACGGAGGCTAGCGAGTCGGTTATTTTTATTATTTATTTTAAGTAGGTCCAATTACGGTCTATAGGAACAGATATGTCATTAAGGTGTGTGGATCCTACTTAATTACGTCACAATCACCAGAAAGTCCTAAATCTAGGGGCTCGAGCAAAAACCGCGAAAAACCGGAAAAGACAGTAAGAAAGAAAAAGAAAGCCGCGTAAAAACCGCGAAAAACCGCGAGATCCTAATTGGGTCCCCCGAGCACACCGGTGCTCGGCGAAACAGACCCGCTACGGTAGTCAAGTGTCCAAACAGTCCAAGTCCCTGTATTATTACAATAATAATGAAATAAAAATCCTAAACTATACTCACCCACTCGACTCTCTCTCTCGCTCTCTCCTGCGGCTTCGTAGAGAAGGAAGCCGCCTCCAAGTTCCTCGGCTGCTCAGGCTCCTCGAAAGTTGCCTCCGCGGTCCTCGGGCCCTCGCAAGAAGAAAAGAAGAGTGGTCAGACCAGAAAGAATAATCAAATAATAGAGAAAAATAAAAGAAAATAAAAGTGAGGGTATATGTGCAAAAATGGAAATAAAATAATCACACAAAACAAAACAAAAATAAAAATAAAAAATAAAAGAAGATCAGAATAAAACAAAATAAAACAAAAAGAAAATAGATACCAAAAACCGCGAAAAGCCGCGGACTCCGAAGAGCCGCGAAAAACCGTAAAAACAAAAACGAAAATAAAGACAAAAATACTACTAAGCCGTGCTCCCCAGCAACGGCGCCATTCTGATATGAGCGCGAACCGAGCGAACGAGGTAAAGGTACTAAATAGGTCGTTGCGACCTCTATCACTCGGGGTCACTCAATCAAGAAAAATCAGACCACTCGAACAAATAAATCAATCAAGCACAAAATCAGCGGTCTAGCTATGAGATTAACCTGGTATAGCACCCAGGGTCGAACACAAGGAGCACGGGTTGGCCAGAGGCCTACGAAGTAGTAAAAATAAACTAAAATAAAAGACAAGTATTTTTTAGTGGTTTTTAATAATTTTTATATTTTTTTGGATTTTTAAAAGTGAAGAAAATAAAAGGAGCACAAAAACAAGCAAGCTTTGACTAATTATTAAAAGCACCAAAAATCAAGCAAAAATTCAAGAAAAATTGTTTTTATGTTTTTTAGGTTTTTTAGTGTTTTTGGTGAATTTTTTGGATTTTTATAAGGGGTATTTTATTTCTAAAAATCAAACAGCACTAAACAGACAAGGTACTGTCCAGCCAGGCCCAAAACCCAAAGATAAAATATCTAAGGATCTCAGAGGGACCTGGAGGTAATTTTCCTGTATACTAGAAAAAACAAGGAAAATTGAGCACCAAAATTATTGTTTTTGGGTTTTTAATTTATTTATTATGATTTTTATGAGTTTTTATATGTTTTTAGATTTTTAGGGTTTTTACTTAATGAAAAATAGCCAAAATTGGCTAGAAAATCAAGAAACACACAAGGAACAGTAACTAATTTTTTTAGAATTTTTGGGGGTGTATTTTAATTTTTTTGGGATTTTTAATTCTAGACAGTAGCTAAAATAGATGTTTTGAATTTTTAAAAATAACAAATAAAATCAAAAATGTCCTCAAAAATTCTCAAAAATCCTACAACATGACAGGAGCCATGTGTCAAATTTTCATCGAATTTGGAGGTGATTTGATATTTTATTCAAAAATCAAAAGGGGGCACAGTGCACAGGGACTTAAGTGCAAATACCGAAGCTCTGGGGGTCCAGGTGCAATTTTCCCAGCAAGTCACGCGCGTGGCGCGTGCCTGGGGCACTCAGGGACCTTCTGGTAATAAAAACAAGTCCTAGGACCTTTTGGTAACTCGTACCAAAAAGTCCAGGGGCTATATTGCAAATAACCCACTAAAAGGCGCACATGCGGAAATAAAACGTTCACAGGGGCATAAGTGCAAATACCATAAAGTTTCTATTCAATCACAAACATCCAGAACTACAGGGTAAGTGTTGCAAATAACCCAGACAAAGCACGTGGCGAAGCACGTGACAGACACTCACAGGGACATAATTGCAAATATTAACAAGCACGAGGTCCAATGTGCAATTTACCCTATGTAAATAAAACTCCTAAAATATTTACAGGACTGACACGTAAAACAGAAACTAAGAGGGGGCCTAAGGTAATTTACCCCTTTATTATGTCGACGGCTGGATGAGCGCCACGTAGCTGATCTGACGGTCTCGGATGGCTGGCGCTTCTCTTCGTCCGCACGTGAGCCTGATCAACGGCGCAGAGGAGGACACGTGGGTGATCGAATGGCCTCGGGTGCTGGTGGTTCTCTCCTCTGCTCTAACGGTCAGATCGCCCCTCGAGATGATCAACGGTGTCTGCTCCTCGATGAATGGACGGCCACGATGAAAACTGGAGCGGAGGGCGATCGGACGGTGGTGGAGGACCTTCGAAGAACAGATGGCCGGCGAGTTTCGCCGGCCTCGTGCGCGTGCTGGGGTCCTCCTCAGCTGCCTCCGAGGATCGGAGAAGATCGGCGATGAAGTCCCGCAGCTGGTGATGGCCTCCGATGGCCCAGCCGAGCCCTGGAGGGGCTCCGGCGAGGTCGACGGAGATAAGCTCCTGGCCTGGATGTGAGGGGGCCTCAGATGGCCTCCTCTTGACCTGCAAAGTAACCAGAATCTTTGCGGGTCGAGGGCAAAGTGCCTCGACCCGATGAAGCGGCGTGAAGGTGAACTGTGGGTCGGGGCGAGCGAGCTCCGGCGAGCGGAGGATGGTGGAGCTCGAACCCCAGCTCCTGTGCGAGCTGGTTGAACGAAGGAGCGAAGAAGGTGCGCGGAGGGATGGCGATGGTGAGCGTAGGTTCCGATGATCGAGAAGATGTGTCGATATAGCCGGAATCGACGGAACCCGGCGGAACTAGGATTTGGGGGTAACTCAAAATTAAGCTAAACAAGAAGGCTAGAAGGTTACCTGGGCGATGTGGAAGACTGTGCTGGAGCTTAGGTAGCTCCTGGTCGTCGCCTCGAAGGTTGTCAAGGCCTGAGGCTCGAGCTCCTGCACTGGGCGAAGCACGGCGGCGCAAAGTCGCCGGATCAGTGGTCCGGCCACCCCCTCCTCGCTGCGACACCGGCAATCGAGAGCTGTCACCTCAAGGGATGCAGTGAGGTCACGGGACGAAGGGTGGAGAGCCAAAGATCGAAATAAAATGCGGCGGAGCTCAGGCTATATACTGTGGAGGGTCCGGCAAAAATGGCGCGGGTAGGGCGAGCTGGTGCGCGGATCCCGAGGCGAAGGCTCCGGCGAAGCTCTCGGATATGACGTGAGCATTCCGGACCCGGAGTTGGGGCGAAAAGGATTCGGGTCTGCATGGGAAAAGTCCGAGAACATGGGTCGGGTGGAGCAGACCCGGCTCTGGTGGTCCTGGGGGGAGTTGACCGGGGGTCAACAATCCCCCGTGGACCAATCAGAGCCCGCCAAGCTTTAAATTTTTATTTGATTTTTTTGGGCCATAAAATGACCGAATTTTCAAAAACTTAAAACATGAAATATTTTTAATTTATTTTTTTCTATTTTTTTGTGGTTTTTAATTAATTTTTGGAAATAAAAATAAGGTATTTACATAGTATAGTTGTACATAGGTATATATACAATATAGGGTTTTTAATTTGATTTTTTTAATTAGTTACTTTTATACATTTTTATTCCTATTTTATATTTTATTTATTTATAGAATAAAATGAGGAATAAAAAGATATTTTTATTTTATTTTTATTATTTATATACATAGGTGAAATAAATAGTTATGTACAACTATGGTACATGGCATATATACAATGTATTTTTGTAATTTTAGTTTTTGTTATTTTTTAATTTGATTTTTGTTTTGTTTCTTTTTATTTATTAACACTATTATAAAATAGAATATTTACAAAAAGTTTTGAAAATAATTTATATTTATTTATTTATAAGGTTAAATAAATAAAGAAGGTGGTCTATGTACATGGTGAAGGGATATTTTTGGTCTTTTTGATTTTTAAATTTTTATTTGTTTTCAATAGTTTCTAAATATATACAAATATGTACAATCATATTTTTGGGTGAGGAAAATATAATTTTATTTATTTACAAATATATACACACATGAGCCCCTATCTCCCTCTACTTGGCTTTTATGCGGTCAGGCCCATGCTGAGCCTCCCTTGGGTTAGGTTGCTCAATATTTAGTTCTAAATTATTTCCCTCTTTTTCTTTTCATCTTTATTCTTTTATTTTTGCACAAAAACATGCTAATTATAAGGTATTTACAAACATGCATGCTTTTGCTAATTATTCCTATTTACACATATCTACATGCATTTGCATAGGTTTTTGTAGCTAAAATATAAGAATAAAGAGTGATGAATGGGTATTCATCATGAACATCCCTCTCTTTACTCTTACATTTCTGTTAGTGTAGTTACCGTTAGCATGGTTTATTTGTACTGAGCTTTCTGCTCATACGTACTTCTTTGAAAACCCATCCAGATTTGCAGGTTGTTGAGTAATAGTAATGACTTGAGCTTTCGTAGTTTTGTACCAGACATGGTACATTTCATTTGTAGAGTTGTACTAGTTGTTATGCTTTTTTAGTTTCTGTAGTTTCAGTTGTTAATCATATAAAAATATATTGTAGACTCTATTGAAAATTTGTAAAATTTTTTAGAGCCATACACATAAATATTGTTGAAATATTTTATTTCTTAATTTTCCTACTTTACATTCGAAATGTTAATCATGACGTATGAATATGGCTATTGCTAACTATATGGATCCTAGGAAGTTGGGTTCGATGCTCTTCCCACGAGACGAGGCATCATAGAGATAAAGTAGTGCAACGACGAGGGGACATATTGGAAGACGATGGGAAGCCGATGAAGGAGGTTGTCATGGGAGCTAACGCACCTCAATTCGGATGAATACGGACTTACAAGCCATTGATGAAATCAGCTAAGGGTAAAATCGGAATGTAGATGCCAAAAAATAAATGGGGGGTGTCGTGCATCTCTCCTTAATAGATGTTATTTATTTATTTATGTATTATTTATGGATTAGTGATATACCACCAACCATATATAACCTCTTCCTCTAAGAAATAAATGCAAGTGGTCAAGCAACTAAAATGGTACGGTGTATGAAAACCGGTAGGAAATGGGACAGGCGAAATTGAGGGTACGGGTAATTATTTCATTGTGTGTGGGATACTTTCCAAAATATATCAAATTAATCCGACCTTACTGGATATAGTAATCGAGTGAGTAACTTCACTATAAGACTTAACAATCGCCAAAAGTATGATCATAATTGGATATTTTATGGAGTGATTCTTCCTCGCTTGAAGAGATGTTGGTTAAGGATACGGATCAAAAACGAATACAAATATATTCATATCCATTCATATTTGTATTCGTCAAATAGAAATTACGGATGTCATTTTCTCGTATATGATGAATGCAAAGCGAAAACGAATACAAATGTTCGACATTCATCGAATACAAGTACGGATATAATATCCTCAATTTTGATGACTACGAATGTGGATATGAATGTTCAATTTTTTTAGAATATGATACGAATATTCGTTTTTTGAAGGATGCGAATATAGATACAAATACGAATACAAATATTAATAACAATGTTCAAATTCTGGATGATACAAATACTTACATGTTACACAAAGAAGTAAGTTTGATAAAGCTTTCTTTTATTATTTAGTTATATCTTTATATTTCCTTTTATTATTTAATTATTTTTATGCACATGTTTTGTATTAAAATGTTTAATATAGTTTTTTATATATTAAAATTATTATGAATCGAAAAATCTTATAGTTTTTAAATAAAGTTCGGCCATGTATAATATTTGTATAATAATTCATATTCATTTATCAAATATCCATATCTGAATTATCAATATTAGTTTTGCATTCGTATTCGTATTTTGATGATATAATTTTACATTTTACACATATGTGTGATATCCATATTCGTATTCGTATTCGGGATTTTAAAAAAGATAAGGACAAGGTAACACCTATATTCGTATCTATATCCGAA